>JAPXFQ010002017.1:0-600000 GCA_028564705.1 Apricaphanius iberus
TCCGGGTGATTTTTCTCCACTTCTGTGATCTGATCGGCGAGGTGATGTAATGCCTCCGTCACACACGCCTGCGGTGGAATGTATACAGCGACCAGCACAAACGAGGCGAACTCCCGCGGTGAATAAAATGGTCTACAGTTTATGAAGAACGACTCAAGGTGAGGGCTGCATGTCTTCTTTAACACTGTGACATCTGTGCACCAACCTTCGTTAATGTAGAAGCACGTTCCACCTCCCTTTGATTTCCCAGTCAGCTCCGCGCAGCGGTCCGCTCTGAACAGCTGGAAGCCTGGCAGCTTTAGAGCGCTGTCCGGGATGAGTTCACTGGACCAGGTTTCAGTGAAGCAAAAGGCGGCAGAACGACTAAAGTCTGAGTTCTTGGATAGGAGAAGGAGCAATTCATCCATTTTGTTAGGCAGAGAGCGGACGTTCCCCAGGTGTATGGATGGGAGAGCGGTGCGTAATCCCCGCTGTCGCAGCTTGACGAGCACACCAGCCCGTTTCCCGCGTCGTCGTCTCCGTCTAAATCCACAGAACGCTGCTGCTCCTCCGATCAGAATCTCCATAAAGCAGTCAGGTTGTGTAAAGACCGGTGAAAAAAGTCCGGCACTGGATAGCCCAATTTTTAAAAGTTCCTCTCTGCTAATTTTAATAGCAGAGGGAGTGCAGAAAACTACGCAAAAGAGTAAAACAGTAACTAGTACCAGAGAGCGAAGTGCCGAGGCATCCATACGCGGCGCCATCTTGCATTCATAGATGCAATGAGGTCTGTCTGGGCAGACACAAAATTTGTTTAAGATGACTAAGAATCTGACAGGAGTTTTCTTTATTTAATGTTTAATAAAACGCGTGTCTTGCTTTCAGGCCTGCATTTCATAAACAACAAAGATTGCTATTTTGGTGTTAAAAATGGAGATTGGTTTAAAATTGTTTAAACACAGGAAACTTATCTTCTCCTTGTTTGAAACTGTCTTAATGCATCACAATAGTGAAACTTTACTTAATCTTTATTTATTGGTTTAGAAACAAATCAATGGTGCCATTTAGTTTAAACTAATCCCAATTAGTAAACTATTTTGGCTTCACTTCCAGCATTGCAATATAAGCCTTGGTCTTTAAGCATTCCGATTCCTACATAATCTTTTCTAGAATTGCGCTGCTCTGGGTGGCTGCATGTTGGAGTGGCTCTGTTAGCTACACATTTTGTTTTGTTTTGTTTTTTGGACATTGCCTCCCCCTTTTTCTTGAGGAAGGATTGCACTTTTTCGACCTGTTTGCTTTGCAGGTTTTTGTCCTGTGAAGTTGGAAGGATTTTTGCTTTTGATTTTTCACTTTTGCTAATTTGTTATGATGCATAACCATGGCAACAAGGTGGTTTACAGCCGGGAGCAGCTGATTAACATGGCAAAAACTGAAATTATACTTCAACTGAAGCCACAGATCGCTGAAGAGTTGAAAAGGAGGAGGCGTGGGTGCAGAGCAGGATTGAAAAGGAGACAGAGAAGGAAGCCCTGACAAGGTCTCAGCCTGAGTATCGTCAATGCAGTGTTATGTGCTTCACTGAGACTTGGCTACAGGATCATATCCCCGACTCCAACGTCTCTCTGATTGGCTTTCTGACTGTACGAGCAGACAGAGATCTGAAGAGAGGTGGAAAAAGAAAAGGAGGTGGAGTAGCAGTGCTTGTCAACAATAGATGGTGTCATCCAGGACATGTTACTGTGAAGGTTAGTCTCTACAGCCCAGATATTGAACTCTTGGTAGCTAATTTACGTCCATATTATTTACCAAGAGAGTTCACCAGTGTCATTTTGGCAGTTGTTTATATTCCACCTTCAGCCGTTGCCGACCATGCATGTGATGTCATCATTTCTGTTGTTGCTAAGTTACAGACCCAGCACCCCAATGCATTTGTGGCAATATCTGGTGATTTTAATCATGTCTCGCTCTCTTCTACACTTCGAACATTTCAACAGTTTGTCAGCTGCTCCACAAGAGAAAATAAGACCTTGGATTTGTTTTATGCAAATGTCAAGGATGCTTATATGTCCAAACCAAGACCTCCGCTAGGACAATCAGATCACAATCTTGTCTTTCTCTGCTCAGAATATAAACCACTTGTTCAAAGGCAACCTCCGACAAAGAACTGTTAAAAATGGTCAAATGAAGCTGAAGAAGCCATGCAGGGTTGCTTTGAGTCCACAGACTGGATGACCCTTTGCCAGCCACATGGAGAGGACATAAATGCCATGACTGGGTGTGACTGAATACATAAACTTCTGTGTGGACAACATTGTCCCATCCAGAACAGTGACATGCTTCCATAATAACAAACCATGGGTCACCAGTGAGCTGAAGGAACTGCTGAACAAGAAAAAAAGAGCCTTCAGGGAGGGAGATAGGGAGTTATTGAGAAGTATACAGAAGCAACTAAAAGTCGAGATCAGAGACAGCAAGGAGGCTTACAGGAAGAAGCTGAAGAACAAACTACAGAGGAACAATACAAGAGATGTCTGTTCTGAAATGAAAAAGATCACAGGCTTTAAGCAAAGGAAGGACTGGATAGATGGAAGTGTGGATAGTACCAATGAACTGAACACATTCTTCAATAGGTTCAGTTCAGGAACAAGCTCAGCATCCTTGTCTCCTGTTTCCATCCAGAGAAACATCCCACTCTCCTCTGACCCACACCTGTCCTGTCACACCTCAGATGTTTTATCTTCCACCTCAGTCATGAACTCTTCTTCTTCCACAACTTTGTCTTCAAGCAAGTCAGGAGATTCCGTTACCCCCTTTACCTCACCTTCCCACCTATCTTTTTCTAAAAGTCAGGTGAAGAGGCAGTTGGAGAAACTGAACTGGAACAAGGCTGCAGGTCCAGATGGTGTCAGCCCCAGAGTCCTGAAGACCTGTGCAGAGCAACTCTGTGGGATTCTGCAGCACCTATTCCACCTTAGCCTGAACCAAGAGAAGGTTCCAGTGTTGTGGAAGACATCCTGCCTTGTTCCAGTACCAAAGATAACTCACCCATCAGTCATCAATGACTACAGACCTGTTGCCCTGACATCCCACATCATGAAGGTCCTGGAGAGACTCTTGTTGCCCCACCTGAGTAAGCAAACTAGAACCTATCAGGACCCCCTGCAGTTTGCTTATCGCCATGGTGTTGGTGTTGAAGATACCATCATCAACCTGCTTCAACCAACCCACTGTCATCTTGACAAAGCAGGCAGCACTGTGAGAATCATGTTCTTTGATTTCTCCAGTGCATTTATCACATTTCAGCCTGATTTACTTTGTCAGAAACTCCTGAAAGACAGGTGGAGGCCTCAACAATCAGCTGGATCAATGACTACCTGACAAACAGACCACAGTTTGTGAGACTGAAGGATTGTATGCCAAACCAGCTGATCAGCAGCACAGGAGCACCACAAGGGACTGTACTCTCACCATTCCTTTTCACTCTGTACACCTCAGACTTCCAGTATAAGACAGAGACCTGTCATCTGCAGAAATACTCAGACGACTCTGCAATTGTCGGGTGTATCAGAGATGGTGAAGAAGCTGAACACAGAGAGCTGGTGAGAAGCTTTGTGGCATGGTGTGGAGACAATCATCTTACCTTGAATGTGAACAAAACAAAGCAGATGATAGTAGATTTCAGAAGAAACAGAGACAAGTCAAAGACTGTCTCCATCATGGGAGAAGAAGTGGAGGTGGTTGAGAAGTACAAATACCTCGGAGTTCACCTGGACAATAGACTGGACTGGAGAATCAACAGTGAAGCCGTCTACAAAAAGGGACAGAGCAGACTGTACTTTCTGAGGAAGCTGAGGTCCTTCAAAATTTGCAGCAAGATGCTGCAAATCTTCTACAAGTCTGTGGTGGAGAGTGTCATCTCTTCGTCCATCATCTGTTGGGGTAACAGCATCAGAGCCAGGGACTTAAAACGGCTCAATAACCTGATACAGAAGGCTGGCCTGTTATGGGGACGACTGTGGAACAACTGGAGATAATGATGCAAAGAAGGATTCTTCATAAAATTAAAAAAAGATCAAGGACAACCCTGAGCATCCTCTCCATGTGACAGTCCCACAGCAACAGAGTATCTTCAGTCGGAGGCTTCTTCAGTTTCGCTGCAACACAGACCGCTACAGGAAATCATTTCTCCCCACAGCCATCATGGTCTACAAAAATTCCTTGAAAAATTCATTAATGAGCTACAACAACAATTAATTTCCCTCTGGGATCAATAAAGTATTTTTGAATTTGAATAACTGACATCAAGAGTTATGGTTCCATTCCTTTACATATTCATCCATTCATTGTGTTCTTTATTTTTGGTAGTTAGTCATTTCTTCTAATCAGTAGTTTGCGTTATTAGCTTGGATGATTAAATGTTTGGCTTATTTTACTTTTGTAAATTTTTGTATTTTGGAAAGTTGTTTGTCCATTTATTCCACATACATAGGCAGTAAGGGTCCATTTGATGAACGTCTAGAGCTCACTCAATTTTGTTTATTCACCTCAGCCTTAACCAGGCAGGAGTTAAACTATCATTGAGCCTGAAATATTTGCCTATTAACATAGTTCCTGACTGTCAGGTTGTACCCCATATATAATTTTCCATAAATTATTAATCTTATTGCCATAAAAATCCTTCATAAATATCCATAGCCAAATGATTAGCTATGGATATACAGACACATGTACATGTGTGGCCTGCTGGAGGTCATTTTGTAGGGCTCTGGAAGTGCTCCTCGTGCTTCCCCTGTTTCTCATTGCAGAAAGGGGGAGGTAGTGGTCTTGCTGCAGGGTTGCTTCTCCCCGACAGCCTCGTCCACCTCTCCTATATGCTGACGGACACCGCAAACCTCTTGCTACAGCTCGCATTGATGTGCCCTCCTGAATGAGCTGCACCACCTGAATCTCTTGCGCAGGTTGTAGACTCTGCCTTATGCTACCACTAGAGGGAAAGAACTGCCAGCATTCGAAAGTACAGACGTGGACAAAATTGTTGGTACCCTTCATTAAATCAAAGAAAAACTCATAATGGTCACAGAAATATTTTTAATCTGGCAAAAGTAATAATAAATAAAAATTATATAAATGTTGACCAATGAAAGTCAGACATTGCTTTTCATCCATGCTTCAACGGAATTATTTAAAAAATAAATGCATGAAACAGGCCTGGACAAAAATGATGGTACCCACAACTTAATATTTGGTTGCACAACCTTTTGAGGCAATCACTACAATCAAATGATTCCTGTAACTGTCAATGAGACTTCTGCACCTCTCAGCACGTATTTTGGCCCACTCCTCATGAGCAAACTGTTCTAGTTGTTTCCGGTTTGAAGGGCGCCTGTTCCAGAAAGCACGTTTCAGCTCCTTCCAAAGATGCTCAATAGGATTGAGATCAGGGCTCATAGAAGGCCTCCTCTTAGCCCTTCTATGGTGTTTTTAGCTGTGTGTTTTGGGTCATTTTCCTGTTGTAAGACCCGTGACCTGCGACTGAGACCATGCTTTCTTTTTTTTACTTCAAAAAGTAAAATTTTGGTCTCATCTGTCCACAGGACATTCTCCCAGAAGCTTTGTGGCTCGTCAGCATGTAGTTTGGCATACTCCAGTCTGTTTCTTTTTAATGATTTGTCCTCTTTGGTTCAAACAGTGAAGGATGTTCCGATCTGACACTGATGTTCCTTGAGCATAAAGTTCAGCTTGGATCTATTTTGAAGTCTTTCTAGGCTCTTTTGTTACCATTTGGATTATCCGTCTCTTTGATCTGTCATCAATTTTCCTCCTGCAGCCACGTCCAGGGAAGTTGGCTACAGTCCCATGGATCGTACATTACTGAATGACATGTGCAGCTGTAGTCACAGAAACGTCTAGCTGCTTGGAGATGGTCTTATAGCCTTTACAGTTAACATGCTTGTCTATGATTTTCTTTATCATCTCCTGAGACAACTCTTTCCTTTGCTTCCTCTGGTTTATATTGAGTGTGGTACACACCACGTCACCAAACAACACAGTGACTACCTGGAGTCCTATATATAGGCCCACTGAGGGATTACAGGATTGTAGACACCTAGGATGCTGATTAGTGGACATACCTTGGATTAACATGTCCCTTTGGTCACATTATTTTCATTCTTTTCTAGGGGTACTATCATTTTTGTCCAGGCCTGTTTCATGCATTTATTTTTTTAATAATTCTGTTGAAGCATGGATGAAAAGCAATGTCTTACTTTCATTGGTCAACATTTATATAATTTTTATTTATTATTACTTTTGTCAGATTAAAGTTATTTCTGTGATCATTATGAGTTTTTCTTTTATTTAATAAAGGGTACCAACAATTTTGTCCACGTCTGTAACTAAGACGTGATCTGTGGTCATCACTAGGGATTGATATCGATAGGTTTTATCATATACCGATGCCAAACCAGTACTTTTGAAATGGTGCCGGTGCTTAAATGGTGCATGAAACGGTGCTTAAAGAATGGAAAACATACAAACTTCACCCAAAAACCCTAATTCTTTTTATTTTTAGTAGGGCTGTTAAACATTTTTTTTATCTAATTAATCACAGGGTAGCTGTGAATTAGTCACCATTCCTAAATATGACCAAAAAGCTAAAATTTTAGTTTAAAAAAGAGCTAATCTAGAAACAGTTGCTCTTGAATATAAAAATTAAATTTAGGAGAATTCAATAAATTTTTGTTTTGAACTCCACAATCACATTCCCAATGTATGTGCAGTCTCATATGAAAAATAGCAGTAGAACTAACCAAAATATATGAATAAACATAACATTTGGATATCAGCAGTCTCTGTTAAACATCACATAAAGCAAATTTAATATAAACGTAGTAATCTAATGTCACAATTTGCCATTTTCCAAAAGTAAACACTCATCAAAACAGGAAATAAATGCTCTTATTGCAAAGATGTACACAGCTATTTCAGCTAATAGTTACCACGAATTTAAGTCCGAAAACATAACTTTAACTTAATAATTTCATATTCATAACGCAGCGGTAACTCACTATGAAATGTACAGAAGATATACAGTGAACCATCATGAATAATTCAACATAAATACTGTGCATTTAAACTCTGCACCGCACAGAGGAAGCTGACATCCGAAGCAGACGGATAATTCCCACAGACAACTTATGAACTTATCACCACAAAGCCAATATGCCAATGTTGATATACTCGCATGTCATTTAGGAACACAAACGCTGCTGCACAACAATCCGCAGTTTGGCTGGTTAGGAAGGAGAGCCGATGTGTTGCGGACTGAATTAAGCAGAGCGCTGTTCTGTTTCGACAGCACTAACTTTTAGCTGGTTTTTTTGCAAAAATATAGCCATATTATCCTTTTCTGGTGATAGAGGGGATCACTCTTGGCTGACGGCATGTCTAGAGTCCATAGAGCTTGACATCTCAGGGGGGAAAAAAGAACCGAAATAAGGTACCGAAATTTGCGCTGCTTTCGGTCTGGTTACTACAGTTTATGTCAGAACCGCTGCCATAATGGCACCGGATATCGGTACCTATCTCTAGTCACCACCTGCGGAACCAGCCTTTTTTTGGGCCTGTTTGGCTAAATGCCTATCATTTCAAACTGTTGTCTATTCCATTTGCACAACAGCATGTGAAGTCGATTGCCAGTTGATTGTCAATCAGTGTTGCTTCCTAAGTGGACAGTTTGACACAAGTGTGATTGACTTGGAATTATTGTTATGAATATTGTTAAAGTGTTCCCTTCATTTTTAGAGTATTGTATATCAAACTGATACCAGTGTGAAACTGTTACCTGGCCCATCATGGTCTCCTTGTACTGCTTCTTCTGTGTGACTTTGATTGGCGGCTGCTTGGTGACGGCTGAAACCAGAAAGTTCATCAGGATGTCTTCGCAGTTAGCCATGTGATCCACCATGGTAAGCAGGCTGACCGGGATGTAGTGAGTGAACAGGTAGTGGTAGTATCTGACACACAAAGCGAGAAGTACATGAGGTTCAGCGTACTGGACTAATCTAACAGCTTCTGTTCTGTTTTTTTTTAAATTCAGTTCTGCCGTTGTGTTGCTCTCTGTGTGGGAGCACTAGATCACTGTCAGGTCTTTTACCTCCCTGCCAAGGTCTGCAGTTGCTCGCTCTTACACACATACACCACCTCTAATTCGTGTTGTCTGCTTTTGTTGGCATTTGAGAGTCCGAGTAACAAAAGGACTAAAGAGGTGCATTCAGCATGCAAACAATGGGGGAAGAGAAAGCCGTTTATCTGCGAGACAAGACGCCTGAAATCCCTTAGGAGAGGCGCACACTCTGCTGTTCAATTTACCGCTCTGCTACATACTCGAATTTGCTTTCTTTTTATTATTTCATTACTAGTATTGTATTTCTGACAAACACTTTCAGATAACAGGGTAGTACAGAATGCTATTTTGTTTCGTATAGTTCTGTTGTGAAATAAGTAAATTGAGCTCAGTCGATAAAAGCATTTAGTGTGGTTGTGTGCTGCGTAAGGTGGATGTTTTAAAGGCTGGGGACGAAGCCCATTGCAGAACAATTACAATCCAAAGTACAGCAGCGGTGATGGACCAAGCTTTACTGTAAACGTTGGACAGCTCATACCACTGCTGTCAACCTTTTACATAACTGCAAAATATTGAGTAATAGGGATGAAACAATAATGATACTGGTATTTGGGCTGATACCATTCTAATATACTCGTATTATTAGTTAGTTAACAGATACCATGAACCAATACTTAAAATGTTGAAAATCTGCAATAATTTAACAGAATTTTTTTATTTTTTTATCTAATTCACCATCATTTGGTTTAACATCACCTGTCTTCCAATTCATTGCATTTTTTTGTTTTTTGTTGCAGTATCTGCATTGGTACTCTATATCGGAAGGTATTTAGACCAAGTATTGTATTGTATCATTTAGAAGAAAGTGTTATCATTGCATCCCTATTCCCTATTGAGTAAGGTCTTGTTTCCACTACAGGATTCTCATGAGTTGGGAGTGAAGTCATTTATAATCACGTTACTGGGACAAAACGAATAATGATAAGCAGGAGAGGGAAGGGAATAATGTGTAGCTACTTGGCAACCACATTCGGGACAAGATGGACGGAAATATTTTTGCCAACCTAGCGATTTTGTTGCTTTATTTAGCACATTTTTAGAACCCTCAAGGAACTCTCTTTCAAGAAAGTGACTAATCAAGTAACTTTTAGTGTTATTCAAGACTGACATGAAGCACGTAACCATTTTACTCTTTAAACTGAGCAGCGCTGCTACCTTTTCTTCCCCAGAGAGCTCATAGTAAACATTCAGTCCTTGCGCATCAGCTCCGCCCACCCAGATCCAGAGCAGACATCCGTTAGAGCAGATAGATTTACCGCACTGCAAATTAATTGCCCATGTGCTGATTTTACCTGCTAAGTCGATGCACAATGTAAATGTAAAAATGTCTGTCTAAAATAAATGACTGCACATTAAAATTAATCAGATTTCACTTGCGTCTCACCTAGTCACCTGTGTTAAATACTCATCTTGTCTCGTCTAAACTGGACTCTCAAAAATACAGAAAGGAGTGGGAATTGAACCCTGAATTCAAACGTTGGTTGAAGCCATTTATTTGAGATGTTACACAGGCCTAATGCCTGTATTGTAAAACTAACTTTATTACCCAAATTAGTGATATAAAAACAAATGACAACTTAAAAATACTCAAAGGGCAAAAATTAATAACTGTTGCACCCAATGACTCATCAATGACTGACTCAGCAAAAAAAAATAAAAAATTCCCATCTCCTACCACCTCTATTACAGTTACATGCACATTATGCATATCACGATTAGGGCCCGGCCGATATTATTGGCCGATATGGGGGTCAGTGTCATTATCGGCTATCAGTAAAAAAACATGTCAAATTTTTTTTTCTTTTTTTTTTTATGCGCAACTTGTCCAGAAGATGGCGCCAGATTTCCTCAGGTTATTTTTGCTTGTCCTTTCCTTGGGTGGAGCCACCAGCTCAGTCTGACCATGGTGGAGAGAGCAGCAGAGGTGAGTCAAAGGAAGTCAAAGTATATTGGTTGTCAATACTAAGCTTAACTGCGAAATAAGCAATGACACAAATGTGTTTCCCTCTATTCCATCTTGCATAAGCTTTAGATGTTCCTCGTGGCCACGCAACTCCTTAACTGTAATTTAAAAAAGGCCGTACCGGCAGCATACCATTGGTTACAGAGTGCGCGAATTAAAGAGTAACTCAACACCCCACCAGAGTATAACCCCGCCCACATTTATTTTTGGAAAAACTGCTCAAAAGAAGGCGTTGCCTGGCGGACCAGGAAAAACGCGGGGGGAATACTGGCTGGGCGTGGTCTGGGCTGTGACTGACTGTCAGGCAGCAGCAGAGTCACAGACGGCCAGAAAGGCGGAGAAAGCCCCAGCAACGAGGGCTCCTTTGCCGGACGTCACACACCTCCAAATCACGTCACACAAACTTCTGAGCAAATGGGGAGGACAGGAATGAATTCAAATGTAGTGCAACCGAAAATACACAGATGGTGCCACACAGACGGTTTTAGGCTCAAAAGTGAGATTTTATATAATTTGCACTCAAATGTCAAAAAAGGGACCAGGACATGTAGAGAGAACTATAAGAAGCATATTTATGGAGTTTATAAGCTATAAAAAGTTGATTTGGTGTTTAGTTGTCCTTTAATGACTCCCTTTAGTCATACAGTGCAGCAAGGTAACAATGAAACTGAAGCAGCCTATCATATAAAAAATATCCGTGTTGGTTTTGTGAAGTTTCGGTGACAGCAGTAAAAATTAATCACCAATAGAGAGTTTGTCACTATTTTTAAATCTGTATGTCGTATACAGTAAGTAGCGTAAATTCTTAGTTTATTTGATTTATTTATTTAATTAAAATTATTGATTAACTTTTGCAACTTAATAGTGAGAAAGTAAAGTGATATTTAAACATTAAGTAGTAGTCAATCTGTGCAACTTTTCAAGCCTAATTTAGTAAAAAAAAATAAAGCTGCACAAGAAAAACTAACACTTTACTGATTATTAATCTTTTGATACATTTACAAAGTTAGTTTTTTTTTCCAGAGTGGAATTTATCGGCCATTGTATCTGCTATCGGCCTTTGCTACTGGTTTATATCGGTATCGGACCCCAAAAATCCATATTGGTCAGGCCCTAATCACGATCACACCATTTAGCTTCTTCTCGTGACTTTTGGGACTGCCGATACCAAAGATGGGAATTGTGGTTTAAACAAGTCAACTCAATGCCATGTTTTTCTTCTCAGAAACTAATCCAGGTGAATTCACCGTGCTGATTCGCGTTGGACGGTTCACGCCGCCGCGTTGTCAATATTTTCTGATGAACACCTCGTCGGGCATTATCCTTTACATACTATGGTCACTTACGAAATAAATAAATATTGAATCAATTAATAATACTTTAATATGTTTTAGACTTAAAATCGTGAGGTTATTTTAAAATAAAAGTCAAGCACACTATTTAATATCTCCCGTACACAGGAGTTGCCAAGCAATGTGGCCACAGCGAGCCGGCCGCAGCAGTTTATCAGTGATGGGAAGTGAGATGATGGCTTTACCTTCCGTTATGTGATGCAAAGTATAATTTCAGAAGGCCAGTGCACTACTTACTGCTAGTGTGTGTCCAGAGGATGACGCAAAACTATGTGATGAGTCAACTGTGAAATAACGTTGAGTCTCCGTTGCCATTTGAGCCAGCGCAATAATTTAGAACTCTCATCAGGCAATTTGACAGGACGCCTTTCCTAGGTGTACATCATCACTTTTTAACGTACACCCTCCAGCCAATCAGAATCGAGTATTCACCCAAACCATGGTATGATAAGATATGAATGATATAACCACAGCTCTGTGTACTCTAAACAGATTGTAGAAGATGACTTTAAATCAGGGATGGAAAATAGTTTAATATTCCAATTAACCATGCTAATTTTTAATTAAAGCACACGTGGCTATTATGGCACCAAACTACATGCATAATCCTTCCATTGCATCCTACTGTTGCCTGGTTGTATTTCTGGAAGCAAATTTGGAGTAAAAGAAAGAAGGATTCTGTGAATAAAAACAAGAGCAGGGTTTTTGCTGTTCAGCTGGAAATCATTCATGGCTTTGTACCTGTGGTAAAAAGCTGCTCCTGTAAGTACCATGGAGTAGTCATTAGTCCACTTGGAGGTGTAGCCCCAGCGTGATCTGGAACTATCCCAGTAGTGGCTCCGTGCTGGATAACCAACAATCCGCTCCGGAAAACTTTGCCATACAATAAAAGCAAAGTCCACCTGGGGAAGCATAAAAGCAAAAACAGAAAGGATGGAAAGAGAAGAAAATTGAGCATAAATGGAAAACACAGCAGTTGATTTTTCTTTTTCTTTTAATGCCTCAGCTTTGCACAGTCTAAGATTTGGAGCCCAAAAGAAATGCAATGTATCGATTTTACTCATCAGGAATTTATTGCAGCTTTTAATGTAGCTTTGCTTCTACAGGTTACTTAACTGAATGCTTTTAAACACCGTCATCCTTCTTCATAGATATGTGGGAAATTTGAGCTAACTGTACAAGTCGTTGAATTACACGGCAACAGTTGTATATCAATGCGATGACAGGGCAAGGTTTGCTCGAGTGGGGTTTCTGGGAATTAGCTGTCAGTACCTTACCTGGAGTAGGTAGAGGTTTCTAAAGTATGACATTTCAGCAGGAAGTTACAATAGGGCCCAAAAAGCAACTCAAAAAATTGTTTTGGACGTGAGATAAAGCTTTGGTAGCAGATGGCGAACCTCAACGTTTGACATGTGACTGTTTTATTTTGTTCTCCTAGTCAAATATAAATATTACAAAGATAAATTATAGATACCAATCCTGCTGGTACTGTCAATCCTTTTATATTATATCTGGCCCACCCAAAACAGATTACAACCGTGTTTACTGGTGTAAATTAGGTTGCAATGTATTGATTCAAGACAACCAGGATGCTGTAGGCTATTAAATGTTGAATATACAACATTTTAATAAAAAGCTACATTAAAAAAAATACATCCACAAGACTTTTAGAGAGATGCAGAATGAAAGTACAACATTTCTTAAACAAATATTTGAATTAAAATATAATAAAATGTACATTTAAAAGAGACACAAAAATGATGTTTACATCTTCCAGCCAGTAGCATGTGGATTGACAGATACGGACTCTATGATGCAACAATATGTTCTGCACAGCTCGGCTGGTACTAGGAAGAATGGTGGAGTCGGCTAGTCAAGCAGCTTCTTCAGAACCCCAGAGATATCGTTATCCTTCTCAGTAGAGGAGTGACCGTAGAAAAACAGAAACTAGAGGAGTTTTAGGTGAAGCCTACACTAGATGAACCGACATAAAACACTTTCAATGTATCAAACGGCGACGTTCCTCCAGGATTGGTAAGCTAACTCACTTGCTAAATTTGATAACGTTAGCTGTCAGTTTATCTCCTCTAAAATACATTCACTTTTCACAGTTCAGGCTGGTCACTGGGCGTACCAGGCAACCCAACAGCTGGAATTACGTTTTTATTGTAACTACAACCTAGGTAAAGTAGATATCGCTATCATGGTCATATTCCATATCAAACCTTTAACTGGGACTTTTGGGAGATACTTGTAAAGGAGATACTTGGAAACGGTTGTATGCCGAAATGGACATTAGAGCTTGGCTAAATTAAAAACAAGAGAAAAGATAGCATAAACAGGGATTATGCTAAGGCTTTACCACTCTAATGGTGCAAACATCAACATCAAGAATGGCAAGATTACATGTAAAGTCTATGATTGAATCTGTCAGAGGGTTGTTGGAATCTTTGTGGCGCTTTGTGTGTGTTTGCTGTGTCAACTTTTCAAGCTTTTCCTGCGTTTCAACCTTCAAAGCACCGAAAGACATCAACGCAGAAGTTCTTGATGCTGCACGGCAACGAATGAGAGCGTCTCACTGTAGTGACGTTGCCCGACGTTGACGTTGCAGCAACATGACGAGCACATCAGTATCTCCTTCATCGCTTGGAACTAGCGAAGAGGTAAAAATGTATTTATGGCGAAACTTTTTGGCATTTTGAGGGGAAATCAATGTTTTAATAGCGGGCGTGTTACATGTGCTTTGTCCGTCCGTGTTCTTGTAGAAGTAAAGATGTCATCTAACATGGCTTTCCCCTGCAAAGAGGTCCCGCGCCTATGTATTTTAAAACTGATTTTTAAAGTCATATTTTACAATATCGCCAATATTTTGCAATGAATGTGCTTTACGTAACTATTGTTACATGATATTTTAATGCCTATTTTCTATGGAACGCCAAAGTGTTCAAAATTAAATAAATAAATAAAACATGAAATAAATATCAGCATGAATTAATATTAAGTAAATATTTAATGTGTAAATGAAATCGTCAAAAAAGGAATTCTGTTAAAATGCAATGCCCAATATTTATACAATATATTTTAATTTTAGAATATTAGTATTATTTTATACTGCCATTTTTTTAATACTATAATTTATTTTGAGTTTTTTTATTTAATATAATCAGTTTTTATTCAAAAATCTCTTCTTTTTTTTAGAAAGGTCGCTTTTTTTTCATAATAGGGTTTTTTCATAATGGTGTATATATTTCAAAATGCCATTTAACATAATGTCTTAGCCAGCCAATCAGAATTAGCTGTTGGGACCTGGATGCTTATTGGTTGGTGCTTAAACATGATGTTCCTGCAGGAGGAAAATGGCAAAGACCGGCTAAAGTCGTTTAATACTGTTATTGAATTAAATGCCTTTAGGATTTTATGTATGGCTTTATTATTCATATAATACTGGAAGAATATTTGATCACTTTTGTAATGGGGATGTCTAATCCAAACAGCCGGTGCTGCTCCAATGTTCTAGGTGTAAAGCTGCTCAGGGTGCCATGCATGTTATTAGACTGAGGGAAAGAGACTCAGGTCGGCCGTTTGGTAAGATCATTAAAACATTTCAGAAACAACACAGAACACCTTTAAATAATCTCCCTTTAACTGACTGTAGCTAACAACCAACCAGGGCTTCCTCTCCCGCCTCCTCCTAGTTGTGCTGGAAAAAACAGAAAAGATAACAGCAGAACTCCAGTGCTACTGTCAGACAGCTGAGAGCTGAAACTGGGATCATTTCAGATTATATCATCCAGACGAATCAAGATGGGTCTCTGAAACGGTTCATGATAAGTTATTCCTCTCAATATGACCTGTTAGAGCAACCAGAGCTGAACAAAGTTCCTGCAGCTCCGACCCTTTACTTGGCATGCTGCTAGCTGCTTACAGAGACATAACAACGGCTATCCAGGAAGACTAATCTTAGTTCCAGCCAAGCAGCGTCCAGGTCTCAACCGCCGATTCTGATTGGTTGACGGATGACTTCAGTTCTTCAATGGCTTTTTGAAATAAATAGCATTATGAAAAACCTCATTATGAAATAAAACCTAACTTTGGGAAAAAGAGAGATTGGAATAAAAACTGATGGAATTAAATAAAAATGTCTTGAAATAATTTATATTATGAAGTAAATTGCAGTGAAATAAATATTTAAGGAAATGTATATATATTCTACAAATGTATAATCTAAAATATAAAAATTATCAAAAAATATTTCAAAAAATGGCCGTTGCATTTGAAATGATTTCAGTTTTTAATTTCATTGTCACATATTTTTATTCAATATATATTCATGCTGATATTTTATAATGTTGTATTTATTTATTTAATTTTGAACACTTTGGCGTTCCATCATTTTCAAAGATGTACTGCAAAAACTTCACGCTGTCACTTTAAAACATCCAGCAGAGAAAGGCCCGCCTACGAGCTTTGCAAGCTTCAGCCTAAAAATGTATGCTGTATATGCGTCAAACTAGTTGCTTCGTGAGCATTGCTTGTCGCTGACCATTAAAGAGACAGCTGAAACCTTGAGTGACATTCTGGTTCTCACAACATACAATAGGTGGCAGTAATGCACCGATTTGTTTTTCGCCTGCCGCCAGTAACAGAGAGGAGGAGAAGGGTGCTGCTTTTTATTTTTATGCCAACATGAGTATGCTAAAAGTATGATAAAAACTTTGTAATAAATACACACAGGAAGATAATTGTCAAGGACGTAAAGACTTGCTGTGGACTAGCTATTTTATTAAATGACATTCATTGAACTGTTGTGGAGGTAAAAACACGTAATTTGTTTTCTGAGTGGTTTGACAAGTGTTTTCTGTAGACACAGATTAGCATATATTGTTGGAATCCCAATAATGCCTGCTTTCTAATTATGTATATGTACATACAAGGGGGTATCCCCCAAAAAAGTCAGATTGGCCTAGATTTGAAGTATATAATGTTGTAAAAATGCTAAAGAGTTAAATAAAAAGACTGTTTATTTGCCCAACTCTGTTCTTTTGGAATCCAGGACCTCTCGAATCTTTAAAAATGTTTAATGTCACGACCAAAAACTTTAAAATAATTATTCAGGGTTTTATGTGAGAGATCAATTCAAATTATGGGATAATATCTTGATTCTTTTCCAGAAGGTGTTTGCCACCTTTGGAGCTACTTCATATTGCCTACTACACAGGTAAAGGAGAAACCTTATGTGGGATTGTCTGGAGCACCTGGTTGTCCTTGAAGGAGCCTGATCTACCTGACAAAGACCCTCTTTTGAATTCATAAATACCGCTGAGACACACAGGCAGACACACCAGAGAATAGGGGGATCAGCATATAATGAAATACTTGGTTATACAGACACAGGCGCGCACACACATCACCTCGGGAAGCAGACAGAAAATTAATTACCACAAGTGCAAAGGAGAAGAGACGGAGTTGGGGAGGAGAGCCCTGAAAGTGGATGTTCTTTAGTGATACCTTGCGGCTTCTGTCATGAATCGCGTGAGCAATTACTGTAAAGCAAGCAGAGCTAAGCCGAGAGAAACGTTGCAGCTGCCACTCTCAATGCAGCCCCCGATCAATTGACATGTTAGCGGTGTGCATCCGCTGTGTGTGGTTGAGTCTGTGTGCATCAAACGTCTCCACGACCGGGCTGAAAGGATTAATAATGTCCCGCAAATCTAATTTACCTCTCAGAGATGAAAAGGTAAAACGGTCCGTCAATGACAGATCACTGAATTTCTTATTTAGGATTTTGAAACCGCCTCCCTTAATCATACTTTTGTTCCTGGAGCATAAAAGATTAGTCCTTTAAGACTAAACTATTTAATTTGCAATGAATACAGATCAGTTAATGTGATTAAAAACAGAAGTCAAAGAAATGTATGAAGTGTTGAGTACAACGTCGTGATTGTGACTGCATGTGTGTCATACATACTAATAGATTCTACAAGGCCTACATTGATCTAAGGATCATAGGGTCAAAATAGCAATAGATCTGTTTCAAATCTCTCCTGACATTTTGGTTTCATGTGTCCAGTGTTACGAGATAAGACAAGCACAAGACTTTGTAATCCCTTGTACTCCTCAGTTTTTTTAGATATTGCTGCACTGTTGAGTCTGTGGCGCTGAAATAGTTTGAGGCTCAACATACACTTGATAAAATTTTATTAAAACTTGTAAAAAAAAAAACATCTTTATCCTGTTTGGATCCCAGCTGGCCATTGGGGAACTCAGTTTTGGTGCAATAGCGCCATTGGTTTGTCATTTTTAGGAATGCACACTGTTGCCAACTGTCTCTGACAGAAAGTAGTTGAATTTGACCCAGAAAGTTACTATATGTCACCAGATGATGTCACAGCATCGATAATGTGGCGGTCTTCATTTTCTCCTCCAATATTCAATACAAATAAAACCAGTTTGCAATAAAAACGGTGTACAAAACTAGACTTCTCTGACATGTCAAAATAAAAGAAACCATACAACAGAGAAGGACGACCTCAAAAGGTCAAGGAAAGATATCACAAACATTGGGGAAAAACGGAATTGTACGTAGCTTTATAACATTCAAAGGAAACTTATGAAGCAGAACAGAAAGGAGGAAATTGATATATCTAGATTAGAATTTGTTCTTATTAGTTACATAATACATTATTTAAACAGGAGAAACATGCTGCAAAAAAATGTGATTTTTGTCTCTAAGAACAGACTGTGGAACATGTTCTATTATTTTGTTCCTTAAAGGCACAGTGTGTAATTTTCGGCCAGTAGGGGGCAGTGCATACCTAAATTATCACAAGCATGGGGTATCTGTGTCTTCGAGTAAGAAACTCAACAACAGAGGTGCAACTAGTGCTGTTTTCAAACGCTCAATTCCCTGAGAATTATCTATTTGCAGCAACATGACGAGCGCTTCAGTCTCTCTTTCAATTCTTGGAACTAGCGAAGAGGTAAAAATGTATTTATGGCGAACATTTTTGCATTTTGAGGGGAAATCAGTGTTTTAATAGCGGGCTTGTTCCGTGCGCTTTGTCCGTCCGGGCTCTTGTAGAAGTAAAGACGTCATCTAATATGGCTTTCCCCTGAAAAGAGGACCCGCGCCTATGTATTTTAAAACTGATTTTTAAAGTCATATTTTACAATATTGCCAATATTTTGCAATTAATGTGCTTTACTTAGTTATTATTACATAATATTTTTAATGGCGATTTTTAAAGATGTACTGCAAAAACTACACACTGTCACTTTAAAGGGGAATTCCGTTTCTTTTTTCAACCTGGACTTTGTTTTTAGCAAGTTTTAAGTTGTTTATGTTGTTTTATTTGGACATAAAAATAGCTAAAAAAAATAAGGTCCAGGTTGCGGAAAAAAACAGAATTCCCCTTTAAACATACCTTTGAGAGAAGGGAACTAATACAATTGCAACTGGACATTCAGGACCTTTTAAACCTTCTATTTCTGAAAGAAAATGCTGTGATATCTTAAAAGCACAAAATTAATGGATAATATAGTTTTTGTTTTGTTTTTAATAAGTTGTAAAAATAAGTAGGGCATATTTAATATGCATCGAACATTGCTTGCCAATTGCCATTAAATACAAGTTTATGGCTTATATTCAGTGTTTTTTCTTATACATGTAAGATGTTTTATGTTACTAACCTCACCATACATTTAAAAAGTTCCTTTAATGCACCAGAAGTGTGCGGATGCAGCGTAGTTAAGGACAAGCTTCTGCAAAGTGGATAACGATGTTTATGTGTAGCTTATAGAAGAAAGATCGGTCTTATATACCTGAATTTTCTTTCCAGTTAATTTTAAAGATAAAACAACTTAATTTATAACTGAGTGAAATCAGTACCATCTGGTGCTGGGTGAAATGAACCTAGCTGCATGTTTATGCGCGGATCATTCCCTTACTGAAGGACAGTCTAGATGCAACACAAGCTGTGTCTTCAGAAATGTTGCTAGATTTGTCGCTAGGCGCTTTAGGAAAAAACTCGGAGAAGATGTTGGAAAAAGCGACAAAATCGCAAGTTGGCAACATTGGGAATTCACCAATCACTCAGCAGATAACCAGAAATGTAGGTCATTAACAGCAGTCTTCAGTGTGGACGCTGTTACTGAGGTCAGAAATACGAATATAACTTTAATAAACTTGTACACCAACCAATACTGTAAGACTGACCAATATCATCTGCCAATAATGTAATAATTCAACTTAAACAGCCCCAAAACTTTATTATTGGAAAGCTTTTATATTATTCCCTTTATTACATTTAAAAATAACATTTTAATTTGCTGGTACTACATCTTTATTGCATTTTTGGAGCTTAAAAAAATCAAGTAATGGGAAACTGAGATTACAAAAGCTGTTTAAAAGGAAACCACATTTACAACATGTTGAGACATGGCAATGGTTCTGAGAAAGAGAAAAGAGAGCGAGACTCTCCGTTAATAACGGGAAGGATTAATGGAGAACAACATTATCTTGATTAAGTTTCCATCATTACAACCTAAAATACATTTCATGTCAACAAAGAACAATTTTAGAGCCACCATTTTTGTTACATCCTCTTTTTCAACTTGTAGAGTCTTTAATGTGCTTTAAAAAAATAGATAAATTAGTAAAAACACTTGAGTTGTGATCCAGTCTAAGAGGCACCCCCTTTCAGTAGTGAAACATTTATATACATTAAGAAATCTAACATTAGCATGAACAATTAAGCAATTGCAATTAAGCAATTCTGCTTAATTGCAGAATTGCATTAGCTGCACCAACTCCTGAGCTGCCCATTTTCAAAGCCTGTACAGATGCAAGCATGAACGCCCAATGAGAGACGGCGCTAATTTTTTTTCCTTCCATATTTTACATGTGTTCCTCTAACCTCTCCTGGTAGAATAGAAATAATTTAATGAACTGAAATAATGTAATCAAGCTTTGCTGAAATAATGCTAATGAAGGTGAAATGCTCTATCATGTGAGATGTTTCTTTCCACTCAAAACATTCCCTCACCATATTTAAAGGCCAACAGGAGAGACGCGTTATTGAGTAAATTAGAGATTTCCCCCTTGTTTATTCTCTCTTCAGGGAGAAACCAGCTGCACAGATGGAGGAAAAACAAAACAAAAAGCAGTAATATGTTTAAGCAGTGAATCTGACAAACAAAACAACTGAGTATAGAAAAACTAAAATAGCATCTTTGTTGGTTAATGTCTTCCATCCCATGCATGAAGCTGCTGCTGAACTGGAGAGCTCTTTCAGTGACAGACTCTTGCATCCTAGGTGCACCACACAGTGTCACCGCAGATCTTTCCTCCCAGTAACTGTTAGTTTTCATAATCATAACTGCTCCCAACAAACCTTAAACGCATTCCTGAACTTATTTGCACATTCCAACTGATATATGCACAGTTGTCTGTTAATTTTTTGTGAATACCTCCCTATATTCTAGTTATATTCTAGTTATTTCTTCAATGTCTTTACTGTTTTACACTTTTTCAGGATAGAAGTCCAACTACCAATCACTACTCAGTCTGTGCCCAAATCTTACTGAGAAGAATTCAGTTAAACTGTTATGTTGACTTGTTAAATTAAGTCATACATTTTAAAGAGGTGTCTGAACTAGAAGACAGCTGACATTTGCAGATAAAGTATTAGCAATTGGTCCTGACCGTGCACGTTAAGAAATAATAATAATTTTACTTAAAACTGAAATATTTTACGTTGGGAAATTATTAGTCAATACATTTTAGTTTTTGAATTGAAGCACTGAAAATAATATACTTTTTAATGATTTTCTAATCCACCGAGATTGACCTCTAATGTTATGGGACTAAATTCCTTTCATTGTGATGGGAGCACCTGTCATACAAACAGGGAGTGATTTATAAGAGATTAATTCAGATGTTATCTTTATTTTTGGTGTTGACAGTGTGACTGCTGGTTTTTAATCCATAACTCACCTCATTGGTTGAGAGAACAGAGTCTTCATCCAGACTGAGTACAGCATCAGTGGTGATGATGTCGTAGGGGAAAAAACGACTGCTCATCGTCTGTAAAGAAGAAGGAACGCCATTAATATAGTCTGATGCATCCAAAGCAAGAAACAAATGGAAAAAAGATTTGAATTAATTAAACCCTACAAAGACAAAGCAGTTGTAAAGGTCAAAGAAATCTAATTTACTTCATTTTTTAAATTAATAATATTTGTAGGGTGACGTAAAAAATCTGAACTTATAACAAACAGTTTTCACCCCCAGCAGTGGGTCTGTCGATCAGTGAGCACACCTAATAGCTTTTGTGCGACTATCAATTCGATGCCTGACAGAAAACATTGTGGACCCTGATCCATCAGCCTAAAGATGGCTGCTGATGTTATTGACTCGTAATTAAAGCATGAATTATTCAACTGTTTGTTCGGAGAACAAATGAAGGCGCAAAAATTGATGTTTAAAGAAAAGGAAAGTTCTGGTTCCATCTGTATAAAACCCGTTTGGCTACACCTAAGCATTATTTTAAGTTATAAACATGAAACAAGAAGGTTAATCTAAAAGAAAAGCTTCAGTTATACTTCACATTTAGTTAATTTACAACCTGACTATGTGACTTCTAAAAGCTAAGAAGCTTCCCTACAGCAATAAGACTTTATTGGTACAGTATCTTTAGTGCATCCTAAATTCAAGCAGTTAGTAAAGCCGCATAATTAAAACAATTATTAAATAGAAATGTAGAAGCTCAAGAACCAAATATCTTAAACTAGAATAAAACTAAGATTTTTAACATGATCAAGATATTTCCAAAGTTTGCAAGTTTTGCTGTCACAAGGTGTGTGTTATTGGTGTTTGTGGATTACCTGGTAACATGCAAAACTACTGTCCCAGACTGGACGTACTTGGTTTTATTTGGAAATTATAAATTAAACTACAAATCAAATGTGGGGCACCTCAAGGCTCCATTCTTGGGTCACTTTTGCCTCGTTTCCACTCAGCGATACACCATGGGTTGCTGCAGTTCGGCGCCATATTTTGTCTGTTTCCGTTGTAAAATCGGCCCATACAACTGACCTGTACTGCACTGTACCTGGGGCCCACTTCAGTTGTAGTTTTATAAGGCAATGATTCGGTACAGTTAGGGAGGAGCTTCTGGCATCATACAACACATACCTTTGATTGAAGGACACAAAAACTGCTTGCCACAATCACAAGACATACTAGTGTGTCACGATTTTTGTTGCATTTCTATGATTTCATTAGGCTTCTGGGTTTAACCCCGCCTGCCCAGTGAGTGTCCAAATAGCGTTGGAAACTCTTTCCTGAATATGTTCCTCTTGGGGATTTCATGTATTGATGAAAATGTCCATGTTTTCATTCTTTTTAGAGGGACTAAGCAGGGAATAAGCATACTTTAACTGATTGGTGCAATGAATAAAGTCTGAAAACCTTTTACTCATCTGATATCTTCACTTACAGTAGCTGCTGCTTAGTGGATGGTTCTGATCCGTTGAAAGACGGAACAGACGGCCAGATATGCTGGGCTGCACAATGTTGCCTTGCAACCCGGCGTTATGACTGGTTACAAGATATCAAAGCACAAAAATAGCTTTACAGGTGAAGAGAGGTTTTTTCTTTTCTGTGCGACAAAAATGGCAAAAATAAAGATCGTCGACATGGACACAAAAACTATAACAACACTGTGTAAAGTGAAAATTCATCTATAAACTGACTGAGGAGGGTAACGATATATATATATATATTTTTTTTGCAGAATTGTATTTCAGATTTGTTTGTTTTTATCCATGACTTAAAAAGTGTAATATTGTTACTTGTAAATTTCCTAATATGGAAGAGCAATTTTTTCTATTATTAATTTCGAGAGATTTTATTGTCATTTTTTGTGCTTGTGACATAATTTAAATTAAATTAGTTATTTAACAGTTAATTAAAATCCCATGGAAAAAGCATACTTTAAATGTGTTAAAATAAAAGATCTTGGCTAGTTTCCTATTTAAAAAAAAAATCAAAATATGGTCACCAACATTATGTCCCCCCTCGCTTTCTTTGCTCAGGTGATCAGCTGCTCCTTAAAGTTCTAAGACGCAGGGGTGACCCTTCCTTTTCTGTTTGGCTCTAAAGCTTTGGAATGGGCTGTCTCTCCATATTGGACAGGCTACTTCCATGGATGTTTTTAAATCATGCCTGAAAAATCACTTATTTGCTGGCTTTTAAGTCAGTGAGTGGCTAACATTTGCTTGCTTTCTGTCTTAGTTTTTATATTGCTGGATTCTGTTGGGTTTTATGTTATTTTGTTCAAATGTCCCTGATGTGCAGCACTTTCATCAGCCATTTGCTGTTATTTAAAGTCCTATAACAATAAAGAATCGGATGGTAAGTTTTGACTCCGACTTGGCCACACCAAAATATAATATTTTCAGTTGGAAAATTAAGATTACTTGAAAGCAGTGGCGGCTGGTGGGATTTTCTCCAGGGGGGGGCTATGATGATAACTGGCTAACATTTTCTGTATGTAAAGCTGACCGTTTCTTCTTATTGTTGGACAACCCTGATCATCCTCTTAATGGGACTATCTATGACAACAGAATGGTTTCAGTCAGAGGCTTCAACAGTGTTGCTAGAACAGACTGCTACTGTAGTGGAGGAAACACTGAGCGGTCTATGGAGGTACTGGTGCCGACTGGGATCGATCTGTTAACACTGGGAGAACCTGCCAGAGCTCCACTTAAAGCCATTCAGATTATGAGAAGATATGAGTTGGAGAAAAAGGATGTTATATTTCTTCTGTTCTCTGTTATTTCCACACAGCTTCTGATACATGTTTGGGTAATATAAATGTGAGGAGGGAGATGATGTGTGTGATCTCATATGAAAAGTACGGACAAATGCAAGGTAAGGTAGAAATAACCAAAATATATGATTAAACTTAATATTTGCATATCAGCAGCTGTGTTAAATATCAAATAAATCACATGTAATATAGGCTCAGTAATCACATGCCAGGATTTACCCTTTTCCAAGATGTAAACTCGCAGCAGATAACTATAAATTAATCAATATAAACAATCGGAATACATGCTCTTATTGTGAAGAAGCTGTGTCTGCACTGCTACTTCCGCTAAAGTTTAGCACTAATTTAAGTCCGAAAACATTACTTTAACTGAATAATATGCATTTGTAACTCAGCAATACCTTACTATGAAATGTACTCAAGCTATACAGTGACCCAACATGCATAATTCAATATGAATACGCTTTCTACTCGCGTTTTACTGCTAAATGCTCTGATATTTGAATAATCAGATAGGATCTGTTTTACATCAAGCTTCTCCTACTATGTTTTTCTCTCATATGGTATTGTTTTCAGGGATATAACTGAATTATCCTTTTTTTCTTTTTGCATTTTGCGTCTCTTTTCGTTCGTCTCCAACTCCCCCGGTTTGATCTATCAGCTGGCTGTATAAAAGATGTCTGTGACGTTGTTTGATTTCAGCCCCACAATGGGAGGGTGACTATGTAATTGCCAACCCCTCAGGGCGCACCTCTACTGCGCCCCAAGTTGTCCTATCTCTTGTATTGAAGAGGAGCTACTACGGATGTCCAACTTATAAAGAGAGTCTATGGGAGCCTTGGGGCGCAAATCTTTGCCTCAATCAGACAACACAGAGGAAGGTAACGACCACAACTCACCTCACCTTAAACTATAAAATATTTATTTTACACATCTGAAAAAAACCACACATATATTTCTAAATATTCACCCCCCCCCCACCCCCCCACCCCCCCGCGCATGTTTTATTCAAGGTTATATGGCAAGTTGTGAGTGGTGGGGCGGCGCCCTAGCGCCCTCTATTGGCCAGCCGGCACCGCTTGAAAGTCAATTGAAGAAGCTCGCAAGTTCTCTTTTTTATCTCAGAGACAAATGGATAAACGGCAACAACTCATTACCCTGGTTGTAAGCTTAGGGAAAAATAGATTTGTGTAATGTGCAGACAAGAACTGCAGCTGCAACATTATTAATGTCTAAAAAGGTTGCTCAAACAAGACACAGACTTTATAGTAATGTAGAAAGCTGAGTTAGACGGCATTTTTCTTCGAGGAACCTTGAAAATAACCCACTTTGTTAATATTAGTTGGTTTCATCTTGAATGAGCCGATATTTAATGTCAGTTAAAGTCCTCTTCATTTGAACTACGGTCAAGATACTGGAAACAGAATTAAGTTATTTAGCATACGCCTTTAATGTTCATAAAGCTTAGTTTAGTTATGATAGAGACAGGGTTCAAACTTAAGTCAAGTAATTAACTGAGACATGACATTAATTTAAATACAAATCTGCCATATTTTAAGGAAAGTCATATATATTTACATAAAATAGTTCCTGTAAAATAAAGTATTTCCTTTTTGGAATTATTCCTTTATATAATCAGCATGTAATTATTACTACAGGTAGAACATAATTGATAATAGTGGTGAAGGAAGGAATAAATAAAATAAAATATCTTCATTTTCAAATCTCTAGAGTATCATCATGACTGCTTGGTTGTCAAAATAGAGAGAAAATAAAGTTACTGGATTAATCTATTTTCCAACTTGGTGTAAGAATTTTATTTAAGAATTCTTGTTTTCCTTATTTTTTTTATTTTTTTTTTAAATAGAAAATTTTGACTGATTTTCTTTTTGAGCCCACGAAGGCAGCTGAGCTCAATCATTGCTGATATTTTTCTTCCTAAACGGATCTCTTGTTGCGTTTATTTCTTTGTGACTCTTTCTTAATTTACTCTAGATTTTAGTTTTCTGCTTTCTATTTTGCTTCAAACTGAAATAATTTTAGTGTTGAATTAGTTTAAAACATGGTGCAGAATTATGTTCATTGGCTTCAGGCGATGTTTGAACGACTTTCAGAAGTTGGTTTAAAAAAAAAGAAACAAACAAATAGATTCACATCCAACGCATCTCTTTGTTTTAATACCTTGGATCCGATGACAGACTCTTAATTATATCAGTCCTTTTTAGAGGTGTAATAGTCCATGTATTTGGATTTTTAAAACAGCCCTGTTAGTTTGGGACGCATGTGTACCAAACGACACCAGCTGTTTTCTAAATGAACACATGCAGAATGTTTATGTGCAGAACTCAGAGTTCAGTGCAACATTCTGCAGGGAAACTTTAAAAAGTGACACTAAAACGAAGCAGATTATCACTAAACTCTGCTATTTGGGAACATTAATGGTTTCTCATTCAGCTACAGTAGAAAAATTAAGATGGACCAAACCAGACCTTTAACAAACAAATCTTTCAACAACAATAAAGTCCATAACATGCTTTGAACTAAACTGGATGACTCACCTGAAACAATGTCAAGCTGAATGGAAACCTCTCTGATACTGGAGAAAACCAGCGGACGTCTTCATGGCTACCAATTGCATCGATTCAGAACAAATTCATAATTTTCCTCATATTCAACAAGTCACGAAAAGGGATTTCTCAACAGCTGCCAATGTTGCATTCATGTACAGCTAGGAGACTAGGCTGTTGAAATATTAAAAACAATTCCAAGGAAATTTTAGCATGGTTTTATCCTTAAATTTGGCAAAACATTATTAAATAGAATTAAATTCTGGAACAGAAGGGAAGGAATTCGGGAATTTTTTTCTTTTTTTTTTAATGGTGATGAAAGTAAAAAAAAAAGAAGTAATATGCACATTTGTGTGTTTTATTTTCTGGAATTAAGTGCATTGAAATCATACTGAACAGTGGCTTTAAAGCCAAAATACATACTGAAGTGGGATTTTTGTGTGCCATTACGTCTCTGGTACTTTGTATTTGGTGATGTTTCACTTTACTAAAGAGAATAAAACCTAAAGCAGTCTAAAAACTTTTCTCTTGGAACAATAAATGTCAGCTTCGGAACGTCACATGAGTGGAATCAAACTTTTAACTGTCGTTAAGTAGTTGTCTGGGTTACCATCCCCCTGTATCTCCTGCTGCTCTCATGTGGCTGATGTTGATGCCATTTTGCCTCTAGACAGAGATTGGATCCGTCTGATCCCTCTGGCAGTTCAGTGGTCTGACTGTTATCTTCATCATCTTCCTTCTTCCATCTCTTTATTTTTGCTCCATATTTCAAAAGAAGTCTTGTGGCGATCTCATTTATGCTTCTTCCTTGAAGACGAATGTCCATTTCTCCATGTTAAACATCCATTGCCAAATTGCTGTGTTAAGAGTGATTGTTTCTTGAATAATTACCATTTTATGATCATTAAAATGCTAAATTATGAATAAATTACTCATTAATACGATATCATTTACATTTTTATGTTTGGCTTTGTAGATACTTTTACATTTGAAAGCTTTTTCCTGTTTCCCTTGAAGCAATGTTTAAAAATGTCATTGTGCCTCAAGCTTGGCTGCCGCTGCACTAAGTGATTGCAGTCTGGGGTCCTGTTTTTCAGCAGATCTGGCAGAGATTAAAAACAGCGGAGTGAAGTGGAGTCTGAGGCCGACAACAGAGAAGAAGTAAAGGTTTGCTGATGGAGTATAACACTCAGCGTTATAGAGTAGAAACAGTCACAACCAACAACAAATTACTGCACTGCTGCACCCTGTTGAGACAAATGACACTTTCTGATCGTGCATGTTTGTCGTTATTACAGGGGGAGAAAACAGAAATTGAAACGAACGCACCCGAGAGCATCTGTCCTGGCAGCACGACAATATACCGCACGACTAATAATAGGAGCGCACGCACTGCAAGAGGCTTTTTACTGTCACCCGTGGAAACATCGCTCCTGTTTTCAAGGGGGGACACATTTACATGAAAACAAACAGAAGCAATTAGCCTACGAGATGAGAGCCTCACACGGAGAGACGCTTACATAGAGGTCGTATGGGAGGTTCTGTGTGTGTTTTAGAGGCTCAACTGTCGCAACTAATGAGAAAACGACTACAATTTAAAGTAAAGACATACTCTAAAACATCTGGGAGGTTTTTCAGCTCAAGGGTCTTTTAGGAAAGAATATTAACCAGCTATGCTGCAAATGACAACAATAGCCACTGTAACAGCTCACAATAAGTCATAGTCCTTTACTTTCACTTCTTTAAGTGGTTGTTTCACCCAAAAAATAGCCCTGCATCAGAACTTTGATGGCAAAGGACAAATGGTTTTCACACCAAACTGTAAATGGAACATCATTTATTCTGTCCTCTACTCTGTTAAAGGACTGTGGGTAGCTTTAGATGCAGACATCTTGTAAATGTGTCTTGACATCTTAAAACTTAGTCTAGAAGTTGAACTTTAACTACAATGAAAGTCTTGTTTGTGAGTATTGATTGTCAAACTGCAATCATATTTAAATGTGATGCTCTGCACCAGAGCGGTTCTTTAAAACCTTTCTTAGACTTAAAAAAACAAGATATATATTCTTCCCTGCCTTTAAGCATACACACATAATAAAAAATAAAAACTAAATCAGGTAAAGGTCTTAATCAGTACTAAATATTAGCGTAGGTGTGTAACTGTATACAAAAATCAGAGTTTGGTACATATTTCGGTTTTTAAAAAGTAATGGTTAGGTATGTTTTCGGTGTACTTCAGTTCAGAAAAATAAATACAAATGTGCATATGATTTCTTTATTTACTTTGAGCATTAAACAAATAACTTTTTTCCTGAATTCCTTCCATTCAATTACAGAAATTAATCACATTTTATTATGTCTATAACTTAAAAAAGTTTAATTACAGAACTGAAAAGAAATCTGAGTTTTTGGATTTGACAAAAGTAAATAAAATGGTAAACACATACATAGCCAGAGTAGAGTACAATATAACCCCTGGATAATGGCCAGTGTTCGTGTTTAGAAATGTTTAACCCTCTAAGCACCAAAGTCGCAATATTGCGACATGCCGCATTGCTGACTTTAACGAGCCGCAGCTGCAAATATGACCACTAAGTTAATTACTACTTTACATCAGGAGATAGTGGACACGTGTACCTTTAATCTAGGACACATTTTTGGGTGTGTTACCATGGAAACATTTGTAGAAAATCACCTTTTTATGCACCTCCGCGAGTGAGAGAGACAGCGTGCAGCTGCTGCGGTCACAGCATAGAGAGAGCGAGTTTTAGAAAGATAAAACTTATGATGCCGAGACGTCCGAGTTTCCCACCAGGGATGTCCCGACCAGGTTTTTTTGCCCTGGGGTCTGAGTCTGAGTTATTTGATTCTGAATATCTGCCGATACCGAGCCCAATCCGATACTTCTATAGGAAATGCATTAAAAAACAATAAAGAAGAGCGGAGAAACTGATCCAGGATGTTATATTTTTTATTCACCTTATTTTAACATTGAACAATTCTGTAAACAAACAGAGCACTTCTGTGGGGTAGCTTAAACAATCAAGTAATAAATAAGAAATTATTCACTTTTGAACTTGCAAAAGTAGCTTATGGATAAAGTCTTTATAAAATAGTACCTCAGCTTAAATAAACGTAATAATTAGTGTATATACAAATCAGGGGTCATGTTAACTGAATATTTTCTGGATTTGACCAGTTTATTAGAACGGTGGCAGAAAAATCTGAAGGCTGTCGGTCATTTTTACAGATTAAAATGAACTGACTACATGTTGCAAATGCGCAGATATTTTCAACTTTACGCACAGATTCCAGGTAAATAAATCAACTAAACAAAAGATTCCTGGACACTTTAAACAAGGCGTATGGCTGACTGGGAGCTTAGTGCAAATTTCTGTGAGACACTTCGGTGCGCGACTGCAGCCTTTCCGGTTGGTTAGACGCGCTACGATGTGCCAAACACCTGCTGCTGCTTCTTTCCTCCCGCGGCTTTTTCTGCAGTTGAAGCATAGTTTGCGGTTCCAGAAAATGGTTGTTCAGACTCTTGTAGACTTCTGATCGGTTTAATTGGAGAACCGTTTCCTCACTCTAAAACTTGGGCTGAAGCAACGCGTAATTACAGTCTCCAGTGCGGCAGCTACAGAATCCAGACATAGCCTACACCTGAACCCCCGTTGAGAAGTCATCTGTCCAAGGTAAAAATCCTAAACCTGAGGACAAAAACTTCTGCAGCAATCATGTCCGTGTACGGACATGCATTACGATTCCATGTGGAGCAGGAACCGCAGCAGGTGGATTCTAACTGTAACTGTTTAATCTCACCTTATTAAGTAGCTCTCTCTTCAGCTTGTTTAGATTGCATATTATTTAAAGTTCATAAAAGATAAATACTATTGAACAGGAGTAGAGATAGACAACCCACGAGGAATTAAAAAACTGACAGGTGCTTATGTATGAGTCCTGATCGGGAGGTAACGGCCGATTCGATTCTGAAACTATGTGATGGGGGCCGATTTCCGATCAAACGATCGGATCGGGGACATCCCTGGATAGTATTGGCTTTTTCAGATTCTGATGAGGAATATTTAGGAGAAAGTGACTCGAACAGCGCACAGCAGCAGCCGGCTGCGGTCCCATTCGCCATTACGATCCACAGCAGCAACAGGTGCGATGCTGTTCGCCACATTCTCCCGCTGGGAGAAAGGTATGTGATTGGGTAGCAGGGTGGTCATAACAACGCTAATCCAGAAGAAGCAGGAATGTAAAAATCAGTGGAAATGGTAACAGACGCGGTGGAAAAAAAGCGAGAGAAATCAGACTGCTGATAAGCTGATAAACAGCAGTAAAGTTCACTTTCCCGCTGCAAATGACGATGATGATGATGATGATGGGGAGGTATTAGGAAAAGTTTGATGAAGATCATCAATAGTGGATCAGACATTTGATGACCCTGTTTGTTATTTTGGAGATGGCTCTGTAAAATTCTGAGCCCAATAATTTAGATTCTGTTTTATGTAGTGAATACACTAATGGAGCCTCATAACAAAGGAAATCAACAGATATGTCCACCTGTTCTTGAAAAAAATGCCAATAAATACTAAAAATACATATGTAGAAAATACAGAGGCCTATATAGAAAATTAAAATAATAATATTCAAAATTAAGTACATTTTAAACTATGTAAAGAAGATAAAGGCCTGGAAAATTATTGCAAACCAAAATTGCCAATGCCTGATGACGTCATAATATGCAAATTAGATGTGTGAATTTGTTCCCATCATAAACTTTGGATCATGCTGAAGATTTTTCTAATTTACAGTATACCTTTATCTATAACCATATTAAAACTATAACATTTTGAACTACTGATATCAAAATTTAGTATTTTATAGAAAAAACTCTAGCGACTAAAGAGTTAAATTAAACCATATTTGAGAATAAAATATGATTAAATCACTTTGGAGTATTTTTATATTTCGACAGTCTAGTCTCCCAACTGTACTTGAATGCAACATGGGCAGCTGTTGAGAAAATCCCTTCTCTTCAACTGGGATTCCTCCGATTTGTATTTGATCCAAAATCAGTAGTTTTGTCTGATTGGAACCTACTGGTAGCTGGTTTTTCTCCAGTATCAGTGATGTTTCCATTCAGCTTGATATTGTTTCAGTGCAGAGCGTGCTTTGGACCTTATTACTGTTGAAAGATGCGTTCGCTGAGAAAGTTCTGGTTCGGTCCATCTTTCTTTTTCTACTGTTGCTGCATTAGAAACCATTAATGTTCCTAAATAGCTTAGTTTAGTGATAGCTGGAATTCCTTTCTTGTTTGTTTTGGGTTCACTTTTTAAAGTTGCACCGTGGAAACTTGCACAGAGCTCTGAGTTCTGCACATCAACATTCTGCATATGTTCAGGTAGAAAACAGTTATTTTGTTATTCATCCATAGTGAACCAACAGGGTCGTACCAAAAAGCTGAATATAAATGCATATATCCTACCGTTAAACTACTAGACACCAGACAAGATTTTGTTTCCATAAAAGGTAATTGCCAACTCAAAGCTTAACCAGAGCTTTTGCTTTTAAAACAGCCAACAGTGCACTGTTTGAGGGAACAAGATGAAGTGAGTTGAAGCACATATGGATATACTGGAAAACCAGTGGATCATCTTACGCTGTGTACACACTGAACGCGATAGGAGCGACTAAAAAGCACGACACATGCCTAGCTGTTCGCGTGCACATTCGCACCTTGAAGCGTGTACAAAGCAAACTGGTCGCGCTTAAAATATGGTATTTTCACGCATGAACTGGCCTTAAGCGGAGCTGGGGCCAGAGTGCATCTGCGGATGGATTATGGACCGAGCTGATGGAGGACAGCGTGTTCGGCTCGGGCTTCAGCGAAGCTGGGGCTAGAGTGCAGCTGCCGGTGGATTATGGTCTCCGATCTGACGGAGGACAGAGTGGATTACGTGTTCAGCCTGGCTTCCGATAGAGCTGGGACCGCTGCACTGGGGGTTTGGTGAGCTACAGATACAGTCTAGCTACGGCAGAGGGATCCATAAAGCCGCCTGGAGAACGTGACCTGCTCCCCCAGTTTGTGCCATGAAGGTCCAAGCTTCGCCTGCCGAAACACCAAATACATTTCTGAGCAGCTGTCCATCTGTCTGCGGTTCGTAAAAGTTTATAATATTTGAGCAGCATGGGACGTGGTGCGGGAGCTGCTACCAGGAAACCAGGTGAGGAGGCCATTTCAAGGCTGAGAGGTGCTTATACCGCAACAACGGCTCTTTTAAGAGCCACCCACAAACCTCTTAGGAGTATTCCTGTCTAAATAGTTTATTTTTTTATTTCTGTATCTGTATAGCAAACTGCTTGTGTCATGTAGCTCGGGGTGATTAGCCACGATGTTTATGAGTATTTCCTCCATGTCCTGCTGAGGCTGTGACTCCATGATAGTCACAGAATCACTGAAACTCTGTCCCCTGATTGGTTGTCGCGGCGCAATTTGACGCTGGAGTTCAGATCTTTCCAACTCGATTGATAGACGCCATGAGCGCGAATGCACAAAATGCACCACGTAAAATGCAGCGTGAATTTTCCATCGCATCTGTAGCACGAATTGTTCGCGCAAATCAGGCAGAAAAGCTTTTTCGCGACGCAAATCTGCTTCTGAATTGTTTAAATGGGGTTAACCATGTTAGGTTTCATTTAAATTTTTTCTTTGAGGCATAATAAAGTTCACAAAGTTTGAATAACATTCTTCTCAATTTAGAACTCATTAAACTTGACTTTTAATATTAGGAACTCAGAAACATCATTCAAGGCATTTTACTTGTAAGCTCAAAGCAAACTTAATGAAAGGGATTTGTTCCTCCTTCGTTGTTCCGAGCCACTGATCTTATGTAGAGATCAAATGTAGACATTTGAACACAAAATTTTGAGGCTTTACCAAATTAATTAAACTTAATTAAATAGGCTGCACCACTTCTGTGAAATTATGTAATTCAGTTAATTTGCACCCCTGAGCTCCAAAATGATTGAAAAAATATGGGAATTCAATAATATTGGGAAATAAATAATATAAAACTTTTCAACAATTATTTTTTATTAATGCAGAACCTAATATTTAAACAAATTATAAAACAAATTCTATTCTGATTTGTTATTTTTCTCGACTTTTGTCCATAACGTTCTTGGTTGAGGCGGTGAATATTTGGAAAATTATTCCCTCTGGTTCTGAATGCTGTTAAGCTGGGGGTCGTTATGACACATAACCGTGGCAACAAAGTGCTTTTCTTAAACCATAAAGCAGCTGATTAGCATGTCAAAAGCTCAGAGAATACCTGACCCCAACTCCAGAGGAGTTGAAACGGAAGTGTCAGGGATGCAGAGCAGAGACAAAAGGAGGAAGTTCAAACCATTTTACAGATCATATTGCTTACTCCAGCATCTCTCTGCCCAGCTTTCCAATGATATGGCCAGATAGAGATTTAAAGACAAGTTGCAAAAGCAAATTATGTGGATTAGCACCATTTTCCAACAACTCATGTCATACATTGCTTGTTACTCTGAAGTATTTTCTCTGCTAACCCAGATATTGAGCTGTCAGCATGTCATGGCAGTCGTGACACGTAATACAGCATTATTCTTCACTCAGAGGCCTCTTCAGATTTTTCTATTACAATACTTGGATGAATTACGTCATTCTTATACCAAGAAAGTGTGCTGCACAAATGTACAGCTTAATATCTACACCTAAACTCCATTCATGTGAGGAGCTTGGTAAGCTTACACTTCAGGAACAACTTTATTTGTATGGAAGGTTGTGCTGAGCTGCATCTTCTCCGCTTAAAAAAAGAAAAAGTGTTGAGGTTTTAACGCTGAGGTTTAATTTCCTGGAGCACCTTTCACTAAGTATCTTTTTAAAGTGCAGATAAATGTTTTCATCGCTTAAGCTTGAATTCGATTTCAACACAGTAATGGATGCAAAAAGCCAGCAGTTGTTACCTTGGTCTGTCCTTCGATGACGGTGAGAGGGACGCTGGTGGAGGGCCACTTATTTCGAGGAGGTAAAGGCTTGTCACATAAAACCACAACCTATGTGAGAAAAACACAGGGAGCTGCTTTATACACTATCAGGATCTCTGGCTATTATTCTCTGCTCTTTGGCTCTAAAATGAAGCACATTTGAAGAAATACAATTTTGCAGATATTTAAATGTAGATTTTTGCATTTATTATATTCACATGTACATAATTGTATCTATTTAACCATTATTACATTTAGAACAGTGCCTTGCTAAAGTATTCACACCCCTAACACTTCATTTTGTAACGTTATGGCCACAAACGTCAATGCAAACAAAAATTGAGACCCTGAAGTTCCCCAATAAAATGTTTTTATTTTCTTCTTTCACAAATTATAACCTGAAAGGTGTGACATTTAAACAATGCATGCCACACCTCCTTTCCACCGGACACGAAAGCTGCGCGTAATATCAGTGAAGCGTAATATGCTTCACTGACATGCTGGTAGCCGCCATTAAAGTGTATGGGACCGTTTCCAATGCACACGAAGCAGAGAGAATCAGCCGCATCCCAGAAGCGTTGTCACAGACACCTACCCAATTTACATGGCAGTTCTATTTTCTACGTGCTACGCTTCTTGAATGCGTTGAGCTCAGCAGTTTAGTCGAACCAGACGGGAAATCGGGGTTGAGGCGAGGTAAAATACCTACAAGTTCAGAAATAAAGGACGCACGCAGATTTCCAATTAGTGGACTATGAAAAAAAACAAAAACCCAGCACTAGCTATGACAACAGAGTTGATTTCGGCTGGTCTGTGGGTCTAAATTGTTGTTTTTTATTACAGGTGACACAAGGAAATTCTAGGTTCTTTACATGATTCAATGGTAAAGAAACAAAATACATGACAAAAGTGTGAAAATTAAAACGGAGAATCATTAAAAGAAAACATTCAGTAATTGAAGTATAAAAGAAAAATTATAAAAAAAATGTATGTAAAATTCTGAAAATTAAAAGTATAAGAGGATCACCCATACATGCCAGTGATTATTTTTATAAGCATAACGTGGAAAAAGTTGAAGGCATGGACAGAAATATCTGTAGTTCTGGGAGTGGATGGTGAGTTTATGCTAATTATGAACAAAGGATTGCATTTTTTCCCTGCACGCTGCCTTTTATGCAATTGCAATTCTCCTGTGATTTCATGATCTCCCAGGACCAGCTGGGAGGAACGACTGATACGCGTCTAAAATGCTTCTGGTGGGAAGGGAGGCACAGCTGCTTTTGCAAGTAAAACGTGTCTATTCCATTACGTGCCGCTTACGCGTCCGGGGGAAAGGAGGGGTAATCCCAGGGATGTTAGTAGACTAGAGTGGGTGGTTTGGGGGGGTCGGTATAAAGACAACAGATCTTCAACATACTTTGATGCTAACTTCAGGTCTGAGACCATTAGTATGCCTAGATTTCAGGCCCGAGCAGTAGTTTCTAGCATTATTAACTGAAGCTGTGTGCTGACTTTTGATTGTTCTTTTTCAGGTCAAAAACTTTACTTTAGTTTTGGTTCTATATAGCTGGAAATGTTTTTGCACGTCCATAAATTGATTTGTTCAATACATTTGCTTAGTGTTTGGATGGGTTCAAAATCCCCTGTTGACCTTGTAATGTAAAGTTAAGTAGTTATGGTATGTGATCTTATTGGTCGTTATAATCCTAGTTAGTGGGGGCATGTCAATATTAAGTAGGAGGGACCCAAGGATGGAGCCCTGCAGCACCCCACATGTGATTTCTGTCTGTTCAGATGAGAAGTTGCCTATTGAAGTCCCTTTATAGTTCTTTATATTTGTATTAAGACGCTAACCAGCCAGACACTGCGCCCATATTGTACCGTTGAGCCACATTTCATGTAGTAACACATCTAACATATGAAAAAAGGCGGTCTGGTCAGATGAGACTAATATTTAAGTTTTTGGACCTATGTGTGGCAGAACACTTAATAACTGCACAAGGAAAACACAATTGAGTAAAATATGCTGTGGGGGTTCTTTTTTTCTTTTTTCAATAGAACATAGAGGTGTGCCAGAGTTGGCATGACAATGGATGGAGCTAAACACAAGAAAGTCCTAGAATAAATCCAGTTAGAGCAGGGGCCTCCAACTCAGTCCTCAAGAGCCACAGCCCTGCCACTTTTAGATATATCCCGGCACCAAATAGCTGAATCACCTCCTCACCACGTCATCAAGTTCTGCCAAAGCCTGGTAACAGGCCTTTTATTGGAGCAAGAATGCATCCAAAAATTGGAGGACCATAAGTCTTCATAGCCTTCAGAATGGAGCAGAGTTTTACCTCCAAGCTTCAAAGGACTGGTTTGGTTCCAGTGGTCTAATGGTCCAGTCAAAGTCCACAACTAAATTCACCTTCTAAATCTGTGGTAAGACTCAGAAATGTATGTTCAGAGATGTTTTTCATCCAATCCAACTGTGCATGAGTAATTTTGCAAATACAAATGTGCAAAAATTGTGGTGTTTTGATAATCAAAGCTGTTGTAAAAGGTGTTTTGCAAATTGTTGACCTGGTGTGCCACACTATTCAAATGTTTATTTGTAAAAGATTCTTCAACTTTTGACAGTTTTGCGCCATTGGTGTAGTCAGACACCCCCCCCCCCCCAAAACATCAAAAGATGGATTAGACACAGTGAAGTTGAAGTCCAGGAGGTCTGAATACTTTACAAGGCAAGTGGTCAGAAAAATGTAGTAAAGCGGTGTAAAAATTTTGTGAATTTGCTACATCATCTAATTTAAACTTAAAAACTACAAGACAGCTAAAGGGTTCAATGAAAATGTTGGGCTCTAACTACTCAGCTATAAGAGCATTATTGTGGTTCTAAACAAACGGTTCACAAAAAGGTTATTATTTGGTACAGTACAGTTTGGATTCATTTTCCCACCTGTGCACAGAACTTGGACTTGGCCACAGCGATGATGAGCTTCACCACAGGGGAGATCTGGGACTGCAGAGGAGTTACCGTATGGATCACAGCTGTGAACTGCTGCGATGGGCTCTTACCTGCACACAAACACAAACAAACTGTACAGCAGGTTGTGCACATGGAGCTCTTAAAACGCCATCACAGGACACAATACTGCTCTCATCATCTGTGTCAGATATGCTGCCCTCGCTTCACATCAATAGGCACGTCTAATCAATGAATAAACAGTTTGCTTTAGGGCCCCTTATTGAATAGGTTTGATTACAAAACACATCTCACTGCAGTACACTGAGGAAAACTGTAATGTTCAGGAAAGTGATTGATTTATGAAAAAGAAATTCTGATATTTTTAATAAAATCTCATGATGCAAGCTCCAACTCGGCCATGTTTACATTTCAGTATATATATATATATAGTGTGAGTGGAAAAACGAAATTTAACACACCTGCTCCTCCTTTACACCTGAGACTTTGTAACAATAACGAGTTACATGAAAGTGGTTAATAGTGCACAGTTTTGACATTTTCAGTTAGGGATGTACCCCAGTGGTTTGGACATTAATGGTTGTGTGTTGAGGCCTCAACACAATAGAGAATCCGGTGCGTCCCGAATGGATGGTAGAGAAAGGCTACATACTTCAGTTTCAAATCTGCCCTTTTTTTGCGACACCCTTTCTATGTAAATAAACATATTATACGTCATTGGAAGGATGTGATTATTGAGATTCCAATGATGTATGAGAGTCAAGGGTACAATAATAACTAAAACTGTAAACGCTTTTGTCAAACCAATCAGGAAGTAAATAATGTGTAACTCACCATTTAAAGTGGTATATCATTGAAAGAACAGAACAATCTCCAACAAAAATCGTCTTTTAACCCCTGAAGGCCGCTAGCCCCCATTTTTGGGGGCAGGCCACCTAGAGTAACATTTAACTTTTGACTTTAAATTATTTGTTATTACAGACACCAACAGTTGGTCTAAAGTCAATAAGAGTGGGTAGTTACTATTAATGATGTTTATTTGCTTCTTTACAATGAAAACAAGCTGCTAATGTATATTTTCTTCAGGCGGAATTCATGTTCATATTTCATATTTTCTGTCTTTCAACCTCAATTACTCATGCCCACTATGATTTTCTTTTTGAATTTTCACATTCACAGTATCCCCATAGACCTTCTTATTATATGAGAGCAATTTTAACATTTTAGACCTTTTACAAGCTGTAAAAAGCCTTCCAGGGTGTAGGTATGCCAAATTTGAGAAAAACAAAACTGCCTATGGCTGAAAGTGCAGGTTACAGGTTAAACAGTTAATATGCATATAAAATGTTATTAAAAATAAAAATGTACCATTTGAAATGTTTATTGAGATTAGTTAAAAATTCACTATGCATAACCGCAAAATTTTTTATTTAAAAGTTTCATAATCTGGCCCTGTGAATTAAGGTGGGGGAGTCTTATTGCTTTGTGCTACCTTCTCAGTTTCTAGCTGTCAGATTGTGTTCATAATTTGGATTGTGATCACTTATCTTAAAATGGTAAATTACTGTTTTTACTTTACAAAGCTCCATCTTGTCGGGACATGGGGCCCATTTCCAAAGACACCCCCCCCCTTCATAAACCTATTTGTCTAACATCTGCTAATTACCAGCTTTGTTGAAAGATTACTATCAAATACTAGGAACCACAAAGCTGGCGTGTAGCAACGAGGTTAACTGTTAGCGTCAGGAAGCATTGGTATGATTTCTGCTTTTATGCTTTTCCTATCATCCCCCCCCGTCTCTCTGCGTTAGTGGGGCAGGTAGTAGTCTCATATCTGTATGGTTATGCTCCATCACATGTGTAGTTTTAAATATCTAACATTTAAACTGTGTAAAAGTCGCATTAAACTCCATAATTTTCTATTGATTGAGCTGACAGGACTCCCCTACCCCACGTCATTTCCGGACTGGCTTTCTCACAAAAACAACTCTAAAAGCGAAAATGATGTGTATATTAGTACATTTTTATTTTGAATCTGTTCCTAATATATTACTCTAAATTATGGTTTAAGGGGGCTCTAACCTGCAACCCGCACTTTAAGGGGTTAATGTCCACAAGAGTCCAATTAATTCACACCAACAAAATAGTCCATATGTTTTACGTCCACAATTGAGCATAATCTGCCACTAATAACCTTGATAACTCCTTTATTGCATGTATTTGTCACATTTCTCACTGTTCATACTAGCCTAAAAATAACACAGCACCCTTCTTTTTCTTCTTCTTTGTGTTTATTGGTGGCTGGCAAATAACAGCTTTGTGCATTACCACAAGAACCAGCTAGTACAGTGTGGACCAGAATGTCACTTAATTTTCCACTTGCCCCTCTAAGGCTACATTCACACTGCAGGCAAAAGCGCTTCAAATCCGAATCTTTTTTCACCCCCATGTGACTACTATCTGATCACTTTATGACAGTCTGACCAAGTCACTTGCATATGTGGTACTAAATCCGAGACATATGATGTTTCTGAAAGTGACTACAGTCTGAACGGTGATGTTGCATTAAATCCATCTTGTATGTCACTGGTCAGGTCAGGTCATTATCCTGCAGCATTCACCTGCACTCATTAAGATGATTTTAAACAGGCTGCCCATGTTCATCTCCTAATAAAATCCAGACCCAACCTGACCAGTTCATTTAAAACCCTTGACTCATGCAGAGACCCACGCACTGACAGAATATAGTAACTACATCTTTGAGAATGTTTTATTTTAAATAGAGCTTGCTCTTGTCACTTTTTCATTGACGGATGGCGTCAAAAAAATCCTGTCATTTACTTTCATCTGTCCAATTTTAAAATAAAATTCAACATTGCTAAAATTTTAAGTGACACTATTGTTAACATCTTAACAGATACTCTGACTCGTAACTATCGTAAAAATGCTTCGAGCAGAAGTAGACGTCTTTCGCACATGCGTGGCATGCATCGGGTTTCCGGATACGTACCAAATTATCTTCTTTACTGCCTCCAAAGTCCTAATTAATAGCCTACAGCACCCTCTGCTGGTTGTCTTGGGTCAATGAATTGCATACTTGCAACTTACTTTACACAGCGTTGTAATCTGTCTTGTGTATGACTGATACCTGAATGGCCCAGTTTCCCCGGCCCGCCGATTGGCCCCAAGGCTGGCCACAATTTGAAAGTTTTCACAGAGGGGTGCGCTCACTTTTGTTGCCAGCGGTTTAGATATTAATGGTTATAAAGGCTGTACACTACCTACTTGTTATTGTATCAAAATGTCTCATCTTGTAAGCAGTGAAATTACTTTGTGAGATACTGTATATCAAACAAACTATTATTGTTTTGTTTTCAAGAAATTACATTATTCTTATTTAATGAAGAGTTGGACCACTCTTTCTTAATAATTTTTAATAAGGGAGGAAGCCCGCATGTGCAGCTACAATAAATGTTGAAATCTATAAATGATAAATGGAGGAAGATGTGAGAACACACAGACTTCTTAATATTCAGAACAACCAAAGAATGCCAGGGCTGCAGGCACATGGAAATTCAACTGCTGCCTATGTTTGGGAATAGGGGAGCACATATCCTCATGGATAAGTGAAGCCGGAGTGCTCTTTAGTGTAGCTCTATCCATCTCTCTGACACCGGCCCCTCTGATCAGCCATCTCAGGTGGGCTTGGTGGTATTTATGGAAGCTGGAGCTTTGCCCTTGTGGTGGGGTCACACAAATGGGCTCAGGCTTTTGGTTTCCTGGAAAGAGCAACACCGCTCTGATTAATATTAAATGGTCTCAGCTTCTTTTAATACGGTAATGTTTTCCAGCTGTTTTTTTTATTATATTAAATAATATAGTAGAGCTTTGAGAAATTATACTACAAAGTATATGTATTTATTTCTGAATATATAATAATTTGTGACAATGAAAGGGGAAATATTTCTCAGTATATCAGTGGTGTCACCTGAGCTTGATGTTAAGACCAAGATGAGAACAGATTCAATGAAAACGTTGTTTAAAGTTGTTTAAAAAAGAGAATTGCCTTGAAAACCACACATTGATTGAAGAAAAAAACATATCAATATTTAAATAGCATCCTTTTAGAGCCTCACCCAGTTTACATTTTTCATCAGTGTTTCAACACCTATTTTCCTAAATCAAGAATATGTTGGGAAAAGGAAAAACTAAGCCGACCAATAATTGTCTCAATAAGAGTCTCATTACCCTTTTCATGAAAAAAAATATTCAATTTAAAATACCTAAATAAAGCAGCAAATAAATGGTGGCTCAGCAAAAGGTCATTGTTGCAAAGCTAATGAGCACAATTAGTGTCCCTCGCAAAATAACTCTCACCCCTTTAACTATTTCACATTTTTTTACGGTCACACCGCATACGAATTATTTTTGTAGGGATCATTTTAGGCGATAGCTTTAGGCCTTGTTCATATGGCAGGATTTCTAAGCCATTTCATTCCCAATTCTTACCTTCTAACAATTGCAAAAATGCTGTGATTACTGAGATGTCTCTTAAGATAATCCTAAAATATATTCCTGTCGGGTGTGTAGTCTTCAGAGCATTCCGGTTCTGCTCGGAAGGACTGCTCTGATCGCAAAATCATGGAAATTCAACATCTTTGATTGTCTTGGCCTGATATCACAGCGAGGACAAACAAGCAAGCGAACTGAATGAATGTGAGACGTAGCCAATCAGAAAGTGAGGTGACGGGCAGGGAAACACCTTTGTAGACTCTGTTAGAGTGGGAGAGGAAGTTTGGGAAGCAATGTTAATCTTCATGATTTTCCTTAATAAATCATTGCTTGTTAGGATAAAAATCAGTTAAAATATATCACATAGGAAAGACACAGTGAGATTTGAGAAGTGAGAGGAAGTTTATAGGAAGTACAGAAAATGTGCAATAATTAATTACAAAACCTTTAGAACTAATTGGAACTCAGAATTGGTTTTGTAAACTCAGTGACCCTCATCCTCCATACACGGGTGAATCGAATTATGAGAGAGTATTTAAGGAGGTCAACTGTAAATATCCCTCCTTTTTGAATATTCTCTGAAGAGTAGCAACCTGGGGATCTCAAAACAAATCTCAAATGACCTGAAAACTAAGATTGTTCACCATCTTGGTTTAGGGCAGGGGTTCCCAACTCCAGGCCTCGAGGGCCAGTATCCTGCAGCTTTCAGTTCTTTCCCTGGTTCAACACAAGAATCAAATGATGGCTCGTTAGCAGGCCTCTGCAGAACTTTGTCCAACTTCCTCCTCAGTATGGCAATTTGAATACGCTGTGTTGGAGCAGAGACACATCTAAAACTGGTAGGGCTCCGGCCCTTGAGGGTTGGAGTTGGGGACCCCTGGTTTAGGGGAAGGATTCAGAAAGCTATTTCAGCTCAGATAAATGACGCTCAGATGTCTCAGATAAACAGAAGTGAAGAATGGTGAGAACAGTCAGTCAACCCAAAGATCAGCACCAAAGACATACATCATCTCGCTGTCAGATGGATTCACTCTGCATCATTCCACTATTTAGCACACTTTACACAAAGAGATGCTGTATACAAGGGGGATGAAGAGGAAGCGTCTTCTGCTAAAGTACATTTGGACAATCCAGCTTCATTTTGGAATAAGATGCTTTTGACTGATCAAATACAACTTAGGTATTTGGGCCCAACAATGGGCATTGTGCATGGAGGAAAAAGAACACAGCATTCCAAGAAAAGGACCTGCAACTTGCAGTAAAATATGGTGGTGTTTCCATCTGTGTGGCCAGTGCAGGGACTGGGAATCATGGTAAAGTTGAAGGACGCATAGATTCCACTCAATATCTGGAGACCAATGTCCAGGTATCGGTGACAAAGCTGAAGCTGCACCGGGCCTGGATCTTTCAACAAGACAATGATCCTAAACCCCACTCAAAATCCACTAAGGCATGCATGGAGAGAACCAGTACAACGTTCTGGAACGGCCATCGCAGTCCCCAGACCTGAATATTATTGAGAATCTGTGGTGTGAGTTAAAGAGAGCCGTCCATGCTTGGAGCCAATGAATCTGAAGGAACTAGAGATGTTTTGTAAGGAAGGATGGTCCAAAATACTTTAAACCAAAATCAGGACACTTATGGGGAGCCTAAGTCACGCACTTGTACTTCCGGTCCATGGGTCCCCCACTGCCAAAAAAAATGAATGAGTCAATGGAGTGATTAAAGTTATTTTCTGATCCAGTTTGAAATGCACCGTGGATCGAACATATGATGTCCTTGAATTTTAAAAACAAATTTCAATGCAGAGAAACGCAGATTTTTGACCGGAGGTAAAAGTTACTTTAGGTTGTGTGAAAACGTTTAGCGGACTACAACTGCAGAAGAAGAAGGAGAGCGCGGGTCGTAACCTCCAGGATGAAGAAAGGAGCATTAAACACGGAGAAAACCTCTATAAATCTGACCATGTGAAAAGTAGCAGCTATGTCGGGGGTAAAGCAGTCGGAGTGAGAGCCAGCATGGAGGAGAAGCTCTACAAGCTCTAGGTGAGTGTTTTACGTGCTAGTGTTAGCTCCCGTTAGCAAAATTAAGTCATATATGCAACTTCTGATTTGTAGGCATTTTAAATGCGAATTTTTACAATCAAATCCCAAATCACTGGACAAACACAGTCAAAACGTACATAGTTGGTTATCATTTAAATCTAATTACAACATATGTGTGATTCAGGATGTAAGACAAAGTGGACCAGAAAATAACTTTTATTGCTCCATTGACTTCCATTCATTATTTTTTTTGGTTTGGGGACCCACGGGCCGACTGGAAGGAGAGGAGAATTAGGCTCGCCAAAGGAAAATAGGAAGCGTTTAGAGGCTGTTATTTCTGAAAAACGAGGATCTACTAAACATTGAATTAAATTATTTTTGTGGTGCCCACATTTTGTTTTAAACATTATTGCACACTTTCTCTAAAACATTGTTTCTCAACTGGGGGTCCGCAGACCCCTAGTGCTCCCTGGTGGTATATATATATATATGTATGTATATATATATATATTATATTATATTAAATGCATAACATACTTGTAAAACAAAATATATAATTTTCCTTCCATTTCACAGCTGTGCACTACTGTATGTTGGTCCATGTTATAAGGGTCTGACAAAATACATCAGCACTGCAAAACTACTACATATTCTTGAAACTTTTAAAAAAAAAATTGAAAAGAGGAAAACCCAATTCAGGTTGAATTATGGTTTAAATATCAAGTGAAACAAACAAAAAATCTTGGGATTCACTGTGAGGTACTGTAACTAAAATTCACTGACAAATGTGACTTAATTTTTTTAACCATTTTTTATGGTAAAAAATTAGTGATAAACATATGTATTTTTATGAATTAAGATCAGAAATGTGTTAATCCTCAATACTCATAAGCATTTTGAATTTTAGATTATTTGGATTGCACATAGCTGAATTTTACTTGAAAACATGGAGTGTTTTTCAGCTAATACTATTACAGATGGAAGACATAAATCAATGTGTTGAGATTTATCAGCCATTTTAGCAGAATTAAGAGGCACTTGAATTGCATTAGCATCATAGGCTGTACTAAAGGATGGACGGGACAGTATTATTCACTCCCACTTAAAACAAAAACTGAGCCAAATGGTATCTGAAGTGCTTGGAGAAATGTTCCCTACATCCTGTTTTATGGTTGTCCTACATTTGAGAACTCTTTCTTTGAACTTTGTAAAGTTTTAAGGTTAGACGAGAAAAAGATTTATCTATTTGCATCTATAATGACAAGAAAATGTTTGGAGGAGTAAAGGTGACATTTTCAAAACCCAAAACTCATGTTAAACAGCAAGGTCTCTATATGCTAATTTCCAAATATCTCTTCCACCCTTAATCCTTAAGGATGGGGATTTTTAAGAAATGTTTTTGGATAATCACGTTAAGATTGATAACATGTTGTGTTATGACTGTTAATAATTTCTTCATTTGATGTGTTGTTTGGATAATTATTAACTACGCCAATTAGGTTATGTTTTCACCAGGGCTCGTTTGTCTGTCTTTTAGCGATATACTGCAACTCAAAAAGGTGCAGATGGGTTTAGATGACTTTTTTTTGGAGATCTCTGCAATAGGACCAGGAACAAGTGATTCAATTTGGGGAGCAATCACAAAACCGCCATCAACAAAGGTGATTTTGGTTAATAACTACTGAACTAATAAAATAATTGGGAATCCAGCCGCGAAAGATGGCTTCCCAATAGGGCAGGGTGATATAGAAAAAAGCTTATCGAAAAAAAAAACAGTCATATTGATCGATATCGATAAAAAAAAATCACATAATGTAAAAACTATATTTTAAGTGCCCAGTCATTTTGTTATTCTTCATTGAACTAATTTTAACTAAGAATTAAATTCATTAAATTTTCAAACTCTTCTTTTTATCATAAGTAAGTTTGTAAGACAGAAACAAACCAAGAGACCTGAGTAACATCAGTAAATACAAAGAAAAGTAATATTATTAACCATTATATATATATATATATATATATATATATATATATATATATATATATATATATATATATATATATTTTTTTTTTTAAATCAGGTTAGTAATTTAAATTAAAGGCTTATTTTTTATATTTTAAACATTTATAACACTTTATAATATTAATGGATGAAACCTTTAAAGTAGTTTGTCAATAAAGTTTAGTCAAATTCTCTTCAGCTGTAGGCTAAAGCTAAAGCTAACAAGCTACTCACCTGTACTGTTGATGGGCTCCCACACTGCAGCTCAGTCACTGAGAGCTGAAGCCAGCAGGTCTATCCAACCCCTGTTGTGTTTTTTTTAAGCGTTTTTTCGCTTCTGAGGACAGGGAGCAGAACCGAGGGGAGATTTTAAAAGCCACAGATGTTAGCAACGCACCACGACCTGGGTACGTTTCCTGTGTCTCTGTAAGAGATTCGTAGCGAGCTGGAGAGGGAAGTCCTGCTTAAAACAGCTGACCGTAGTTTTATATTTCGTTCATTATTGCTACGTTTAATGTTTTAGTGCATCGAGGATTGGTTCAAAACGGGACGTAACCTTTACCGGAGCCACTGAAACATTTATCCGGGACAACGTCCTCTGCTGCTGCCTTGTTGTTACGTCTGAGCGCGCCGAAGCTACGGTTAAATTCTGTTTCAGCTCAAATTTTTTCATCCTTTTTGTGGTTTGAAAGGAGAGAGGGTGGCTGACAGAGCTGCGTGGGCCATTGTTAATGATTCGTTTGGAGTAAGTAATGATTGTTGTATTAAGCTGCCTGATAGGGTATACTGAAAAAACGAGGGGGAACTTTTTTTTCTATCCAACTTTTTCATCGACCCCCTTTTTTTTCTATCGCACCACACATCTATCGTCGATATATATTGTTATCGAATTATCGCCCAGCCCTACTTCCCAATTAAATTATTTAATCTAGTATTCTAAATCTATGAATCTAAAAAAGTTACATTTAGATCACTCTCAAATTGCTTTTCTAGTTTCTTCTGGTTTTGGATGCTGTGCAGATGGAAGGACTTTAATTTTTCTGGCTGGTTCACACAGCAAGATTTTAGCATGGCCAGAAAATGTCCAAACCACACAATTGTAATCACCATCATTCCAAGCTCAGATGGGAAATCTCACAAAATCTCACAAGATAAAATGTGACTACAGAGTAAATAAACATGGCCGCCAAGGAGGAGGCATTGATAACAGTTTTAGACTTGTTTTAAGGGAGAAAATAAAACACAAAAAGAAAAGCCGTGGGGAAAAAGTTGTCAAAAAAGGCAGGAGCAGGGGCTCTACCTGCTACACACAGATATAGAGGGGAGTTATCATTTTTTGATCAGCAGTGCTTGCTAACAACGGATGGTCTCATAATCTCTGCAGATGTTGAGCCGTTAACTTGTCATTACAGCCATGAGACTGTTACACAGCAACAGGCTTCAATCAGAGACATCTTCAGAGTCACTGTAAGACTGATTGCTACTTGAGAGCCTGATTACCCACAGCATCACCATCCACAACAACAGATAATAGAATACTGAGAGTTCTAACAATATTTAATTTCCCTTTGGGATTAAGAACATATTTTTGAATTTAAATTGAGTTGAACTAAAGCCTTGAAAACTGAGTTAAAGAATTCTAAATCATTCCAAAGATTTCACCCATAAAGCCCATCTCCAGCTACAATTTTTTTTCCATCTGAATGCTGCTCACCAACTCGACAAACTAAAGTTAAGCTGTAACTTCAGCCATCAAATCAAGATATTTGTGAAACTCCTCAGGCCAATATGTCTGAGCAGTAAGTCAAACTTTTTCAAAGTGTCAGGCAGAAGTTGAAACTGCTTTGCTATCAAAAGTTATGGAAAGGTAGCAGAGTGAGACCGGCGAACACACGGCATTGACGGTGAGTTATTCCCCGAGCAGCAGCAGCAGAAATGGTGATTTACTGCAGAGGCATAAACAAAACTGCTCCATCTCCCGCTCTGTCCCTCCCTCCCCTCCACCTTCTAACCCGAGTGTCCACAATTCCTGCGAGGAAGACAAACATCGATCTGAGTTACAGCCTTGGTCGCGGAGAATCGCTGTGGTCGGCGCACACACCCACGCAGACGCTCACACATAGCCTGCAGCTTAAAGTTTCCAAACCCTGTCGCCATCTGACACCATTCATATTCACATTACAAAACATTAAGACGTGTTTTATTTTCATAACTGCCAGCTATGCCTCTGACATGTCTTTGTGATATTCAGTCGTAAATCTTCAGCAGATGCACATTTTTGCATGTCATAAAAAGTGATCAGCATACCTACAAATTTCAAACCGCTCTAAACATGAATGCCTCGCAGTAACTTTCACTGATACATGGTGTATATTCTTGTTTTGCTGCTTTTTTCCCAGCTCATAATCCACACAATGTGTTTGTAGTTGTCCCTCTATAGGAATTAGAATAACCTTAGATGAGTAACCTGGAGATGCAGAAAGGCCATCTCAAGGTTGAAAACATCCACAAGCAGATTCCTCACTTTTGTTCCTTTCTTCACATTTCACTGTCCATGCACTAAACAAAATAAACAACAGATTAGTCCTTGACTTAAGACTTGCTAGCAGGAGCATGGATATTTTATGCCAAGGACCTTTCCCGCCTGTTTGTCTGCAGTGGTGGGTGGTGGAGGTGGACCATGGTGTGCCTCCTGGCTCCAGTTGCCCACGCTTCATTACTCTCTCTGAGTTCAGACTTTCCGAAGAAGTGCCAGTGTCTGTGCTCTAGGTTTCCTGTAGTTTTCCTGGCCAATGCAGCAAACATTGACTCCTACCAGATGGAGTGCAACGGCTACCCAAGGTGGAATTACACTCTTGGCTCCGTTGCACTTCAGCTAACCCCCTCGCAGACTCAACTGATGAACCAGAGTTTCATGTAGTGCAAATGCAAAATTCCTCTAATATAACCTTAACCAAATCTTTAAGAATTATTAGGTACACCTGTTTGACAAAAACCGAGCCAAACATATGGCATATGACATTTTATACTTTATAAACGGAGTACAGGTACAGTAGCTGAATCCAAACGATTCCAATGAGAGAGCATGAACATCACCTCAGACCTGGACATCGAACTTAATATCTTGCTTACTGGGAGCTGACAGTGTGTTGAAAGTTCCAGAGGCTTTGAAGTACGTCACTCCAAAGAACCAGTGCCTTGCCAACCACTGGTGCAGGAGCAATGCATGCAGTGGGAATTCCTCCCACTGAAGCTCATTAATCAGGAAACGGCTCATTCAGAGTCTTTCTGACTTCTGATCACTTCAACTGGAGAATTGTTCCCTGATTTCAAAACTTTGGCTCAAGTGGCACTTAATTCCAGTCTACGGTTTGAGTGTCTAGAACATCTAAACCCCCATGTGAATTATTAAAAACCCCAAACTTCATGACATCAATCACTGCAGAAATCCCACTTGAAACATCTACTTACACACAAGTACTTGTCACATTTCAGTTCCATGTGGACCAGAAGGAAGTCCTGAGACTGCACAGCAGTGGAATGTTTGTGTTTTAAGTGCAATGATTTAATTTCATTGTGTATTTGTAGTTCACTGTTCAGTTCTTTTAGCTTTAATAATAAATTAAAATGAATAAAAATACGTTATATTACTGCATATTGTATTCATTTAAACATCGATGGGTAAAAACTATAATATAACTAGATTTTTTTGTCCAAGTTGGTCAAAATGATGGAGAACAAAAATGTCTATCGCAGCCTCTGCTAGGAATCTAAAACTATATTACTTTGACCGTCATTAAAAACTACTTAAAATATGATGTGAGTTTAACAAATAGATTTAAATCTTTTAAATTTCTTTTTGAGTAAAGAATGTAATTCCTGTAACTCTACTTATGTTATCCATCCAAGTTCTTTAGCTGCATTACTCAATAGTAGCTTACTGAGTTTAGTAGGTTGACTGCAGGAAGAGTAATTCAAAGGTGTAATCAGTCAGTATTATAAAATGGAATAGTTTTTTTAAGGCAGAACAAATAGAAGTTGGTTATTGCATTATGAAGCTAGTAGACAGATCAGTCCTTACCTAGGATGGCATAGTAAAAAGGGAACTGATCAGGGTCAGTTGAGTATTGTGGGAGTGCGAAGAGGCCACCAGGTAAGAAATTCCACAGCAGGTGATTTCTGGACACGTGAGACTCCACTCGGTCCTGTATGATCTGAGGGAGGTAGAGAGAAAATGAAAGTTAGTTAATTTTCCCCAAATCAAATACATTTTATGTATAATATAACCTGTTCTGCAGACTTATGATATTTGGATCTAAAAGGAAAGCAGCTGTTGGGTGGCGCCCCGTGCTTTGGGAATTCTCTGCAAGGGAAATGGTTTCAGTGTTGAAGTTCTTCTCCTTCACAGGGGTGTCAGTTTAATCCCAACAATAGTCCTATTTGTTATAGAGCTAATAACATCCATCTAGGTTGCATCTGGCTTGCAACCAAAGGTCAGGACACTTGGTGGAACGTTGGGAGCCAGCTCTTCTGTCGGCTTCAGAGGATGATAAATGACACAGCTTACCCCAAGCACTGAATGCAATAAGACTGACTATGTATTTTTTACTGTAACTTTTCAGTTGCTCCAATTGTTCGGGTGTTTTAAATAAACAAATTACACAAGAACTATATCAATACTTACTGTTAAGGAAAAAACACATCTTAAAGACTGATGTTCTTCAAGGATTTCATTGCGTATAGTTTTAGAGACCGAGGAACAGCATGCACAAAGAGTTTGCATCAGTTAAACCCACCAACCCATCTTTTCTAAAACACTAATCATGCTCAACACTTGATTATGTGTTCAATTACTACTGTCTTAAAACATTTTACTCAAAACCTGCCAATTAAAATTCTTCATTGAAGTCTGGAGTAAAGCATAGCGGTAGCAAGTGGAGTAAGATGGATCCAATCAACTATTGGGAAGTCCTGGGAGATAATTGCCTGCTGTACATCAGCGAATTTATAAAAGGAGATTGCAGCAGGTGCAACCCCCATCCTTTGTGAACTGGAGGCCTATAAAATGACAGAACTTTGAACTTCCTGCCTCAGAAATCTCCTCTTCATCTCTGTTGCTCTGAGGTGTTCCCAAGCCTAAAGTGAGGTATAATCTCTGCATCCATTTTTTTTTTTTTTGGGGGGGGGGGGGGGGGTTGCAGCAATCCTAAACAAAACACCAAATTCAAAATGTTGATTTTTATTTGCAGATTCTGCACAAAAGTTGGGACTAAAGTCGATTAATTTCGTTACAGGTCTAGCAAACACAATGGTGTTTCAGCTCTTTCACTGACATCTCCCAAACTTTTGAGTAAAATGTCCGACTTGCCTGACGGCAATTTCAAGGTGATGCGGCCATCTTTAGCTCTGTGATTTGCTACTCCATTTCATCTTTCTTTCCGTTTAGTTTTGCCAACTACTCAGCTTAATATGAGCCAGCCACTACTCCATAACTACTCTATAATATGTTAATTTCTTTGGGTTGTTGTGAATATGTATGACATGTAAGTAAGCTGGTGAAGTTATAAATAGTGGCTTGTCAGGGGTTAAGCTGGCTGAATGGCAACTTGGTCGTTGCAACTCGTCAAACTGCCATGTCGATGATCAGTCGGTATAAAAATGTGTATAAAGAGTGGAGCACTGGGAGTTGTCCTAATGATTATATGCCTTGTTTGCTTCTGTTGTGTAAAGTCGAGGCATGTTGATCAAATAATTGTAGATATCCCCATACTGAACTGATGGCAGTCATATCTGAGGAGTTTCATCCCACAGCTAATTAGCCACTTAAAAGGGGTCTGGAAGCTTTATGCTACATACAGTTAGCTTCGCGGGTTATCTGCACAAAGATTGTTTAGGTTTTATTTTGTTAGTTCTAATTGTTAAACCGCAACTGCACAGCTTTGCATAGTGGGTGTGTAAGCTTTTTGTCCGCCAGGTTTGTATGCATGCACTGAATTACCCGGATGAAAATAACATTTAATGTATCCATAACTTAACTCCCATCTCACGTGACCCACGTGAATCTCAAAAAAATCGTGGGAATCCAGCGTTCTTGCTGAGGAAGCCCATTCTGTTCACTGTTTTAACCAAGTCATTTTACTCTGTCAGTCATCGTGCAAAGATTTAGGGGTGTCGATAACCCAGTAACATGTGCTCTCTGGTGCAGTATTACCTCAGGTAAAGTCTCCCATGTTAAACTGGTTCTTGTGGACTTGGTGCAAGCTATAAACCCTTATGAGGACTTATTCATAAAACGCCCTAATAGCTACTCAAGGAAAGACCAGTGTGGGGCTGGTAACACAACATGAAAAGGCTAAATCTTCCTGCAGAGCCACTACAAGAAATACTGCAGATTGGATTTAAATTTATGATACTTGATGATCAATAATCGATCTAACTAGAGGGTAGAAAAGTACCCATTGAAAGTAAGATTTTGGCTTTTTTGTTCATATTTGAAGTCCACAATATCCATGTTTCTGTGCAGAACTGTGTCTTGCAACCAGTTGTTATCACACACCCACTCAGAGTAACACACCCACAGTTTGAAACCAAGTGCCAAGCTTGCTGCATGTGGGACACCACAGTTATCAACAACGCTTCATTACACCCATTTAGCCTGGTGGCACGCTGACTCTGGGGCTCTTAGCACATCTGGCCGACAGTACATGACTGTCGGTGGACATCTGTCTAATTTCATACTCTAATAGAGTCGGGCATTTGGTGAAGACACCAAGGTCTTTGTTAGTTTAAGAGAAAAGCTGCTGTCTCAGAATCCCTTTATTAATCTAAGTATACACGACAACCTCCGTTGTTTGATTAGCTAAAATATCTAAAACTCTTAAAACAACAGATCAATAGTCCTCTCTTTTTGTCAGTGACAGATGGCAGATAGCAAAACACTGCAAAAGGAATTTAGAAACACACTTGCCATCACCTACTGTAAAATGGCTGTTCATTCCATATGTTTAAGATTTCTATATAATCCAATACTTCCTAACTGTACTTTATAGGTTCAAAGGTTAAATCTGGGTTCCGTCTTTAATTAAAGTTTTCAGAAAAGATTCAAGTCAATGTAAAGTCTTCTGTCAGTGAGTTAGAACTGGATTTGGGGACAGTTGTCTTTTAGGGTTTTGACGCCAAGTGTTGATAAGTGATTTCATGATTAAATCAAAAAGCAGAACATAATCTGATTGTAAACTCATTCTGTGTCACATTTTTTGTAAAATGAGAGACTACAGAACATAAATAATTGTTCAGACACTTTTATACTGCAGCTTTTAAATCAGTGAACATTGTCTGGTTTTTGATAGTGTCCTGAGATAACTAGTTTTGTCAACTTGAAAACCGATTTGAAGTGAACGCTTAGTTTTATAGTATTTCCAACCACAGGGAAACAATCAAGCTTGTTTCGATGTCAAGGTTTGTTAGTGGAAAGGAGGGTTGTCTGGGTTTAGCTTCTGGTCCATGCTTTTTCAGCTGGAATCTTAAAACAAATCTTTAAACAAATTTTTTGCTCTAACTCAATCCCCCAGAACTGATGCAAATTGTTAACGCATCCCTCCAGTCAGGTGTCTTCCCCCAGACCCTCAAAACAGCAGTTATCAAACCCCTATTAAAGAAAAACAAACTAGATAATACATTGATGCAGAATTATAGGCCGATCTCTAATCTCCCATTCAACAGTAAGATTATTGAAAAAGCTGTATCTCAACAGTTGAACACATTCCTGACAATCTGGTTTCCGTGCCCATCACAGCACTGAGACTGCCATAGTCAAAGTTTTCAATGACATCCACGAAAATAGGCAGTTCTTTGTGTCCATTGGAAAATTCTCATCAGAACAAACAGAAATCACATGTGGAGGCCCTCAGGGCTCCATCCTGGGCCCCCTCCTGTTCAATATTTATAATATAAATATGCTCCCACTAACCAAGAATATAGCAGCCAATCAGATAAGTTACCATAACTATCCAGACGACACACAGCTATACATTACATTGTCACCAGGTGACTTTGATTCTACCCAGACCTTAAACGAATGCATTTAAAAAATCAACGACTGGATGTCCCGTAACTTTCACCAGCTAAACAGAAACAAAAAGAAGTAATTATTTTTGGACCTAAGGAGGAACGATCCAGAGTCAGCGCACAGCTTCAGCTAATACAACTAAAAACGACTCATCAGGCTCGTAATCTGGGTATAATAATGGACTCAGACCTGAACCTCCAGGGTCACATAAAGGGAATAACAAGGCCAGCCTTCTATCTCCTGAAGAACATTTCTAGGATTAAAGAACTGATGTCACAGAAGGACCTTGAAAAACTGATCAATGCATTCATCTTTAGTCGGATTGATTACTGCAACAGTGTCCTCACAGGTCTACCTAAAAAAGCAATCAGACAACTGCAGCTGATCCAGAACGCTGCTGCCCGTGTTCTCCCTAGAACTAGGAAAGTAGAACACATCACCCCAGTTCTTAAGTCATTACACTGGCTCCCTGTAGCTCAGAGAATAAATTTTAAAAACTCCTACTAGTTTATAAATCACTGAACGGTTTAGCACCAAAGTATGTTGGAGATCTGCTGTCACTATACCAACCCAGCAGACCACTCAGGTCCTCCAACTCTATCTTATTAAACATTCCTAGAATTAGAACTAAACAGGGAGAGGCAGCGTTCAGCTTCTATGCTCCACAAATCTGGAACAAACTTTCAGAAGAATGCAAAAATGCTGAGTCGTTAGGCTCCCTTAAATCAAAGCTTAAAACTACTATTCAGAGCTGCATTTGAGCCCTAAATTGCGCTTTCTGATCACTATTTGATTCTCGTGGTTTAAGTTTTATTCTTTTTTATTTCCTTTTTAATCTATTGTGTTTATCTGTTTTTATTCTGTATTGCATAAATTGGTGTTTTATCGGTTTTTAATCTATATTCCATACATTTGTTCCTTACATCATCTTTTCTTATTTATTGATTGTGCCTATTTGTTAAACCTATATGTTTCTGTTTTTCTCTAATCATGCTTCTGTAACAATGTATTTGGTATCATTATCACTGAATCATGTTTTTCTTTTCTTTTAACTTTAATTTACATCACTTAATTCAGTTGTCATTACAGAGAAAAGAAAAATACTTCAAAAACGTTTGCTTCCCCAGGAAATAATCAAGTGCTCTAAACAAAGTCAATGTTCTGCTTTCAGATGTAAAACACCAGAAGTTATGAAAGGAAAGGTTAAAAAACAAAAACATAATTGTAGACATTTAAAAAAGGAAAAACATTCTGAGTCTCAATTCTGAAAAGACACAAGAAGAAACTATTCTACGTTGGCAAATGATGGTTAATGCTCATTAGTTATTGAATTCAACACTTTCCCACAATGCTCTGCTGTTTTGCACTCCTGGAAAGTTTAGGAGCACATCTTTAAAGTCACAATAACTGTGTAAATGTCCATTTTATTTTTAATTGGTTTTAATAGACATTTACATTTATTAATTTGAATTTTAACGTAGATACAGACAGTCCCTGTGGACTTTAGCTGATGGAAGTAAGACCAGAATACAATGAGAAGGTTCTTACAGATCATCCATCATATTCACTTCAGGTGGGTAGCTCATTCACCATGAGGCATCTCGTGGCTCTTAAAGGTAGAATATAGAAAATTTTCATTAAAAGCTATATTAAAAAAATCATTCACTGGGCTTTTAGAGGGCTGTAGACTGAAAGTAAAAAATTTGCTTAAAAAATTGTATTTGAATTAAAATATAATACAATATACATTGAAAACAGGCACAACAATGACATTGTTTATATCTACCAGGCAGTAGCAGCCGCCATTGCGGTTTTACAGATACGGTCTCGATTTTCCAACTACATGGTCGGCACAGCTCGGCTAGTACTGGGAAGAATGGTGGAGTCAGCAAGTCAAAAAGCTGCTTCAGAGCCCCAGATATATTGTTATCCATCTCAGGAGAAGAGTGACCGCAGAAGAGCAGAAAGTAGATTAGTTTTAGGTGAAGCCTACACTAGATGGACCCATATAAAACCTTTCTACGGCATTAAACACACACAGAAACGGCGACTTACTTCCTGGATCGGTAAGCTAACTCACTTGCTACCTTAGCTAACGTCAGCTGTCAGTTAAACTCCTAAAATACATTCCTCAATGGACACTGTTCAGGATGGTCACTGTTCGTATCTGCAGCAAACCTGGCAACCCAACAGCTGGAGTAATGTTTTTATTGATGTAACTACAACTTAGATGTCGCCATCATGCTCGTATTCCATAGGCAACCTTTAAGCATTAGAAGGAGAGATTTGTGCGACTGAAGACAACGTTGAAAGGTTTTTTACAGCTTTATTTTTGCCTTTTTGTGCTAAAAATGTAACCAAATAACTAAGTAAAACCTGTAAAGCTGATCTTGGTTTGTGGGCTTATGAACCCTCGTAAAATTATACAGTAATAATTTGTTTTCATTGTTATCCTTGATTGCTGTTTGGAAAGGCAACAGGCAGCTGAAACGGGATGGCAACAATAGAAGACAAACACCAGGAGAACACTCTGCAGAGCATTTGGCGAGCTGGTTCAGACCAACTCAAATTTAGAACCTGGAGGAGGTGATAAAGCATTCAATTTTTTAACTCAAGGTTTGCCATTTAGCTGTGTGCAGAACTGATATGACAAACTGATGACCACCCACAATAATGCATATCTCTCTTAGGTCCACACAGATTTGCATCTACAAGCATTTCTAATAAGGGAAGCAGTTTGACGTATTAACCTTTACGATTGAAAAACTAAGGATTGCAGCAGAAGCTAGAGCAGAACACTTCTCAGGGTTGTTTAATTTATTTTCTTTCAGACCCCCTGTTGTGCCAAAGCTTTGCCATTTTGTCCCTTCCAGTCTCCATTTTGCACCTGTAAACAAACAGAGTGGACCCCCACCTATTCGTGGATTGTTTTGAAGAACATATCTAAAGTATTCAAAAGAAAATGCAGTTTGGGAGGCTGAAATACTTAAGTGTAATGTTTTATGGGAAAATTATTTCCAGATTATTTCAATTTGTTGATTAGTAATTATTAGTAAAGGCTTATGGGGAATATGGCATAATTATTGGGAGTCAGAGATTAGAATAGGTAAAAAGTCTCTTCACTAATTCCTCGTGTTTTGGTTACATTTGCAAAGAAGACAACATTTTGACAAAGGTTCTAGTAACTCACATAGACAGGCAAAAATGAAATGATAGATATGGGAGAGAAGAGTGGTCTCTGGTTTTATAGAATTCTGCTACATCAAATGCTACTTGACACAGTACAGGGTGACATTTGCAAAGCATTCAATCCAGGTGGATCATTTATTTTCCTTAGCATTGATTGGCTGCAACCACAAAAGCAGAAATAAGTGTAGACATTACCATCTGCTGTTGTGCCAAGACGGTTTCCATTCTGCGTATTAACGCGTGTTAAAGTTTATTTGACATGTAAACTATTAAAATGGGTATTTATAAGCATTTTTTTTAGGGTGTTTTAGGTATTAATATATATCTTAGCTATTCGCTGGCAGCTATGATCCCTACCCCCATGAATACAAGGGCTCTGTGAATAAAATCTAAGTAAGACTGTCAAGAGTAAGAAAGGATATGTTTGACCCTCACCTCCATGCCACGCAGCGTTTATGCATTAAGTCATGTAAAAGGAGCCCCAACCAAGCTTAAGTATATGTACTGCACAGCACATTCAATATACATTTCAGCAGACTTAAATTTCTGTGTTAAAAATACAAAATAAAATGTTTTTTTTATTCTGTTCAAAATTAAACACTTCATGAGTTAGAGCTACTGCTAAAATAGGTTCACTTTTTAGTGATTAACTGAGATGCTGAGCATACAGTACTGTGCAAATCTTTAGGCAGGTGTGAAAAAAATGCTGTAAACAAAGAATGCTTTCAGAATATCCATCCATCCATCCATTTTCTGAACAGCTTAGTCCTCCAGGGGTCGCAGGGGGGCTGTCAACGGGCGAGAGACGGGGTACACCCTCGACAGGTCAAGTCGAGTCCATGCTTTCAGAATTACCATTGTTTATTTTTACCAATTTACAAAATGCAAAGTGAGTAAATAAAAGATGTTTAGCGTCCAAACCAGCATAAATTCAATTAGATACACTTGAAAATACAAAATTGTTGGAATATGTGGTAAATTGCCTGCCTTTGTATAGAGCTTTTTCAGCTAAAGGACCACAAGGCGCTCTACATTACATTCAGTCATTCACCCATTCACACGCTGATGGTGGCAATGAAGCCACAGGTGCCACCAGACTCTCTGCACATTACTATTAGGTAATTAGGGTGAAGTGTCTTGCTCAAGGACACAACGACCAAGACAGACGAAGCTGGGATTTGAACTGGAACCTGATGATCATCAATGTCACATGTAGGTTGAAACACAGTCATTAGGAAACAGAAACACCTGTGTAGGAGGCTTAAAATTGCATTAGGAACAGCCAAACCCTTCTAACATGAGAGGTTGTGGAAGATAGTTTCATGTCATGGCAAGATTGAGCACAGCAACACAAGGTAGTTCTACTGCTAGGTCTCTCCTCAACAAAGATTTCAAAGCAGACTGGGGTTTCAAGATCTGCTGTTCAAGTTGATTTGAAGAAGCACAAAGAAATGGGCAATGCCGAGGTTCGGAGATGCAGTGGATGGCCAAGGAAACTTAGTGCAGCAAATGAAAGACGCATAATCGAAATCGGAAAATGTCCAGCAGAGCCATCATCTCAGAACTGGGAGAAACCAGGGGCCCAGGTACAACCATCTACTGTTCGGGGAAGTCTGCCCAGAAGTGGTCTTAACGTGGATACAAGGCTAAACTACTCAAGTATGCACAGAAACATTGCAAGGCAGGTACAGAAAAATGGCAGCAGGTGCTTTCGACTGAGAGTTACAGTAATGAGTTTCTGAAGGCAACAGTGAAGCATGGTTGAGATTCCTTGTATGTTTGGGGCTGCATTTCTATAACTAGAGGTGGGGATTTGGTCAGGATTAGTTGTGTTCTTAATGCTGAGAAATACAGGCAGATACTTAACCACCATGCAATACCATCAGGGAGGAGCATGATTGGCCCTAAGTTAATTCCGCAGCAGCACAACGACCCCAAACATGCAGCCAAAGTCATAAAGAACTATCTCCAGTGTGAAGAAGAACAATAAGTCCTGGAAGTGACGGTATGGCTCCCACAGAGACCTCAACATCATCAAGTTTGTCTGGGATATGACAAGACAAAAGGATATGAGGAAGTGTACATCCAGAGAAGATTTGTGGTTTGTTTTCAAAGATGTTTGGAACAACCTACCAGCCAAATTCCTTCAAAAACTGTGTACCTAGAGGAGTCGATGCTGTTTTGAAGGCAAAGGGTGGTCACACCAAATATTGATTTTAGATTTAGATTTCTCTTTCGTTCATTCACTGCATTTTGTTGATTGACGAAAATAAATAATTAACACGTCCATTTTTGAAAGCATACTTTGTTTACAATATTTTTTCAAGACCTGCCTTAAACTTTTGCACATTATTGTAAATATATCATAAAATTAAGCACATAAAGAAAACATACTGAAATAATTTCATTTTCTCTAACGCTATTAATGCTTTAAACCCAACAGACCTTCAAAAAGATGAATACTTTCTCCAGTTTAAAGCCATTACAGAAACAATCTGTGGTTTCAGGAGATTAGAGTGGCTTCTGTTTGTAAAAAATGGATCAGGAAAACAGAAAACTGCAATCCTACTTTGGATAAAAATGTAACTGTCATTTGGAGAAAGAAACTCTTGAGGCTCAACTTTCCAAGGTGATGCACATCTGGGGGGAATGTACAGTAGAGAACAAGATGTTTCGGTTTAGCTGATTAGATGAAGTGCGTCTGACAACCTAAAGCCACAAACTCTCATCTAAGACCATTTTCTGCAAGCTTACCTCCAGAGTGGTTAAGACTATTTTGGCTACAGAGGAGAAGTAGGCGTCCCAGAGGAACTGAGTCTGCTGGCGGAGAGCCAGGATCCTGTCACGGCCCACAGATCGAGTAATGGAGGGAACCTGGAGTGAGAGCAGAGAAGGGCTGTTCAAATGACAGTGGGATAGATTAAGTTAGATTTTAAACAACGCTGAGTGAAGGGTAAGAATCAGAGGGGGGTAAAAAGTGAGTAGACAGGTAGACAGGTGGAGGAAGCATAAGTAATTCAATGGAAAGCAGAAAAGATTAACGGAAAATTCTCCCTCAGAATTTTCCCACCTCTAATTCCATCATCTGTCCACCTATCCTTAGGACACATCCATACTGCATGAAGATTACAGTAAATACCGGAGAGTGTATGCAAGGAGGGGTTATCAAATAAAACCGCCATTCTCATCTTCCTCATCGACCAAATTTCTTTTAAAACCTTCAACTAATATTTGTCAAATGCTCCTGTTAAACAAATTCTTAGATTTGTTTTCCCACATTCATGACCTATTGTGAAAAAGAAAAAGGAGCAATTTATTTTTCAATCTTCTGGAAAATCAGCAGTAATTTTCAAAGTTCAAAGCAGCAAATCAAATAAAAAAATGTCCCATTAAAAGCATCAGATCCCCCCCAAAAGCTAGGCCTTTTCAATTTACACGACCACATCTTCAAGGAAAAAATTAAAAATTTCTCCTAAATTAAAATCAAACACTATATTCAAGTGGACATTTTTTAAACCCAGTTATATTTGTTGGAATTTTTAGATCAACCTTTACCTTGGGTGCCGAAATTAAATTAGCCCGTAGTATAGAATCTGTAACTCAGGAAGCATAAACCTTGCTTTTATTTTAACCTCTGACCTTTTTCTTTTTTTATATATTTCAATTTAATTCAATTAATTCATATAGAGCCAATTCACAACACAAGTCATCTCAAGGCACTTTACAAGGAAAGCCATTTCAATTCAGTCACACATACATTCCAGTATATCCTTTAGTTCATTACTCCCATCAGTTTAAAGTTTTCTATCTAGCAGTGACAGGCTTGGTCTTTGTAGACTCATTTAATGGGTTGTCTTTAATAATGGAAATTAAAAGCCTGATTTATCAGGATTCCTGTTAATGACCGCAAAATTGCATTTGGAGCAAAAAATGTGCAACAATGGGTTGTATTGAATTCTGTTTTAAAAATGTCATATATATCTGCAATTGTCAGTGTCGTATTATTCATGATTACCACATTTTATTTATTAATTAATCCGGGAAAAAGTAATGAGGCTCCATGAGGATTGCAACTCACTGTGTGCTCAGCGCGTCTTCAGCAGGTGCAGACACGCTGAGCACACAGCGAATTATGATACAGTCTATGGTTATGATGCGTTATTAGGGGAAAACAGGTAAATATTTACATAACTGTCAGGTTTATGGCCATTAGAAGGTAAATTACTCTTAGGTTATATTGTGTTGGAATGACAATTGTCGTTTGTCAATAATAAACTTATGTTGAATGTGGTGGCGTAAAATTAAGACATGCTTTTCAGAAGTACTAAAAATAGACGCTAGCAAACTGGTCTGACAGGAAACCCATAGAGAATCTGTGGAGCATTGGTAAACTGAAAGATGTGAGACATAAGACAGAACAATTCTGCTGAAGGCGGCTTTTGAAGCATCCTGGTCTTCCACAACACCTCGGCAGTGCCACAGGCTGATAGCATCCAAGCCACGGTGCATTGAGGCAGTAATTGATGCAAAAAGGATCAGAGGTCTGACATTTCTCTATATAAAATCCCTGTTTTATTGATTTATTGATTTCATAATATTCAAATTTTTAAAGATTTTAAATTTGGGTTTTTCATAAGCTCTGTAAGCCATAATCATCAAAAATATAATAATTAAAGGGTTGAAATTACTCCTTTTGTATGTAATGAGACTAACATCTTTTCACCTTTTAACTTGAATTACTGAAATAAACTTTTGCATCATATTCAAATTTTTCAAGTTTAAAAACATAACATGTCAATGTACAGAATTATCGTGTGAAGATTAGTCACAGCATGTTTTTTTCTGCAATGGAAATATCTCAAGACAACCACTTGTTACTATATTTTCCTCAATAAAAGTGAATCTGATTTGCAGTCCATCATAATTTCCCCTTAAACTGTGAAATAAATGTGTTGTGCTTCACAAGAGACTCAATCTCTTGATTACGTGATAGTAACATAAAACAATGATCTATGTGTTAGAAATTCAACAATCACCAGCAATACTGAAAGTTAGCATTCAACAGAAACAAAATTACTGATTGACTGATTCTGACAATTACCGGTAAACTGAAAAAATAAAAATAAATCACTCAAAGAAAATTTACCTTACAGAACCCTTCACCTGATTTTTATCTAAATGCATTCAATAACCAAACTTCTATTTATAATGTAGACATCAATTAAGACAGTTAACAGTAAACCTTTAGAATCATAATCAGTCCAAAGTGTGACGGCACGCCATCTTCAGTGGTGACTATTCAGCTCTCAGGAGGGACACATAAACATTACCAATCAAATCAGCTCCATTCTCTCCCCCTCCATTAACTCTAACAGGGTTTATATTTCTCAGCAGGGGGGGAGTTTTGTGACTATCTGAATACCTGGGTGTCAGTTTTCCACATGTCTAATCTCCATGGGGGAGGAAAGCAGACACGCTACATTTTTAACAGTCCAATGTTGGAGCTCTCGGAGATGTAATTGAAAGTAATGAGATTCAATTCTCTCAGCAAGTGTTAGAGGACTGAAGTTTTATTTGAGTGTTTGGGGCTGTTTTTGCACCTAAAACTCTAAACTATGGGGTGTTGTTTTATAAAGGTGCACAGTCAACGTTAACAGCAATAATTCGGGATAATATGGAAGACTAAAACTGACATAATCAAAAATAAAAGCTGAAATATATATATTTTCCTTTTCCTTATACATGCATTTTTGCAAAGAAATGTATGTACATATTTTTTTCCTTTTACTTACATTTCCATGAAGAAAAATATACATTTTGTTTTTTATTTTTCTTATTACGTGGATTTTTGTCAAAAAATAATTCATTTGTTTTTCCTTTTCCTTATACGTGCATTTCTATTGCAAAAAAATAATACATTTTTTTTTCCTTATGCATGTGTGGTGGCAAGATTTAATGTTATGATTTATTTGTGCTTTTTAATCAGCTGTGACACATGCTTACTTAATGTTGTAGTATTAGTTTGAATGTTTAGTCTTATTGAGGGACGCCTTTACCCAAGTCATGGTCAGAGAGTTTTTGATAATGATAGCCCACATCCTGTTACCATGGAGATGGCTCTTCGACCGGGCATCCTTAAAGATCTACAAAGTTCACAGCTTCCTTATCAAAGAGAAAGGCGCCACTAAGTCTCTGATTTTCACCTTGAGAGTTGTACTTTATCGAGTAGAATAGATAGACCAAGGTTGCTAGAAATAATTTGGCTTGTTGTTGTAAGACCGAGACAGGTCAGTATTCCACATCTCACTGTGTTACTGTTCTCCTGTATGATCAACTCAAAGAAAATTTCAAGAAAAATATATATTTTGTTTTTCCTTTTCCTTATACATGCATTTATTGTTTTTACATTCCCTTGTTTCATTTTTTTACTTTACCTCATGCATTCCTGCCTCATTATGCAAATGAGGAGGACTGCCCTTCTTTGACTAACTCCTCCACTATTGGTCAATAAACAGGAAGGAGCAGGATCCCTGTGCAGATCAATTGTGAGTCCTTGTGCATTTGGCCTTGAAGTCCTACCAGAGATGTCTCAGACAATTGAGATGCTACTCCAGTTAGCTGCAGACAGAGATAATAAAGCTGAACAATTAGGTCTACAGATTTTGTAGGAGGTGGCTTATCCCTGGCATACACATCCATCTGCACATGGATCCTGCTTCTTCCTGGTTATTGACCAATAGTAGAGGAGTTGGACCAAGGTTGCCGGTTCGAGCCCTGGCTGTGACGGTCTCAGTCGTTATGTCCTTTTGGCAAGACACTTCACCCGATGTCTGCTAGTAGCATCAGTGTTTGGCAGCCTCCCCTCTTTCAGTGCGCCCTAAGGGCAGCTGTAGCTACAATGTAGCTTGCCATCATCATGTGTGTGTGAATGACTGAATGTAGTGTAAAGCGCTTTAAGGTCCATAGAGGCTAAGTTAAGCGCTATACAAATACAGGCCATTTGCCATAACAATACTGTAAAGATTAGCTAATATGTCAGTGTAAGCTAAAACTAGCTAAAATGCTGATGTTAGCTAAAATATTAGTGACTGCATCTTGAAATACACTGTTGGTTAATAATGATTCATTATATATAGCTAGCCAGTTTAGCTTGCTAGCTAAATATTTAGCTTTAAACTGTAACATAAATAAATAAATAAGTAAATAAATAACACGGATATAAATATGACTTAATAAATATGATAAATAAGAATTAGCCCCCATTTTCTTTCTCATATGACAGGATCAACCAAGGTATTGACTTTTTGACAATGTAAGAATGTAAAAACAATGTTAGAAACTGCACCCCATAATTTACAGACCAAATAAATATATCAGAAATTTGACTCTTATATTACTCTCCCACATGTTTTTTTATTGTTTTTTTATAATAAACTTAAACTAATGGCTGGTTATTCTTAGTGGATAGCTGCAGCCACCTGGATGAGGCTTCACTTGTCTTTTAGTAGTTAAAGCTAAAATAAACTGAAATATTTAGGGTATTATCTAGACAAAAAGTTGACATTAAACATCTTTCATCAACTTAGAAACAATATTTTAGCAACCAACAAGTTCAATATCTTAAAAAGTAGATATTAAGCATTTGCATACCTGATAAACGTATCTACATAGACCTTCCATAAACGTTAAGGAACACAGGAATAATAAATTAAATGGACAAAAAACGTAATTATTTCTAATCAGTGAAACATCTCTCATAATGATGATCTCACAATTTTTTTTTTGCCACATGCTGATAACAAATGCTTTTTTTTTATGTTCAAACTGATCAATGAAAGTAAACATTTAGAAGTTTGCGGCAATTTCTCTGCTGCTTAATTAAAAATGGCTCCCTACACACACATGAATGCAAGTCTGTCTGATTCATAAAAGTTGACATCCCAAAGTCTAGCCTACCTCTTGTAAAGAATCAGATTTCCTTTTTTTTGCCTCGAGGTCCTCAGTATCTGTACTAAAAGAAACAAATTCAACAGCCCCCCTGGAATATTTGACGAATGAAAAACAAAACTAAACCCTCAGGAATAATTTGTAATCTTTTAAGATACAAAGCTCCACGGCTGTTACTTATTTAAAAGTTACAAAAAGGTTATGACATCTAAAAAGGAGACAGGGGATGAGATAGAGTTTGTATCCCAAGGCAGTCTGAGCATGGCAGGGACAGTTTTCATAGACTTAAAAAAAAAATTCTGTATAAGGCTGCTGATTGCTTGTAAATTTAAATCCCTTATACAAACAACACACGTTCTTATGATAAATATGACTCTACGCTTTCTTTAAAAGACATGAGAAAAAACATCCTGTTCACCCTTTTTTCTAAACAGGAGTGAATAAAATCTAATTTAGATTTAAACTAAATACTATTATTTATTAGACCGAAGTATTAAATGGACAGAGTAAAATTTTATTTTGTAAGCTAAATATTTTGTTTGAAACTGTGACATTAATAAATGACTAAATAGCATGAACACAAATATGATAAAAAAATAATAAAGAAAAAATAAAGAATCTGGGTAATCCTAGGTCAAGAAAGTGGAACCAAATTCAAAATGCACAATTGTGCCGAATAATACTGATTCTGACATACACAGTAAAAAGGGGAAAAAAAATCAAACATTGGTTTACATATTCTTATAATTTCTTACTTTACTGGTGTATTGATGTAAAAATGAAACTGAATGTGTGCTTTCTCACTAATTGAAGAACCATCAAAAACACCATGTACAGAAGCTGTTAAATTACCAGAGGCTGTTTGATTTATGTGCAAAATTGTCCATTATCTGTTAGAGAGTCTGCATTGTTTGACCTGAACAAAGACAGCCCAACAGACACGTTCTTAATTTCCTTTTATTTGTGGTTCTAGCCAAATGTCAGGTTTTGTTCGGAGAAGATTTTCCTCTTTATTTCTGCATCTATGTTTTCAATTATTCTTGACATTTCTGCATCGTTTGAATGAATGGAAGAATATGTGTTTTTCTCAAACTTAATTATAAGTGTGTGTCTCTGTCAGAGCACACTTCTCCCTTCACACACATCATCTTAACCAACAATTAGCAAGCTGTATAGAATGACAACTTTTATACTAAAGGGAATGTAGAGAACCTTTGGAAGCATTGGTGCATAAAAGCTTTTGGTAAAGGCATATGTTAAAATGCCAATGTCTATAACTCATACCATGACATAAAAATAAAACCTAATATACAATAAAACTATTTTGCATCTACTTATAAAGTGTTGATTGAAGGCTGGAAACAGAGACCTTCTAATTAAAAGGAAGATACTTTGAGTTTGAAATTCCCAAAATACAAACAACCACATTTCTGTTTGGGTGTCCAGATGGTACTAAAGGTTGTGCAGGTGACGCGCAGCCTAATTACAAATCTAAATCACACACTGCAGCTGCTATTAAAGGCAACAGAAGGTGTTCCATTTGTAGAGCAATGCATCGTTGATATAAATAGCTCCTGGTGTGAGCGTAAACAATTATACTTGATATGGCACTTGTGAAAATTACATTACCACAAGTGCCATATCTAAATATAAGAACTTTTAATAAGCCTCCCAATAACATGATTTATATTCTATGAAGTTAATGGATGTTGGTAAAAAAAATCTTGAAAATTTAGAACTTTTCAACATTAGATATTATCAAAATATTCGAAAATAATCTAAAAAAAATGTTTCATGGAAGAAAATGTACTCCTCTGGGGCTTTTGTATTAATCTTCTATCTACAGTGGCTTTTATACTATCTTACATATTACACTTACTGATCTGATTCTTACAATGATCTAATTTCGCTCACTTCCTGATTTATCCGTTTTCCTCATCAGGCCCAGTTGGATGTCTGTGCTTGCCCAGGGGATTGGGAAGCTGAAAGGACAGTTATAGCTGGGATGTTCTTGGCATTTCTTCACACTGAATTAGCCACTGTTGAAAGGCCACATTTTATCTGCTGCTGATTTTGGGGAAAGATTGCCCTGTTTGTTGAGGTTATGTGGAGATATTTCACCCTTACCTCCATCTTTAAGCCTGCTTTCGATTCATAGAAGGATTGCCTAATTGGAATATTTGCTTTTAAGTGCTTTTTGTCTTTCTCTTTGTCTTTTCAAATCCAAACATTTTCACAATCTAATAACTGTCCTCCATCATCTCTGTTTCCATTGTTACTGAGTACCTGTAACAGCAATCTCTCATCTCCAATGATAGCAGCTTTTCTCCAGTCGATGACTTCGGAGAATGGGAGCTCCCAGCCGTTACTTAGAATAACTGGAATGCAGGCTGCCTGCAGAGACAAGCGATACAAACAGAAAAGTCTTAATAGAACTGGAAATCACACATTTGAAAGAGTGTTGGAAAATCATCTTTAATAAATTGCTCATCAAACTGAGGAAATATGTCTCACTTGAACCAAATATCTAAATGTCATATAGGAAAACAAAAGCTTCCCTATATTTGGGTTTTTGGAAGCTGTGTTTATTAAGCCATCTGTGTCAGCTGAGGAACGGTAATGAATTCCTCTTTCAAAGGAGTGTTTTGTTGTCAAAGCAAAAAAAAGATACAAAATACAGAGTGGAGATCATTTTTATTTCAAAACTGTTGACATGATTTCACAGCAGAGAAAAGGAAATGAGTTTCAGTGACATAAAAGTCTGAGCAGCTGAAGTTGAAAGTGGAGTGCGGGAAGGGATCAGCTTTTAGTGTTTTCCTTTCCTTCACCGAGGACTTTTTTTATTCTCTTTGATTGCTTTCTTCTGATGAGGCACTTTGAATGCATTTCAACTAAGTTTCCCTCAAACAAATGGAGTTGCCAGAAAGATTAAAGACAGAATGAATTGCATTTATTTATTTTCCAGTAAGCCTTGACGTTTAAAAGAGCCATTTGCGAGGCTTAATTCATTAGGAGCAGGTTTCATTGCTCTCTGAGCTCCTGAGTGTTACATTTATTTAGTGAGGAGTTTCTTAAAAGGCTGCATCGTTTGTTATTAATGTAAAAGAGAATGCTTTATTTATGGCATTGGTAAACTGTATTTAAAAGGATTTCTAATCATATTTTCCAAAATATTCCAGTGCTCTTCTCAAAACTCACGGTGTAAACTTTCAGCTAAATTGTTAAAACAGGGAATAAATTAACAGCTGCAGAGCTTAATTATAAGTGTTGGATTTATCAGCAATATTTCGAAGCTATCACGTTTTAGTGATAGTTCGCAACTGATATTAATGAATGAAATTACTTCAGTAATGGGAAGAACTTTTAAGGGTTTATTCTGTAAATCTGAACCCCATCATGTCTTTGTTGACAGGATGCAGTTCATATTGTTCCTTTACAGTCTGGAATTCAAGCCAGATCTGGATGATAATAAAAGAAAATTAAAACAATGAACAAATGGGTATTTCCAGAAGGCTTTCTTAGGGATGTCCAGTCTAGTGCAGTGGCAGAAAGAGGTGAGGTAAAGTAAAAAAATGAAATAAAATAAAAAAAGGCTAAACCTGATATTTAGATTGAAAGTTCAAATTTCAGTGGGATTGAGAGATTAAAGGAGATTCCCCAAATGCCGAGTTCGTGATCGATGATCCAACTCAGAAACTTTTTCATTACTTTGACTTTGGTGATTTCTTTGTTTTGTCTTTTTACTTTTATTCTCACAACTCTCCATTCAGCTAGCAGTTTTGCCTTGATATACTTAAATATCTTTAAGTATTTCCAATAAACCTTTAAGTTTTTAGATGCTGCCATTTTCATTGATGTATATTTTAAAATGTGTTCTGTGTTCAATTCCTATATGGTTGTGTGCGTAAGCTTGATTTGGGGAACTTAAATTAATAAAACAAAGAAATAATGCAATAGTTTAGGGAAGAATATCTATCTGTATTAACCACATTTACAGGACTTAAACCTCTTGCAGTTATGCTTCTGTTTAGACATTTTAGTGGCATATCGGAAGTCCAGTAGGAATAAAACAGAAGGTGGGTGTGTGTCTTATCAGATTTCGTAGATGATAACGTGTTTCAGGGAGAGAGTATAAAGTTAAATTTAAATGTAAGACATGTTTAAAACAGATTAGAAATCAGACTGAAAGATACGACAGCTGAATTAAGCCACAAGACAGAGACAGATAAATTATGTCAAAACAGTGAAATTGACTTGCTAATGGAAGATGAACACATCTGTGGTGTGAGGATGCGTCTTCTCTGTGGTACATCTACAGAAACAGGCCATTTCTGTTTCAGGGAGATGACAGATTGTCAATATTGATATAATTCAGCTTTGGTCTTGTCTGGTCGACGAACTCAGCTGGAGTGCCACAGACATACTGGTAAATATCTACTAAATATGACCCAATATGAATACAGCAAGGATAACTGGTTGCTTTAACATATTTTTTGTATTAATGTTCATGGAACATTTTGATGAATACTGAACATTGTTGCTTTTTGTATTCAATCTTGAATTATAACATCTTATGAAGTATTTTTTTTATTTTGTTTATTTATCCCAAAGACAATAAGGTTCAAGAAATGCTTTAATTAGACATATTATTTTATTTTGGAATAAATCTGCCAGCAGTTAGTTATTTGCAGTTTTTTCAACAGCTAACTTTATGTTTTCTTCTCAATGTTTTTCTCATTATAGAAACCACACCTGGTCTGTTCGACTGTGATTCCTTCTTGGAAGCGGACAACAGCTGAGATGATACTCCTAGTATCTGAACGTTCTCTCTCTCTCTCCAGCTATTAACTTTTCACCTCCTTTAAAAAATAAAGTACTCCAGGATCATTTATTCTGTTCTTTCTGTCTCTACTCTGTTTTCTCGAGCCCCCAGTTGGTCGTTGCAGATGGCCGATTGAACTGACCCAGGTTCCGGTTCCGGAACCTGGGTCAGGAGGATTCTTCCTATTAAAGGGCAGTTTTTCCTCTCCAGTGTCGCTATATACTTGCTACTGTTTACACTGACAAATACCTTTTTTCAAGGTACAATTTCTGCTATGTTTTTACAGTTCTTGACAAGATTTTCTTTAAAAGCAATTTTAGTAATGAAAACACTTTCCAAAGTAGAAATTTGAAAAGGGCTTTACTGTTCCTATACAGGCTGGACATACGTAGACTTTTAGAAATGACACAGTAGCAGCAGCCTAGTTAAATAAATACACAAACAAATGTGCTATAACTATTGAGATTTTTAATTTTTTTCCAAGATTAGTCTCCTTTTTTGTCTTACCATTAAAACGTCAAATGCAGCTTGAAAAAGTACATGACAGAAAAAAATTATAAATAGTTTCAACTAAAATACAAGTTAGAACATATTTTAAAAGAATGTTTCGCATATAAGTGCTTCATCCATCCTCAGGATTTGCTTATTATTTTATATCTGATGAAAACAAACCTGTCTATTTAAGCACCAGACATTGATATACATGCTAGATATAGGGTTGCTTATTCTTTGTAATGCAATAATTCGAGTTTCACAATGAGAATTTAGTGCACTTTTAAGATGCCATTATATTTATCCCTCCTGGCCATCATCTGTTAGCCACGCACTGACATCCATCTGAGAAGGGAACCCACCTGTAAGGCCTCCAGGAAGCGAAAGGATCCTAGACGACGGCCCCTTGGCACCAAGCAGAAGCTGGAATTGTGGAGCAGCTCCTGGTAGTCGAATCTGCACAAGCACACACAAAAGATCTGGTTAGAAAAACTGCAACCAACTGTGCTGCATGCCAAAAAAAAGAATCAAGAAAAAATAGGGGGAAATTCGAAATTAGGTTTTGTTATGGAAAGCAGTACTTTTTTTGTATCTTTAGACTCTTAATAGTCATTCAAGAAAAGACAAGACAACCGAGGACAAGACAGAAAAACAAATTAGGGACTAATTGGTTTCTTCATTTCAGACATTCCAATATTATATATTAATCCTACTAAAGTAAAGAGCCAATCACCAAACTGCACATTACAACTTGATTTCCTCCTTAGTTCAACAATTCCAACAAAAATCCAAATCCCTCAGCCTTTATGAGTTACGGATATATTTTTCCTCAGCTTTTTGGTGTGCTATGGAAGGCACTTCACACCTTTTATGTAAAACATCAGTGGCACTGAGCAGAAAAGCCCATGCATGGCATTCCAGCAGTGAAGGTTTCACTTAGTTATGTTGTAGAAAGCTATTGATCTGATGCTACAATGCAGTAAAACCTGTTACAAAATGGATCGATAGACGTTTGACGAATGAATACAGAAGTCTCAGTGATACAGTTCTTTAAGTGCAGGTTTCAGTAGATTTGACTATGGAGATCAGAGGGAGTAGATTGAAGTAAAATATAAGGATAAAAAATAATCTAAAAGAAAGGAAAAATAGACTTTTGGAAAAAATTGAAGGGATTATTTCAAATAGAATGGAATTTATCAGCAGAATCTGTGTGGCATATATCAGTCTGAACAACCTTAGCCTGACTGCTATACAGCCCAAAACTCAACTAACAGCAGTGCACTTCTTACTCTGACCTCTTTCTCTTCTAACCAGAATTACCTTCAGAAATGTCAATTCCAATTAAAAAAAATGTTTTAATCCCTAAGATATATTAAATGATCTAACTCCTGTCATCCAAGTTTCTTCAAAGTGTTGTAGATGCTGATGGCTATGGGCAGGAAAAATCTCCTGTAGTGGTCTGTAGTGCAGCAGATCCTAAAAAGACTTTGACTGAAGGCACTCTATTGTTATATAACAGTCTCATGAAGAGGATGCTCAGTGTGGTCTATAATTTTTGTTCATCATTCATCATGGAGTATTTTAGATATAGTAGAAGGGCATATAAAGCATTATAAACTTTCAAAGTTTAGAACATTTCCAAAGTGCAACAGTGGTGGTACGAAATAGATTTTTTAAAAATTATTTTAATGCTCTTTTATCCCATGACTTTATTTGTTGAAAAGTTGTTTCCGGACCAGTTTGTAAAGCAGTATTCCATTTGCGAGAACACCATAGAATGCATAAATAGCCTTGCAGCTTTGAGTTTAATTGATGACCCAATATAACTGAAGGTAGTTATGTTAGCTATCTTTAATTGTTTTAGAGGTGTTCTTTACATGACTTCTGAATGTGAGGGTGGAACTGAGCACAAATTGAGCAGTATTTAATGTCATGTACCAATTTAAGCTCCTCCCCTACGAGGAATGCATGTGAATTTATGGTTTTAATCCCTTGCTTGGTAATTATCATACAGTCTTTTTGTTATTTAAAAGAAGACATGATTTTGATTGCCACTTTTGGACTTGGGCCATTTCAGATGTAAGAATGTGGCCAACTTCCAGAATATTGTTTGCTAGAGTGTATATTAAGCATCGTCTGCATACACCTGTACATGGCTGTTTTTACATTGTCGTGGGAGATAATTTATGTATAGTAAAAAGGGTGCTGGTCCTTGAATGGAACCTTGTGGTATACCCACTGTACACTCTTGATCAGGGGATTTAAACCATTTACCACAACACGCTGAGCGTTGGGCCTCTAAGGTATGAAGTTTTCCTCCACTCCACTATCCTCTAGCTGCCTTTGACGTCCCTGCCAAAGCACCACTCCCACTCCTCTCCTGGAAGGCCGGGAGGGCATCTTTCCTTTTCCCCGGGGGCTTTCAAATGCGGGTATTTTCCCACTCTTGAGTTGCTCCTACCCTTCTCCAGGAGAGTTCGATGAGTGTCTTCCTAGATCCCCAAATGTCTGCCCGATACCAGGAAATCTTCCGTTCACGAGTCGCTCCAAATAGTCTCCAGGGGGACTTGGTGAGCATTGTCCCGGATTCTCAAAAGCCTACCCAGCACTAACACCTCCCGCTCATCTATTCTCCTCTCCCGGCTCCATGGATAAACAACCTGACAGTCAACGCTTCCCGTGAACAGCCGGTTTTCCAGTGTCCGCCCCAGCTGCCTACCCTGTTCCAGCACCACAGCTTACTGTAGTCCGACTCCAGCGCCACGGCGATCTCAAATTCCCGTCCTGGTGACCCGCCTACTTTTAGCTTCTCCCTCACGCAGAACCTGTTGATGGGTAATGAAGTGGACCAAAAAGTTTTTCCTCAGCCAGTTCCCATGGAGGAAATTAATGCTGGCCCGTCTACACTGCAAATAGCTGTTTTAAAAGCAGTTCTGCTGGCAGTCACAGCAGCTGCTCTTCAGCCTTTAGTGCCTGCGCCCAAGTCTCCAGTCTGCGCTCCCGAGTCTGCGTCTCCTGTTACCACATAGTCCAGGCTGCCATCTGAATTGCCCCCAATCTATGAGCTGTTTCCAAACAACGACCATCCACTTGAGTTTTCTGCCTTGTTCCCAGGATCCCACGGCCGGCCTCCAGAACTTTCTCTTAGATTGCCCATGGTCCCCCCAAGTTCCTCTTTTAGAGGTTGTTTTGCATTTCTGGTTTTATGGACATTTTTTGGGACTCTTTGTGTTTTTTGTTCACACATCTCAGTCCATCAGAGTATTTCTGTGGAGCAGTGTTTCCCAACCCTGATCCTCAATGCACACTGACCTACAGGTTTTAGGTTTTGCCCTGCTGTAACACACCTGGTTCAGATAACTGCAGTTCAACAAAAGCCTGTTAATTGGCCATCAATTGAAATCAGGTTTGCTGAAGCAGGGAAAAATCTAAAACATGTAGGGCAGTGTGCCTTGAGGACCAGGGCTGAAAAACATTGTTTTAGAGGACAGGACTCTGACTTGTGCCGATAGTCTTAGGTGTACAAAGTGAACTATTGAGAGTACAGTCCCTTTCGAGTTACAGTATCTCGTCTGTTGCACTGGACCAACCTTCACTCCCGTCTGTTCATGCTTGTTCCTTCCTTGGACTGCTATTGATAAATTCAGGCTGTTGTAAAGTGGATGCTGCAGTTTCAGAGACTCTCTGACCCATTACGCACACAGTTTGGCCCTTGTTCTGAAACTCCCTCAGATGGTTACAGTCCCATTTTTCCTCCTTCTAACAACATATTTGAGTACAAAATGTTCATTTGCTGCCCGATGAAATCCCATCAAGTAGCAGGTGGCATTTTAAAAGGACAGTCAGTGTTATTTACCTCACTTACTAGTGGTCTTTTTGTTATGAATTTTTGGTGTGTTTGCTAATGCAATGGACTCCAGGAAAAAAAGAATGTAAATCTGGGGTAAAAAGTTTGCAATATTATTTGACTGAATTTTCATCAGATCAAACATGCAGTTTGTTGACATCATGCTGCTATAGAAGCTTCCAGCATTTGCAGTTGTCAACATCTTCTCTTAACAAATTTAAATAATTTATTCCAACCTCCTGTAGCAGCAACCCTCTCTCTCTTTCATTCCTGGGCAAAATACTAGTGAAACCTTTAACTAGAAGTTACTTCTTAGGCCTGTCAGAAGTCTGGGACATTAAATCTCTCAAAATGTGTGTGTGTGTGATCTCAGGGCTGGCCTGGGGAGATTTCTGATAGTAGCCTAATCCATCTGGGGATCAACCGTCCCCACAACCACACCCACAGACAACAGTGTGCATCTTCCTGCCTGGAAAGCCTTACTCTAAAATGTGGGTGTATGATAAAACCTCATCATGCGAGGGAGAGAGCATCACATCACCGACCATGTCCGCAACCCTTTTGGTGTTTTTTGTGAAAAAGGAAGAGCACAAAATGTGATGTAAGGCTCCTGGGTTTTTATTGCCTCCACTGCAAGAGATACAGTGATGAAAAAAGCTGTTCAACAAAACTAAAGATAATACAAATTGAAGAAATAGTGATTCTGATTATGCATTCAATTTGCATTCCTGGGCACATGCAGGCTGGTATCTGATTTGGTTTCAATGCACTTGCAGGGAACTAGCTGACAGTTTGTATTTTGTATGATCCTTAAGTGTGGACAGTGTTGTAAAACATAAAATACAAAAGAAGCATAGTACCAGCTAGTTCTGCTAAAACCTTGTTCACATGCGTTTTTTAGGCCGTTACACAAATCTTTTGTTGTAACCCCCGGTGCGGGGGTCCCAGTGAACTGCTTTTCAGTTCTAAAGGCCTGAATCTCCAGGTTGTCATTCCAGCTGATACAGAAATGCTAAATGAACTTTTTACATACTGTTGCTGACAGAGGCTCAACTCCCATTCATCATTATAATATTTCCGATAATATTACTATCTAGCTTGCTGGCACTACTTCCGCAATATTTGCACCTCACCATGTTGCCACAGCGCTTTCAAAAGACACACCGTGCCGGCAATATTACCCTAATATGCCGCCACTATGTATATATTTTTTAAATGCCTTAGAAGTAACGATATCAATGGAGGCTACACGCAACAACATCTGGAACAACAAAGAAGCCAAATTTATCGAGCTTTAGCAGCAAAGAAAGAGTATATGACCTTTCATTTTTTCCCCCTCTGGACACTTGTCGGCTTTTGGGCAACATGAGATGATTACATACAATGTGCAGCAGTAACATACCCTTTTAGCAATGTGTGCTAACACACTTTATTGTTAAAATAAAACAGAGTAGACCATGAAGCTTAGTTTGAAAAGAGGAAGTCATAATTCTGACATTGTTTATTAATCAGTGAAAAGTAATGCATTTACCCAGGATAAGGCGAATATGGCACCTTTGACCCTTAGTTGGAAAATGTGCAGAATACAAAATGTATTGTTTATTGCTGTCAATTTGGTGTGCATAAAGGTAATAATTCTCTCGACTTAAGTATACAGCACATGAAGTGCACATATACTCTGTGCAGATTGTATTTAGCTAACCAGTTTAGCTTGCTTGCTAAATATTTAGCTTTTAACCATGCCGTTTATAAAAATAAATTAATAACACTGACACAAAAATGACTTGGAAAAATTACCCCTAATTCTTTTTCATATGACAGGCTAACCCACACTATTGCTGTTAACTTTTAACCTTACAAATGCCAACCCATACCTTTTTCCTGTCCTATTAGAAACAAACTTCTTGCTTGAGAGGAATTGATTCGAAACATAAATCTAGAACTTAAAATAATTAAAAACTTACTTGTAAGAAATACTTTTTTAATAAAACAAAGTAATAAATTAATCTAAAAGTAAGAAACTCTGCAACAAGAGAGCTAACATCTTTAAAAATGTCCAGAAACTCTGGTGCATTTTAATCAAGAGGTAAAAATGTTAGGATTTATATAATACAAGTCAAATATACAATACTGTAAACAATGATTCAGCTATTTACAACTAGATTTAGTTAATCAGGTCACTGTTGAACTATAATTTTGATCTTATGCTCAGTTTTGATCTCCAGTTTCTTCACTCAAGATCTTCTGCATAATCACCCGCTTCATTTCCTTCCCATTCTCTTTTTAGTTCCATCAAGAGTTGCTGCAGGCCTTGCATCGATTACCTTAAACTATAATAGAAGCTCCTGATTGCAGCTTTTTTTTATGTATGAATCTCCCCAAATTACCCTAAGCTCATCAGGTGAGTTTGTTTTTTGTTCCACGGCAGATGAGAAGGTATTTTTTATTTTGTTTTTTGTTTAAGCGGGAAAGTTACAGAGAATCAGATGGGAGATGCGCAGACTTGGCTCATATGCTTAGAGTCGGAACTAAAAATCAATATGTCGCCCAGCGAATCACTCAGAACATTTTAGCTGAAAAATAAAGTGTTGCTCAGTGTAAAGTAAAATGGTTTTCGCAGTAGAAGACACTAAATAGTTTCAGTAGTGACGGATCAATACAGAGCAGACCCGAAATGTGGTTTACACCGTGAAAAATGTGTGCTTCTATAGCAGAAGACAAGCCTGAATCCACTCAGCAAAACATTTCACACGGAAAGTAATACAGCTGGAGAGCCTTCCTCACAGGCTGACAATATATTGTTAGTAATTGGCAGCTCTGTATCCATCTGTTGTTTACAGTCTTTCTGCCACAAACACCCTCAGCAGCCCTGTGAGAACGGGAGACGCAGATATCCAGGTGTCAAAGATAGGTTTATCCAATACGCCACTAATTAGCAGGAGCTGATTCGAAGAGCGAGGGCCATGGTTTTATCAGATGTAATTTCACGTGTAACATAAAACGTTGTGATGTTGGGGTGCTCATTGGTAAATAGATGATCAGCAGCAGTAAAAAAAAAAGAAAAAAGAAATTCCTCTGTTTGCACATGGATGTGTCCTAACAGGTCTGATTTACAAGAGCTGCAGGCAAATACTCGCTGGTAACCGTGGTAAAGATGGGTAAAAACCTTTGATTAATTTTATCTAAAGGAAAAAAAATGTCTATTTGTTCAACTACAATTCCCATAGAAAATATTAGGGGTTTCACGATCTCGATTTTGTGTCAAAATCAATCAAAATTACGTTACGACCCCGCCCATCGAAATCCAAAAGAAGATTGCAATCACCTCCTCCTCCTGTATCACATCCCCCGGGATCAGAGCACATTAGCTGACGCTAGCAAGTAGCTAAAGCTAAGCTAAAGCTCGACCACGGCTAGGATAGATGAAGCAGTGGGACCGGAGCTAAAGCTGCTCCTTCTACTCCTAAATCCCCAGTGAGGAAATGTTAGTTCCCGGTGAGTTAATTCCACATTCGCATTGTAAACAAGAGTATCGCTGTTAGCAGCATTTTACTCAGTGGAATCTGAAGCATTGAATCCAATCGTTCTGCAGTAAATGAAAAGAGTCACTAGATAGCAGCCACTCTGTTATTTATTTGTTATTTAAACAAGACTGTTACACTTTATTTAAAATAAATTATTTCAATTTGACCATTAATGCCTAATGTGATACATTACACAAGAATAATAAAACGTTTACATCAATTTTGTATTTTAAAATAAGATCTATTGTACAAAATATTTCAATTAAACCAATGATCATAGACTGGTCTAAAAATGACATAAGTCTCTGTACTGTAAAAAAAAAAAAAAAAAAAAAAAAAATTACAAAATTGAGAATCGAATCGTGACCCTAAAAAAATCAAATCGAATCGAGGATTTTTGAGAACCGTCACACCCCTAAAAAAGTATACATACTTTTAAAGATAATTGGACTGTCTATAAACTTAGACCTATTTAGTTACTGCTGTATTTTCCATTTGTTTCATTAAATCCTATAGCTGAAACAAAACCCTCTTAAAAAACAGTAATGCTTTTCTTATGTGCCAAACTGTTGTTGAACCAGTTTATTTAAAGCCACTTGCACCCACACTGGAATCTGTTGTAGAGTATAATCTCCTCTCCTTTCAGGGACCTGAAAAGGCTATACCTGGTGATAAATAAGTCTGGATGTATTCTGGGGCCTGCTCTATACCTCTGGAGATGATGGTGTAAAGAGGGATTCTTCATAAAAATGAACATTGCAGACAAATCTGAGCATCATCCTTCATGACACTGTTATAGGCACTGTTAAAAAGTGTGTTAAGCAGAGGTTGTTCTTGTTGTTGTTCATCACTTTGAACAACTGGGTCAAAAATATCAGGTCATAATCAGATTTACCCATACATTTTGAAAAGGATAGTGACACATTCAATATGTTTAAATAGGATATACTTTCATTAATTTGAAATATTTAGTCTGCTGAACATAAACAACGAAGCCAAAGGATCGCACAGTCTCACAGCTTCCTCCTGTTCCTCATGGAACTGAAAGGCGCACTAGAGGATGACACGGGAACAGATTTCTTTGCTGTGCAGCCCAGTCTTGGCTTAATTGTTACAGAGACGCTCCAAAGAGCCCATGTAACCCACCAGGGGGTTCTACAATATTTCCTGGTGCAAAAGCAATGGCAATTTGCTGAAGTGGCGCCTAATTCTAGCATGGCGCAGATGAGGTGGGGGACGAGGGGTGATCTGTCCCCCCAGATTGAGATTGACCCTGATCCCCCCCCCCCCCCCACACACACACTTATAAGGCAAGGAAGAAACAAGAACAAAAATCTTGCATTAACCGCTTAAAGCTCCTTTTTCCGAAAACATTGAACGCAGCACAATGCAACCAATTACCGACTTCAGAGGCTTTTTTATACTGTACCACTCATTTCGAAAAAATTTTAAGCTCAGTCGAACATTTGCACTTGTTTAGTGTAACAAAACCAGATATACTTTGTCATATTTTCTATTCATTGGCTTGAAAGGAAGTTCATTTAGAAACTTATTTGGTGATGCCTTATGTTCTGCTTTGCTTTTATATGGGAGTTTCATAAAAAAACTAACGTGATCTATTTCTTTAGTGTCCAAGAGTTTATTTTATCCATTCATTCCACACACCCCCTCTGCCATGACTCTGTGGACCACTGCTTTAAGTCAACCCGGAAGAATGCCAGCACAAAGTGGGGCATGTCGCCACCTAGCGTTGTGGAGTCTAACAACCTTCATTCAATAATTGGATATTATGGGTTACATGTGAACTGGGATAAAGGCTCCCATTGTAGTTAAACTATTAGCTTGGTTTCTGCAATTTGCAGTCATGATGCAGTTGGGTAAACATCTGCCCGGGCGGGGTTGGCAGCATGAGGACTGCATAATTGCTGTGAGCGCTCTGGTAGGGGTAGGAGGAGCCGCCATGGTGCCCATTGTGAAGAGTAAGAAGAATACATGCTTTGGGTTAGTCTCTAAATCTAACACCAAAAGAAGTCACTACATGATTAAAAACTAAAGTCGTTTAGTTGACAACACTTTCCGTCCATGTTGTGTAAAATGTGGTGGCTTAGTGGCTTGCGACTGCAAATTATAATCCGCTCCTGCCCACTGCTGTTGATTATTATTCCTCTTTTTGTCTCAAAATGTAATAAACTAATCCACAAAAATGTTAGGTCCACAATCCAACATAATCTGCTGTTCAAAACCTTGACCATTTCCTTTCTGCGAGTGCATTTCTCACAGATTTCTTTTTAACTACCATTCGCATGCTCTCATTTGCCAAAATAGCACAGGCTGATACCTGAATAGCCCTGCCAATTGGTAGCGGACATAAACTCAATGATAATTTGGCAATCATACATTCCCCAATACTGTGCAGCACTGAGAAAACACAAATAACACGAAGGAATTAAACAACTTAATCGAGGTATAAACCTTTTTTCCCACACTGAAAATACAACTGTAAAAGTTGATTTTTTAATCCGTTTCTATGGAATCCCAGTTTCTAAGTTTGAATGATGTTGAAATCTTGTAAGTTTACTATTTGAAGACTGTTAGTAGATGGAAAGAACTAAATTGCATTTCTTCCTCACATAAATTCACCTTGATGGATCATTCTAAGGGTAATTAATGTAAATTCATGGAGAGCTGATGAAGGATATGTACAAGCTGGCTAGAAGCACATAAAACGTTGTGAAGTTTGGACATCTAATCAGACAAAAACTGGGATTGTTTATGTGTTATTTGCTGGGGGTGCTTCCAATGTTTGTTCCCAAACAGCAGCAGCTTCGGAGGTCTACCGGAGGGTAGGCCAAGCAGAGGTCGGAGAGCCGAGAAGTCATAACGGGGGTGCATCAAAAGTTTGTAAAACCCAGCCTACATGGAGGGGAAATACCAAAGAGGTTTGCTCCTGTCGAGTTCCATTTAAATACCTGAACTCATGTGGCAGAGCTTCAGAGAATCACCTCTACTTCACAGCGTATGTGTCTGAGAGAGACTCATTTTACGCGTTCGTCGCTGCATCACTGAGATAGAGGGAAATATCCATATTTATCACCGTGTGTAAGTGTGTACGTAAACATCGGAGCTGAGTGTGTTCCTTGCTCGGGCTGAGTTGAAACTCGGGTCTCTGGGCTGATATTAAAGCTTAATGTGGCAGCTTGGTCTGGATCAGAATAATAATAATAATGCACACTCAGAAACACACACCACCACACACTTACACAAAAGATGAAAACATGCCACACAGATACTGCAAAGCTGAGCAGCGTGTTTCAACAAAAATTGATCATAATTTAAAAGTACACATAAAACTTGACAAAAATAAAAAAAGGACAATTTCCAGAAGTAATGGTTCAAAAATGTGTTTGTTCAGGGTTAAAAGCTCACAATTTTATATTTTGCGTTTAACATATATGAAGCACATTCTTTTCTCAGTTTTTCAAAGCAGGTAAGTAACTAATATGCACATTTCTGACTTAAACCACCTTTAAAGCCCTCACTCCTCAATAATGATAAGAAACAGCTATGTGTGACTACCTTACAAAAAAGATTAAATTAAGTGAGTGAGATAGTGAAAACTTTCACTTTCCTCAGAGATCCTCATTGCAGAAAAAGTTAAAAAGATTTCTAAAATAGAAATGATCTGTTCACCTCTGTTTTTTTGACCGTTCATGCCATCGGTATGACGGATACTGTAGTGGAGTCATCAACCAGACAATTACGGAAACCCCCGGCTGTTAATGAGTGCGAAGTTTCTCAGTAAGAAAACGTGTTGTTTCACTGTGGTTTTCACCTCATGTGTCTGAACAGAAGATCTGTTAATTTCTGCAGGTTGCTCTAATAAATCAAATTTATATTTGGCAATTATTTGCAAGTGAGGTGAATTACAGGCAGAGATGGGACTTGCCAAAGAGGGCTTTTAAAATTCTGGATAGGATGCTGGTCCATTAAGTCTACTGCTCTCTAACATGTTTCCTCACTACTTCTTCATTACCGGTGAAATCACCATAATATTCGTAACTTAATGAAGTGGCATTCAAACTAGGGATTTTGCTATTACTGGATGTTTAGTAACTAGTGTCATCACCATTCAACAAGCTCAGTTGCATTGTACACCCTTTCCGTCACACTATTGAATGAAATTACAGTGGACCTCACCTACTGTATTATATCTAAGATAGTCAAAGGAAAATGCAGCTTTGAAAGCTGAAATACATACTGTATTGCTACTTGAAAAACTACTGGCTGGGTTTTGTAAAGCAGCCAATGCAAGAGCACCATTCATTTTCCTCGACACAGATTGGCTGTACCCTCAAGTGTGGAAACGTCACTGTAGATGTTAACCTCCGCAATAGTGCCGAGATGGTTTCCACTGTGTGTATATTAAAGAATATTAAGGTATATTTGGTATTAAATTAGGCGATTATGGGTATTCTTAGAGGGGATCTTAGGTATTTGCTCATTTGAGCTATTCACGGAAGTTTGTGGTCCTTAACCCCTGTGAAATACTGGGGTCCACTCTAACTGTGTTAAGATACGCACCTAGATACACTTCAAAAGAAGACATTGTAAATTTTTCTGCAGCTCATATTAAAGTGGTCTTCAATAGGAGAAAAAAAACAGTTTAGAATTTCTCTCAGCGGGAGTCTTAGAACATGGTTGTTCAACTGTGGGACTTTCTCTTGTGTAGTTTGTGGTTAATGATTTTGTTTCATGTGTTTTTAGCTATACTAATTAATGCCAGATTTCGAAATATCTAATTTTTCATAAATGTATCACTCTTTTTGTTGAGCAATTTTTTCCGTATAGCTCAGCTTTAAAGACTGACACAAAAATAAAACATAAAGGACTCCCAGCTATCACTAAACTCTGCTTTTTGGGAGCAGTAATGGTTTCTCATGCAGCTACAGTAGAAAAAGAAGGATGGACTGAACCGGAGCTTTGTCAGCAAACGCATCTTTCAACAGCAATACGGCCTTTAACACGCTCTGCTCTGAACTGAATGACTCACCCGAAACAATGTCAAGCTGAATGGAAACATCACTGATACTGGAGAAAAACCATTTAAAGTCACCATGGCTTCCAGTAGCATCCAATCAGAACAAACTCCTTATTTTGGATAAAACACAAATTGGTGTAGTCCTTGTAGATAAGGGATTTTCCTAACAGCTGCCCATGCTGCATTTAAGTACAGCCGGGAAATTAAGCTGTCAAAATATCAAAACAACTCTAAATTAATTTAGGCATGTCTTATGGCCAACGTATATTATCTATATTATTAAACAGTAACAATGACTGTTGACTAGTTATACAGCTTTTACTCTGGCTATATATATATATATATATATATATATATATATATATATATATATATATATATATATATATATATATATATATATATAACAAATTCAGGACAAATGATTTTTAGTTTAATGCTGATCAAAGTAAAAAAAAAAAGTCAGTTGCACATTTTTATTTGTTTCTCTTGATTAAAGTGCACTTAATGTATACAGAATCATAACTTTAAAATACTTACCCAACTCTTGTTTTTGTGTACAGTTACACACCAAGGTGTCAAAGTATATCCATCCATCCATCCATCTTCTTAACCGCTTATCCAATTCAGGGTCACGGGGCAGCTGGAGCCTATCCCAGCAATTACATACCCTGGCGTCCTGTTCAGGGTGTACCCTGCCTAACGCCTGATAATTGCTGGGTGTCAAAGTATATATAAAGTAAAATTTATCAATTTAAATTACATTTAATTAAATTTAATTGATTTCATTGAGGAGTGTGTAGTTGTGAAAAAAAAGCAACCACCAGAATTATTCTTTAGTTGTGAATGGTCATATCATGATTGATCAATTTCTGCCATTTGTAATCTCTCCACAGAAATTAGATGTATGCCCTGAGGATCTGCTCAGCAGTGTAACATCTATATGTTTCAGCTTTCTCCTGTCAAAGGTCTCTACCATCAGAATTAAAAACAAAATAAATAAATAAAAAGAAGTGCATTAACTGGTTGTATTCTTTAGAGAAACAACTACAAATAGTGATGTAAAATATCATACAGAAACTAGTGCTCGGTTAGGAGGCTTAATTAAAATTATTTTATACATTAGATCACATTTTAATGGTGCTTTTAGAATTTCAAACTGGAATTATCCACACAAAATTGGAGAATGCTTGCCTCAGACGGCTATATAATAGTACTGATTATCTTAAAACAGCAGCTGACCATACATTTTGTAATGGTTTTATCAATACCAACTCCACCGCTGTGGTGCTGTTATTAGTTTAACACATCACTTTTTGCCTTGTATACCCAATCAATCCTTTAGTTTGACTGTTTTTCTTTAATTCACAGAAGCAGCTGGCAGCGTGTCCCAGTAACAAGAGCCTATTTGGCCTTAGGTACATCTAAAAGGAATTGAGAAGTCTCCTGTCTCATTCGAGTGGACTGAACAAGAGATGTTGCCGTCTTGCAGACATCCCTGCACAAAACAGGTAAAAGCTTTCTGGTGTTAACCAATCAGCCGTGACCTTTGAAGGTCAAAATCCTTGTGCAGAGAGCCAACGACAGAAAAATCCCTTCAAAGTCATGAAATAAGAACCCACGAGCATCACATCTATGCTTTTACTTTTTTCCTCCCCCACTCTGCACAGTAGGTGTTGACATTTCCAAAATCACAGTGTTTTTGTGAGTCTTATCAGCAGATGTTCTGTGAGGCGGTGGGTAGATAATCAGACAAACAATGACGACAGTTTAAAAGCTCCCAGACCAAAAAGCTGGTATTTTCAGAATTACATCTTAGCTCATCCTGAATCTGAAGCCATTTCTGTTCATGCTGAGGAACTGTTCCTAGTTTCATGTGATGCAAAACATATTTTGGTTTTCTTTCAGTTTTCCCATCATCCAGCCTCCTGATCCTGATGAGCTGTACCTCTCTGAGTCACACACACTCAGAAGGAGTTCTTGAATGTGTGCGTACTACTGTGACACACCATTATCACCCTCCTTGTGGCCCCTCAGGCTTCAAAGGGCCAGCACTGAAGTAGAAGTACATCAGTGTGATGGTGAGCTTGATAATAAAGCAAATCCTTCATGGGCTGCTGATTATGTCGGAGCGCCTTCCAGAGTAAAGTGGTCTACGGATGTTACATCGGAGGTATCCAGCTGATCCAAGATGCTGCATTAAGAGATCTGATCAGAATGATATCTCTATAGTTTACGATTCTCCCTGAATTACAGAATGGATATTTTGGATAACTTCTACACACAGTAAAACCCCTCAATGGCCAAGAAACATCTTATCTTACAGACTTAATAGCTCTACTTTCTACCAACAGCTTTCATACTGGTTCTATAAAGTTCTTACAGTCTGACTCTACACTAATTAAATTTTTTTGAGACAGATCTTAATTTTGAACCTTTCCTTTTATAATACATATTACATTAAAACTGACTTGGTGACCTGAAGCCAACTATTGTGTGGTTTCCTAAGATTTTCTTTCAGATTTTCAAAGACAATTAGCAATTTTTTTATTTGACCTTGATTAGGGGTAAGCGGTATGGCAAAATTTTCATATCACAGTATTTTTTAAAAACATTGGTATTGCGGTATTTAATGTTTTTTTTGTGCCAAACAAGACCGTTCATATCCACATTATCTTATAAGAATGAAGAATATAAAAATGTGCTTTAAATAGCCCATTTTACTGCCATAGGAACAGCATCATATTGTTTTTTCCAGACACAGGTGAATGATAAGAAAATAATTAAGATAATTATGAATCTAGTGTGCATTTTTGATGTTCTAAGGCTGAATGTATACATTTTAAAAACCTCATGTTGGCCCAAGCAACAAATTGCATCTTTTAATTGCTTTGCATGGAGTACTTAAGAAGAGTATAGACTCAGAACAGGTTTTGCCAAAGAAGAAGGAAAATAAACACGACGACCGTAGGTGATTATTAGATGGTTAATATTCAGATAATGACCGAAAGAAGACGGCATACAGTAAGTATCGTAGATGGTATGTAAAACATATTTACCGCTATTTTTGATTTCTTTCCTACTGGTTTTGCCGCTGTTGACCACGTTTACCTACAGACTGTCAAATTGCACTCAACACTTCCCCCTACTATTTACTCTCAATAGCGTTTGTAAAAGGTATGCCGTTCGGTTCTCGTTTGACATTTTAAAGCCGATAAACTTTTTAAAGTATAGACAAGGCTCCTCTATTTTGGAATTACTTCATCAGAATGGTGTTCTTCGCTCCTGCCAGCAGCTGCACTTAGTAAAAAAAAAAAAGTGAAATTAGTCCTGACTAAAACACTTTCCCTCATTAAACGTTCCGGAAGTTGTCAGAGCTATTCACCGGTATAGAGGTATATTAAAAATTCATATAACGAAAATAAACACCGGTTTTCGGTATGAACCGGTATACCTCCCAGGCCTAACCTTGATCCATAACTGAAGCTTATATAAAGTTTAGTTAAACTTTTCTGTTTAAGCTGTCAACTTAGATGTAGACCTAAATTAAATGAGAAGTTGATAACAGGCTCATGCAGGAATTGGAAGCATGCTAAGAAAGTAATGTGATCATTTGAAGCCGTGTGCTAGAGCATAAGACACAACACAAAAGAAAATGATGAAAAGCTGTACCTTTGCAATAGAAAACTGAGAAATTTCCATAATTAATGGAATACATTTTTGATATTTATTATATTTTATAACACATTAAAGTCAGAAATTTTGAAGAAAAAAACTAAAAAGTTTGCAGACATTTTTAATCTGTTATCTCTGACAGTGAATACCATTCCAGTAAGGTTTAGCTGTTTAATTAATAAGATATTCACCTGATAATGTTCAAAAATGTTAATGGTAGCTACACTCGGACCAGAACGATGTATCCTGAACTCAGGCTCAACATGAACATGACAGAATGTGAGAATGAAGCTCCATCATGGCTGCACAAGTACCCTTATGTTGCAATAGCTACAGTTAAACACTTGCATAGTGAGATCTTTTCCACTAGGGTCAGTTCAGCCGGGGCCATGTAGCCTCAGTTTGGACCGGAATGGACCTAGGCTACTCAACGCAGCCATGTTGCAGTTTCTTCCTCAAAGTCTCTCCCGTTCTAGGGGTTTGTTTCCTCATCTACATCCAGGACAAGTTGTTCTAATCAGGGAAATAAGATGCATAAACTACTTTTGTCCAATATCCAAAAGTGCATCTAGTACATTTAACACTCAAATCAATTGTTAAATCTTGATGAACTGGGATTTTCTGCCTGAAATATGTGATTCCCAAAAGACTTCAGTTTTTTCTGAAAAATTTAGCCTTTTTTCTTTCAAACGTCTGACTTTACAATGTCAGAAACCAACTTAGAGTACATACTAAGAATCTACGTATGCCTGAGGTTTCTTTTGAAAATTTACAGCTTTTCGACAGCAGATAATTTTGGAGTTTTTGCTGGAGAAAATGTGATATTAATCTCAACACTTCTGATTTTTTTTGTGGTGGAAACTTGCTCTGTTTTTTTTTTTCTTTTACCTACAGTGGCCCTAATAAATGGTAAATGGCCTCTACTTATATAGTGCTTTATCAAATCCAGATGAACTCGAAGTCCTTCACTATACATTCAGTCACACACGCACACATTCTTACACTGGTGACAGCAAGCTACGACGTACAGCTACAGCTACCCTGGGCACACTGACAGAAGCGAGGCTGCCGAACACTGGCGCCACGGGGCCCTGTGACCGAAACTTCATCGTATCTACGTGATACACAAGTATACATCATATACCCACTAGTAAAGGTCGTTATGCCACCTGCATATCACCTTGGTTTTATGACACAACTTTCACTCTTCATTCATACATTTGTCTCATGTCTCAGTCTAAACTGGACTCTTAAAAACAAAAAAAAGGAATGGGAATAGAACCCTGAAATGAAAGGCTTTCAGTGTCAAAGCTCTGGTTCGGACCATCTTTCTTTTTTTACTGTAGCTGTATGAGAAACCATTAATGTTCCCACACAGCAGAGTATGATGATAGCTGGAGGTCCTTTTTTGTTGTGGTTTGGTGTCACTTTTTAAAGTTGAGCTATACAGAAAAAAATTCTTATTTTAAGGTGCAATCACGGATTATTAAACTCTTAAAGTTACTTTCACTTCTGCACATCTCACACAATTCACACGGTTGACCTTCAGTTCTTCTCAGCTCGGTTCAGATCCATTCTAACATCTACCACAAACAACGAAGGCTTTAGATACCAAAGCTGTATCCATTAGTCAAAACAGCATTGTTTATTACAGAGCATGTTTTTAATTTTGCTAGCAGTGGTGTCTATCCTAATGAAGAAACTGGCCTCAGCTGAACTATTTTAAGAAGCTAAAAGGAGAGAAACATGGACAGCAGCACTGACCGAGACATAACTGACACTTTCAGGTGTCTCCTCTTATCATTCATCTGGTAAACTGAATCGTGTGGTTTATCCCACATTTCCACACTTTCATTCCGCATGACAGGCTGCAGTCTATACATAGGGATCCATTAATGACCAGAGACACGCGCTACTCACATTCACACATGATGGAAACTAAACTTGTGAGGTTATCCTCGGTGCAGCCAGAAATCAATACCTCTGAAAACACGCCACTTAACTCCCACCCACTCTGACTCTAACTGAGAAAGACACAAAAAAAGGGGAGAAAAAAAAAGCGGCTTTGGAGGGACTCACCCTTCACCTGAACACATGCTAAACATTTCCACAGAAAGAAACAATTAGGATCAGATAGATAATCAGATGTAACGTCTTCATCCTGCTGCTGAATTATTCAGTACTGTCAGAGGTTGAGGACACAAACACACACTGATATGAAATTTCATACAGAGATACTGATGACTATGATATGAGGGAGCCCACACAGAACATTACTGGATTTTTGTAATCAACTCACCCCTTTTTAGTTAAGTTACTGTATTACATGACCGGTACATTTAGATTTAGACTGGCAGGGAATGTTTAGAAGTCTCAAATACAATGAGGTCATCCATTTCTCCTTCCACACGCCCCGCCGTCTACTGAATATTAAATGGAAAGAAAAAGGATCAAGTGTCTCCACCTTTCATGTCAAACAACAGTCATTCTTTTTTGAAACACTCCATGGGACTTTGTTCAGTTCACAATTCACTGACATTTTCTGAATCATGTCTTTTCTTAGAAGAAAAAAAAAAAAGTACAAACAAAACTTAATTACATTAGCACTGACCATTTCAAAGCGATTATTTTGTTCTCAGCTCTGGCTATGTCTGTTTGCACTATTTATTAAAAATAATCCAATTAAATATACAGTCAGTGCTACACTTTCAAGTTTTTAAGTTAAATAACACAATCAAATAAATTTAAAACATTGAAAGAAATTAAGCCAGGAAAAAAGTTATTTGTTTAATGATGATGAAAGTAAATAAAGCAAACCATTTGTATTTATTCTTCTTGGTCAAAGATTACCAAAAACATACCGAGCCAGGATTTTTGTATACCTTTATACCACTAGTATTTAGGTTTATGCCAAACATGTCCTCTTTTCTGGTCTCTCAATAATTCAGATTAGTAAACTATCTTCTGTACAGTGGAATGGCCGGTTGAAACGTATTTTGAGAACTATTTAAATCTGTTACCGGACTCAGGAATTGCTTTTAAAGATTTTAAACAGCTCCTTCAATCTCACTATGTCATTTACTCTCTCTTTAACATTCAGAACACCCATTCAGCTAAAGATCTGGGATTTAAGCAGGACAAACTTCTTTTATCTGAATAAGGATATCCACATCATACACAAATGCAACTTGTGTTATTTGATTAGGAATAAAATGGGTGTGTCCTACTTTATTCCTCAACAGAAGTAGCTTTTTAAACTACATTCATCCATTGTCTGTGCCCACCTAATAGGGTCACAGAAGGGCTGGTGCCTTTTTCTAGTGGTAGAGTACACCTTGGAAAGGTCGCCAGTCCATCGCAGAGAAACCTAAGAGCAAGTCAGAGAGATCAGCTAACTTAACAATCTCATTTTTGAACTGGGGGAGGAGTACCCAGAGATAACCAACATAAGCATGAGGAGAACATTGAAAACCCCAGGCAGGGATTTGAACCCTGGACCTTCTTGGTCAAGGCACCAGTGCTTTAAAAACTATATTTTACAAGCCTTTTCCTCAGTTTTTAATTTTCCTTAATATAATTTGAAATTGTTACAATTTAAAGTAGTAAATAGCCATATGTCTGAAAGCTGGAAAAACACAAGCTGTTTTAAGGCATCCTAATCTTTTTCACATCGCCTTTCTTTAAAATGCATCAGTCTGCGTTGACATTACTGTCATTTTTCTATGATTAGATCATCAGTCACTGGTATGGTAAAGGCCCAGACTGAATTCTCTGTCATCTTTGATGTTTAATGATTTCTCTCCAGCCAGTATTTCTCTACAGTATATGCATGTGCTCTGTTGTGTTTGTGTCACATGCAGACAGACCTGTTCCTCAGTGAGGAATGGAAAGGCTCGGACGTCATCCGTTCCCACATCGATTTTCCTGTTCAGATGCTTAATTGAAGTTGTTGGGGTATACATAATTGAAGCTGGTTCCTTTAGTCACTCTCTCCCTCTTTCTCTCATTGTCTTTAACATTGAAAAGAAAAAAAAAATGTTCACCTCTTTGGCTTGTTCTCCTTCATCTTAAAGAGAAAAGTTTTAATGTGGAGGCTTGTGGCTGTGTTTAGTTTTGATGGATTGACGGAGAAGCGTGGATGTTTGTGTCTGTGTTTTCGATATTAGGACTGTGAGTAATATTAAGGCGAATCGAGACAGTCAACATCCTGAACAGATTTAGTTTTCTGAAAATGATCGATTTTCTTGGTTAACTAATCCCACTGTAAGGCCTTTATCAAACTTCCCACACAGTGTTAAATCTTCCTGGTCTGGAAACGTGGTTTCCTCCCCAACTGGCCTCCAGTTTAAAGGCCATGTAGGAAAAAAACTACACCAAAATTAAGATGAATTATTGTAAATGTATTATGAAAGGTATTATGTAATTTTTTTCAGAACTCACAAAAATCCATGATTCTGACATTATCATATCACAAAGTAAGAATGGGCATTTATTGTATCATTTATCAGGGTAAGGAATTTGAGCTTTAATAAGCCAACAAGCCACTTATATCTGAAAACCCTAAAAAACGTACAATATTGTCAATGTTGTTACTTTTACTCCACTTTTGGTTTACTGAGATTATTAATAAATGTAAATATATATGAAAATATGATTAAATGCAGCTACTGTGTGCAGTTAAGTGAAACAAAACAACTGTTTTCATGTAACTGGTGTCCTGAAGAAGCATATTTAGAAATTGTTATGTTTTAGGTGCGGTGGTTGTTTGTACAGCTGTGATTGCAGCTTTATGCTGTAGCATTGACAGAGTAATGGGCTGAGGCTAACACAACTAGTTCTGGTAATAATTGGCACAAGGTGACACTGTTTTATTTTTATATTTGTCTGTGGGCTGTGGCTGTATAGTTCTCAGTTTGCATTGTTTGATTATTATTTTTTTTTTCCCTCAGCTGTTCCGTGGTTCTGTTCTTCAACTTACTTATTCTTTCTAAGAGATTCATTACATACTGTATAAATTTCAAGGGGAGTACTATAGCGAAAGCTGTAATGCTCCACTTGTGAAAGTTAAAGTATTGGATTGCTACTTGGTAATCAAACATCAATTCTAAGTTCCACACTGCCAGACAGAACACAGTTAAAAAAAAAAAAAAAAATTTTTTAAAAATAAGCATTAACCTTGCGCTGCAAGCTGGATTCTCCTGAGATTTGGAGTTTTCCAAACCCAAGAGAATCCATAATGTACTGGTGGTGCGGAACAATCATTTGTTAGCATTGCAATTTGTGGCGGGTGCCCAGGCAAAGCAAAAGAAACATGGCTTCTCAGGTAGACATACGCATAGAAAAGCCTAGTAAATCTGTTTTAGGAGAACTAAGGAGTAAAGCTAAAGAATGCAGTTCTTGATTGGAAAGATGTGTGTGCTTTTCTCCAGACTGGATTTGCTTGGTTAGCTTACTTATTTCAGATGTTCCTCCATTTTTCAGCGTTTTCTGCAGGAGCACTTCCAGATCAATGTGTAGACTCGACACGGGACTGGGATACAAATAGATCTGGCTTTTGTCAGGTTAAATAAAATTGCTACAGCAGCCAAAAACAAAGGACTGCAAATACTTTAGAAGTATAGTTTTGCTAACTATCATTATCACGATAAATACCATGAAATAAACAGACATTTTTTATCGAGATGTGAAGATTCTTTTAATTGTAAAGGATTATGTATTATTTTCTTTGCATTACCGCATTTATGCACAACTTAATGTTGGTTTATCACTGAAATTCCAAATTAAATAGTTGAGAATAATAACTGTAAAAGTACAGTAGAACATTTAAAAAAAATCTTAGGGATAGGAATCCTTTTGCAAGGCAGGTGCATTCTACCATGTATGGAGCTTGATTGCTCATAAAGCAATAGTAATCCAGATGCTTGGAAGTCAACCTTGTTACCTTTTATTTATTCTTGCCAGTTTTGTCTGTGGTTTAAATGTCTATTATTTAAATTTATTGCACGAAAATCAAAAATGTTGACTTTAAGACTAAATATATTATTTAAGATCTCTTTGAACAGCTTGGACAAGGATTCTTTCACTGAATTGGTTTTAGTTGTGCTTCTTACATATTTTTAGTTGCTTGACTGGGATGTGGAAGATAAGGTATGAGTTAAATTGCTTTGTAAAAATGCAGACTAATCTCAATGAAAATACTTAGACAAAGTACAGAATTAATATATGGTCTTTTTAATATCAGATCTATTGCTCATTGGTTGATTCAAACCTCCACAGCTTCCTTTGTGAGATCTTACCTAACAAATTCTATTTGCAACTAAATTGTCAGTTATGGTCTGATCCAAACACATTGTTCTTAAAGTTCAGGGTTTCAATTAAATACACTACTAGTGTATGTAAACAATTGACACATTTTCCTCTGAATTCCTGATTTCATAATTTTAAACATTTGCAGCTAAATGACATTGTAAACAAAGAATTTAACAATATTTCACAGACGCTGGAAGATACTAAAAACAGAGTGGGAACTAATCAGCATATTCATAAATATGCATACACTAAATGAGGCATAGCTGTAGGTTGACGTTGCTAAAAACACTGAAGCACAAGCAGCAGGAGGAGCTCAGAAAGAAGTCATGAGCCCTGCAATTAATCGACAAGCAGACATTTGTCTACAACAACAATAATCAATGACGCAGTCTTTGATAATTACTCAAACATTCACAGCCCTGAGCAAAGAACAGAACAAATGTTCTGGCCTGATTGAGTGCAGAATAAACCTCCTTCGTTTTGTCTTTATCTCCGGGATAAAGAGCACAAGCAGGAACAGATTAATTGTTCCGAGTGTTAATTTGCTGCCCGCCCCCTGAGAGCTACCAGTCTCCATTGATTAAAATTAGCCTGTGTCCTGTGTCTGTTCTTTGTTCATTTAACTGGTTGAAGGATGGAACCAGTTGTCTTGTCCTCCATTCCTCTTTATCCCTCCTTGCTGTTTGCTTTTTCTCCCCTCTCTCTCTCTCTCTGGCGTAAACTCGACTGTTTGCCAATGGCCGAGCTCCTAAATCAAGCTGTTTCCAAGCTGTCTCCTTGGGCAGCGGTGTGTGTTTGTGTCAGTATCTCTGTGCACAACCATTTCACGTGCTAACATTACTCGCTGCCAGTGTTTTGTTTTGGTTTATTAATCCTGACTGTTATATAGGTCAATATAACGTGGTACAAATAGGAAAATAATAAAGCACTAGCTTTCCTCGCGGAGCTCCAGTCGCCTCTGTGTTTATAATTTATCTGTGCCCAGTTAATTTTGCGTCAACTGGGACTTTGCGCAGGCATGCTCAGATGGATGTTGGGGGATGTCAGCGCCTGGCATTTTCTGTCACATGTGCCCTTTTCAAATTTGAGCTACAGTGTAATAGAGGCCTCATTGAGAATGATCATTTATTGTAGTAAGAAATGAAAAATGGTTCAAACAGTGGGGGGATTTGTTTTTTTTCCACCACGTTTTTTTTTTTTTTGTTGTGTACTCAACAGATGCTCAAAGTTTTTATTTATCCACCCTTTTCATTTAAACTTTGTGTACATAGAAATAAATAAATACAAAGTAAAATGCCCGGATTTGACACTGTAGTATACTCAATTATTGAATTTGGGTCAGTTGGAAGAAAAGTCATCTTATTAGTTTAATTGCGGCGACCTCATCCTGATACATATCAACATGAACCTTAACTCCAGCTTGTCTACTGATGTTATTTTTGGTGTGTAAATGGCTGCGACTCTGTGATAAGCCCGGCTGCTGTGAATCTTTTCTTTAGATGATGAAAATGCTATTAACAACACTCCGCTACGCACTGCTTAGGATTCCCTCGCATTGGCTTTCTGCAGGCTTAAAACTGAGAGTGAAGCTGAGGTTCATGTCTAAATACTAGGGCACAATCAGAACACTGATATCTCATTCCCAGATGGTCAACTGATCCTCAACAATGAAGACTTTACAAAACAGGATGGAGACATTGCAGCAAAAGTGATGAACTATGTTCTAATCCAGCAAATTACTGAATTCCAACCCTGCCAACATTTCCATTTTTTCATCCACGTCACAAGTGGTCTATTTAGGTCGACATTCTATGCAATACATTTCTGACTATATTAGGCAAACTTCAACTGCTGAGAACAAAGAACATTATAAAAGAGCAGCAGGTGGGGATGTACAGGACTTAATCATGACATTAAAACTCCTATTGGAAAGATAGCAGGATAACCAATCTAAGACCATACCCTGAATACCAGCAAAGTGACTTAACTGCTATAAAAAAATAGCATGCTCACTGCTATCAAAGGCAGTTGATAAGTTAAATATGACAAGAAGCGTGCAGGGAAATAAAAATATCATAAGAAATTCAGAGATGAGCATATTCCATGCTATGTAAGGCATGGAAACCTGATTGAAAATGGTCTAAAAATCTAATATCTAAATAAGTTGTAAGCTGGTTGAAAACAAACACAAGTGCTGTGGATAAAAATTGAGGTTTAGAAGTAGGCCGAAAGTTGCTGAGAACTGATGCATCCAGACCAAGTTTCTTTAAAACTGGTTCAAGCCACAGCAAATTTTAAAGAACTGGGCACCACACCAGCAGCCAGACTACTGTTAACATTTGCAAGTAAAAGGGGCGCTATAGCTGACGCCTTTTTAATAAGTCATGGGGGCACATCGTCAACAGGTGAGCCAGATGGGTACATCTTAGAAAACAAATCTCCAAGGTCATTCAGAGAGAACAAATTAAAATGGTTAATTATAGTAGAACATTGTGAAATCTGGGTTCTGTCTTTTTTTTTGTCCAAAAGGAAATGTAGGAATTTGCCATGACATTTCAAATAAGGTTAGAAAAATATAAACTGCAAATGGGTTGAGTCAAGTCATAGTAAACTATGTTAAGCACTTTTCCAATCCACATTACAAAACATGAATAGGTCTGAGTAGCACAATGCCACCTGTAGCTGGTCAGACTATAAACATGTCAAATCCAATAAAATTGTACAAGATGAAAGTAATAATCTGTGAAGCCCGGGGCTCAAAGAGGATATGAGTGAAGAGCCGAGTCTGCACAACAAAGAAAGAAAGGCTTGTAAAGGCAAAGGTGGATTGAGGAAAGTCACGGACAGCACATTAGTCACACTTTCAGTGAGCCACGGCGACACACACTTAGTGCTGTGACATGAACTGTGTTAGGGCAACCGACAGTCAGCGGAGGAAACCACCAGGGACACTGATGCTCCCGCTCTGAACCGGGAGAACTGAAGGTTAGGACACTGGCTGAAACCCACCGGTTTTTCAATTTAGTGAGTGGAAATTAGGTCACAGTAGATGCCGGTCTGATTTCTGTTCATTTATGTCTCACCTCAAAGATACATTAACATTTCAATTTCTCTGGGGGTGTATGCTGTGACTTCTTCTGAAAAGGTTATTAATAGTTTATTTCCAAACAAAACACAGTCATTCCCAAAGGACATCCTCACCTGAAGCAAAGATGGCTTATAGTGTTTTCTCCAATCTGTATTGCTTTAAGGACAGTAAAAGAACAATAATGGGAAAAAAAATCAAACTATACTTTACAATATTGTTGGTAAAAATGTGACATTAAGGAATCTTGAATTATTCCAATGAACCAACTTTTCATCCTAAGGAATCACATGTGACAGTGTGGAGGTCCTGTCACTATGGCTCCGATTGATCATATGCCCTGGCTGCTTGGCCACAGGGATATTATCCCTTTGGCTGAATGTTTAGCATGCATGACTCTCACCTGAGAGTCGTAGGATCGAATCTTACCCGGGCCCTCATTGTATACCTTGCCACACACAGCCAGGAGATCAAATCTTCTGGGGTTCCAATTTTCTAGTGAACAGATTCTCAAGCAAAACAACACTGCCCGATTATGAAAAATGCACTGGTTACAATTAGTTTAATCACTGTTAAAATAAATATCCAACAAGTTCATACATGTAATGTTCGAGGAAACGTTATATTTATAGCTCTTATAGAACAAGATAAAAGTTCCTTTGTATAACAGAATGTATTCATAAAATCAGCAAATTCATTCATTATGATTATTACTTTATTTTTTTGGTTACAGCTAGGAGCTAAAACTGAAATACAAATTGTATGTTTTTCTCAGTTCAGCATAAATTAAGGTTGTAAAGATCGTGAACACTAGATGGCATCCAGAGTCAAACATTACGTTGACTTGACCATTCAAATTCATGAAATATATCATTTTTTCTAAGACGTTATTGGTGTTCTAAAAACTCAATAGAAAGATTTCTAGATATTTATTCAGATGTCATGTTTAAGTATTAGGCATGAAGGCTGCAGCCCCTAAATTTCTCCAAAAAGTTAGCATTTCTGAAACAGATTTTCCACTGAATGTGGATCTGGACTCTGCATATGCTCTAATGTTCTGCTAGAAAGACAACATCCAGGCCTCAGGTCTTCTGCGGGATCTAACAGCTTTTCTTCACGGTTCGCCCTGTATTGAGCTGCATCCATCTTCCCATCAACTCTGACCAGCTTCCCTGTCCCCATATCCCCACAACATGATTGCACCATTACTGTACTTTACTGTATGGATAGTATTTTCAGGGTAATGTAAAGTGTGGACAGCAGAGTCATGTCTTGGTAGTTTGCGGCCCTTTTCTATTCAGTTTTTGATGATTGATTGAATAGCGAGACGCTAGATAATTAAGGCTGTTGGTATCGTTTTATAACCTTACGTGTATTCAAACTTCTTCATAATGTCCTGAATGACCCGTCTGCTGGAGAGGATTGATCCTGCCAAAACAAAAAAATCAATAAATAAATGTGGAAACAAGTAATGTGAAAAAATCTTAGTAATTTAGTAATATTTAATGGTAATATAGTTTTATTTCTTTCCACAAATATGTATTTGTGAATTTAAATGTAGTTATTTATTATAATTATTTAAAGGTTTTTGTAGGCACTAGTGGCCATTATTTTAAAATTGCTGGAAAGGAAGAAATGGAGAGAGAGGGGAAAAGACATGCAGCATATTATCCAAGGCCAGGAATCGAACCCCAGACAGCCGCGTTGACGGCTGTAGCCTCTGCCACATAATGCCCCACTAACATTTATTTACTTAAAAATTTTTTCTACTTTTTTTTCCTTTTTTCGCATTTATTTACTCCTTTCCAATTGTATTTCCAAATGTATTTATTTATTTCCTCAATTATTTGAGATTATATTGCTGTGCTCCTTGATTCATCATAATCCTGTTTGTTCACTAATGTCACCTGTACAAACCTTAGAGTTCACAGAACATCTGTATATTTTACTAATTAGGTAATTAAACTCAGGAGATTGAGAGTAAAGGCCTCTGAAGACAAATGAAAGTACCACTTTAAAATGTCCAATTTATATTAAAAAAAAATTTAAAAACTGCCACGTAATTTTCTGTAAATTTTCCAATTGTGCATTTTGTGTTGATTATCCTGATTATATACTTTAAGGTTTGTGGTTGTTGTGCAACAATGAATTAAAGAGTTTAAGAGTCAAAACAACCTTTACAGTTTTCTTTTTTTAAACTTTTTAATCTCTTTATACCAGCTCTTATCTTTTGGGCGCAATGATAAAGTCTGAGGTAATGATAGTTACATGAGGCTTTAAATGCTGAGTGCTGAAGCTTAAATAAAATAGGCTTACAGTACGTCAGACAGAGTCTCTGCAACAACAGAGATGCAGAAATATGTGTTATGTTTCAATTTGGCCCTCCGCCAGCAGTTCACACAGCCAGTCTGAAGTGAAACAAGGAGGGAAGTGGAGTGTGCTGCTGGTGACATTCAGCTGTCACTCTCAATATCCCACCAACACACAAACAATTCGCAAATCCATCCGTGCACACACTCTTAGAAGGCTCTCTCAGGTTTCTCCCACACAATGCTGTGCCTAATTAAGGTTGTAATGTGAACAATAGCAGGCGTCCTATCTGCCTCAGCAGACCACCAAGCACTTAAGTCTAAATAAGAAACCTCTTAGTGAAGGTTTACAGGGTGCTTTATTCACCTCACACGACTGCAGACCAACATCAGCCCCAACACAATGGGTCATGCGTTTTTTAAAAATGTTTTACATATCCACAGTTGTATGGCTGAAGAGAATTAATGTTATGAAAGTTCTACGGATTCAACGATTGTCAGATTTCAGGTTTTCGGATTAACATCACCCCTAAAACCAAAGTAGATCAAGGTGTAGCAGGTAAAACAGTCTCCGATTTAAAAGAAACCGTCATAACACAGCAGGTTTTTAACCACTAAAGAGGAACAGAACTGAAAGAGTTGTTGTATTTAGATCTAAGAAAAAGTCCCAAAAACAAACTGAGACGGTCGCATCCTTCATATTTAAGAAGTCGAAGCAGACAGCAACTCTAATCTAAGGTTTAATCTGCATGACCACTAGTTACTCCATGCTTCACAGCAAATACAAAGAGATATAACTTTTCTTAGGATGCGGCCTCTGGATTGAAAACCCCCCAACTCAGATGGTGATCCACATCCTGCCCAAAATGTAATCACTTGTTCTTCCTGGTCCCACTGCAGACATTTCCAGAAAATGTCCTCAAAATATCTTGATAACTTTTTGAATTATGTTGCTAACTAACAGACGAACGAACATAACCTCCTTGGCAGACATAGTAAGGATGGGACAAAATCCTCCACCACACATAAACCACAAATATGACACCACCGCTAATCACTTAAAGAGATATAAAATATAACTAGAGTTAAACAGAATAAAACATGAAAACTGTTCTCTATCCGTAAAAAGAATGACGCTCCAATCTTAGTTTGCATTTTAAACATTTAGCTCCAAAGCTAAATATTTAAAATATATAGTAAGCAAGATAAAATGACTAACTAATTATGCAGCTTCAAAGTAAATATTTAACTCAGAGCTAAATATTTAGCCAATATGCTTATTCACTTGCCCCAAAGCGGAAGTGGACCATCAAAACAAAAGCTGAGTCTTACAAACCTCTTTATATTTAATTCCTCCTGCTGGTTGCTGTTAATATGTTGGTAAACATCTACACCTTCACTCAAATAACTCAACCTAAATTTTAAGTTGAAATGTTATACATATCTGGACAAAGTAAACCAAGATAAAGAGGCAACTTGACAACATTTCTTAAAAAGGTTTGCAAGACCAAGCTTTTATTTTGGTAGTCAACTTCTGCTAATCTGCAAGTAAATTTGCATATTAGCTAAATATTAAACTCTGAACTAAATGTTTAGATTGAAGTTATATAGCTAGCTTACTTGCAAAATATTTAGCTTCAAAATACATTTTTAGCCTTCAAGTATTTAGTTAAAATTTAAATATTTATTTTGTAAACCATATATTTACCCATTAATCCATCTATTTTGTCTATCCTTTGCAGGGTCACAGGGAGGAGCTGGTGCCTATCTCTAGCAATGATAGGGTGAGATGCGGAGTACACCATGGGCAGGTCACCAGTCTATCACAAGCTACACATTTAGCTTGATCACTAAATATTTAAATTGAAACTGTGATATTTATGAATGAATAAAGAATATGGAAGCAAATATGACCACCTTTAATTTATCTTATGCCAAAGTAACTTTAGAAACGTCACACCATGCAGCAGAAAAACATCAATGGCCCTGGAGACCTCACTTGCCTGTTAATAGCACAAAAAAAACCCAATAAATTTTGTAGACAAAAACGGCATCCATGCGAGACTTCCAAAAGAGAGTGGCATCCTAGTCCATGTCATAACCGCAAACCATGAAAGATAATTCTGTATGAGCTCAGAGAGACTGCTCATGCTTTAAAATACTCACATATAGTTGAATTAAAAGCAGTTCTGCAAAGAAGAGTGGGCCAAACTCCTTCCAATAAACTAATTGCAGGTTATTTCAAGCACTTGATGACAGCTGTAATAGAAGCAGGAAAAAACAGCTATTACCTCTTGAGATAAAGTTTTTCCGCTTAATAAACCCTGGATGGGATGAACCAGTAGGGAAAGTTTTAAATACTAAATTTGACTCTTGTCATCTCCACAATACTTTGAAACACATTGTGGTTTTGTTGATTCAAGCAAACCATTTAGGATTTCTTGTTATTTTTTTGACAGCACAGCTAAAAAAAGTATGTCATCATTTATTATGGCAAAATAAAATGTTTTTCTGTCCACCTCAAAAAGTATACAATAGAACTTGATGTTGACTGCGCTTATAGTTCTTGATTTCAATAATTATTTGCAATACAAAGCTCAACAGAGTGTATTGGCTTGTAATTACCAACTTGCATTATTTTAAAATTGGAAGATGATCCATTTGAAATGAGTTTTTCCTTAAGCTAACGAAGGGTAACTAGAGTTTGTTGCCTTAACGAGTAAATGGGCCGATCAAGTTTGAGAATTAAACTATAAAGTGAGAAGTGAAGAGAAAGCAGAACAATTCAGAAAGTTTCAAGCTGTGCCACAAAATCGTACATTATTAGAAGAAAACAGTATTTCCCACGTGGCGGTAATCCTTCAGGAATCTTATCGCTGAGGCTGAGACGTTTTTCTGTCTGTGAATGGCACAAAATGATTCAGCTTCAATCTTCTGCTTTGTTTACTTGATGAAAGATGTTTCCACACCAAGAGCTGAGGAATGGAAAACTGTACGAGTCAAAGCGATAGGCTTGGTTAACTTTACGCCGCATATACACACACTCCCACTCAAAACCACACACACACACACTCGCCTCCTGCTGGTAATGAAGCAGATAATAAGCTACTTCACGCTCTGCTGTAGCAAACCCAAAATCAAAACACTGTTGATTTAAGAATCAAAATGTGTGCACTCATGGGTTTTTCATCTTCCATGCTCTGTGGCAGTGATGATGATGTAGAGCTTCACCATGCGTGAGTGTGTGTGTGTGTGTTTTCTGCTGTATATCAAAACCTAAGGAGCAGGCGGTGCTTTGGCGAGGCAGCGTTGAGAATCCATTCCTCTTGCCTCCCACATCATTTCAGCTCTCCTTGTTTCCAAGAAATGATTCTCTGACTTTGACACCAATGTCATCGCCAACAGACTTTCTTCAGAACTTCTGAAGTTGTGGAGAAACAACAAAGATGTAAACAAACCATGCTAATACGATGATCGTGAATGAACTTTCAGCTCATAAAAAGTCATAAAGTTTAATGCCTTGACCTATTTATCGTCTACTTGTGAGAATACAAAACTAATCCATAAAGATCCGACAGGTGGGTCTATTATCTTTCCTGGGGCAGCTATAAAACTGTATAAACTCATGTTACAGTATGAAGTGCATAAATATCATGTTTTTATTGCATCACACATGAAACCATGGTAAATAACTTTTTCCAACTTCACTGTTAAATCTGAAGTTAAACTAAAATCTATTTGGACAGTAACATCTAAAAAATAAAGCTGCAACATCTTGATTTCATTAAGTGGAAAAATGCAAACATGAGTTTTCAGCAATTATAAGAAAGTTGTATTGCTTAAATGCCAATTAACATTTTATTATTAGAGACGTATTGCTTCAAATGTTACATTTTTAATGTGACCTCTTTTTTAAATGCAACAATTATCAAAACTAGTAATCTATTTACAATCTTTTATTATTTTTGAGAGATACAAGTCTTGCTTTCCTATTAGAAACAAGCTTCTGGGTTCAATGAAAATTATTTCAAATCTAAATCCAGAGTAGCGTTTCTGGATTAAAACCCCACTCCGTAGTCGAGAGTTAAAATGCAACAGATGGGTTAAGACATGTGGAAGACAACAAGAACATTTTAGAACATCCAGCAGCTCCTTCAGTGTTGTTTTTGGCCTCATGAGTTCTGAAGAAAGGTTTTCTATTATTATGTTTTTTAATGAGGCGTTCAGGATACCATAGTGTATTTATAAGACTGTGAATTAAAGGTTGAATATGGAACATGGGAATGAAAGCAACATCTAGTGTGTTGAGGTTGTAGTTGCAATAACAAAAAGCCGTCTGGATGCCAGTTCTAACACCGTAACCAGCCAGCATCATGTCCAGCGATGAATATTACAGGGTTAGGACTATTTTGTACTAATACGTTTAAAATATGGGTCAAAGGCAACAGTAAGTGTTTGTATCTCTCCTCTCTGCATCTTATTTCGGTAGCTGAGTGGTATCCTCCACTCCTCTTGGTGATGTCCTCTATAAAAGTCATAATTTATACTTAAGAATTTACATAAACATCCTGTATTTGACTAAGGTGCATGGTCCGAGACCTATGTCAATAGCTAGAACAGTCTTTATAATAGCCGCTCACCGCAGATGTGAAAGTGAGCCTCCTAAACTGGACAGTGCAGGAGGATTAAACAGCTTCCTTTTCTTTCGCTTACTCGGTGTGGAGGTTGATGCTCTCATATCTGGGAACAACGTCATATACATGAGTATCGCAAACCTGCTTTACCGACAGCTAACTTCACCCGTTAGCAAGCTTTCTTACCTTTCTCCACGAAAAACTTCGCCATTTCCGCGCACGTTTTGATGCCGTGAACGTTTTTTCATTTCTGTCCATCTGCTCTAGGCTTCACCTAAACTAACTCTGGTTTTAGATATTGTAAGGTTGTTCCTCTTCTGAGAAAGATAATAAAATCTATGGGGCTTAGACACAGTAGCTAAACGTTTTCAATTTTCTACAGTAAATGCCGCGTTTCTCTGTACAGTTGTTTACAATAGTATTTGGCAACTTGCAGAGGTAGCTGTTGGCTGAACACGTAATTATAAACACAGTGCGATGGTCGGAAAAAGTTATATTTCTTAATCATTTTAGGTTAAACATAACGTTTAAAGGAAAGGGCGAACTTTCATTCTGCACACCTCTAAACTCCCGTTGAAGTATTACTTTTTTAAAGAGATAGCTTTGAAGAAAAATGTTCCATATTCAACTTTTACGTTTTCGTGTAGTTTACACTATTAGATCATCAGTAAGCTCTCTGTAGAGCGTTGTTTTATCTTAAGATGATCTCATTGTTTTGAATTCAGTAGAAAACATGGCAGGTCTGGGCTCATGCTGTTCAACCAAGTCAACATTTTTGGAGATTAATACAATATTTGTGTTACATTTATGTGGTAAAGGTTTTGAAAGTATTAATTATAGTTTTTTTTCTTCATAGTTTTTGCCCTGACATTTTTGGGTACACAGCTGTCGATGTCCTTCATGCTTAATTTATAAAAACAAAACAACACTTCTAACTTCTGCGCTGAGTTTTTTTTTTCTAAGCTGTTCTGTATGACTTTGCTGTTTCCAGCCAAACCACTTCCACATTTGTTTTTTTTGTTTTTTTCTAAAGTCACAGTGAAGCAATTGCTTGTCATCTTGGGTGGAAGTCTGAATTCTGCAAAACAGAGAAATTCAACATAATTAACTCTACCAAAATTAATCTAAATGTAACTGATGTTCATAAAAATATGCATACCTGAACTCACATCAGATGCGGAGCTCACTGTGTTTTCTATTAAACTAGGTCTAACTGTTGTTTATTTTAGCTGTACATGTGGACGACAGTTATTAAAAACAGCGTATAGGCGTTTTGTACTCCCATAATGTTTCACATAAGCTTTTGATATTGTATCAGAAATGGATTTCAAAGACTTTCAAAGAGAAGAAATCCTCCTGTGTCTGTGCCTGCTTTTCTGTCAGGAAGAAAACTACATTTTGATGTCAAAAAATGTCTCAGGTGTTGTTTTTGGAGGCCACCAAGCAAAAGTTTACACACTTGGTTTTACATGTCAGAGAGGGAAAAAGCATTTCACTTGACACAGGAAATATCTACTTTGTGCTGGATGTTTTTATCTTATCTTACCTATAAGAAATATACAAATAAACCCATTAGAGAAGACCGAGCCGGGTTGTGTTTTAATGCATCCTCCGCATGTCAGTCTATAAGAAGGGCATCTTCCCGTTTCTATTTCTACCCAGTTCTAACGTCTCCATGAATATCTTAGCGTCCCGTCTATCTTTCAGAGACGCTGTCACGACACAGAGCAGTGCCGTGTTGGATCACTGTGCTGTGAACTATGAAACCTGGATATATTCTTCTTTTGGATTGATCACACTAGTTTGGATGAGTCATAAACATACTGTGTATTTTAAAATCTCTGTCAAATATACTCTCAAAAAAGTTCTATTTTTTTATGCACATATATTTTGATATCTGCATGTGACTGAATAATAATAATGACAGTTGCTGAGGACAACTAATTAAAAGATACTCCATCAATGAAAATATATGAGTCAATTTCTGCTGAAATATTATACAACATAGCAACACTCTCTTAAATGGCACTCATCACCAGTATATGGTAAATGTGACACACCACCAAAGGTCGAGCAACCATCCGGTGAAGGCTAAGAAATAAAATTATGCTACTGAACTCGGTTGTTCTGTACTGAACAGAAGTTTGTGAAGACACAAGTTGAGATCCATGAAGCTTTTAATCTGTGAAACAGAAAGATTAAAAATATGTTTTTGTACAGTATCTTCTGTGTATTTTAGTAAAGTGTTATCTACTAAAACTTCATTTTAGAATTAATAAAGGTAATTCCAAGTCAAAGGTAAAAATCTCAATTTACTCGATGTACAGTGAAGTACTAATGAGCCACAATACAGAAAAAAATTGGCTCTATGTCTCAGCAACAAACAACACAACAAAAGGGCCTCAACATATATTTACTGAATAATATAAATTATAAATTATTGCAGTTTCCACATTTTACTGATACTTCACAGAAAAGGTTTATTTTCCACTTGAAATTTGAGTTCTGTGGTAATTATTATAATTTCATTTTTAGACATGTCTCCGTTTGAACACATGTGAAACAAATAATCAGGTCATCAGCAGGAATTGCAGAAAGCTAACACTCAGATGACCCCTTCAGCTCCTTCTTCTACAGCAGGGGACCCAAACTTCAGTCCTCGAGGACCTCTGTCTGGCAGCTTTTCGATGTATTCCTAGCCCAACACCAGTAGTGTGTTGGGCTAGGAACAATCTCCATTTTCTTACTAATTATCAGGAAAATGTCGTTTTTGTGATTAGTCATGAGTAAATTGGATAAATTCTCATCTGACCAAATTTCAATAAGGGCCTTAAGCTCCTCCTCACGCCACCTCTGACCGCCAGCTGTTTCTCCCACAAGCATCCAGCATGCATGGTGGTTTTGATTTTATTCACCCAGAATGCCATGCACGCAAGTACGCTTCCTGCTTTTGGTGCGGTCCTGGTCCGGTTGCCATCCCACATGCAATCGAACTTAACCAAAGCTCATTTCAGTCAAACCGAGGCCACCCTTTTTAGCAGACTAGAGTTCATTTGTTTGCTCCAAATCAGATCTTGATCGTTCATTCACACCTCCCTAAACAAACTGCACTTTTCGGGCAAGCGAACTAGAGTTAATTTCAAGTGGACTAAACAGGGCTTGTGTGAATGCACTCTTAGAATGCATTTACAGGATCTTTTTCAGAAACACGTCAGGAACAGGGTCTAAAAAAAGACTCCTCACACTGTTGAACTTCTGTCATTATGAAAAAGGTAGCAAAATGTAACAAGCAGAACCTCATCGCCTGCTAATCGCCTGTAAAGATTTTGCTATTTATTTTCCTGTACTCACTCTCCAGGTTTTTATCCATTTGAGTTTAATCGATTTAATAATCTTTTATTCTAATATGTTAAATGATCTCACAAAGATGCTGCAAGGGTTAGGAAATCATTTCTAACGCATCTCTCACCCTCTGATTAATACCACTGTAAGTAGCCGAATCTCCATTCCAAATGTGACATTGCTGCTGGACTCACGACTGTCTGCTTTAATCCAGGTGTGTGACTGTTTTGTTATGCACCCCTCTGTCTCTAGTGAGGGTTTAAGGAGGGATTAAGTAAAAGGAAGGATAGCTTTCAAGTAGGGATTAGGCTAAAGCCAGGTCGCTGTGGGTCATTATTTGACAGCCAGGAAATGGTATCCAGACCCCTGAGAGGTAGAAACCATGGCAGAGCAATCACAGTGAGACGGCTGTATCTATAATAAAAGGCAAAGTAGCGCCTGTCGAATATTGCTCTGTTTTGATACATTTGGGAATAATGACGTCCTATAGGTGGCGATAAAAAGCAGTCAGTCAGGCTGATTAAAATCTGCAAGGCCAAATCTGCACCTACTGCTGTGTTTTTATTAACGACTATTGTTGTGTTTTTGATTAACTTTTGTCGGCCTTACTATTATCAAGTAATCAACATGAAACTACTTTGGTCGCAGATCATTCATAAATATAGTTTCATACAGATACATTTTCTTGGAAAATGTAACCGTCGGCTTTTCTTGGAAAGCGAGAATCTAACCTCCAAGTGCAGATGGTTTAATTGCAGAGAACAGTTATAAAACGTTCAGTTGGAGACTAGAGTATTTTTTTTTTACCTCCTTTTCAACTTATTCTTGTTGTGAAAGTGCCTGATGAAGCTGGCGTTGCCAAAGCCTATGAGCTCTATGAGGCTGGCACAAACTTTTGTTTTGGTATCAGTTCTTTGACACATTGGCTGGGTCACAGCAGATGCATAATCCTGATTCAACCAAAGTCTTCAGCAAGGGTTGGAATGGAGGAGGAATGAAGCAATAGGACACGGAAATGTGAAATATTTTTTAAACATACTAAATTTTGTGTTCTGCCCCATTTGGTTTACTTTGAGCAACAGCAATTGTTTCTGACAACTTTCTGACAAGAAAGTATCTGCTTGACATGGAAATCAAGGGATACCGTACTGCTAAAAAGCTTTGTTCTAAACCATCGGTCATGTTTTTCTCTTCCAACAAACAGACTGTTGGTCAGTAAGGAATGCCCTTTAGCAAAATGTTTTGGGAAGCCATCTATATGGTTGAATTTATACTTCTATTGCAATAGCTTCTAGTATATTCCAAAAGGCCTTGAATATAAATCATATAAAGTAATAAAATTGACTACAATCCTAAAAAAATCTTCTCCTCCCAATAATACCAGAAAATCTCTAAACTCAATCTCGAATGTGTGAATCAGATTTTTTTTTTTAGTAAAGGAAATGAGATATAAACTTGATTTCCTTTTAATTGTTCCTGTGAAGGTCAATAGCCTCCTCATTAAGGCCCCTAAAGTAAATGCACCTTAAAAGGCAATTCTTGTTGCGTCTCGTTTGGCCTTCAGGAGAAATACTCTGAAGTTTCTTGAGCAAGCCGTTGATCACCATGCAAGGTGTAGAAAATGCTGATTAATGCTTGTTCAGCTGTGAGGTTCTCTGCACAGTCAGATAATGATAACACCTCTGATGATTTGTAACACTGCAAAGAGCGGTGTCAGAAAAAAAGTTCCAATTTTTACATGCTTTTGTGTGCTCGTCATTAAAAAAACTGCAGTTTTATATTTTGAAATGCTGTGCCTGGAAAAACAATGGATTCCAATTAATATTTTTAACATTTGTGATGTTGCAGCCACAACATTTAATGGGATTTGTTGGATTTTTATGTGATAGATTTTGTTAAATAGTACGAAAAAGAAAGAATTTTCAATTTTCTAGTGTGATATTACTTTGCATTTAGTCTCTTATAGAGCCCACTTTCTCTACAGTACAAGCTACAAGTTATTTGGGCCTGTGTCTCTGCCAGCTTTGCACATCTGGAAACTGAAATTTTAGGAAATTCTTCTGTGCAAAATAGATGAAGCTCATTAAGAAGGTGTGGTGATAGAAAGACAATTTTCAAGTTTTAACACAAATAAAATTGGATTTATATCTACCCTTTGATGAGGACAAATTTATATGCAAACGTGCTTTGATTTCAATCATTTAGTTGTAGCTCTGGTTGTATGTTTATAGTTATACTGGAAAGTGAACTTTGGTCCTAGTTTCAAGTATTTAGCATCTTAAAACAGCTTTTCTACCGGGACTTTTCAGTATTTAGCCGCTTCCAACCTAACATCACCAGTGACACAGCATGATGTGGCCACCATCACATTTTACTGTGGGCATTGTGTGTTGAGGTTTCTCAAGACTTGCTTTGAGCCTTTGGCTGCTTTTCTAATCAATGACCCATTGTCAGCAGTACTGCTTAAATTTTCAAATGAATAGTGTGAGATGTTCAAAGCTTGAGATATCATTTGTCTTTTGTCTCCGACATGTTTGCAATGTTTCCTTGTTTTCATGATGCCATTTGTTCAATATTATTCTTTTCTAACCTCAGAGGCCTTTTACACAACTGTTTGATTTACATTGTGATTAAATTACACACCGATATTCTATTTGCTGGATTGAATTTAGGGATATCCGATTAAAGAGGGATAAATACAAATTGACATCACTTTCATATTTTTATACATTTTAATATTTTAAAACCACATAGTTTTTTTGTGTGCTTCATAATCAATAACTATTTTATGTTGGTATATTAGATAAAAAAAACCCAAAGCAGATATTTGTGATAAACTGATATTTCGGACTATATCCAACATTTAAAGATACCACTTAATGAGAAACTCAAAAAAAGAAAAACAACGTAAAGACGACACTTAACCAGCAGTGAATTCACAGAATAGTAGGCTTACAGCACGTCTACCAAATTATGAGGTTTCTCTTTAGTCCTCCAGTTTCCCTAGATGTCCTTACAAAATATTTTCCCCCTGCATGTTAAGAACACAGATCTCTCAATATCCCAAGTGTGAAAGCAACTGTGAAAGCTGTCATATTTCTTTAAATCTTGAGGTCTGGATGGACATATGTCTTTATATTCAGAGTTCTGAACATGTGGCAAGTGCACTGGTTTCAGCCTGATTTAAATGCTTACTTAAATGTTTACTGAAGAAACAAACGAGGACCGAACCGGAGGCTGAGGGGTTAGGTTTTACCCAGTACCTCCTCTTCTGTGCATGCCGAATATCAACATCTTAATGCAAATGTTGCCTGAGGGATGAATTCTCAAATTAACAAACCTACATTTCAACAGTTCAAAATATTAACTTGTCATTCTAAACTATCCACCATTAAAATATTGTGAAAAAGAGCTTGGTAACATCTATTGCAACACTTGCTCATTGTGTTTGAAGCATCTTCACGGTTTGTTCCTCTAAAAGGCAAATAGAGGAAAGAGAGCTTGTGGATATTAAGATAATAATCAAGGTGTTCACACTGATAAAACCAGGACTTTGCATTGTCATTACCCCATTTGCACAGAATACCACAAGAAAAAAGAACATGTAAAACAGAAGATGTCTATTTTTTTTCCCTTCAATGACATTTCAGTTCTTTCCATTAATCATGCTGACTAGATCAAAGAGTATTTAAAAAGTTTGAACATTTTAACTGTGATGCTGCGATGAGTATGTTGCTTTCATACAAGACTTAAAAGCTTTAATACTGTCACTACTTCAAGGACACCTATTTATCTTTATAAATATTTCTTGGGTTGAAATGCTTAATTTAACTAGAAAAAAAAGGTGTTTGAGTCAGATAACCAGTCCGGAAAATCTGGGAAATTACATTTGCATAAAACATTCTTTTTTAAACCATGAACTGTTATTACTGTGATTTTCTTCTAAAACATTTTAAACGTGTTTTACAAGGCCTCAAGAGAAGGCATATTGTCCCCAGAAGCCTCATTCTGGTTACTAGAATCTCTCTCACTGTGAAGATAACTTGAAATTGAATATGGGCTTTTTGAACAAGGATGAGTTAGCTCAACCACCTACATTTATAATGAAAAATAAAGTCGACTTTATCTGTATAGCCAACATGGGAGTTCAAAGTGTTTTACATGTTTAAAAAAAGCATAAAAAGGACATTAAAATGACAACTTTAAGAGAAGCAATGAAAAAGTGCAATTCAGACTAGAACTAATGATGTTCCAGTGATAATTGATCAAAGGCAACTCAAAACACATGGGTTTTTACCCTTGATTTAAAAGGAACTCTGTGTTTCAGCAGTTTGGCTGTTTTTTTCGGAAGTATGTTCCAGATTAGAGGAGCATAAAAACTAAATGCTGCTTCTCCATTTTTGGTTCTGACTCTGGAGATGCAGAGTAGACTTGAACCAGAAGATCTGAGTGGACTGGAAGGTTATTGGACAACAAAGGATCTTCAATGCATTTTAGCCGTTCAGTAATTTTTAAACCAATACAAGTATTTAGTCTGTTCTGTGAGCTATTGGGAGCTATTGTAGGGAGTTTAAACTGGGGTGATGTGCTCTACTTTCTTGGTTCTAGTGAGGAAATGAGCAGTAGTGCACTGGATCAGCTGCAGCTGTTTTACTTTTTAGGCAGACCTGAAAACAGACTGTTCCAGCAATAAATCAGATTAAAGATAAACACATGGATGGGTTGTTCAAGGTCCTATTGCAGCATTAATCCTCTAATCCTTTGAATGTTTTTCAGGTGATCGAAGGCTGACTTCGATCAGGTCAAAAAAAATTACATTCAATTCAGATTTGTGGCTATGTAGCTGAGGAAAGTTATGACACATTCATGCATTTATTTGTTATATACATCTGCTAAGTCAATGGGTTCATAGTCACCTGGTAGTATTCTTTAGAACTGTGTATTATCTGCATAGTTATGGTACGTTTTTGTGGTAACTATCTTATTACTTGTTATTATCTGAGGTAGCGGGAGCATGCAGGTAAATAGGAGGCACCCCACATGTGAATGAAAAGAAAGCACATTCCCTATCAGTTCTAGGGATTTACGCTATAAAAAGCTTTAAAAAACAAGTTTCCTAGCTCTAATTCCCACATAACAGAATCCCCTTTGACAATATTTATTGCTGTAAAATCCTAGAATTTAGAGATGTACTTTATTTTTCAACCATTACAGTAAATATAGATGTTTTTCATGGAATTACTTTTTCTAGTAGAATGTAAAATTTTAGAAGAATAATAAATGATTTAATTCTAATTCTTCTAATTCTAATTCTTTAATTAAACCCACAGATGCATCCTCAAATTATGAAAAATCCACATCTTTCATATCTATAATTTGCAGCAATATATTTGTTGCTGGTATGGAATCGGATGATTTATAAATTGAATGTAAAACAAAGTTTTATCGTTGTTGAGCCTGGTCCGGCATATTAATGTAAATGTATAGCACTGTGCATTACGTTTTAGGCAGGTGTGAAAAAATGCTGTTGTTACAACCCGTTTGGCTCGAGGTCAGGGATGTAACAAAGCAGGCTGAATCCACGCCCTGCTTCTATACTGAGGACTAGAACTGAGTGTCGTTTGAGCCTAAATGTTTGAAATGATGAAACATTTCTCCAACTGAAGCAATCCGAAGTTGAACGGTTCCACTGAACTAACCGCTTCCAGGCCCATAAGCTATGCTTCAACCTGAGGAAAGCAGCAGCAGCCCTCGGTGTTTGGCACAAATACAGTCAGCTTCCGGTCAGCGATATGCATTGAATATACTGTCTGGTAATCTTTAATTTATTTATTTACCTGAACTTTGAGGGTAAAGTTGAAAATATGTTTGCATTTACACTAAGTGGTCAGAGATGTAAATACTAATCTGTAAAAATGACGTACAGCCTTCAGATTTTTCTGTCACTGTTCTAAAGATCTGAAAAATATTTGGTTAACTGCATCATCTCCATCCATCTTCCTTTACTGGCGGAGGGAGGCCCGAGTCTCTGGTAGAAACTTGCTTCAAAGGAACTCAAAGACACCTCCAGGTGAATTGTGAACATTGATAAACAAAGACTTTGTTTATCACCAGAGAGCTTCCCACTGCTGCTAGCCAGATAAGCGATCCTTTGTTAGCCTGCTGGCTAACAATCCCTGGAGGTCCCCCTTTCCTGATCGACATGAAGCAACTCGGAGGACTTTAAAAGTTAATACGGTCTGTTTGGACAGAGGGAAATTAGTTAGGTTAACTAATTTTAAAGGTGTTTCCCTTTTTTATTATTGTTAACTTTTTAAGTTTCTTTTGCTATCTTTGGGTAAACCAGGCCTCTGCCTCAAGTTTAATCCGTGTTTTTTAAAGACTTTTCCTTACAAAGACTCGTTTTAAAGCCTGTAATTTGAGCTACTCAATCAGACAAGAGTTTTTCTTTTTTTTTGTTAATGTTTAATAAACATATTTGAGCCACTCTAAACGCCCCATGTGCATGGCAGACAGCTAAAGTTAAACAAGCCCACGTGTTGGTTTAGGCCGCCGTTTCACAAACAAAGATCGTTATTAACGGTTCAAAACTAACTCTTTTTAAAAATAGATTTTTAAGAACAGAAACTAATCTCATTAGCCGTATTTGAACTCTCCTTATTCGATCAAAATATGGGAATTAGATTGTTTTACTGTCTTGATCAAGCCATAAATTAAGTAATTCTCCAAAGATTAATTACTCTTATCCAGATATTTTTAAACATAAGTCTTAATCCAAAGAATGTTTTGCTTTCTTACATTGCTTATTGTTTTAAAGGTGAACCACTGGTGCTAAATTAGTTAAACTAATTACAATTAGTGAAACTAATTCAGCTTTATTCCAGCATCTGCAGATCAAGCCTTGGTTCTTAAAGGACCCCGATCCCTCCAGAATCATATCAGAATTCATGGTTTCTCATCTTATTACATATCCATCTTTTTGTGTTCTTTTATTTTTAACTATTCATTTATTTCAAATCAGTAGTGTGTTCTTTTTCTAGCTTGGTGATGAAATTTTTTTTTCTTAATTTCCCTGTAAATAAATCTTGTATTTTTGGACAATAATTGTTGTCTTTCTTGTTCAGCACACACATATTGCAAAGTTTATGGTCAATAGATGGCAAATAATTAATTCCTTCAGATTATGAGACTGACATAGATTTTGGCTATTATAATAGTTCCTGGAAACCCAGGTGGTGCCCTGAATAATAATAATTTTCTTTAAATTATTAATCTTATTGACTGCCATAAGCAGTCATTTGACCATTAATAGCCAAAAGACTACATTCTTGGTAATTTCCACAACAAGGTGGAAAGTAGCATTACATTTACTTGTGTCAGTGTAATTGAATTACATTTTTTGTGTATTTCTATTCTTTTTAAAGATATGTGTTCGAAGTCTTTAATTGTACTTTTACTTATGTTTTTTTATGTTTTTTGCTACATTTTCAATTAATGGGGGGGGGGGTCTAATGAATGTGATTAAAAGTATTTCACCCAGAAAATACTGCAATGCATGATGGATAAGACAACTGTCCCTAATCAGCATAAAGGTGGGGCGTCGCGTGCCGTAGTGGTTAGTGCGGACACCTCAGTCCTCCACATGACTGTTCTTGGTTCAAGTCCCATCATGGTTTACCTTTGCAACATGTGTTCCCCCCACTTCTCTCTCCTATCAAATCTGCACTCAACTGTAAAATAAATGCCACCGTGGCCCAAAAAACCTTTTTTTAAAATCAAATAAATGGTGGAAGCACCTTAACTAAAAAAACCCGATGTAAACTCCTGACCATATATAATTGACTACTTCGGCTTCAATTCAAGGAATGCAACAGCATTAATATGTGTTTGCCCAGAGAGACCAAGGTAGCAGCTTTTATAAATTTAAACAAGTCTAATTTTGCAACTAAATTAAGTTGTTCGAGTTTTAGATTAATTTAGAATATTTAGAATTACAATGTTCATCCTGTAGACCTATTAAGATGTTAGAAGTTCCATCCATCCATCCATCCATCTTCCTCCGCTTATCCGGGGTCGGGTCGCGGGGGCAGTAGCCTAAGCAAGGAGACCCAGACTTGCCTCTCCCCGGCCACTTGGGCCAGCTCCTCGGGAGGAATCCCGAGGCGTTCCCAGGCCAGCTGGGAGACATAATCTCTCCAACGGGTCCTGGGTCTTCCCCTGGGTCTCCTCCCGGTGGGACATGCCCGGAACACCTCACCAGGGAGGCGTCCAGGAGGCATCCTGACTAGATGCCCGAGCCACCTCAACTGGCTCCTCTCGATGTGGAGGAGCAGCGGCTCTACTCTGAGCTCCCTCCGGATGACCGAGCTTCTCACCCTATCTCTAAGGGAGAGCCCAGCCACCCTACGGAGGAAACTCATTTCAGCCGCCTGTATCCGCGATCTCGTTCTTTCGGTCACCACCCAGCGTTCGTGACCATAGATGAGGGTAGGAACGTAGATCGACCGGTAAATCGAGAGCTTCGCCTTTCGACTCAGCTCTCTCTTCACCACGACAGACCGGTACAGCGCCCGCATGACTGCAGACGCCCTACCAATCCGTCCATCGATCTCCCGCTCCATTTTTCCCTCATTCGTGAACAAGACCCCCAGATACCTAAACTCCTCCACTTGAGGAAGGACCTCATCCCCAACCCGAAGAGAGCACCCTACCCTTTTCCGACTCAAGACCATGGTCTCGGATTTGGAGGTGCTGATCCTCATCCCAGCCGCTTCACACTCGGCTGCGAACCGCTCCAACGAGAGCTGTAGATCACGTTCAGACGAAGCCAACAAGACCACATCATCTGCGAAAAGCAGAGACCCGATCCTGAGGTCACCAAAACGGATCCCCTCAACACCTTGGCTGCACCTAGAAATCCTGTCCATAAACGTTATGAACAGGATCGGTGATAAAGGGCAACCTTGGCGGAGTCCAACTCTCACTGGAAACGAGTCCGACTTACTGCCGGCAATGCGAACCAGACTCTGACACCGGTCATATAGGGACCTAACAGCCCGTATCAGAGGGCCTGGTACCCCATACTCCCGGAGTACCCCCCACAGGACACCCCGAGGGACACGGTCGAACGCCTTCTCCAAGTCCACAAAGCACATGTAGACTGGTTGGGCGAACTCCCACGCACCCTCCAGGACCCTGCCGAGGGTGTAGAGCTGGTCCAGTGTTCCACGGCCAGGACGAAAACCGCATTGTTCCTCCTGGATCCGAGGTTCGACTATCCGTCGTACCCTCCTCTCCAGAACCCCTGAATAGACCTTACCAGGGAGGCTCAGAAGTGTGATCCCCCTGTAGTTGGAACACACTCTGTGGTCCCCCTTTTTAAAGAGGGGGACCACCACCCCGGTCTGCCAATCCAAGGGAACTGCCCCCGATGTCCACGCAATATTGCAGAGCCGCGTCAACCAACACAGCCCTACAACATCCAGAGCCTTGAGGAACTCCGGCCGAATCTCATCCACCCCCGGAGCCTTACCACCGAGGAGCTTTTTAACAACCTCGGCGACTTCAGCCCCAGAGATTGGAGAGTCCGTCCCAGAGTCCCCAGACTCTGCTTCCAAACAGGAAGGCGTGTCGGTGGGATTGAGGAGGTCTTCGAAGTATTCCATCCACCGACCCAAAACGTCCCGCGTTGAGGTCAGCAGCACACCGCCCCCACTGTAAACAGTGTTGGCGGCAGACCGCTTCCCCCCCCTGAGACGCCGGATGGTGGACCAGAATCGCTTCGAAGCCATACGGAAGTCGTTCTCCATGGTCTCTCCAAACTCCTCCCACGCCCGAGTTTTTGCCTCAGCGACCATCCGAGCCGCACTCCGCTTGGCCTGCCGGTACCTATCAGCTGCTTCCGGAGTCCCACAGGCCAAGAAGGCCCGATAGGACTCCTTCTTCAGCTTGACAGCATCCCTCACCGCCGGTGTCCACCAGCGGGTTCGAGGGTTGCCGCCACGACAGGCACCAACTACCTTGCGGCCACAACTACGGTCAGCCGCTTCGACAATGGAGGCACGGAACATGGCCCATTCGGACTCAATGTCCCCCGCCTCCCCCGGGACGTGTTTGAAGTCCTGTCGGAGGTGAGAGTTGAAACCCCTTCTGACAGGAGACTCCGCCAGACGTTCCCAGCAGACCCTCACAACACGTTTGGGCCTACCAGGTCTGTCCGGCGTCCTCCCCCACCACCGGAGCCAACTCACCACCAGGTAGTGGTCGGTGGATAGCTCCGCCCCTCTCTTCACCCGAGTGTCCAAAACATGCGGCCGCAGGTCAGATGAAACGACAACCAGGTCGATCATCGAGCCGCGGCCTAGGGTGTCCTGGTGCCAAGTGCACACATGAACACCCTTATGCTTGAACATGGTGTTCGTTATGGACAATCCATGACGAGCACAGAAGTCCAACAACAAAACACCGCTCGGGTTCAGATCGGGGGGGCCATACCGCCCAACCACGCCTCTCCAGGTCTCACTGTCATTGCCAACGTGAGCGTTGAAGTCTCCCAGGAGAATGAGGGAGTCTCCAGAAGGAGCACTCTCCAGCACCCCCTCCAAGGACTCCAAGAAGGGTTAGAAGTTAATTTTCCAAATTGGAACCTGCTTTACTACAAAGCAAACAAGGATGAACTCTACTAACTGCTGCTATGTTATTGGATAGTTTGAAGTTCATTTAGTATGCTATCATATTTGACCGGTATATAACACAGTCTCATCAAAACATGCCATACTTTTGTCTAACAAAAACTGATTGTACCTTACAGTTACATCTTCTTTGGGTCATTTGGGGAAAGTCACACCACTTGTGATTGTTAGTATTACCCATTTTAATTTAATATACTTGCAGTTAATCTGCAATTGCACATTTTAAAAGAGTTATTTTATGAAAAAGCAACGACTTTGAGATTTATGTCCGATTGTGTTTCTTACACTACTCATGAGAGACCGTCTTAACATTTTCAGAAAAAAAAGAAAAAAGTAACTTTCTCTGAGTACATTTTGAAAAAGCTTTGAATAAGCATTTTAATTTTGAGTAATTTTTAGACTGGTAATTTTACTTGTACTTGAGTAAAATCTCTTCACAAGTCTTAATTTTACTTACAAGAGTGTTTCAGTAATCTTTCCACCTCTGTATTTTATCAAATTAAAAGTACATTAATGTTTAGAAACATGAGTATGACGAAGAAAAAAACAACTAAATACTAAACCTCTTAAAGAAGCCTTCAATTTAATTCAAAAATGTCCTCAATTCTTAATCAACACGTTAAATAATAGGAGTCCTGTCTGATGCAACTTTGGGTTTAATCTTTTGAGTTAGATCAACTGTCTGGCCCACATGCCAGATCAGATCTGTCACCTACCTTTTGCAATATTTTAGACAGTTCACAATATGATAATTGACTCATACGCAACACATACTGTATAAATATAGCGGGGCAACAGTCCACCAGTACATCGATTACCAACGTTGACGATACCTCAACTGTCCGCAACAGAGCAGGCTTTCGACCCCAAGAAGAAAAGTGAGAACTAATGTTCGGCTGTATTTGTGTATCTTTGTGAAATTTAACATGTTAACTGGAGATGTGTGCAGTTTACTTCTAAAGCAAAGGAACTTTGGTAAAAGCCTTATTGACACAATGTGTCTTCATGGCTAATGGCTGTATTAGTAAATTGTTGTGATCGAGAAAGAAATTATACTTAAGATATTTCACAAACCTTCTTTATACAAGTGAACTATCATTCATAGCCTTGAAAACATCGATTTGCTCACTGGAGTCTGTTTCTTATCAGGATGAAGTGTGCTGCAGCATTCCTGGTACTGTCCATGGTTGTTCTTATGGCTCAACCTGGAGAAGGCTTTGTCAGAAAAATGATTGGTAGATGTGTTAGGTAAGATTTTCAAGTACTTACAATATAGAAATTGATGCACTGGCTTAAGATTATTTAGGGAGCAACAAAGTAGAATTGCCTAAAGGACATACCAATGACAATTTCTTTCTAAATTCTTTCCTTTCATTTACCTTTTCTGCTAGGGGTATCATGTGTGGAAAACAAGTGGTGGAACAAGTGGACCAGCAGGAACTGGACCAGCAGGAAGCCGACCAGCAGGAAGCGGACCAGCTTCAAATGGCAAAGCGATCATTTCGCCACAAAGCCTTACAGCGTCATTAGTGGCCTACCTGAATACCATTTTAATCATAAAATTGTCCAATGTGTTTTGAAAGCAAACATGCAGTGCTTTAGCTGAAGCGTTTGGGCTTTTTTTAATTTGTTCAGTCTAATTGATTAATAATAATAATAATAATAATAATAAAAAGCTTTGCAGCACAAAAGATTTTGCTCGTCTGTTATTTCCATTTGGTAAACGCTCGAACAATATGAGCGAATCGTTTTTTTTCATTAACTTCCAGAGACCAGAAAGTGCCATGGAATTATGTTGAAAAATGAATCAGGTCACAGCACCCTGGATCTTTAGCTATCATTGTGTGAAGACGAACTCAAAAAAAAAAAAAGAAAAGCCAACAGATATATACACACACATCTCCACAGGTGAGACTTATAATTGTAAACATTTGGGCGTTGTTTGGGATTTTGATGAGTCGAAGATCGAAGCACAGTCAATAAATGTGATGAAGATCTAGTGCAGAGGTTCCCTAGGGGGACAACTGTAGAAATCAAATTTAATTATCTCTTGACCAAGAGAAGTTTGGTTCAAGTCCAAATTTACATTTAGACTTGCTGCAAAATAATCTGATTATTCAAAGGCAGCACATAGTAAATTTCTATCTCACACTTATATTATTATTAAGCATTATTAAAACTTTAAAAGTTGAAAATTATTATAGCAGCCTCAAAATATAATACTGATGGTAGTTAACTTGAACTTAGAGTCATACACAGTTAGTATATATTAGGGGTGGGACTTTAACACGTTAATCATGATTAATTAATTACATAAGAATTATTGCATCAAAAAAATGTATGCATTTAATCGCAGTTTTCATTCCAATCAATTGTCTGTCCATGATTTCCTGGGACATGTGAGCCATAGGGTGAGGCTGTGAATATAATGGGTGACCATCCACTTTTCAAGCGCTCTCGGGTTCCGAGGAGTTTTCTTTGTTTATAAGGAGACCATACTTAAACTGACTGGTGCGATGTATGCAGGACGACATTTTTTTTCTCATCTGAAATCCTCCACGAGCAGCTACGTAATGCCTGGTTCTGATTTGTTCATACACTGAACAGACCGCAGGTGGTGCCTCTGTTACGTCAATATAAATTCCCCTTGCACCTCGCTGTGTTGGGCTGTTTACATTAAAGCACAATCTTTATGTCTAAATCGCATAAGATAAACCATCTAGCGGCAACAAACCAGCAGAGAGCATCATTATTATATCTACAGACGTGGACAAAATTGTTGGTACCCTTCATTAAATAAAAGAAAAACTCATAATGGTCACAGAAATAACTTTAATCTGACAAAAGTAATAATAAATAAAAATTATATAAATGTTGACCAATGAAAGTCAGACATTGCTTTTCATCCATGCTTCAACAGAATTATTTAAAAAATAAATGCATGAAACAGGCCTGGACAAAAATGATGGTACCCCTAGAAAAGAATGAAAATAATGTGACCAAAGGGACATGTTAATCCAAGGTATGTCCACTAATCAGCATCCTAGGTGTCTACAATCCTGTAATCACTCAGTGGGCCTATATATAGGACTCCAGGTAGTCACTGTGTTGTTTGGTGACGTGGTGTGTACCACACTCAATATAAACCAGAGGAAGCAAAGGAAAGAGTTGTCTCAGGAGATGAGAAAGAAAATCATAGACAAGCATGTTAACTGTAAAGGCTATAAGACCATCTCCAAGCAGCTAGATGTTTCTGTGACTACAGCTGCACATGTCATTCAGTAATGTACGATCCATGGGACTGTAGCCAACCTCCCTGGACGTGGCTGCAGGAGGAAAATTGATGACAGATCAAAGAGACGGATAATCCAAATGGTAACAAAAGAGCCTAGAAAGACTTCAAAATAGATCCAAGCTGAACTTTATGCTCAAGGAACATCAGTGTCAGATCGGAACATCCTTTGCTGTTTGAGCCAGAGGACAAATCATTAAAAAAAAACAGGAGTATGCCAAACTACATGCTGACGAGCCACAAAGCTTCTGGGAGAATGTCCTGTGGACAGATGAGACAAAAATTTTACTTTTTGCCAAGGCACATCAGCTCTATGTTCACAGACGGAAAAATGAAGCGTATATAGAAAAGAACACGGTCCCTACTGTGAAACATGGGGGAGGCTCGGTTATGTTCTGGGGCTGATTTGCTTCATCTGACACAGGGTGTCTTGAATCTGTGCAGGGTACAATGAAATCTCAAGACTATCAGGGGATTCTAGAGAGAAATGTGCTGGCCAGTGTCAGAAAGCATGGTCTCAGTCGCAAGTCACGGGTCTTACAACAGGAAAATGACCCAAAACACACAGCTAAAAACCCCCAAGAAGGGCTAAGAGGAAAACACTGGCCTTCTATGAGCCCTGATCTCAATCCTATTGAGCATCTTTGGAAGGAGCTGAAACGTGCTGTCTGGAAAAGGCGCCCTTCAAACCGGAAACAACTAGAACAGTTTGCTCATGAGGAGTGGGCCAAAATATCTGCTGAGAGGTGCAGAAGTCTCATTGGCAGTTACAGGAATCATTTGATTGCAGTTTTTGTCCAGGCCTGTTTCATGCATTTATTTTTTAAATAATTCCGTTGAAGCATGGATGAAAAGCAATGTCTGACTTTCATTGGTCAACATTTATATAATTTTTATTTATTATTACTTTTGTCAGATTAAAGTTATTTCTGTGACCATTATGAGTTTTTCTTTGATTTAATGAAGGGTACCAACAATTTTGTCCACGTCTGTAGCTCATTTGTTTCTGTATGTGACAAAAAGCTGCAAAGAACCCACAGGTCACACGGACACAGAAACTTTAACAATGTTGTGCAAAGTGAGAGTTCCTCTATACATTGGCTGCGGATGATTTTGAAAACTGAGTTGAGTTTTTATTATATTTTTCAGACTGCTGCTACTGTTACTACTTTTATTACAGTGAATAGAAAATACTTTTCAGAATATTTCAGTTTTTTGTTTCTAATTTAAGAGAGTAATTATTTATATTGTTATTTTAAGGTAATTTTTTGTCCTCTTGAAAGCCTTTTGGAAGTTTGTTATTTAACTATTCTTTCTAACCACAGAGAATGTACACTTTAAAGTGATACAATGAAAGTCTAGGCACAGTCTTGCAAATGTTTTAGGAAAGTGTATCAGAGTATCATAAGATTTGTCTTTCATAATTAAATCTTAAAAACCTTAATAATTTTCATTTGAATACTATTTTTGGATAAAGAACTTGCTCTTATACCACCCATGGAGGATATAGATGAAAGCTCTAATGCAGAACAACATACCTTATCTTCTTATTTGTGATTTCTACTTTTCCTTTTTGGTTTGCTAGTCAGGTTGTCCCATTAGTTCCAGGATTATGACATTTATATTTCAACCAACAAAAAGCTTTAGAAACAGTTTTAAAAAAATCAAGCTAGATTGGAAAGTAGAGTAATTCAATGGTTAAATAATGTTCACCTTTATGAGACAGAAAAGCAGCATAATCACTTCACATTTTGAGCAAATATTACAATTAGAAAAACCATAGTGGGAGATAATTCTAGAATACAAACCAAACTGTTAGCTTGGGGGTCGTTTTTTCATCATTTGAAATCATGGAAAGACATGCCAAACTGCGAAATAATCCTGTTCTACAGTATATTGATGTCTTATGAATTAACATAAGTTCTGTTGAAATGTTGTGGTTGAGACTGTAAAGTTCTGTCTTACCCAACTCGGGTAAGACTGTGACTACTGTGGTCAACCATCTAGCACACATGGTAGACCCATCATCACCCAATGTTTTTCCATATCGTAAACCAGTTTCACAATATTTAAATAAATACAGCCATGGACCTACATATATAGAGGAACAGCCCATGAATGCCACTGTTCTAGAGCAGCCTTTTGGCCATCAGTGTCAGGTAAGGGTAAAAAGATTGCAATTACCTGATAATTTGGGGGGGAAATTTTCCTTTTAATAGATTAAGTGTAGAAATTAATGTAATAAATTGTTAATCTACTGACATTATTGCCAAAGTGGTGGAGTAGGTGCATTGTATATGGTGCTCTTGAAGATGATGCATTGTCAGATTTTCACAAAGACTGAGATAAAGTTGAATAACTATATGCTTAAAAGAGGAGGCATTTGTTTACGGACATCTTCTTCTTGACAGGATGAAGTGTAGTGTGGCCTTTCTCGTGTTGTCCATGGTTGTGCTGATGGCTCAGCCTGGAGAAGGCTTTTTTCATCTTATTGGTCATGCCATTAGTGGCATTGCTAGGTAACTATCATGTTTAATCTGTCACTCTTACTTTTTTATTGATTTACCATCACATTTTAACATAATCAATACAAAAAAACATTGATTACCTTAAGTATATGTTTCTTTAATACTTTCCTTTTCCAATCAGACTAATTCATGGGAAAGAGACAAAGGAACAAGCAGACCGGAATCAACTGGACCAGAAGCAGATGGACCAGAAACTGGACCAGATGGAGCTGGACCAGCAGCAGTTGGATCACCAACAGCAGGAGCAGTTGGAAAAACGCTCACTGAAACACAAGTTTGCACGGCATCAATTTAATTAGCCTGAGTGGGCAGACCTGGCACCGCTTTCAAATCTGTTTGTTTCTTAGGGTATTAACCTGTATTGAACAGAAAGAAGAAAAATTTCTTTCTCATTAAATAAAGTTAAAAAAGGTTGGTTCTTTTGTTTTATTTTTGGAAATTTGTAAACCCAAAAGGTAGAGCTGTAAGACCTGCCAAGTTCGCAAACGCCTACTTAAGCACCATGGCACCTGTTGGCAACAGTCCTAACAATTCACTGTTTAAATGGGGCTATGAGTCAAACAGTGTTACCCCTGGTGTTCTATGTTTGCAATCCAAACGCCTGACAGCACATAACTGTTTATTGCAAGGAAAATGAACATTAAGGAAAAATTACGAAAATTTAAGGGACTGTTATCATGCTATTTTACAGCTTTCAACTTCTGGGATAGACATATTCAATTCAATTCAGCTTATTTATATAGCGCCGTTTCACAACACATGTCATCTAAAGGCACTTTACAAGAAGAGTTATTACAATACCATGTTTAATTTAGGAATTAGAGAATCACAGAAGATTGTGTCGTGAATTCTCAGCAATCCCTCACACTGAGCAAGTGTGAAGCGACAGTGGAGAGAAAAACTCCCTTTTAACAGGAAGAAACCTCCAGCAGAACCAGGCTCAACACAAGCGGTCATCTCCCGAGACCGTCTGGGGTTTGGAGAAGAGCAGAGACACAGAAAGAGCAACAGAACTGATACAGAAGCACAAGTTGGTAGCAGGACGTGGAGAACGTTCCACCACTGGAATGGAATATATGATCAAATGTTACCCTTAGTGTTATACAGTATTAATTTGTTCTGCAATTTAACTTGTATCCTGTAGTTAATATTAGACCACTCTTTTGCCTTCCAAAATTGTGGTATAAGAGGAAGAGGTTTAGGTGAGGACCGCCGGTGTTTCAGACAGACATATTTAAATAGTGTCAGGATATCTGTAATTTACAGTGGTGCAAGTATGGAGTCTGCCTTATTGTTTTACTTTTTTGTATTACTTTTTATTTTTTAATTTGTTTTGTAATTTTATACTTTTTTTCACCAAATAGAATTCTTTTGAAAACTCTCAAATTTGGTAAAAACAAAATAGGAAAAATCAGTAAATGTACAAAGTATTTTTAATTATGTCTGAATGAATAGACTTGGCACAAACACCAATTGAGTAAATTTAATTTAAAATACTGTGTAAACCATGTAGTAGAAAGCTTTGAAAAAAAAAAAAAAAAAAAACGTTTAAATTCATTTGAACATTTTTTTAGGAGAAGAATACATACTTCTCAGAGAGTGGGTTATTAACATATTTCTTTAATTAAATTTTCAAGATGCTTTATTTTATTGTGATATTCAGTATTATAATCCAATACCCAACGTCTCACAAAAATAACCTTATATGACAATATAATTGTCATTTTTTTTGATAGAAAATTATATTATCCAAAAGGTGTATTTTAAAAGCTTTTTTTCCAGAATTTAGCTTATTTCTGACAATTCTTCACAACAGCTAGAGTGATGTTACGGCAACAGAGGGGATAAATGCTTCTTTCCAATAGCTCTTTAAGTATAGTTTTCTTCCATTTCTCTCACCTATGGTGTGCCACAGGGTTCTGTTTTTGAGCCTCTACAGATTTTGAGCACTGTTAAATATATTTCCTATCACCTATATGTAGATAATATTCAGTTGTATTTAGCGCTGGGTATCGATTCAAATGTCAAGAATTGACTTGATTTCGCTTCTTAAGAGTTAGAATTGATTGTCACAATCCGATCCAGTTCAATCTGCTCCAGTTCGATATAGATATGGATCAGTGCTATTAAAAATGTTTTTGAAATTCATTGACTTAACACTGGGTGAGTAAAAGCTTAGCAGGAAAAAAACCTATATCAACACTTAACTAAGACTTAAAAACGGTTGTCTGGATTCTTAATTCCTGATTCAACTATAAAAAAGGGCAAAGTATTTTAATTTAATTGGGAATTGATTTGGAATTGATTTTGAATTTTTTTTCATCTCAGCACTAGTTTTATACTGTATATCCTTTTAGTCCCAAGAGCCGTCATTGTTACAAATTTGTGTAAACTCCATCAAAAAACTGGATGGCTATAATGTTCCTGACGTTAGGTATTTGCTTCATCAAACTGCATTACATATCCTGATTTGTATGTCAGATCTCTGGTTCAGCTCTTGTTTTCTCTCATCCCGGGAACACTATTTAGTTTTGCTGTGGTACGCTCTAAACTGGAAATTGTTATTCCTGTATTCATTTTGTTACGCCTGGACCACTGCAATGCCATTTTAACCTGTCTGAAAGCTTCCTTGGATCAGTTGCAGATGGTTAAAAATGCTTGTACATGTCTTTTGATGAACTCTCCTAAATACACTCATATCGCCCTGCTACCAGCTACAAGAGCTGAGTTTGAGGTTTTGTTTTTTGGGGCTCTATGAAGTACCACCATACATCATGGATCTTTTAAATCTTGGGTCTAATCCCTAATCTTAGGTTCTGTGCATTTTTATGTTACTCTAGACTTTCTTGCTTTTAATGTATTTTTAGTCTTACAACAGTAAACCTATATTTCTTATACTCTAAATGTGTCTTTCCAAAAATAAGGTTTTTCCTTATATTAAAAAAAACTTAACCTACATTGTTTTTATATAAACTTGTGTTTATATCTTGCTTATGTTCAATCTTATTTACTAACTCAATTTTATCATATTAGGTGTGTTTCCACTTCCAGAACTTTAGGCTAATTTGACTGGACCTGGACGATATATGTCTGTTTCCACTTCATTGGGCCTGGTCGACAGGGTTCTTTTCGGGGCCTTTTCAGGAACCAGTGGAGTACCAGTACGTACTCTGAATGGCCTGATCAAGTCGCTCGGCGGGAGCTGTTCTGAATGGTTGTCATACAGTGAGAAACGAGGAGACGTCGGCAAATAACCGGGTTCATAATAGTAAGAGTTAATGGCAAAGCAGTTTATAACAGGAGAAAACTAAAACGCACCTGTAACACATACTGTATGAGTAGTGCCTTAATGGACCATTATGATGGGCCAGTAGGTTTCGACTATGGGAGTTTAGTGGTGTGTTTAAATAAGACACAGACCTCGAAGATGATTTGAGAAAAGAACAGCTTAAGTGAAATGAACTGATTAAGTAACAATCAAAACAAAAGAAAATACTCAACATACCAAAGATATATTAAATACAGTATTCAAATAACTTGGCCAATTGTTAATAGTTTCTTAAATGTATCGGGTGCACGCTGATAGCCAGAATCCTCTCTCTTTAGGACAGGTTATTACATTTCTAGTCCCAATCAAATCTTAATATTGAATACCAACCATGTGAGGGGGTTACCCTACCCAACAGCGTATTATGCAGTCCAAAATTTGATTTTCCCAAAAGTAAAGTGAAAACACAAATGGAAGGCAAAAAAAAATAAATACAATACAGGTCAGTCAGTAGTCATGAGCATATCCAGCTGTGAGTGGTGGTATGATCGATACAGCCTACCACATCACAGGGTGCAGCAGATATTTCTCAATGGGTCAGGTGGGAATTTCTTTAGGTCCAAGTGCGAAGGCAAGTATGCAATATACTCATATCCTATGATTGGTTGGGAGGTTGTCCATCTTACCTACCTCTAAAGTTTCTTGAAGAGATACACTCACTTTATGTGGGTACACAGCAACACGCCCTAAATCTTCCATATTGATTTATTGCCAGTTCTGCTGTTCTGGGTGCCTTTTTGCGCTTATCAGTGACTACTTGCTGCTGAAAAAGAATGATATGTGTTAGGGAAAAATAATAATGTTGTATTATTATTTTCTTAGGGTGTATTTCCTTATCACATAGTTTAAATATACTTTTTAAATGTCATTTGGTTTCAACCATATGTTTCTTTGTATACACCATGTTCTTTTAAGATGCTAATGAAGTTTGACCAAATAAAGAGAGACTGCAGTGGGAGGGCCTTTTGAGACCAGGTGACAGATCTGTGTGATCAGGACACAGGGCTGAGAGACTCTCTGAGAAGCTGAAGGGAGAACAGACAAACGGTCAACCAGAGTATCTTCCTGGTCTCCCTCTGCAGAACTTTACTTCATTCTATCTCCTACTGAAGAGCTAATTTAACTTCAATTTCTCTCCGATGCTGTGTGTGATTCTTTCTAGGTTAAACCACTGTTTTTTACCCTAACAATATGCGAACGTCTTTAGCTGAACTTCCTAAAAAGCCAATTGTTCTTTGAGACATGGCGGCTGAGAAGAGCAGGCCAACAGATTATGCCGTCAGAAAAAGATCTGGTCCAATTACCCTGAAGTTTTGATAGTGGAAAAATGCATAATCTTTCTCACTTTGAAATAATCCGTGCATGCTGATAACTCTACAGAAATTATAAGCCAAGACGCCTCACAGTAAAAAAAGAGGAACTCGTTTTCATAACTAATGGCCAGCTGAGTCTGCACTAGCTGCAATAAATGTTTTTCAGAAGAAACCCATTTACAATGGCCAGGATTCAAGTGCACCAACAAACAGTAAAATAAAACCCTGTGAAAATGCACCAAGACATATAAAAAAACTCACAAATGAAGCAGGGTGCCTGCTTCAACAGGGAGCACCAGAATTCAGTTGTTTAAATTCTGAACTGTCAATGGTGCCAATAAAGATGCCCACAGTCTTTTTCATATTTAGCAACATGAACTTCTACTTCTACTTCAGATCTTGACTAATACTTGAGTGACTTCTGCATAAACATATAAAAAACATCTAATGACTTACAGAGATAACCCGTTCAATTGCGAAAGGTCCAAAAATAGAAGTCATGAAACACCGTGACCCAAATGTCAGACCTCTTGGCTACCCTTTTCTGCAAAATCATGAGGTGTTTCACAATATTATAATTACCTCAGTCATGCATATATATATATATATGCCCAGGGGTGAAGTTTTCAACCAGGACACAGATCACCACCCTCTTGCACAGTAAGCAGCATTTTGATTAGTTAGTGGAAAGGTAAGAACTGATATTCTTAAAATATTTTCTGTCAAAACACACACACATCTCTGACTGTGAGCTTAACTTACAGTAAACCACCAATATAATTAATAAACATAACAAAAAGCATTGACCTTTTTTTTGCAGAATGAAGTGTACAACACTTTTTCTTATTTTGTCCATGGTTGTCGTGATGGCTCAACCTGGAGAATGCATTTTCGGATGGATCGTGAAGGGAATCACTCATGTAGCTAAAGGTATTCACAGGTAAAAGCTTGAACTGACCTCTCAGCCATTTCCAAATCTGTTCGTATAAGTCGGTATGGCTAAAAAAAAAGTTAACTGATCACTTGGTTTAATTAAGTCATCTCCCTTGTTACATTTTACTTGAACTTGATTTTCTTCCTAACAGACTCATTCATAGGCACGGTAAGCTTGTAGAGAAACAAGCAGACCAACAGCAACTGAACCAGCAGCAATGGGACCAACAGCAACAAGATCAGGACCAACTGGACCAGCAGCAACTAGATCAGGACCAACTGGACCAGCAGCAACTAGATCAGGACCAACTGGACCAGCAGCAACTAGATCAGGACCAACTGGACCAGCAGCAACTAGATCAGGACCAACTGGACCAGCAGCAACTAGAACAGGACCAACTGGACCAGCAGCAACTAGATCAGGACCAACTGGACCAGGAAGAGAAATAAAAGCAGAGATTGGACAAACTGTCTTGTCAATGCCAGTCTGCACATCATTATTTTGAACAGGCGCAAGAAGCCATTCTGGATATGCTTACAATTCCTGCGCCTTAAACAAAATTCAAGTATCTGCCTTCTTGGTTATGCTGCTGCTATGAGTGTCACATTATTGTGTTAGATGCCATTAATTAATTAGTCATATTTAACACACTGTTCTTTAATCACATCCTATCTTTAAGCTTTAACTTTACTGCTACTGTTTGCAAGTTGCCGATAAAATAAAATACAATTTCATGCTTTGGGCTTCTTGTGTTTGAGTTGTCACCTTGAAGTGGACAATGACTGACTGTCATTGTAGTGGGGAGGGCAAGGTGATGAGGTGAATCGCAGACAGTGTTGCTGACTAAGCAACTTTGTCGCTATATTTAGCAGGTTTTAAGACTCCTCTAGCAACTCTTTGTTTTAAAAGAAACTAGCAACAACTCTAGTGACATTCTTTAATGCTATTGGAGACTTCTTAGAGACTCTGAGAAATAAACCAATAAAGCTTTACAGTGCACTGCAAACTCTCTATCTTCTACCTCTTTTTCAGACAAACCATACTACATTCACCACAAAATTGCTGCAGTTTTAACAGCTAGTGAGAATTTAGTCATGCACATACAATTATTTTCAGTTAGTTTTTATGCACAGTTTCAGCATAGTATAAAACAAACATTACAGGCCCAGCGTTCCATTGGCAATATATAAGATCTAGAATTCACATATGATTACTCATTGAGCATTAACTTTGAGGAGAAATTAGGCAATTGTGTTGTGTAGTATTAAAGGAAGTTCCCCCTGTAAGATGACTGCAACATGCTGAAGACTCCAAAAAGGACCAACAGCACCCTCTTAGCACTGCTGAAATTAGTTTTACACTCATTATATTAATAAAATAGGAAAAAACATTAAAGCCAGACTTAAATATGCCAGAGGGAACATAGACTAAGACAGGCATTTATGCAGCAAAGTTCTTCTGACAGGGGAGTCCAAAAATGAACTATTTCAACACCAAATCCGAACGCATGTTCGGCCTAAGCTACATACAGTGTTTCAGGAAAAGATAAAAATAAATATATATAGAGCTGGAAGGTAGGATGGTCTTCTGCAGCAGGACCTGTCCATCTAACCAGCAGGAAATCCACCATGAATTCTACTGTGTATCAGAGGGTACATTTTCAAAAATTATAGGAGACCATCTGAAAAACAAAAAACAAAACTGAGGCAGAAATTGTTTGTGCAACATGACATGAGAATAAAGAAACGGGCACGGTTGAAGCCCAGATCTCCAGCTCATCGAGGTACTGCAAGGTGACTTGAAATGGGCTGTACATAAAAATGCCTCTCAAATATCTCACAGCTGTAATTTAGGAGTGGGTTCTGCCCAGACTTCCCACCAGTGGACTGCACCCAGAGAACGTTTATTGGTAGGCATTCAGGAAGCATCTAGACGACATGTGCAAAGCATATTAGCTGACGCCTTTCAAAGTGGAGGAGCAGTCACTTCATTCTATACTTAAGGTACATGATAGAGATGCCAACCTTTTTTGGTGGTTTTCCAGAGAGTAAGAGAATGAAAACAACCAGAAAGGCTTCCTGCTGTTCGTCTCCCATGTTTGTTTAAACTGAAATCACGTTTGACTGCGCGAGATTTAGAATTTTGAGCTTTAAGAAGTTGATACTCTCATGAAGCTTCGGTTAGTGTGTGGTGTGTTCCACACTTGAATATCAACAGAGATATCTTGTTAATTTTGTTTTGGTTATCTTCAAGTTTGTGGTATCTCTATATATTTGCATTGATAACCCTAACTAAAACACACCTTAACCGAGTGCCTTCATAATATTACTGTAGGAAAAAAATAAAATAAATCAGCATACCTGAAAAACATTTTTTAATGGGGGCAGCTAAATAGGAAAGATTATTCTGCTAAAAAGAACTTGTTTAGTTTGCCGACAACTTTTTCTTAAACTTCAAAAGTGTTACATGGTGTAGAACAGAACATATTGGCTATACAAACTACACACTATGTTGTTTAAATTAAGGTCACAAGACTCATCTACTTTTGGAAAAGAATAATCCTATTCATCCTTTTTCAGGTTGCTCAAAATTAACCTTAATGCTGCACTAAAACACGTATTCACTGCAAGCATAGAATTTAAGTTAAAATATTTGGAAATGTAAAAAAATTGAAAACAGAATCTTAAATTATTTGACTTTATTATAATGTGATAAAACAAGGTATTTTTGCACAAATTTTTACCACATAACAACAGAACACATAATTACTCGTATTTTATTTTTTATCAATTTATTGCAAGAAAAGTTAGCATTCATTCATAACTAAACTGAAATAAACACCTGTTTAATCAACACTGGCAGACATTTTTCTAACCTGTTCCCAGTGTTAAAAGACATTAAAAAAAGATATCTGTGAAAAAAGGCGAAACATCGCTTTCAAAATCCTGTAGTTTCATAACTGCCTGCTCTGATCTGATAAAGTCAACATTTGTGTAACTTTCAAATGAGGATGATTTTTGTTTTCCAGTGAAAGCACAGTCAGGATGATACAATTATATTACCACAAAACAAGAACACAATTTATTTAATACAAATGTTCAGCAATAAAAAAGTGTCCTAATGTCTTTGAAAGCTAAATGTTTCATTTAACTTGTGACTTTATTGTAAACGGCAAAAATTATTGATATTGGACCAACTTAACCCATAAGGACCCACAGTCACACTGGTGTTTCGTGCCCTATTAACGTTCTGGATGGTTCCATGTTAACCTAGATTCTTGATTTTTATCTCATGAAGTACCAGAATAACACCTATAGCACATTTATAATATGTCATGTGACCACTGAGTGATCATGTGTTTCGATACAACCAACCGAACTTGACCGAAAGTTGCATGTGGAAAAACCCGCTAGCCAGCTAATTTGGAGCAAGCTCTTTCTGAGGCTAAAATGTAGATTGATTCAATTCAACGGTTGTAATGTTCACACATAATGCTGTTTGTCAAAAATAAACTATTGTTTCCGAATTTCTTGAAGAACTTTGCATAAAACCATCAAGTAAATATTGGTGTGCGCATATATCACATTGAGCAGTCAGTCTAAAAATGGTTGGGAAAAAAATGTAGTGACGTATATGTCACAATAAGATAACGCATCATGATCTGATCAGTATACTTGGCTCATTCAATTAAGTTTAGTCATATATTGTATTTAATAGCTTAATTGAACCAATATCAGTTATGTAATTTCATTCATGGGTTGCAGTAAGACCTGTTGGGCACCAAGTAGCTAGGTAGCTAGGTTTAACACGTAATTTAACTATTTAACGCCCGAAGTGACATCTAGAAATGTGTTCTATGTGCCCTATTTAACCTGTCTTATGCTCCCCCTAATTTTCCTTGAGGTAAAAATGGTTCCGGGTCTTTATGGGTTAAGATGGGATAGTTAATAGATAAACATGTATTAACATTCTTTATTATATTTGATGATTAGATGGGGGTTTTTTTGTACTTACAAAAATGTATCAGCTGAACTTAAAATGTCATCCATCCATCCATCCATCCCAGGCATGCCCAAAGTGGGGCCCCTAGCCAAAGTTGGACCCCAAAGTAATTTCATTTGGCCTGCCAGGTTATGCCCTAGATCTTATATTAAAATCTATTTAAGTCAGACTTTTAATATGCATCATGATAATAATTCCAGTACTGATACCACCATTAATAATGGTCCTCACTCGTGGTGCTTACATTATATTAGCAATATCACATGTTGAGATTCTCTTTGGGATGGATAGGATCAGGAATGAGACAATCAGAGGGACCGGTCATGTTAGATGTTTTGGGGGATAAAGCCACAGAGAACAGAATGAGATCCTTTGGACTGAGGTGAGATGACAATTATATAGGTAGAAGGACGCTGAGGATGGAGCCACCAGATAAGAGGCAGAGAGGAGGACCAAAAATTAGATTTATGGATGTGGTGAACGAGGACATGATGTTAGTTGGTGTGAGGGAAGAGGATGCAGAGGATAGGACTAAATGAAGACAGATGATTCACTGTGGCGACCCCTGAAGGGAAAAGCCAAAAGAGAAAATAAGCTTTAAGATTGAAATACAATCAACTAAAAAGGGCATGCAGATTTGTGACTTTATTTACATTTGAACACATTTGTCATATTTTATCAATTCATACATATGTCCCATGAGTCTTTGCTCCAGCACCAGACAGGATCATCCACCTCCAGGTTTGTGGGTCACCACGCAGGCTGCTAGCTTAAGCAGCTGTTATCAACATGGAGCTGCATTGTTGATGGCACCCAGACGATAGGTATGTTAAATAATACTAGCAGGAAGATAATTTTTTCACTGACATTAATACCAAATAAAATATTGTTTAGATATGTGTTCTATATGGCTATAAATGACTTAATTTTCATATTTTTTTCAACACAGAAACGAAGGTTAATCAGATGTATAATAAATAAAAGTACCTAACTATACTTTATAAATAGTATTTGTATTTTGAGGTAGAACTATTACATTTGGCCTACAGCTCTCTGATTGATTTTCATTTTGGCCCATGGAGGGAAAAACTTTGAGCAGCCCTGAAATAAACGTATGCAGAAAATAGACAAGGTTATCAATAATCTGAGTACAATGCAAGCATGCCATTTAACGGAAAATGGTCTGCTGCATGAAGACCCCTTATACACAAAGATAATCATGATAACATCTTTATTTAATCATTAAAAAAAACTTTACCTCAAACCATTCGTTCATCTGACTTGGTTTTCAGAAGTTGTGAGGAGAAACTTGTACAAAAGGTTTAAAGTTTTTGGAATTTGTGATCATTAGCAGTATGAAAATACAGGTGTAATCAGATCATATGCAATGAGATTCCCTGAAGTTAAATCAGAATATTTTACGTCGAAGTGAAAACTTTGTGAAATTATGTGACATGCTGGTATCCCCCACTCTCTCTTTGCTTGACCCTTTGTTTCTCCCCGATGTTACTGCATTTTAAACATATATGGCTTTGAGGCTGAGGTGGGTAAGACTCTGCTATTAGAAGGCAGTGGCGCCATATGCCACCAACCGTGTTTCAATGCACTGTAGACATGATTAAAAAGCCCTCACATTTGCAAAGCCATACATGCACAGGGGCGGCTTTCTGCACTGTGCCTCTTTGGCCTGAAGCCTCCTCCCTCTGTGCTTAATCCCTGAGTACAAGATACCTGGCCCCTGCTGTTCTTGGGTGCTGAGTGCTGCAAGCTTTCTGCACTTCTCAACATTATAACTATTTTTATAGTCAAAAATATTGGCAAAGACCTCCATTGCAAACACACACAGTTACCCTATTAACAACACCCCAAAGGTTGAAGTTTACTCTAACACAGGTTTGTTTTTCATTGTGCAACCTGCCCACTCTGAAGCCAGTGGCACTCTGATTTAATAAAGGCAATCACACAATTAGGATACAATTCGCAGATATCCTTTTGGCAGAGCATTTTTTTATATATAACTTATTTGTATTTGAGGCCAGGAATGCAGAGGAAGGACAAACCAAACAAGCAAATGTAACTGATTGCTGAAATGAGTGCCATGCTTTATTATGAGGCTCAAATATAAAAGTATGAGCTTTGGGGTTTGACAAGAGGGTCTATGTTTGAGAGTCTTATTTTGAGGAAAGAAAGTGTTTACAGAGTTGTATTGATGTAGCTGTTAAAACCAGCGAAGCAAAAGCCCCGAACAAAGGCGCACTTCAGCAGCATTTTGGGTACTTAGAAAAATGAAACAGTAACACAGGAACACAAATTTAGACTTTTTAATTTTGAACTGAGCAATTCATATCTTGCCTTTATTACAAAGCCCTCAAGTTTACTGCTTTGTATGATTGTGCAATTCAAACAATTCTCACTTGTGTAAAAAGAATCAGATAAGAAGCTACACAACTGCAACAAGATACCGCAATGATGACTGAGAATGACTAGAGTGTGACAACCAGCAAGCCAGCATGAATTCAGAAAATTAACAGAATGACATTAAACTTATAAATCATGGTTCATTTTAGGTGCTGACATTTATAAGTTTACATTATAATTGATCAGAGTTTGTAGCTCTCATAACACAGATTCTGGATGCACATAAATGCTGTACGGGCATTGATGTATAAATGTTGTAGAAACTTCAAAGTTCTTTTGGGCAGATGACTAAAAGTGATAAGTGAATGTTTTCCAAACAATCTGGTGCTCATTAAGTATTTACATGAAAAGTTATATTTATAATATTTATATATGATATACATATAGAGTAAGCCTTTTAATATTATATATTTATAATAAAATTAAAAATGTGGTTCACTATGTTATTGGCCTGGAGACTGATTGAGCAGCTAAACATCTATCTGCTTTACTAATATTTTCAAAGAAGAGTGAATAGGCTTCATTGCATTGACTTAAATACCCTCAACTGTATAAAAAGTGGCGCTGAGTTTACTGTTCCTGAAATTAATATTTACAAGATCATCAAGGACATCATGGTAATTTCTAGAAAATATCAACAAAATCAATCATCAATGCGTGGCCAAGACAAACATGACTCCACCGGTGCAGAGCTCTCAAAATATTGGAATCAGGGGTTTTACAGTACACATAAATTATTGTTCAGTATGTATTTGGTAGACCCTTTTTAAGGTTTTCTGGTCATATTGGCCTTTATTTGAAAGTGGATCATCAAGAAACAGGAAAAGAAAAGATGGAAGATATGCAGCAAATGTCAGCAGAGCCGTGACTTGACCTTGAAGCAGCCATGTCAAGGACTAAGGCCACTACAACACATGATGCCCTGTATTTGGTACACTTTAATCAAGAAAGAGAAATGCAAATGTGCATACAACTTTTTATTTTTTTCAGCATTAAAGAAGAACCCTTTCCCCCAGAATTCCATATTTTCAATACCTAAAATGTATTTGATTTTATGATGGTCTATAACTTAAAAAGGTTTAAAGTATAGAAATGACTGGAGATTTGATTGAATATTTTTTTTTTAATAAATAGCATAGCACAAGCAAACATAGCGAGAGTAGAAAACAATATAACCACTTGAAAACAGTCAATTAATGTTTACAAATGTTTAAATACTTTGTGCATATTTTAGAGCAAAACATGCTTTAATCCCTTTAAAGTTGTTTTGATATTTCAACAGCCTAGTTTCCCAGCTGTACTTAAATACAGCATGGGCAGCTGTTTGTAAATTCCCTTATCAACACAGATGAAGGAGTTTGGTCTGATTGGCTGCTACTGGTAACCATGTAGAAGTCAGCTGGTTTTTCTCCAGTATCGGTGATGTTTCGATTCAGCTTCAAATTGTCATTCAGTTCAGTGCAGTGTGTTAGTAATAGCTGGGAGTTTCAATTATTTATGCGGAACAAAGCACTGTTCTGCACATAAACCTTTTGCACGTGTTCAGGTAAAAAAACCCAGCTGGTTTTGTTTGGTACATGCGCATACCAAACTGACAGGGCCATGTGCCATTTCACCCCTAATTGGCATCTTCACACAGTGATAAAAAGACTTATGATTAACTTGTGACAAGAAGAGTAACTGAATATGCCACTCTTGATCAAAAACCAGCAGGAGAACAGACGAAAATTATGCAGAAACTACAAAGATGGGCTTCAGACTACAAAGATGGGCTTCAGAAGTATGGCGAATGTTGTGTTATCAACGGTCAAGCAGCTGATGCAACCCCAGTCTTACAGTCTCTTTTATAGGTATTGGTTTATTCCGAGTTATGCCAATAAAGAATGCAAAGAGTGGGATCAAAATGTAAAAACTAACTAACTTTTAAAAAATATATTAAGTAAAACTCACAATAAAATACTAATCAAAGGTTCTAATGGTGTTCTGTTTTAAGATAGGTATGATTTTCAGTTTACCTCTATTTACCAAATTCCAGAATTCCAGAACCTTTCCATAAAATTTGAACATCATACAAAAGATTATTTTCAGAATTTCATTCAAAACATTGAAAGTTCATGGATTATAACAACAACTTTAATGATTTTAAAGGGCATATATCATCCAAAATCTAATTTAAACCATCTAGTAATAAGTTTTTCACTTTAAAAACCCCCACCAGGGTGGTTCTTGGCTGAATTTATGCCCGTCTCAGTAATCCTCCTGAATTCTGCTCTTTGAGCAGCTGCCCCTCCCTCTTCTAGAAAACGACTGATGCTGCATTCACACTGCCCCAAATGCCAGCGTCAGTTGCTGTAAGATTACATGTAAAGTCTATGGTCGCGTACGTCAGAGCTCCATCCGAGTCTCTGCGGTGCGTTGGCTCTATAAACTTTTTGAAGCGTTACTTGGGTTGCAAGCTGCAACGTAGCAAAGGCTAGTAACGCAGAAGTTCAGCTAGCTGAACTTTTGATGAACTTTAAGGACTTGACGCGGTGCGTCAACCAATCAGAGCGTCTCACTGTGCAACCAGTGAAAGCATTTTCAACATACGCAGATTTCAAAAATCAGAAATAACTAAAGAAGACAGACAAACAGACGCTCCTAGGGAGGAAAAGAGCACCTGTAGTTGGTGTCTTTGTAGGAGATTTGAGCTCCGATTTGGCCTTGGAGGTCGTAAAATTGGGTGTGGGACAGACGTAAGTAGCATTGAAAGCGGACATCATCCATAAGCAGCTCCTGGAGCAAATGGTTAAACTCCTCAAACTCAGAACGCATCTAAAGAATGGGCGCTGATGGACCCGATGTCAACGTCTAGCTTTATCTAACAAATAAAGCCCAGCCACTCTCTCGATATGATCCGCCATAGCTCAGAACGTCCGGCAACAGAGGAAGCCCCGCCCACGCGCTCTTTTTTGTTCAGAACCAAGTGTTGCAAGCACAGTTTGTCTGCCTCCCTCAACTTTGACACGAATCCCAGTCCCTGCACTGGCCACACAGCCCCACAGCATGATGGAACCACCACCATATTTTACTGTAGGTGGCAGGTGTTTTTCTTGGAATGCTGTGTTCTTTTTCCTCCATGCATAACGCCCCTTGTTATGCCCAAATAACTCAATTTTAGTTTCATCAGTCCACAGCACCTTATTCCAAAATGAAGCTGTCCAAATGTCCAAATGCGCTTTAGCATACCTCAAGCGGCTCTGTTTGTGCTGTCGGCGGAGAAAAACTTCCTCTGCATCACTCTCCGATACAGCATCTACTTGTGTAAAGTGCGCCGAATGGTTGAACGATGCACAATGACTCCATCTGCTGCAACATTATGTTGTAGGGCTTTGGTGCTGATCTGTGGGTTGACTCTGACTATTTTCACCATTCGTTGCTTCTGTCTTTCCGAGATTTTTCTTGGTATGCCACTTTGAGCCTTAACTTGAACTGAGCCTTTTGTCTTCCATTTCCTCCATATGTTACTAACTGTGGAAACAGACAGCTTAAATCTCTGAAACAGCTTACTGTATCCTTCCTCTGAACCATGATGGTGTACAATATTTGTCTTCAAGTCATTTGAGAGATATTTTAAGACCACCATGTTGCTACTTTGCAGAGATTAATTAAAAGAGGAGGGAAACTTAGAATTGACCCCCTTAAATACTCTTTCTCATTATTGCATTCACCTGTGTATTTAGGTCAGGGGCACTGAGCTTACCAAGCCAATTTGAGTTCCAATAATTAGGTCTAAAGGTTTTGGAATCAATAAAATGACAACAGTGCCTCAGTTTATGCACCTGTGTTATTGTTTAAACAATTATTGCACATTTTCTGTAAATCCAATCAATTTAATTTCACTTAACCCTAACTGCAATGTTTTATCGTAACACCCAACGATTTATACAGGAAAATAATGACTATTATACAACAGTTAGTTCCGATCAAGTAATTTGATTGGACAAGAGACTTTCCAAGAGTGCTGATCCCACTGTATTGAAGATTGACTTATCGTATTGAAAGTTCATTTTTTGATTTATCTAATGTGATTCTAATTTATTTGTTTTTTGATTGCAAAAACTGAGAAGTAAATGGTGATTTCTTCAGTGATTATTAATTGCTTACTCAAAGGAAGCGCTAAACAGACCAGTTTTTAACTTTGATTTAAAACAGTATTGCTCAAAATCTTTAAAGTGGCCACCACCTAAGAAAATTATGAGCTCTCCAAGTACCATGACCATAATCAATCTAGACATTCAGTACAGAAGGTTTACCCTTTCAACTATAGGCAGTTAACAAAGGAGACTTATTTACTCTTAATAAGGATTATTATCAGTTATTGCTGCCAGCCACAGCCACACTGTGTGTGGATGATACATTTTTGAATCTATTTTATTTTGAAAAAATATTTAGAAGTTTCCTCCAAGTAGCATTAGAGACAGCTTAGATACCACTGATGCTATAAGTACCACAGTTTTAGAATCATGGATTTAAAATATTAATATAATGGCAATAGATTTTCAACATATTTAAGAGCGAGGCCATTTAATGATTTATAAACTAGTCAAAGTATTTTGGAGTCTATTCTCTGAGCTACAGGGAGCCAATGTAAGGGCATTATATTTGGGGTGATGGGCTCTACTTTCCTTTTTATAGAGGATACGAGCAGCAGTGTTCTGGATCAGCTGCAGCTGTCTTATTGACTTTTTAGGCAGACCTTCGAGGACGCTGTTGCAGTAATCAATTCGACTGAAGATAAACGCATGGAGGAGTTTTTCGAGGTCCTGTTGCAACATTAGTCCTTTAATCCTAGAAATATTCTTCAGGTGATAGAAGGCTTACTTTGTTATTGGATTTTTCTGACCCTTGAGGTTCAGGTCTGAATCCACACCAAGATTTCGGGCCTGATCAGTAGATTCTAACTGTATTAACTGAAGCCATGTGCCGACTCTTGATCATTCCTCTTTAGGTCCAAAAATAATGACTTCAGTTTTGTTTCTATTCAGCTGGAGAAAATGATTGGACCTCCACACATTGATTTGCCAGATGCATTCACTTCGAGTTTGGATAGGTTTATAGTCATCTGGTGACAGGTGACAGTAGGCGTAGGCAGTAGTAAGGTAATCTTTTTTTAATGGTCACAATCTGAACAGGATAAAAACATAATTAAACAAACAAGTTGGTGCAGCATCTAGAATCACAGAATGTTCAAACTAAACTCAGGAAAACATTGTTCATTGAGTGAAAATACACGTAACAGCGCTGTGAACCCTTTTGATTGTATAAAAGAAAACATGCCAACTATGCCACTTTGCTGAGTAAGGCACAGCTTTGCAGACTGATGCACTAAAAACCATAGAATACAGGTTCAATTCAGGGCCCTGTAGCAAGTGCATTGCATGCTGGGTTTTATTGTGAAAGCCAGACTAGTGTGTAGCAGAATCATTTGGTCGAGTTTACCCAACGCAACAAGTTGCACAACACAAAAAGATAGCATGCCAGCTGTGTCATCCCTCAGAGGTTATATGTCTAAGATTGCATATTTGATACCTCACTTATTAGAGATCATGGGTCCTATTTTAACCCAAGGTTACAACATCAAGGCAAATAATATATTCAACACTTGGTCACAGTTTATGCAAAAAAAAAAAAAAATTACCGCGTGCCATCCCATAGAATAGATGAGTATTTAAAAAGAGAAATCCAGCTTCGTTTTTGCCCTTTTAGCTCTGTGGAAATAATTGTTGGACCCTGTTTCAAATCCTTTGAAAGGTTAAAAACATTACTCAATGGCTGAAATTACACTTCTTTATTGGTTGCATTGATGTTTGTTTTTGTTTTTCAGGATGAAGTTTGTTACGATTTTTCTTGTGATGTCGCTGGTCATCCTGATGGCTGAACCTGGAGAGTGCTTTTTCAAGAAGCTTTGGAGAGGCATCAAGGCCATATTTAAGGGTGCCCGAAAAGGATATAAGGGTTAGTTGTTAAACATTTACAAAACATTTCATGGAGCTCAGCCTAAAAAAAAAAGGTAAATTTAGCTCTTCAGCCCCAACAAAACATAAATAAGGCTGAGTTTTAATTTGTAATAAACTGCACTTAATTGACTAAGAATGATAAGAACTTGACTGCAATCGTTGATAACCATTATCAAATCTTAACGTACATAATATATTTTTAACACCTATGATTGGACTTTAAGGGGGTTGGATTTGCAAAGTGCCATTAGGACAATTGATGCTGTATCAATCTGAATTGACTCTTTTTCTTTCCTATTTAGACTACAGGGAACAAAGAAGACAGGAGAAACTGGCAAAGTAAGTTGTGTCGTAATCCCCTCCTCCACACTCATGCATTTCAAGAATTTGATTTTTAAAACGGTTTTCAAGTTTAACGGTTATGAATGGGATAGATAGATAGTCACCCCATGTGTCATAGAGATATTATTATATACTGTATACTGGTCATATATTTTTTTAAACTATTTGAACTATTATGTCACAGTGCTTGCACTGAAACTGCTAAACAAGGTCATGGACTTCTAGTGAATCCACCATCTTTGTTTCTCGCTAAGAGTTTGTAGTAGTAGCTCAGGAATGCCGAAGGTACAAGAGGAACAGTTAAAAAGCTTGGCTTTTGGATTATTAACCCACACCATTCTTTACACCATTTTCCTGCATCAGAACTTCCTAGAAGCTCCTGCTTACGTTTGATTTACGGTATATGGTAGTATACCCACATCTGTGGGGAAGTTGTTTTTTTTTTTTGCGGGAAGGACAAGAGATTCTGTAAACTCGGCCAGTATCAAGCAAGATTTGCTGAAATACGTTGTTTTATTGAGGGGTCAGTTCCTTCTGATGATGGAAATAATGGACACAGCAACAGATACCACTAGAATGACAGCAAACTTTATTTTAGATATTCATTTATTACTTCTTGGCCATTGTTTTGATAGCATTAGCATGGGACCGTCTGCTTATGTTAGGACTACTTGCCCAGTATTTCAGCTCCGCGATGACATACATCTTTTAATAGTACTATCACAGAAACAATATTGTAGTTATTCTTGGAGAACGCACGATCCTAAAACATTCAATGCTGTTGCTTGATGCCAACTGTTGCACTAACAACCTCTGGGACTTGTGTAGATATTTGTTGGGAATCAACGCTTTATAAATAAACTGAATATAATTGAAGATGTATTTATCTCATTATGTAGTGTTACTACAACTATGTTGTAGGGCAGAATATGCAGTGCCCCTAACTGGATTTAAAAAGATCGCACCAAAATGACCTTATCTAGATTTCTCTGAACAGGGTTGGAAGAGGAGCCAATAACGCTACAATAAAAAGGAATTAAAAAGAATTACATTTCCATTCCAGACCATAACTAAATGATTTAGATGTAAAAAATAATAATTTGAAAGCATGATATGTCCACTTTAAAGAGAAAAATGTATTTATGGATGATATGTAATAACATACTATTTATGCATCCTTCATAGTGCCTCACACCTGGGTCCATCTCCCAAAATGACAGAGACTGCCTCTTTAGGTGGAAATTTTCATAGAACCTACATTTTGAAGCATGTTATGACATATCAAATGAACCAATATCATGGTAGTGGTAGTGATCGTTAGTTTTAAAGTCCCATCCCAAAATGATTAGCAGCCCCCAATATTGCACTCCCTTGCAAGCCTTTTGGATCCAGCTCTGATTAATTGCACCGACTTAAGTCTAATATTTCAAAGGGTCTGGGTCTCCCGAGCATGTGTGTACAATTGCTTTGCACTTAGACCACAATACCATAGTTTAGTAATGTTTACAAAGTTTGAAAAATTAGGCAACTGCTAAAGTTCCTAATAGTGCTTTTTTTTTCTCTAACCAGGGCTCAACAGGACCAGGAAGCACAAGGCAACGACCAACCAGCATATCAGCGCTGATTCAGTTTATCTACAGATATTTAAACTTGAAGGACTTAGCTTTTTGCTTATGCAAATTAAAATACTGCTAAACTGCTATCTATTTTATCATCTAGAAGTAAGCGTTACAACACAGTGAAATTCTGCAGAACCCAATTTGTTTGAATAAAAGCTAATTTTTCATATACATTTATTTAATAAACTTGCAATTTCATTTTGATTTCTTTTAAGTATCTATACTTTTGCTAATTTTTTTTTCTTTAAAGGCTCATATTTTATGCGCAACTTGTAAGAAAGAGAAAATAGATTCTAGACCTTATCAATAAACTGTTAGAGTTTTTTTATAAAAAATTGCTGGAAGTGAAGTGAAAGTTTATTTGTACAGTATTTCTATAGTTTACCAAAGTGCTTTAAAAAGGTATAAAGGTATAACACAGGCTACTCATCACCATCGAGAATTCTGTCACTTCTACTTTTTAGCCCAACTACAATTGATTTGTGGATTTTAAACGTAAGAATTGAGTATGTGTGTTTAACAGTTCAGACAAATATATGGTGGTGACATAAAAACCTATAAAAACAAGCAAAATACTGAACGGAAAATGGAACCACTATTAACTGTAAACGTATCAAGTAATGACTCTCCACTTAAACTAAACAAACTGAACAACAGGGACATTAATCAAAGCAGCATCCAGAATACCATGGTAACTCTGAAAGAACTGCAGTGACCATAAATCATAAGTGAACCATTTAATCTGTGGACAGAGAAGCCAGTCCAAGCGAAATATAAAAAATGCTTGAAAATGTTTTGTTACAGGGGGCAAAAGACTTGAGAATAGGGCACAGATTCAGCTTCCAACAGGACAACAACCCTAAACAACCGGCCAGAGCTACGATGGAATAGTTTATATTATGTGTAACAATGGTCCAGTTGAAGTCAAGCTCAAAATCCAAGTGAAAATCTGTGTTAAGATGTCTACAGGCGTTCTCCATCCAACCTGAAAGCACTTTCACTGTTTGGTTCCATCTGTAGATATACAATTACTGTAAGGCGATGCTCCATAAGACCTACAGCTGCAACTGCAGGGAAAGTTACCTCTTCATAGTATTCACTCCAAGGGGCAGCATACAAATGCACAAAAAAGCTTTTTCACATTTTATTATCCAAGAAATAATGCAAGTATGCATCACATTGTGCATATCTATGAAATGCATTCAACTTTGTGATTGTAATGTTACAAAACGTGAACAAGTTCAAAGGGTTATGAGCACTTCTGCATGGCATCTAGTTATCTTTTTTCACATTTGTCCTGGAGATAAGAAGCATCTTCTTCATCAAACATGAAATTCTGGTTCTTGTACGATCACTTTCTCAATCAAACAATTGTTGCAATAGAAGTGTGTGCAACATTAAAGTTGAGAAATCAGCCTCAGTCCAACCCACAATAGAAACATTTAAGGCAGAAAATCCACATCATTCTAAATAAGTTTGATCATTTGAGAAGAACCTGTGACACTGTCCTTACCTGCAGAGAGGTAATTATATATTTTATCATTGCTTGAAATATCAGATTCTTGAACATGATCTATTGGCTTTAAATTATCATATTTTAGCTTTGTTTTGCAGAATGAAGTGCGTTATGATCTTTCTCGTGTTGTCTCTGGTCATCCTTATGGCCGAACCTGGGGAGGGTTTCATAAGATCTCTTTGGAGAGGGGCCAAGGCCGCATATAGGGGTGCCAGGGATAACTGGAAAGGTAAATAGTATTTAATTATGAATCCATCACAACTAAAATAGTCTTTAATTTATATCCATCCATTACCTAAAAAAACATTAACGTGGTGTAATCTAATAAACAATTAGTTAATTTTGAGTTTTTCCCTCACTAATTTTAGCATACAGACACCAGCGGAGATTGGAGAAAATAGCAAGGTAAGCTGTTGAGTCAGTCACCCTTAATAAGAACTAACTTTAAATTCAGGCTAACACTGATTAATCTAAGTTCATAGTTTCATATATGAAAATTTGTACAAAAACAATCATCAACTCCTTCTTCGTAACAATTGTGTGCACACTTGTCGTTTCCCAAATGTTCAAAACTAGAATGTGGCATTCATGCTTGAACACAGAAAAAAACCCAAAAAAACGTTGCTACCTGTTTTACACAGTAGACCCTGGGTATCTGCAGGTGTTAAGGACCACAACACCTACTATATGTTGAAATCAGTGTCTAAAAAATGTCAGTAATGTCTATTGTCGTAGTTCAAACATAAAATATACCTTAATGTGCGCTACATTCTTCCCCATCTCTGCTTTTGGGGAAAACAGCCTATTAGCCCTAAAAATAATTAATGCCGTTCCTGATTGGCTGTTTTGGTTTGCAAACAACCAATAGAGTGTCAAGTAGCATTGCTCCAGTGTACTTTCAGCTTCCAAAAATGAATTTTAATCTAAATATTTAAGAATTGCTCTATAACAACGAAAACAGAATGTCTGCAAATAATTTAGTCATGCTCCACACAAACGTTTGCACAAATTTGATTCCACAAATACAGAACCTGAGATCCATTGCATTGGTAGCACATTTTCGTAAGTGAACAACAGCTTAATTTTTGTTCCATACTTGAAGGGAGGGATCAGATTTCATATATTAGCAGCTAAAAGAAACTTGCTCTCACTAAAAAAAATTGATTTTTGTTTTTCATTTTCTGTTGAAAAATCCCTTCATCAGCATGAAACTCATGATGGACATGTCTTCAGTTCAACAGTTCCTTTGAGAAAGCACTTTGCAAATTTAGTAAATTATCTATATTATTATATTATATTGCAAGCAAATCTGTTTAAAGATGGATGAAACAATACAAATGCCAATGTAATACAGTTTCTTACAGTGTACTTATTTAAAAATAAATATTAATTAAATTGCCAATTACATGCATTTAGACACTCATAATAGCTAAATAGTCTGATACAATCATTAGCATTTAAGTCCTGCGCTCAGACTTCATAACCTCAAACAGGTTTGAAAACACTGGCCTTTGTGTGTGTGTGTGTATATATATATATATATATATATATATATATATATATATATATATATATACATACAAACAAACTATTATGAAAATATTAGATTTTAGTTTTTTGTTCATTTTTATTTTCTGATTCTCTAAAAAATGGCAATTTTAAGGACTAATATTTAGTTTCTTCTTTTTCCAGATATGAACAGCAAAACAAAAATCAACAACAGCCAGAGAATGAACCAGCACCAGAACGTCACTAATAGTGGTTACCTGAAGACAGCTGTAGAATCAGCTTTGCCTCTCATACCTTTCCAAAATGAAGGATGGAGCAATTTGCCTTTTTGCTTTGGCTTAAAACAAAAATAAGAATGAAACAAAACAAAAAGTAATTTTTTTCTTTCATCTTGTGTACGCTTTAGTTTCCTGCCAAGAACATATTCCAAGATAACCTAAACCGTGTAAGCTTTCTTTAAATAAACTTTCAATTCAAGTAATTCATGTTTAATGTGTGATCATATTTAAGCTGCTAAGTAGCTGTGGTTTCATTGTTGATTTAAAAACAGTGATAATGTTTTTTTATCTGTCTTCATAAACTGAACTCTTCCTGAACAACATTTACATATCATAAGTTATGTGTGAACACAGATATTATAAAAGTCACATAGATATGTATGGTATATTAAATCACATTGACAAAATAAATGCCTCCAATCAATGGCAAAGGACTGCTTGGCTGCTTTACATGCAAGCCTATAAACCTGCTGAAATTGGTTACAATTTAACATTCTTGCATATGGATAGAAGCCAATTTAATGTTAAGTGACCAGTGGTACAACAGCATCAAAACACAACAATAAAGGTTAGAGCTTCACTTCCAAGCTTCTGAATATTGCAGTGAATGCTGCTCGAAGTCTCAAAACCACTTAAACCATGGTAGATCCACCAAAGAAACCAAAGAAGATTCTATCAGAAGAAGCAAGGAAAGGAAACTGTGCTGTACTCAGGGGTAAGGAACGTTGCAGCATGTAGAGCTGCGGAGATGGACGCTAAAGATGTGCCTGCTTCACAACAGGTTGTCACCCTCATAAACAGTGCACCTCCCGTGGTTACTCCTGCTGCCTCATAGAAAAGCAAGACAGGAGAATACAGAGGTCAGAAAACACTTGCTCTTACTGCTGTAAAACTGTTGATCAATTTAGGTCAAAGTAGAATTAGCTTGTAAAACCCAGTGTTCCAGCTTTTCTGTTTTGTTTGTTTGTTTTGGTTGGTCAGCCATAGTGAATGAGGCTAGGTTAGAGCTACAACAGGATGTATTATGGATGATGACTAGCTGTGTTGCTACTGGATTGGTAAGTAATAAACGCTTTTCCATAGTGTTTTTTCTCATGATGGTGAGATACAGTGCCAGGAAAAACTGTTTTACGGTTTACCTGCTGACATGCTGTCAGTTTATTCTGTTTTGTTGTTTTGGCTTGTATAACATCAGTACACTTCTTCAGATGTGCTCCACAGAGATTTGTTTTTATGATAGTGATGTTACACCGCAAGCTTTGAGAGGGCTACAGAGGGCAAATATCTGCAAAGTTATGTGTTTCTTTAAGATAAGGTGTGTGGAAACTGTTTTTATTTTAAAATATTTTCCCTCACATCTGTCTAAAACTTTTATAATTTTACAGGACACATCTATTCATTACCACTTAGATGTTCATATACTCAAGAAAAACTGAAAGCCTTGATATGCATGCAGATCAGAGCCTTTTTTTTTAAAAATAATTGTTTTTCCACTTCTGACCTCAAAAGGTTAGATCCTGTTTGGACCCATTCCTGTTGTCTGACAAAACAAAACTTGAATCATCAAAACCTTGATTAGAAAAAGCATTAATGCAACACCATGACTGCGAAGCAGGCCTAAGTCCAACCCAACAGAATGGACAAGTATTTAATGAGACAAATCCACACCAGGTTTAGATTTATTAATTTCACACTTAACCAGAGTCTTTGGCATTGTTCCAGCCTGCGAGAGGTAAAAAAAAAAATAGTATTATTATATATATAGCCTAGAAAAATGACTGTTTGTTTTTGTTTTGCAGGATAAGGTTTCCTGCGCTCTTTCTCGTTCGGTCGTTCTTATGGCTGAACCTGGGGAGCGTTCTTTTAAGGAGTTTTGGGGAGGAGTAAAAACCGCGTTTAATGGTGTCAGGGATAACTGGTAAATTATGTTGGATTATGCAAAAATTTGAATATGCAAAAGTTAGACTGATGCAGTGAATTATTTAAACAAAAATCTGTGTAACTGCCACCAGACTAGAATGTCATGGTTCAAATTTTCATACCATCTTCAATACAAATAAATATATTTATACAAAGATTTTAAACAAAATTTTAAGTCTAAATTACTAGAAATCTCTGATTATTTGCTTCCAAATACTTTTTCAAATTTATTCATAGGTATTTAGAGATTGAATGGAAATATTTAAGTATGCACGATACTGATACTGGTATCAGGGCCAATATCATTTAGATGGTTAGTAAAGCGATCCCATGAACCAATAATTAAAATGCGGAAACTGCTAAAATTCAACAGAAAACTTGTATATTTTTATTTGAATGTTTAGCTTTGTGGTCATTTTTATTAATTTGTTATTTTTATCAAATTCACCATCATTTGTTGCAACAAGCAAAGAAAATGAAACCAGTCTTCCTATTCATCGCATTTTTTGTGTGGTTGCATACCTACAAATATCCATTAACAAATTAAAAGTAAATAAAAGTATGGATAGTCACACAAAAGGTAAAAAAAAATATGGAAACAGGAAAACAACAGACTGTAGAGTTATGGAATAGAATAATTCTTTAGAGTCCCACAAGGGGAAAATTCATAGCCATAATGGAATAAAAATTATTCAGCAGTTATTAAAGAAAGCATAATCAGATTGAAGGAAGAAATGTGCTGCTGAGTAAGGCAATTTAAAGGGAAAGCTTTTTCTTCTTTCTGTTTTTTTAACCATTACCTTATTTTTAGCATTTATTATGTTCATTTACTCATCCAGACAAGTTTGGAGACACTCGGAGTCTTGAGGAGAGGCTTTAGGATCAGGTGTTTTTGAGTCATCAAGGTTTTCTTTGGGCCTCCTTTAATTTCACTTTGATAATCGTGGTATTTGAACACAGTAGAAGGACACAATTGTGTTGTAAAGAAAATGTGTTTAACAATGTAGCTTTGTCAGCACTTTTTTATTATGTTGACATGTTTTGCAATTGCCCCAGACCAAATCTTGGTTCGTTTTCCATCTAGAAATCAGCAGGAAATGCAGAACTAAAGTGACCAGAACAAGGCTGTTTGTATCATAAAAAGAAAATCAAAGCCTACGGATGCAACATTTTACAGACAATCATACTAAGAGTGGGTCTACTAGCTAATGATAAAGCTTTTTGTTTTTACTCAGACTTAAAAAATTAATCCAAAAACTTTTTTTAAAATCCTGGATTTTTCAAGCACTGTCGTCTTAAAGCATCTTAGTTGTTGATTGGGATGAATAATTTTTTTAATAGTTAAAGGTGTTCTTGAACCATTCTGAGAAATATTTAAGGTCTCTTTGGGAATTGAACACTGAAATTTCTTAAAGAACTGCTATATTTCCGAGTGCTATTGTTAAGCAAAATGAAAATAATACACTAAAAATGATAAAAATGTCGGCCTATTTATTTTCTAAGCATACATTCTGTAAAAGTGGCTTTAGAATTAAATGGTGACAGAAAACACACTGTGGGTCTAAAGCCTAAATTGTTACCTTTATTCGCTCCAAATTTCACAGCAATAAACCAAAAACCAAAATCTAAAGGTCAAATATGCAAAAGTTTGCCATATCTGCTGGGTTAATGTGTTAAAAAAACAGTGATAAAAAACAGTGATGTGATTAAAAAACAGAATCGTTACTGCCTCTTCTCAAGCAAAGCTCCACAGCTGTATCAATGTTGTATTTTGACAATAAAGGGTGTTGAGACACATTGTTGAACAGATTTGTTGCTGGTGTGCACTGTGCATAATCTTCTCATGTCAATTTGGATTAGCCACTTTACGCTTGCTACTTACTATGTCAGTGACAAAGCCAGCTAGTCATGTTATAAATCTGCATTTGCATCTTTTCATTAGCTACTCAACACGTCAGTCATCAGAATTGCTGAACGTGAATGGTCAGAGTTATTTATGGAATTAGGAAGAACGTGACTTTCCATCCATCAGCCATTGGTAGCGGGATGTGCCCCAGATACGGGAGAGTTGGACATTATACCTTCTTCTGGAAGTTGTGTTTGTATCCTTGATTGGCATTCATAATTGTTATTGGAAGACTCTTAGCTTTCTAATTATATAAAACATGTATAGGAACATTGAGGTTAGAAGACAGAATTTGCCACTAACCGAGTTTATCCCAACTTTTGGCTGTAGGAAAGCTAAAGGGTTTGGTACACTTGAGTTAACTGAAGGCACACTTGTGGGTTTACATCAAGGCCCCACCTGGAAAACACTGCTTTCTTGTTTTTACATCATAGAAAGTAAAAAAGAAAAAAATTAAATAGATTGATCAACAATTTAAAGTATCATTAAGTTTTAAAAATAACATACAAAATGGAATGCAAAGAAACAGAAATTCCTTTCCAAAAACAAATCTACTAAACTGTATTTTTACATTTATCAACAGAAACATTCCAACATTTTTGTTTACAGGATGTGTGGATTAAAAAAAGAACATTTACTTTTTGATACAATTCAATACAGTTTATTTAAATGGCGCTGATTCACAACAGATGTCATCTCAGGACACTTTATGAGACAAGTCGTTTTGATAATATCATACATAAATTCCTATCAGTTGAATCAAGCTTCTCTTTATACGGAAACATTTAGTCAACTCAGAGCTTCTTTGGTTTTAAGCCCTTTGTAAGGATATTTTTAAAACAAATTTTAAGAGTTTCCGGGGGGTTTCAGAAAACTTAACTCCACAATTCCTGAATTAAAATTTATTTTCCCATTTATTCTACATGACACAAAAATAAAAACAGGCCTGAGACTGCAAAGAGAAAGAACTAACAAACTGTTAGTACTTCTCAGTTAAAAACTTTAAAAAAAGGCTTGTAGCACATGAAAGGTAGACTTTAAATAAAATCTCCTCATTAAGATTAGGAAATATGATAACCATTTTCAGATAAAAGTGGTAGTCTACAACACCAAAACATATAGCACAGTAGAAAGGAGTAGTTTGGGTATTCCTTCCCTTTTGTGCTTTTTCGCATTTTACCACTTTACATTCATAGAACTTAATGCCATTTAGAGGGATTTTATGTGCCTGACCAACACAAAGCACATAACTCGTTGGGCTACATAGAGGCTGTCAAAAACTCAGAATCCCAGAATGCACTCCAGAAAGCCACTTTTTTTTTTCTTTTGTTTTATATAAAGAGCCAATTCACAACACATCATATCAAGACCAATTAAGTAAAATTGGATTAATCTGATCTCTCGTTGGATTTGGATTTTAGATTCACTAAAAGTACTTAACTGTATTTTGTCAATCTCCTGATGGGAAAGAGGGACAGCAGTCAACAATGAAGTAAGAAAAGTGTGGACTGGTTTTTCAACATCACTCCTGGACAGGCTGTTTTTACATTTGGCAATATTCCGTTAGGTGTAAGTGGGAAATCCAAGAAATTTGTTTAATATTGGATTTATATGACATATCCTGGTAATAATAACAGAGGTTCTTTACTTTATTACAGGAAGCCAACTAAATGCCATCCATATTAAATTATTAAGTATCCTTGTCCTCCTCCAGATTTTCCTTGACAGCCTGACGGGTAGAATTTACAATCAAGCTGCTGTCAGAAAAAGGGTCAACTCTCTTCGGTCTCCAAGCAATCAGCAAAGCCAAGCCAGGGTGCGGTTTTGATTTGTGTGTTGATTTCACTTGCAAGAACATTACTCCAGTGTGAATCACTTTCTGATTTCTACATGCAAGGTTTGTAAGCATGTTGTGTTATTAACCGTCTCAAAGGCCAAAATTGTTTGAAGTTGTAGAATGAAATTCTCTGTGGTTAGAGAAAGGAAAGCTGTTTAGGTTGTAGCCATAGGATGAGAGGAGAAAGGCTACATGATAAACATTGCTAGTGTGCACCAACATGCTGCCCTTTTCTCAGTAATTTTTAATCTTGTATTGCCATTAGTGGCCAATTAATTGTTGCAATGCAAAATTGGACAGTATATACCAGTGGTGTCAAAAGTCAGTCCTCAAGAGCTGGTATCCTGCATGTTTTAGTTCATGCATTGGTTTGATACACGAGAATTGAATGATGGCTCATTAGGAGGCCTCAGCAGACCCTTGACATGATGAGGTAGTTGGGCCAGCTGTGTTGGAGTAGAGGCACATCTGAAACTGGCAGGATACTGGCCTTTGAGGACTTTAGCCGGAAAACCATGGTGTAGGCCTTTACTGTGTAGCAGCTACTTATTAATCAGGCTTTACTAGTGTGACAGTGTGGAGGTCCTGTCACTATGGCTCCGATTGATCATATGCCCGGCTGCTTGGCCATAGGGATATCCCTATGGCTGAATGGTTAGCGCGTATGATTCTCACTTTAGAGTCGTGGGATTGAATCCCGGCCGGGTCCTCGTTGTGACATTTGGTGTTGCTGGCAGGATCGATGTGATACACATGGATCCATACACAATCAGCCCTTTAAGGAATCAGCTAAAGACATCCACAAATCACGACTTTTCCAACTGCGAGTAGTCACTAATCAGTGTAAAAAGACACCAAAAGCAGCAGAAATAGCAAGAGATCGCAACATAGAAGAAGTGCCGCTTATTACTGCGTTTGTGTTTGCTCTTATAAACTGCTTCGCCAGCAACTCTTCCTATTTTTACAAAGCCAGCCAGAGATTCCCGCATGTACAATTTGGTGAATATATACCTTTAATAGTTACATTTTTGAGCTTTACAAGCTTTCTCTTGACTCATTTTCACAGCAAAAGAATCTCACCTAACACCATTCAAAACACCGGACCCTAAAAGGACCATCTCAGACTCTACTGGCCTCAGTTAGGATCTAAATGAACCTAGACTTTCTGAACAATGTGCCTTGGATAGATGAAATGAAATTCAAGACATATGAGCACAAACACCTCCCTGCTGCCAAACATTGTCGTGTAAGGTTTATGATATGGCCTCGTTTTGCAGACACAGGACTGGGAGACCATGCAGTCTCTCAAACATGAACTCTTCTGTTTTAAAGATTCCTATAGCCAGCTGTTTCATGCATCTGTCAGCTTGGTCCCAAAATGAGTTGTGCAACAGGACGACTATGCCCTCAGTGGCCAAATAAAAGCAACTGCTGTAATGCAAAATCTGACTGAATTGGCCTCAACTATTCAGTAGCTCGTTTTTTTCGAGCTTTACTATAAAATTAGAACTTCCCAGTACTGAAACCTTTGTACTGCTCAGTTACAACCCATTAACAAGAAATAAATAAATACATTTTAATTTATAAAAAACAAAAAGATCTTCAAAAAAAATGGGTTTAAGAAAAGCTTTATTGCATTTAATTTCTGGTCTATATCACTGGTAAATATCATATAAAGCACTTTGAATTGTTGCCAAAAATGCGCTGTGCAAATAAAATTGCTTGAAAATACATTTGTGCTGGCTTTTTTATATGAGAAACAACCTCCACAACAGAACAAATTACAGATGCAGTCATGATTTCAAAAAACATGCTTTTGTAATATTTTGCTGACGCTAAAACACCCTTTTCCGCCTACATGAAACGACATGATTTGACATGAATCCAGTAAAATGAGCTCATCTCCATTTGAATTCATTTAACATGTGAATGTTCAAAGTTATTAACCTCTCACCTAGTGATGGACTTCTGATATATTTACAAAATACTGTGCTAAAATGCAAAACAAAAAAAGTACTGAAAGAAAAAAGAATCATATATGCAAACACAGTGGGATAAAAACAGAGATTGTGTGATAATGAATGCCTTCAAAACTGTAAAATAAGCCAGTAACTGCAGACCACCCAGCATATTACAAGTACTCTGAAACATGGTAGGTAAATGACATTTAGCCATCATTAACTATGTTATTCAATCTAACATTTTAGCCTTTTTTTCTGACATTTAATGTCAGCTATAGAAAAAAAAAAACCTGTCCATTGAAAGATGACCCATCCATCAGTTTAGCCAGGCTAAGAAAGCTGATACAGATGATGTTACTGAGCGCCTTTTGTTAAGCTGGAAAGAACAATCCTTTATCCTCATATTATTCAAAAGGGGATATTTGGATGCAACAGCAGCAAAGTTTCAGGAAATACAAACAATTCTTAACAATAATTAAGATTCAGAAGTTAAAAGGTATTCAAAAAAACAGAATTTAAGAGTTAAGAATAATATGTACACAATGGATAGAGTTATATAAACTAGAGTATTTCTTTAAAGTGAAGCAGTTCTTTAATGTTCTCACCTAAATGAGGATGTCAACAAGTTATATATAAAAAAACCCAGCGCCTATTTAGTCTTGAGCAATTATGTGATGAGGGGAAATAAAAAGGAATTTGTTAAACAGTTGAGAATTAAACAGTCTTAAGGAGGAAATGCATTCTGAGAGGAGTATGAGCATGTTAGTTTACTTGCAGTGATATTTCATGTCTTTACAGTTGTTACATTCATATTTGGACTATAACAGGGCAGAAAAAGCTAACATGTTTTGCAAGGAATAAAAATATGATAGGGTGAGTTTTATTCCCGTTTTTAATTGTAATATCTGAGAGAATCAGAATAAAAAATAAAAACTGTCAAATATGTTGTGGTAACGTTAGCCTTTAGAAAGAACAATTTTGTAGATTTCCGTAAATCTAAGAAATGGAAAATGTATGGTATCAATGTCCCTGTTTAGGGACATGACCAGTTCTTGAACGTGGAATATCCGTAACAGTGGCCATTATCTTTTTAATTGGGTTTGAAGAAGCTTTATTTCACAACAAAACACCTTTTGTCCGATTGTCATCGGACTTGGAGAAACTGTCATTGTGGATTGGTGCAACTGGAAATTAATGGAGTAAACTGGAATTTAATTTGGTTGAATTAGACTATAAAAGAAACCGCTGACAGACTGTAGTGGTAGAGAGGAAATTTGCTCTCCCTGTTATCAAAATAATTATTGTTTTGGCTCCCATGAAGACCTTCGACTTGGTCCACAATCAAATGCCCGGTGGCTGCATGCCCAACAGTGACCTGGATCTGTTTGTTGTTGTTGTTGTTGTTGTTATTGTATGTAATGATCTTGGACAGGTCGTACTGTAAACTGCAAATTCCTTGTATGTTTGTCATACTTGGCCATAAAGCTTATTCTGATTCTTCTTTTCATTCAGACTTAATAAATTACCTTAAACACAACTAGAATGTGTAGATTTGCTTTTTGAACCACATTGGTGTCTATCAGTTTTACCCATTTTATTACATAATCCTCTCAGAAGAGTGATGTTGACATTTTTATTTCACACCATCTCAAACCCAGCTGAAACATTAACATATGCTAAGTAGAAATGCATATAACATAGCAAACCTAGTTTTGAGCAGCCCATTCAACAAAAAAAGACACGTTAGCCTACAGTATATAAGGAGACACAAGCTTTAGATTTTATTTTTGACAGTTGTTCAGCTTTGACTCAGGAGGTGAATATTACTCTATTTCTTTTATTATGTTTTTAACTAAATTACATCTGTTTGTGTATTGCATCTCAAGGCATGATTTTGTTTTCATGCAGGATGAGGTGTGTTACCATCTTTCTCATCCTGTCTTTGGTTGTCCTAATAGCCGAACCGGGAGAGTGTTTCTTTAAATCTCTATGGAGAGGGGCCAAGGCCATATATCATGGTGCTCGAGGAGGATATCAAGGTACATTAAACGCAGCTTATAAATTTTGTGATAACATAGCTGGAAATTTAGAAGTTTAATACTTAAATGGACAAGCATAATTGTGAAGTGTAATCAATGTGGTAATCCCGTGATGCAGGTCCACCACTAATGTACATTCTTTAAACATATTTAAATCTTAAGTTGAAATAATGTTCTTTATTTTTTCTGTATGTAGCATACAAATACCAACGGCAACAGGAGAAAATGGGAATGTAAGTTCTTTTCATCAATAAATAAATATATAAATATAGCACAGCAACATATATAAAAATAATCAAAAATAAAAAAACTTAGAATCTGCTTATCCTTTAATGTTTTAATTTCCTTCTTTAGGCGTCACAAGAACCAAACCGTCAACTAGAAGATAAACGCTGAATCTCTTTTCCTGCCGATGCGTAAAACTCAGGCTGCAGCTTTTAGCTTGTGTGACATAAAAAGTAAAAACGTATTGATGTATTACTTGGTAACTAGCATAATGGATTTACTTGAAACATATAGCAATGGTTTTCTACAAAACTGAATTTATGATCTAAAAATTGCAGAGCTTGCCAATTATGCAAAGCTTTATTAATAAACTTGTGAAAACATCGTTGCTTGGTGGTATTATTTAACTAAATTAAAGTATTCTCATTCTTAAATGCATTTTGTTCGAGTTTTATAACAGAACAAAACCTGATCATTCTGTCTAGCTCTGGTAATAACATTATGATGGTCATACTGCCTTTGCTTAACATTTGTTTTTTGTTTTTTGGTTCCTCAAGAAGTAGGAAACATCACCAGTTCCAAAGTCCTTAAACTGGCTCCCAGCAGCTCAGAAAATGTAGACTTAAAAATAATTTCACTAGTTTATAAATCATTGAATGGCTTAGCACCAAAGTATGTTGAAGATCTGTCTTCATTGACCACTCTAATGCTCTAGTTTACTCAGCATCTCTAGTCAGAAGCAAAAATAGAGAAGAAGCTTTCAGTTTCTATGCTCCCCTAATCTAGAACAAATTTCCAGGCAACTGCAAAGCTGCTGCTTAAAATCTAGGCTAAAACCCTTCTGCTTTTATGTTTTCCGCTAAACACCGAAAGCACTTTGAGTTGCCATGGTGATGTAAGTGCGCTATAGAAATTTGCCCTGCCTTCCTTAGACGTGTTGATGTGCTTGTCAGCTGTTTTATGTAGACAGTGGAGGATGGTTACGCCCCACGCTGCCTTCCTAAGGACCAAGTGCCATGTGTGGCTCAAGTGTAGGTTCCCTCATCTCTGTTGGTCCTTGGGTCCCATTTACTCCGTTCAATGGCCTCCAACGTTGGCATCTATCGCCCACAGAGCTTATACTGTAACCCTGGCCATTTCGTACACCGCCATGTGGTCATTTCTGTTGCAGTGGTCAATCATGAGTGATTTCATGTTTTTTCTGCGTTGGCTTTTGTTGTTCGTTTGTGCCTCCCTGTGGTTCCTTTTAATTTTCAATCATTTTTGTGTCCTAAGTCTGCCTGTTTCTTGGATGTATGTATGAGTTGCAGGGTATTTCGTATATGACTCTACTTTTTTGTTCAGTGACCATTTTTTTCCAAGACCTGTGAACAGAGATGAGGTAACCTACACCAAGAGCCACATATGGCCCTTGGTCCTTGGGAAGGCAAAAAACAGCAGACAGGATCTGATGTTTCTAAAGAAACTGAAAAACTTCTGGTAATAATACTTGTTTATCTGCTTTATGTTTTGCTGTGCTTTGAAAATGGGTGAACATCCACAGATAAAAACATAGGAATGAATTAGAACAGTAATCACATAGGTAGTAGAAAACTGTCAAGAGACGACATATGTTATAAAAGATGTTTAGAAAGTTGGATAATTAGGATAGGTTAATATATTTAGTTTTAAACGATTCTGAACATGTTATTTAATCTTCAAAGAAATACACACACACTAACAAATCATTAAACTACTATGGAATTACTATATGGACATTTTGATTTAGGGCCATCTCCTGGTGAAGTTGCAGAAGGCATATTTACAGAAATTATTTTAAATTATAAAATCTAATGTAGTATTAAAAAATTATGTATACATCAAGTTGACTAGAAAGTATGGTATTTTAAAGACTAGATTCTCACAAATAGTTTGGCCTACATATTAATAAAATCGAGCAGCACAAAGACTTTTCTTACTCAAAGGAAAAAAAAAAATTAAACTAATACCCACAGTAGGTACTGTCTAGTATACTATATGTTATAACAGGGTAAGATACTTCCACCCTTGGTTTATGGTGTTTACAGTTTAATCGATGTATTCAAATGGAGATAAAGCCTCAGCAGAAAGAAAAATAACACTAGCAATAGCTTGTGTACTAACAAGAGGTCTCACTGCAACCTAAACTGTAGGTTTGAGTCATTGTCTTGTGCATTTTTTGTTAAATGTTTTGTTGTCCACTTTACTGAAGATACTCATATTGAGTAGAATATTACAACTTTTTATTCCAATAAGAGTAGCAATGCTTCATAATAATATCACTCAAGTAAAATTAAAAAGCATAGTCCTGTAAAACTATTCCAAAATGTGGTTTTCCTAGAAAAAGTTACTCAAGAAAATGTTAGAGTAAATGTACTGGTCCTTACCCAACTCTGCATATTTGGTAAATGATCTAGAAATTCACATTAGAGTTTTGTGATCCAAATTATATGTATATTTATTGTAAAAAGGAAGGAATTTGCACTGTCCAGTACAGCAGAATGTTAAAGTATTAGGCGTCAATTAAAAATTCTTTTCAATCACTCTAACAAGTAATTCTGATCTTAAAAAAAAAAGGATTTAGGATTATCATACATAAAAAAAATCTGTACAAAAACTGATTTTTAAATACCCTGGCAATATTTAACTGTAATACTAGGACTAATAAATCTATAGAATTGTGTATATTTCACTGACCTCTGACAATTCTAGTTCTCTTGGATCTTACATCAATTGGCCTGCAACTATGAAGATGACTTTCTGGCAAATAGAAAGACGTTAATTTATTTATTGATGGGTAACAAAAAAACAAAGTTTGTTTAGCTGAGAACAGTAAAGCGGAAAAACTGTGAAGGCTTTTAGGTTAAGATTCCGCCTAGTGGAGAAGACTGTGGAAGCATTGGTAGCCTTGTTATTCTGCACACAATTGGTACTGCAGCTCCATAATAACTGAGCAAACTTGTTTATTTCCTACCAATAGAAAAAAACTTACACTGTATTCATTATAATCAACTATGGCAGTTCTCTGCAAACAGATGATGCTTTTGATTAGTTTCTAATTTAGTCTGCATTACATTTCCCCTCTGGCATTAAAGTCACCTTTGTTTCTGCAGCACATTTATAAGCAGCAGAGGTTGACTGAACAATGAAAGTATAATTAACCAAAACAAATTAAAGCAGAAATTAAATAAGCAAAATGAAAACATTTGGAGAGACAGACCATAATTTGAATAATTACAGGAATAAAGCAATAAAATGAAAACAACAAGCTAAATTAAATATCACTGAAGAGAATTTTAAACAAAATGTGGCTGAAAGTTTTAAAAACATGATCCTGCAGTGTCTCAACCACAGAAAAATACACACACTTAACTGTGGTTCTTGTCTATTTATCGTTGGCCTAAAAATGTTTGAATTTCAAGCAATTTTTTGCTCTTTATCTGTAGGCTTTTTGCAAGGGAATGCAGTTTTCTGTCTTATACATTAAAATAAAAACTATAGAAATGACACTATTTATATTTAAAATGGAAAGTTTTAATGTCTAATGGTTACATTTTACATCTCTGCACAAACAACGGTTTAGAACTTAAACATAAAATGCTAGTCAAGCTTCATTTTTTTGTATTTTATAGGTATTTGAATGAGCTCCATGATATCAAAAATCTAAAACTGCATTTTCAAAATATATCTCCGTCATAATCCAGTTTAATTCAGTTAATGATTAAAAATTAATGTATATTCAATGCTAGAGGGAATTAGTAAGTAAAGATTATTTATTAAACAATGTAAATGAACACAAAAATAAAGTACTTCTAAAATATGAACAGCAAACACAAGATAAAAACAATGAAATTAAAAGAAATTAAAGAGAAGAATAAAAAAGCACGAACAAAGCTGTTATTTATTTCAGGATTTAGCATATCTATGAAAAGACTCTGTGGGCTTTAAAACAGAGCCAACATCTCTGATTAGCGGGTCTTGATTCATGTGTATGGCGTTCACAGTTCTCAGATGTTGTAAGCAGCTGAACTGCGTAAAGCCCTAAAGGTTAACACCAAGATTTGGAAGCAAACTCTGAAAGCAACTTGTAGCTATTGTAGAAAAATTAACGAGGGAATCATTTATGTCCAATTTGTTCCTGTTAGGTGTCTCGCTTCATAGTTCATACTATCTGAAAACAATACGTTTTTTTGGGTTTGAGACACATAAAATGTAAATTGCAACAATTCATACAATACATAAAAGACATGAATATGTAAATAAAATTCTAACACCTAATTTATATCATTTGTTCAAGTTATTGTTTGGAGACAAAGAGTGATCCCATAATAACTAAGCTCCTCACATTAGACTGGACAACTACAAATGACCAATTTGTTGTCAAATTTGTGAAATAATGGCATCAGAAACAACGATAAAACATTCTCTCATTACACATTTTAACTGAAGGCAATTATTTTGTGTGTTTTAATAATTCGGCCAACTGACCAAGTTGTAAAGCCAACTGGCCAATGCAGAAAAAAAAGCATGCAGTACTGAGAAGTAGCCCCCCCCCCCCCCCCCCCCCCCCCGCTAAAAGGGAAAGCGTTTCAGAGTTTGCAAAATATTGACATTTTCACAAGCATTGAAATTATTTTCTTCCTATAGAAGGTGCCGCCTTCGACTTCAGGGAGACTAAGGTGGAAGAGATGGGTTCATAAAGCTCTCTGGCTTTCACTTTAAGACAAGCTATAAGGCACAAGGACTAACCCTGAAAATGACACCAGCAACCTCCACATAAAATTAAACAAACCCACACCAGCCAAGCAAGCAAAGTTTGTTTTGGGACGGATGCGGCTTCGCTTAAAACATATCGATCGGAAATGAGACGTGGTCAAAGGAGGGATGAGGGTCAGCAGTGTCACTGGCAGTGGTTGTTTACCTAGAGGTGATTGCTGGCTTCACACAGGCCCTTCCCAGATAGAGACGAGTGGTAAATAATAGAAGAGCTACGACTGAGGGCAGACACACAAACAGCGCTCAGCATCAAGGTTAAAGATGGGTGTGGGTGTAATGGGAGAGCTCTCTATCAATGTGTCATTAATACATGAGGAGCGTTCAACAAACCAGGGAGGCAGAGGGGAAAGAGGCAGTCTGTGTGGATCCTGACATCTGCATGTCTAATGCATGAGATCCCTCTACGTCTCAGTGGCAGATTGATCAATATGAATTTAGCTGCAGCAGGGAGTCATGTGAATAACCCAGAACTTCCTCACATTACAGAATCACACCATTAAATTTACAGCTGACCAAATGGTTTAGGATCAGGTGTAATTATTATATTCACCCACTTCTTCCACAGAGAGGTGCAAATGTTTAGAGGCTTCAGAACGAAGCTTTTTCAATTCAGTTTATTTATATAGCGCCAATTCACAACATGTCATCTCAAGGCACTTTACAGGAAAAAACATTTCAATTCAATCATACATACATTTCAATCAACTTAAAAGTTTTCTGCTTTAGGAAGCACAGCAGATTATATTGAGTCGTCGACTTGCAGCATTCCCTCCTCCTCACATTAACTCGTAAGAACAAAAACTTCTGGCTTCGTTTTTGCTTTAAAGTGTATATGCCATTATTTTTCATTAGCAAATAAAGTTTATTCATAAGGCTCTCTTGGACACATAAAGCATGACAGTGCCTTACAGTATAATATAAAATACTGTCAAAAATGAGACACAAAATTCCTCAAAATAACAAAAAAGAACAATTCAACATGTAAGGGATGTGTATGGCTAAAAAAAGCAACACAAGTGAGAAAAATAAATGAATGCACAGGACCTAAAGGCCAAAGTATCAAGTTAAAGGCAAAGTACTTTCACTTTAAATTCATTTCAGGAATGCAACTCATGACAGCTGTATGCATTACCATGTCCAAAATAAATATGGAAACTTGCATGAAACAAAAACAAGCTCAAGGTAAGAGAGCACAGGCAAAAGTTGCCAGAGAGCAGCCATGTACAGACGTGGACAAAATTGTTGGTACCCTTCATTAAATAAAAGAAAAACTCATAATGGTCACAGAAATAACTTTAATCTGACAAAAGTAATAATAAATAAAAATTATATAAATGTTGTACAATGAAAGTCAGACATTGCTTTTCATCCATGCTTCAACAGAATTATTAAAAAAATAAATGCATGAAACAGGCCTGGACAAAAATGATGGTACCCCTAGAAAAGAATGAAAATAATGTGACCAAAGGGACATGTTAATCCAAGGTATGTCCACTAATCAGCATCCTAGGTGTCTACAATCCTGTAATCACTCAGTGGGCCTATATATAGGACTCCAGGTAGTCACTGTGTTGTTTGGTGACGTGGTGTGTACCACACTCAATATAAACCAGAGGAAGCAAAGGAAAGAGTTGTCTCAGGAGATGAGAAAGAAAATCATAGACAAGCATGTTAACTGTAAAGGCTATAAGACCATCTCCAAGCAGCTAGATGTTTCTGTGACTACAGCTGCACGTGTCATTCAGTAATGTACGATCCATGGGACTGTAGCCAACCTCCCTGGACGTGGCTGCAGGAGGAAAATTGATGACAGATCAAAGAGACGGATAATCCAAATGGTATAAAAGAGCCTAGAAAGACTTCAAAATAGATCCAAGCTGAACTTTATGCTCAAGGAACATCAATGTCAGATCAGAACATCCTTTGCTGTTTGAGCCAGAGGACAAATCATTAAAAAAAACAGACTGGAGTATGCCAAACTACATGCTGACGAGCCACAAAGCTTCTAGGAGAATGTCCTGTGGACAGATGAGACAAAAATTTAACTTTTTGCCAAGGCACATCAGCTCTATGTTCACAGATGGAAAAATGAAGCGTATCTAGAAAAGAACACGGCCCCTACTGTGAAACATGGGGGAGGCTCTGTTATGTTCTGGGGCTGATTTGCTGCATCTGACACAGGGTGTGTTGAATTTGTGCAGGGTACAATGAAATCTCAAGAGTATCAGGGGATTCTAGAGAGAAATGTGCTGGCCAGTGTCAGAAAGCATGGTCTCAGTCGCAGGTCACGGGTCTTACAACAGGAAAATCACCCAAAACACACAGCTAAAAACACCCAAGAAGGGCTAAGATGAAAACACTGGCCTTCTATGAGCCCTGATCTCAATCCTATTGAGCATCTTTGGAAGGAGCTGAAACGTGCTGTCTGGAAAAGGCGCCCTTCAAACCGGAAACAACTAGAACAGTTTGCTCATGAGGAGTGGGCCAAAATACCTGCTGAGAGGTGCAGAAGTCTCATTGACAGTTACAGGAATCATTTGATTGCAGTGATTGCCTCAAAAGGTTGTGCAACCAAATATTAAGTTGTGGGTACCATCATTTTTGTCCAGGCCTGTTTCATGCATTTATTTTTTAAATAATTCCGTTGAAGCATGGATGAAAAGCAATGTCTGACTTTCATTGGTCAACATTTATATAATTTTTATTTATTATTACTTTTGTCAGATTAAAGTTATTTCTGTGACCATTATGAGTTTTTCTTTGATTTAATGAAGGGTACCAACAATTTTGTCCACGTCTGCAAGTGTCATCAAACTCCGGTATCACTGCATAACAACAGGCACCTATAGCAAAAGTACGGACAGCAATGTTTCCAATCAGATTTTGAGCTCATACAGTTAAAAAAAAATATTTTGATTTCTCCAAATATTATGAGGACGACAGGTGAAAGATTGTATGAGTGGAGTAATCTGGAGACCTGAGAAACTGGCAACTGAACTATGCACGATTTAACAGCAATCTGCAGTGAAGCCAGTTTTCCTATAATTCGTCAGAAAAGGGAATAGGTGCTTTTTGACAACCAACATTGTTCCTTTGACCCACACAGGTTCTGTGAGCATCAGTGAGAATCTTATTCCAAATAGTTTTTTAATAGACGATCCATGCTGATATTTTACATTTCTTTCCTGCAAATTATCAAGGTTTATGGTTTTACACAAAATAAAAGTGATGGACGGAAGCTAATAATTGGTTCCAAATGTAAACAGTTTAGAGAAAACCTGGATTTGGAAAACAGCTTTTTTTTAAATGTGTAACCAAAGATCTGGTCCATGCAAATATATCTCACAACAATAACGCTTAAATTTTCTTGTGAATCAGAAGAGGAGCGTGTAACCAACCCCTGAAGATGGAAGCAACTCATTTTATGTCAAATTTGATGTAAATGAGCGTCTTGAAAAAGACTAAATAGCTGATTTGAACAAAATAGATTATTTTGACATTTGTTGTAGGAATTGATAGAGGGCCATCATCCAATGGATCCAACAGGATATGAAAGCAGAACAAGTGTTTGAATAAGGTGTGTGGCTGAGAGATCAAATTGTACTGTCCCAACATGGGGCTGTTTGTGTGGAGGTGCTAAATGCATAGATCAATAAGGTGGATGTCACCAATATCCCCAGCAGTGGTTGAATGTGGATACAAGCCCCCAGAGCATTCCTTTTCTGTTCTTCTGTTTCTCTGCGAGTCTCCTTTAGCCTTTGTTCTCCTGTTTGTTTACATTCTAGTAGTTTTCATCTCATTGTGATTCCCTCAACTCCGAACAAAGAGAACATTTGATGCATAGACAGCTGACAGAAGGACTCAGAGTTTAGAACATTTAAACACAAAAGCAAACTGAAGATATAACAGGAGGGCAGAACCAGCGCTACATGTCTAACACAAAAAGGCTTTCCTTGGTAGTCTTAAGCTGTTGTTTTGTTGTCTAAGTGCTCCTGTTAAAAGTCAGCATCCAATTTTGTGGGTGTTTTGGAAGAAAATATACTTTGGTATTTTGTCAATTATTGTGAATTAGGAGGAAGTATTATAGCAGGAATTGTTGTGAGGTGTCACATTTATTTATATATCCATTATGTATTCCACTTATCTTGTAACAGTCGTGGGAGGGGGGGTTGGCTGGTTCCTATCTCCAGCAGTAATCAGGCAAGAGGCAGTGTACTACCTGGACACGTCTTTATCCGTTTGCTATATGCTACAATTCATTAGAGCTTATAAAGTTCTCACAGATTTTTTTTCCCATTGACTTTCCTTTGGTCTCTAGCCCAGTTATATATACTGTGAGCCGTTTTATTCAGAAGAAAAACGCTGTATCAGTCCTGTTTCAGAAGGTTTCAGTTTGTCAGAGGAGGAGGTGGAGGGAAATGTCAGGATCACGAGTTTAACTCATTAGCCCTGTCCCAATACCAGCACTTGCACCCTTGTGCACTTCAATTGCGCGTTCCCGTTGAGGGGCGCAAGTGCGTAGGGTGTCCCGATTCTCCAGAGCGGAGAATCCGGCCCCTGGCCCCGCCTCTTTTGCGCCCTCGCTCCGCACTTCGCTGAAGCCCGCATCGGTGTGGACTTCAGTGAAGGGTATTACCCACAATCCATTGCTGCGTGTGAAATCCTTTGACAAAACGGCAACAAACGGTTCCAGCTGCTTCTCCTACAAATTTATTTTCAAGTTTAAGGACTTCAGTTAGTTCTTAAAATTGCCTGTGACAATATCAAAAACCGGAGTCTGGTTTGAAGATTGCTAAAGATTAAATATTAATTAATATATTAGCTATGTTTTCATCTGATCGGATGTTTCATTACAACATCCACTGCAGTGTGTTAACAGATTTAGGAAATCGTATCTTCTTTCAAATAGTAAAAGTTAAAAGCCGTAAGCTGCATGTTTTGCACTGTTTTTCAAATAACTCTTAAAAAAATCATCAGGCTGATGGCATGGAAGAATCATTCAAACCAAAATCGTCAAACAAACAATGATGGACTGTCGATCCGTCCAGGCAGTATCGCTACTGTTGCCCATTGAGAGATGCAGATAGGAACCAGCCCTCCCCCGTGACCCGTTGAAGCTAAGCGGTATAAGATGGATGGATGGATAATAATCCTAAAACGCTGTGGATCAGCTGCACGCTTGAAAAAAAATGCACAAATAAAATTTCAAAGGCTCGACCTGAAGTGTCATTAACGTGGTCGGGTTGTGGGTGAAAAGATTCATCCTGAATTTAAATGTATTATTTAAATATGTAGCTATAGCGGAGCTTCATGCGTTTCAAAACTATCATCACTAAATACTGATGGGGAGTTGTCCACAACACCCCCGCCTATTGATGCCTATTGAATCATTTATTATTGTGTACATGAGCAATTAATGAGCTGTTGGACATATCTGTTGAAAAATATTATTTACTAATAACATGTGTATTTTCGGACATGATAGGCCAAAAATAATATTCCCTGTGCGTTTTTACCAAGTCATAAAACAACGTAAAATTCTAAATAATGAAAGAATCCATTTCTCTGCATTTTAAATAAAATTGCGTTTGGGTACTTATTTCTGGTGAAAAGATCATCTCCTGGCATTCCAGTATCTGTTCATTTAACACAGCAGATATGACAAATATAAATAATACAATAAACACATTCTATAATCAAAACGCTTTCTTTATAGCCAATATTTTCTGTAAATAAATGACACATATATACAATTGGTGCCTTTGATTAAAATACAATATGTTATATAACTTTGGACTTTATGCTATAGAATTTGCTGGATATTTTTTTTATATTTTGTATTTATCAAATAGATGATTTTGTTTCAGTTTTATCATATTAAGCAGGAAAATAACACGAGCGACACCGTCATTTTGGTTGTCATGGAGATACGGTACAGGGTGTCAATGTAATCCTCACTGTCCCAATCGTGCAGTTATTCAAACACTTATTCACTACGCACTTGAACCTTGTCTGCACTTCAACCAAGTGCACTTCGTGGAAGACCGTAGGGTGTAGTGCGGGTATTGGGACAGGGCATTTGTTATTCACAATATGCAAACGTTTCGTGTCTGATTGGCTAACAGCGATACAACTCACTTGCTGCCTTTAAACAAATAATTGACTTACTTCGCTGGTGGTGTTGGCAGATTCCAACAGTTTCTTCCTCAGCTCAGCTTTTCTCTTTCTGGAGTAAAAAAAATGCAGAAGCTGTACGGAGTCAGTACCGCATCCGTTCCACACCTGATGTGAATTAGGCGTTAAGCACAAGCTATCGCTTCAGGAGGAATCCACCAACATGCTAACTTGAGTAACTTCAACACGCTGTCAGTTCACTGTTAGGGAGATGCATTGAGTACTGTGTCCAGGTCTGTGATCCTCTCAAGTATTAGTTCTTTTTTTTGTTTTGTTTTTTGGGGTGTGCGTGGGGCATGAAAAAAATTGCACTCTCTGGTTCCTTCCTTTTCAGGGTGGGTCTTCAGCACTTTTAAAGGTACAATAGCAACATCTTATGGTCATAATGAAGTAGTTGAGTCCATGAAGAAAAACAAATTAGTCCGCTTTGAGCCACTCACCCATGTGAATTTCATGGATAGTTGCCAGTTACTGATCAGCCAGAGCAGATGATAAGTAGATAAATACATTTCATTGCAATATTGAATTAGAGGTAATTGAAAAAGTTGGAGATATTTTTAGAGACAACTATTTTACTGCTAGCATTGTTAGCTCAAGGTTAGCCTTTAGCTCAGTCACTTTCAGATTACTAATGGCAGTGAGCTGTTTAACGTTAAAGACTTGGCAACTTTGTGGGCTCACATGTGATTCGCCCTGGAACCAGGAAGTGTGGTAGCAGGATAGATATTTTAAACAATAACTATGTCCCATAAGAGCGTTTATAAAATAAAAACGTACAACCACCCAGCCGACTGAGATTGAAATCTTTTTCATTGTTACCTTCCTTCCAACATGGTTCGGACATTAGACTGTTGTGTGATTATTTAACTGTAAAATTCTTACATATTGCACCTTTAAATAATGTAATGGAATATTACATACTATTAGCTATAGTATTGTTCTGTATTAGTCCATATTCTACCCGTATACAGATTTTTCTACTGCATGTTCAACTAACACTATCAACAATGGTATTGGATGGAAGCTAGCACTTAAACGGCTATATGGCCACATCTGACAACATTTCTATGCAACCTTCTCTAATTCCCACTACAGTCCATCAAAGTAAGTGTTTTAAAAAAAATGCCATGAGAGCTCTCTGCAGAGGAGCTTAGGAGCAGTCTAAAGGGAGAAATGTTCAGAATGAAGCTGCCCGTAAGTGATTTGTTGATGTGCCTTGCTTTTTAAGGCAACAGCCACCAAAGAAATGTGACATTTTAATGCTAACAGGGCACTAACCATATCGACATATCTCTTGTTGAAATAGAAATATTTTTCAAAAGCTCAAGATATTGTCCAGCATTGGGTGGCAGTCGTCCACCTTTATGACCACATATAATAGACATATTTGATCTTATAGAACAAGTGGTGGGATAAAAGACCTACTGGTTTCACACATTGCTTGGTGCTCCTGTCCAACATACTGTTGCTACTGAAAACAACTAGGAGTTATTTAAAACAGAATTTGTGTGGAATGTACCAAATAGAGGAACAAAGGGGATGGGGGTAATGACAATGGCGAGGATTACAATCTTTCAACAAATAAAAATGTATAATTTGTATCATCGTTGAACTTTGGATTATGCTACATTATTAAACATATATGCATTTGTACTATTTTTTTTTTGGGGGGGGGGGGGGTCCCAATGTGATTTTCTGATTAATTCCAGCATACCAATCTTCTTAAATGACGAACGGACTTCAGATTTTTTCTTTACCGCTGAAAAAGAAGAGAGGTTTAATACAGAAAATATTCAGTTATCCTGGCCCTTCATAGCACCTACTTCAAACTGCTTAGCTGTTTCTGGGGATTCTCTCTTGCAGCTTTGTAGATCTAGAATCTGATTATTGGTCCATTTTGTCCAACTTTTACCATTGCCATTTTAGCCCATGAATATGCTGGAATTTAGTTCTGTCTGTAGTTCCCGTTGCATGTTCGAGGTGGTTAAAACACATAGTGTTTGGTCTTTCAGAGTATCTAACAGGATATCTTCTAGCATCACCTTGCATGTAGCTCCACCCATCTTCTCATCAAATGACTAGCTTCCCTTTCCAAGATAATGCACAAGCTTGTTTCACAACAGCCAAAGTGGATTTAAGGCACGTTTCTACAAGCTGTAGGCTCCACAACTGCAAGTGGTTCTCCACTGAGGCTTTCAATAACGTAGCCCAAAAACTAAAGAATTGAGCAATTTTTTAAAAAGATGATCAATAAATGCTTGGCCCAGCAGCTTTCTACACCAGTATTAATAGCTTGGATAGAGTCAGTTTTTTGCCTTTAGGTAGTAAACTACATGTTTTCTAAATCAATTTCTATCAACACTGAACATTTTATAAGAGAAAAGGTATTACTTCCATTTAATGGAAACGTTTGATGGTTTTCTGAGATATCACTTTGTTATTCTTTCATTTACAATGAAATGTATATGAGATATTGTAAAATTTGCTGGTTTGTAATAATACAACTATTAGCCGGACTGAAATCAAAAACTGTTCTCAGGGTTGTAAATGTTGCCAACTCTTGGTTTGGGCTGCTGTGTAATTTAGTTTTTTTTGCACTCAGTACTTTTTATTCAGGCCAAAAAGTTCTGTTTTGTTCTTATCTGACCACAGCACCTTCACCACTTAGCTGTGACCCCTGCATAGTTTGAGGCAAGCTCTACATGGCATTTCTTCTCTCTTGTGCCACTTTGGGGTGGAGGCAGCATTGTGAATCAAACATTATGTGCAAACAGAATTAGAAAAAATGTGGAGAAAAAATGTAAACTGAATTCTCTTCTACTGCTTTCTTCCAATGTCTAATGGACTGATTTCCCTATTTTACTTATGCTTTGCATGGAAGGAACTGAAACCTCAGGTTGGATGAAATAACACAGTATTAAAAGGAGAAATATAACCAAGGGGGGAGAGATTTATACCTCTAGTAACTTGCTATAAACATAAAACTTGTTTAAAAATTGTTGTACACTAATTTTAAAGAAAATAAAACGGTTTTGTCATTGTTTGTGCTTACAAGTTTCCAAGTGAAATAATGTGCTTTTGATAGCGGCCTCGAGCACAAAAAAGTTCGAGGAGCACCATTTTATAGAACTTTATTTAAAATAACCATCAAAAAAGGTGGTTTATTTAATCTAAATTTTAACCCTACTCATGTCGCTTGTGTCATATACTATATAGACAAACAGTTTTTGACGAGACAACATTGTCAAAAATGAAACGAAATAGGATAAATAAAAACTAGGGGGTTTTCAACTCCCGGTTTGGTGCGTTTTCAGTACACTTTGATCAAGAAAAATAAAAACAAATCAGCATATTTTTTTTTACTTCGATCACCATTAAACAAAGATCTTTTTTTTCTGAAATTCTTCCTGTTAGTAAGTAACTTGATTTTATCATGTTCTATGACGCAAACAAAAGGAAAGTAGGCTATTGGATTGGAAATTTGAAATAGTACAAGCATACATAACCAGAGTAGAAGCCAATATAAGTGCTCGAAAACTGTCAGTGGTGATGTTTAGAAATATTAAAATAATTAAGGAATACTTGAGAGAAAACCTTCCTTAAAGAGTAACTCACCCCAAAATCTATTTTTTTTTGTTGAACAACTTTATAAATGACTATATAACAACACTATCTACATCTCCAGTCATTATTTTATGTATTTTAGTACATTTAGTGAAGACATTAATTTTGTACCCAAAATCGTTAGTTTTGTGCCCCAATTGGTTAAACCATTAAACTGCACTGCAGTTCACTGGAATTCAAATCACGGCTAATCTCGGGTTTCTGACATAGGCTTGGAATAGTGACGTTAGGCCGTGGTGGGGTATATAACATGAGCGGTCTTGGCCACACCTCTGTAGCGAGGTGCCATGAACTGCCTGCAGCTCAATTGGCTCATAACCTGGGTGCTCCGTTATGTAGGTGGTTACCCCTACGTACTGATATTTGCTCATTACCTATGAAAAAGGGAATAACGGCTATATCAGTAAATGGAAAATAAAATATGGGCTAAGAGTTAATTTTTAATGGAATAATTGTGATGAATTATGGTGTGGTTTTTTGCACATTCCTGAATGATTTTCTTATCATGCTTGGTTACATCTTTCTGCAACACACATTTTCTGTTGCGGACAATGACGTACAGTGGCCGCAGGTGCTCCTGCACAGGCAGAGTCACGAAATTACTCGAGCTAATCTATATTTAGCATTAGATTTGGCCAACAACAATGTACCACTCAGAGACGGCGCTCATTGTATGCCGCGATGGCGCTACAGGCACTTCATCTGCTCTTGCCCCACGCAGAGAACAAGACAACAGCCCGAAACGATATGGCGCCACTCTGCTATCTCCCTGTACTCTCTTCCCTTTGGAGAAGAAAGTTAGTTGAGGAAAAAAAAATCAACATCCAGATTATTTCCAGGCAAAGGAGCTCACATTCCTACAGCTCTCTCCATCTTTCTGGCCGCCTCCGACTCTACGCTGCACTGCTGCCTGTCAGTCACAGCCCAGACCACTCCCAGCCACTCATCTCCCCCGCGTTTTTCCTTGTCTGCCAGGCCACCCATCCTTTTGAGCAGTTTTTCAAAAATTAATGTGGGCGGGGTTATACTCTGGTAGGCGGGTGAGTTACTCTTTAAATCCCTTTAGACTTGATTTGATATTCTGACACACTAATTTGCCAGCTGCACTTGAATGCAGCATTGACAGCTGCTGGGAAACTCCGTCATCATTAATGGGGATTCCACCAACTTGCATTTTATACAGAATCAGTAGTTTGTTCTGACTGGATGCTAATGGTAGCCATGGTGACGTCAGCTGGTTTTTTTCCAGTATCAGTGATGTTTCCATTCAACTTAACATTTTTTCAGGTGAGTCACTCAGTTTAGTGCAGGGCGTGTTATGGACCTTATTGTTGTTGAATGATTTATTGAAAAACTTTCCCAAATAGAGTTTATTAATAGCTGGGAGTCCTTTTTGTTTTTGGTGTCACTTTTTAAAGAGGCACAGCGCTTTGAGTTCTGCAAATAAACACTCTGCATGTCTTCAGGTAGAAAATAGCTGTGTACGTTTGGTACATATAAACCAAAAATCCAAATAGAAATACAACAGACAATGAATCCAAATAGGGAAAAATGCATCTACTCATAGTAAAAATGTGAAAATGTTTTCTGGTGAAGCTAGGGAAATAATAAAAACGTCATATCATGGCATTGACATCTCAGGTAGCCTTTTCAAAAAGCTGCCTCTCAAAGCTGGCTGCTCTGTGAATTGGTAACTCAGCAACTGGTGGGGATGAGAGCACAGCTTACTCTGATGGGCCAAGTTACAGGCTTAATTAAGTGACAGCGCTGTGCGTGAACGACAGTGTTATCTTGCTAGCAGAGATCAGGTGCTACCTTAAAATTAGTCAACCATTTGGATTTCCTCTATATATCTTATTTTAGATTAGGTTTACCCATCTTCAGGGTTTAACCATGTAATGAAATGGTGACTGTCAGAGAAGCTGAGATTTTTTTTCCTGCGTTGAGCCCCAAAGAGAGTTTTATTTTGCATTTATCTAAAAATAGGGGGATATACATTTCGGTCTATCCATTAGTGTAATTAGAGCTACTCCCGAGCCAAACAAATGGCCTTTTGTGGCTTTATGTTGTTTTCTCTGATTTAGCAGCAGAAAAATGTCTCTAGTTGAGTTTTGATAAGGTATCCTTCACAAGGAAGAAATAATGAAGTGTTTGTCAGCCTGTACATTTTGGAATCATTATGTGTGATTCTTTAGTTTATTTTTATACTTTAGTTCACATGGTTACTGATTACATGTTAACTACATAAACTGAAATTTGTGATGAGATTTTGAACTGCATTTTTCTCCACACCACTGCTGGATTTCATGTGTTACCAATTTTAACATTTTGAACACTTTATTGCCCTTGGCGCTTGCATCTAATTTACTCAAGTGAAGATGCTAAGATTCTATGACTTCAAAGTATCTGCAATTTAAATCAGTCCAGGTGTTTGGTGTATCACGTTTGATTTCTGAATGCACGGGTCCATGATGCAACAAAAGGCAGTGGCTGTCATTCTTAAGAAGTGGCCTCCCCACACTAGAGCTCTCAAAGGGCATTGTTAGTAATTAGGAAAACTGAAACATTCTGATAGAGACAACACTTAACACCAAATTTATTCAAGTCTAGTTTGAGAATATTACAGGTCCCAGAACCTTAGAGGACGATATGCAGTTTTAGAGGAAACAGGTGCATCTCCATCTTCAGAAAGATATTGGGCTGCTTCTATTATTTCTAGCTGAGAGTGGAGCAAAGAGAAACTGACAACTTTCTAAATGCTTGAAAAGTTCTTCAGCGATATCAATTTATGAGTTAGCCCAGTTAAAGTTAGGCGGCCACAATTACATAATTGGCTTACTAGAAATAAACCTGTGATTACACTCTTAAAGGTCCACATATTATAGTCGAGACATTGGAACATCAGGTTGTCCCTTGCTTTATCCACATTTTCTTTGGTGTTCCAGGTTTTACTCTTCAATATCTAAGTCAACACCGAGCAACTTCTGGATAAATCCCTGCTCCAACTCTCTGAAATCAAACTGCTGAATTATCTCCTTGGCATGTCAGCAAGCTTCCCAAATGTGTTGAAGAAGGGATGTATCGAAAACTTGCAGGACGTTGCCTTCGAAGACTGGAGTTGCAGACTCCTGATCTAGGTCATGTGTCCCACAAAAAGGCGATTATAGCCAATCAGCTTTGATTCTGCAGATGTTGCAGAACCACAGCAGTCTGCGTTTTCTGCACTTCCTTAGTATTTGGTCCCTGCTGGGATTGTTCTAGGATTATTTTATAGGGAATTGGAGCGTGTTGAGATTTTAATGAATCTGACAAAGACGCTGCGTTTGAAAATCCTGGAGTTCATTCAAGTTTTTTTTGAGAATCATCTTCAGAGGGAGTTTCTTTGTTTTGTCAGTCTAAGTTTGGACAGTAATAAGTAAGGGTAGGGAGGTTCTTTTTGCAGTTTGAGATTTAAAAAAAGAAATGCATGCATATGTATAATCTTTAAAGCAGGTTTTGATTTGCGGTCTTAACTTTTTCATTAGACCCGTCCTCCTTCCTTTCATTGAAAACTGAAAACAATATCGCAGTTGCGAACATTAGTTAAGTATTTATTTACGGACCCTGGTGGAGCTGATCTGTGAATAATTCATCCACAGAAGTCTGTTGACAAGACAGGTTGATGTAGGAGAAAGGAAATCAATGCATATATGATGGGCAGCAGACTCCCACATATCTGCTTTTGACCTGAGCTCCGTAATAGGTGAGTGTGTGTGAAATCACAGAGATTACAGCACAGCCCTATGTAAAGCGATCAGGTCTCGATCTGCTGATCGGAGTGAAACAGTGTCCGCTGAGGACAGACGGACCTCAGGGAAATGTCGTGTTCACGTTCCCCGTGTTCTACACTGCAGACAGTAACTCTAGCATGTAAGAGAACCTTTGGTTACAGACAATGACAGGATGATCGGGTGTATAAACCGCTCATCTGAGAAGCACATGGATCTGATAAGTCTTGTTGTCTGCAATCCTGCCTCACCTCTTTGCAAGAAAGTATGGGGCCCCCCTCAGCCTGTCGAATCCTCCCAATCAGGTTCTGCAGAGAATCCGCCTAAACTGGTGTCGAGAAAGATTTGTCTAGCCTCTAAATGCCTTCGTCTGAACGTCTCACCTCACTTCCTCTAACGGTTTGGCCCAACTGAGCAGCCCAGCAGCCAGCCATAGATCCCCAGCCATGCCTGTTAATGTCAGCTCTTTCTCTTTGACAACTTGCACTTGGTAACTGGACTGGATTCATTTTAGTAGCCTGGATAATAAGCTCCAGGGCTGTGGTTTTAAAATTTAGCTATAAGCAACAGATAAAAAATGATTTGGTTAAATTCAAGCACAAAGACTTTTTACTGCTAGTGAAAAATCTCTTGAAGGTGACAAGACTCATTTGAAGGCCCACAACTTCCGATTGAATTTTGATTAATTCTTAGTAGGCAACACTTAGTAGGGACACAGCCAAAGTTGAGAAAAGGTAGATTACTTTAAAAACATCGAATCAAATTTATCTTTCCCTAAAACTGTGGTTGAAGAAACTTTTGATGAAATAAATTTAAGCACTGACTGGAAACCTTGTTAAAATCCAGCATTTCTAAAAGGGCACATGTCACTCCCAAAAATCCAACAATAAGGGAACCCTGATGATGGATTTGGAAACATTTAAGATGAACAGAAATCCTGAACAGTAGTCCAAAAAGGTAAATCCATCAAAAATGGAAAACACAGTGTGAACAACAATTTTCAGAGTCAGAATCCAGAAGCCTCAATCCCTGTTGGCCTGTGGATCGTCCCCTAATTGATGCAGAAACTCTGGTTATTAGTCGAGGCTTTGTTTCTCCCAAAACTGCTGTGTTCTTGCAATAAGTCCTTGCACAATCTCTGACCGATGTTGACTCAAAGCTCTGCAGGAAACAACCAGTAATTTGTTCCATAGATCGTTCTTATGTACCTTCTAGGCTTAACATACTTTGTATACGTGACTGTTAGCTACTTCTACTGGAATTTCAACTAATTCCTGGTACTAATAAGGAATAGTTCCTGTGCGTCTTCATAAACAGCACTGACCCATGACTCTATCACTGCTGTCTGACCTGACCTGTCCTGACCAGACCTAGTTCCCCATTCTAAACCATGTGAATCCTCTTTTGCCGTTCTGCAACCCTTGACCTACTGTATTCTGCAGACCTTTGCATCACACTTGAACTGGTCTGTAACTCCCGGCAAGATCTCGCTGTTTTCCTCCTGTTGCTAAGTACAACAGGAGGAAAGTGCTAAGTGTTTCCTAACATAAGATTGACTACTTCTTTATGCTCCAGGTTAAAACCTATGATCCTGCTTTCACCTTCCTTTTTCATTTGCAAATATCCCTCTGTCTCAGTCAACAACTTCTTTTTGCTGATTCATCACAGTTTCACAGATGTCTTTCCCTAACTTATGTGAGTATTATATCGTAAAAACATTTTCAAAAGAATAACCACCTAAATCACAAAAGCTCACATAAAACATCACATTGTTTCATGGTTATACCTATAATTGTTCACATTATTCATCAGGTGTCTTCATTGAAAAGTACATTTTAACTGTTAGGCTGTTGCAAAGATTACAAAATCTACCGGCTCTTCCTCCACTTCTACTTTTTCCAAGCTACATTATGTCTTGCACCTCAGTACTTCCCTCTTTTCGCTCAGTCTCAGACATTTCATTCTGATGCAGCCAATATTAAAAATTTCTCTGTTAAGAAGGCTGCTTTAAAAAAATATAAAAAATCCTAATTAAAATAAAACATTTTATTGATTTAGAGCAAAATCAAAATATTTATAATATAAGATAATCTTTTGTAATGGCTGCAACTTCAGTTTTATGGCCTAAACAATTTAGATCACCTTTACATCATTGCTGTTCTCTTGTGACCACAACTTGTTGTGATTAGATAAAGATTTAAAGCAGAGTCTGCATAAGGCAAAATGCACAAGTATAATCTCATTGATGGTATTGAAATCTTACTAAGCTGTTAGTTTTAGAATCAGGGGCCAGTCTACAATGTAACCTTAAAACATTGAACTTATTGACAGAACAATGGTTTCTAAACTTGTTTTATGACTTAGCCATGCTCAAATAAATTTAGATGAAAACAAATATGCAGGCCTTAGTTTTTCAAATCTTACTCCTCTTTCTTTATTAAATCCAATTTCCAGTACAGGATGATGAGGGGATCTCAGGTTATTTTGACAGTCTGCATAGCTGAGGAGGCCGACTACATCAATGTTAGGCTACTGTACCTACATACAAAGATGTCCACTTTCAAGGTCTAAATACAGCATGCATTTCTTTACTCAAAATAATAATTGTTGGCTAAAAAGGCATTTTGAGATAAACAGACTGTTTTGGTTACACAGTACATAATTACATACTTTATCCATCATCTGTTAGGGCAGCAGCATCAGAGCAAGGGACTTAAAACGGCTCAACAACCTGATAAAGACGGCTGGTTTTATTCTGGGGACACCTGTGGAACAACTGGAGATTATGATGCAAAGAAGGATTCTTCAATAAATTAAAAAGATCATGGGCAACCCTGAGCATCCTCTTCATGAGACTATCCTACAGCAACAGAGGATCTTCAGTTGAAGGCTTCTTCAGTTTCGCTGCAACACAGACCACTACTGGAACTCCTTGCTCCCCACAGCCACCATGGTCTACCAGAACTCATTTATAAATGAATTAGTTATGAGCTACAACAACACTTAATTTCCCTCTGGGATCAATAAATTATTTTTGAATTGGACTGAATTGAACTGAAAACATGCATTTACAAGTAGTACAAGATGTGTTTGTATTTTTTGGTAAGACCATAGTGGTTTGGTACGCATGTGTAACCATGTCAAGCTGAATGTCAAGCTGAATGGAAACATATGGAGAAAAACCAGCTGATGTCCACATAGATACCTGTAGCATCCAATCAGACCAAACTTCTGATTTTGGATGAAATGCAAGTCAACTGATCACTGTTGATGAGAACGGCTTTTCACAAAAATGACCCATGCTGCATTCAAGTACAGTGGGGAAACTAGGGTGTTGAATCATCAAAACAACACTTAAGGGACTTAAACACGTTTTAATCTCAAATGTGTGAAAAGTATGGTTGTATCATTTCCTAACATTAACACTGACTGTTTTCAAACAATTATATTTTTTCTACTCTGGCTATGTCAGCTTGTATTTTTTATTTATTTTAAAAAAATCCAATCAAATCTCAAGTCACTTCTATACTTTCCACTTTTTTAAGTTGTAGAACAAAATAAAATCTAATTTCAAGAACTGAAAGGAGGTAAATCTGAAAACAAGTTTTTGTTTAATGCACATTCATAGTTATATTTCTTGATTAAGGATATAACAAACCATAACTTAATGCACTAAAATGTACCAATTTGCAGATTTTGTATTTGAACTGATCGAAAAAAAGCTCTGATCATTTAAACAACACTGATCAGAATCAATATTGATGTCAACATGTATTCACATTGAAACCCCCAGCTCCCATATAGCATTTAATTGTACAAAGAACATGGGAGGAACACTACATGAAGGAACCTCAGAGGGCTAAGGGTCTCTAACAACATCAAAGCATCTCGTACTTCTAAAGTACACAATCAAAAGACAAATAGGGAAAATCAGAAATGTTTCAGTAAAGTAGTTTTTAGTGTGGATATGTACAGCAAATTGCATAAAGGGAAGGAGTGAAAGAAAGAAGAGGAAACATTATGCCGGCAGCCTCTGTGCTCCAGCATTAGCACCATGAAAGCCATCATTATCCCTCTAAAAATGTAGTATGAGATGAGTGCAGACCTTTTAAACAAAACAGCCTTTGTAGAAGATGTTCTACATCCCACCAGAGTCACTCAAGCTTTCAAGTTCTCTAGTGCATGCCACACACGGGCCGACATCCTCCTTGGATTGACTGGGGCACCTTTTATGGGGGTGCCGGGGTTGTAAGTAGGTTGGTGCCGTCCGGTGGATCGGTGGGGACGGTGCCCGGTGCCCAAGCTCCTGCCAGTTTCATGAGTTCTACTGCCTGGTCGGTTCATTTGGGGGGGGCTGTCCGGTATTGGCTGGGCCCCAGATCTTGGCGCTCTGCATGGGTCGAGATCTGGACCCGGCAGCTGGTAGATCTGGATGTCCAGGTGATGGCTGGGCGCGGCCTGGGGAGGGCGTACATCCGCTGTGGCTTTTACTGTGGCTCCCTGGCGTGTTGGTGTGTGTGTGGGGGGTGGGTTGGGGGGGGGGGTGGTGGGGGGGGGGGGGGCGGTTTTGTTGGTCGGCGGTGGGTAATGGTCCGGGGCGGCGGCGGCGGCGTGTATTGTCCTTCGATCGGCTGCAGGCGTCTCCTGCCTGGCGGCGGCAGCAGACATGAAGGAGGCAGGAGACGTGCAATCACTTGCATGGGGAAACCTTACTCAGACCTGCATGCTCGTACACACACATAGGTGTGGGGACATTGGTGTGGACGGACATATCCTGAGCTGAGGTTATTGTCATTAGTTAGCTTTTACCAGGAGCTTAACAGAAACATTAGTATTATGTTTATTAATCCATGCTTGTGTGTAGTGAATGTGAAATTCTTAATTTTTATTACTGGATCTGAACTATTGGTGTGGTTCTGTTCAGTTCGTTGTTTTTGTTTGTTTTGTTTTACCGCTTCGGTAGGAGGACTGGGATGTTTTCTTGTGTTCTTTGTTTGCCTCCCTGTCTTGTGTCGTCAGTTCGCGCCTCTGCTGGTGCGGTTTCTTTTCTTCACCTTCTTCCTTCTTGTCTCCGTTTCGTCTCCATGACTTCAGGAAATTGAACCCTCAGTAATCACTAATAAAGATTTTTTAATACATTTACATCAAGTGGAGTGTTAAAGCAAAGGTGTAATACTCTGCTTGGGAAAGTAAATCTGTTGGGCTTGTACTTGGTACTCAGACACCAATTCTGAGTGGCAAACTGCTAGACAGGACACGTATAAAAAAAAAAAAATGAAAAAAATAAGATCTCACCCTGTGGTGTCACAATGATCAAACGAACTGTGAGCAAAAATCCTAGAAATACATGTGGGGACCTATAGTGAATGACCTACAGAGAGGTCAGACCAAAATAGCAAAGGCTACCATCAGTAACACACTACACCGCCTGGGACTCGATTCCTGCAGTGCTAAACATGTCCCCCTGCCTAAGCCAGTACATGTCCAGGCCCGTCTGTAGTTTGCTAAAGACCTTTTGGATGATCCAGACGAGTACAGAGAGAATGTCATATGGTCAGATGAAACCAAAATAAAACTTTCTGGTGTAAACTCTTCTTGTCGAGTTTAGAGGAGAAAAAATGCCGAGTTTCATCCAAAGAACATCATAACCTACTGTGAAGCATGGGGTTGAAACATAATGCTTTGGGGAAGTTTTTCTTCAAAGGGACTAGGAGGACTGATCCATGTACATCAAGGAAGTGATGAGAGAGCAAATTTCTTTTGGATGGATTCTGATGTATACAGGATTTTCAAACAAACTGAAGGTAATTTATGTGAGAGCACTATAGAATGGTACTGTGTGTCTGAAAGAAGTATAATAGCCCCTCTATTAAAAAAAAACAACCACCTCCACAGTGAACCCTGGTTGTGGCTCCATATTGCTGTGGGGGATGCTTTTTTATCAATGGGACAATAGAAGCTACCTAGATTTGATAGATGGAACTAAATAAAGGGCTGGCCAGTGGAATATATATTAATGGAACAGAAATCCAGATCTAAATCCACTTAAAAATGAATGGTAACAGTAGGTTCTCAGTTCACTTTAAAAATCAACAAAATATATTAATGTTTGTGGTTGTAATGAGAACGAGATATCTGATTCCTAGGCAATGTAAATCCCATGAAGAAATACCTTCACTGCCTTTTGTAATGTTTTTCTGGAAATGTTTTATTTGACAGAACTTGTAATGGAGTCTGATTTCAGAAAATATGCAATCTAATCAGAAAACTGAAAGATATTGACAAATGTGGCTTTGAGTGAGAGAAGTACCTGAGAAGAAGTTAACAAAGCAGCATGTGTGCATGAGGTGAAATAGGCATTTTCAATTAGATTCAGAAAGATGCAGACTGGGGTAGACAGAGGAACTAAAGAAGATAGAGATAATCCATCAAAGAGACAGTTTTCACAGCAAGAACAAAAGGAGGGAAAAAAGATAAAAGAAATGGGAACTATTCAGACATGGGTTCAAGAGCCAGCTACAAGAAGATCTTTATATTCTGCATCTGTCATTAAAAAACAGGAAACTCCTGACCTTGATATTCATCTTTAACCCCACTGTAAAAAAGGCTAAATTACTATATTTATGCCTCATTTTTATCATATGTGCATTTTTTAGCTGTTTTGATTTCAGAAGACTAAATGTGAGTCAAGCAGTCTGAGTTGACTGGATTTCTCATCATATATCAGAGTGAATGCTACCTGCAATGTATGCTCTTTTTTTAAAGATAAAAATCCTGAATAGTATATTGTTGTAACTTTTCTTAAAATAAAGATACAGTCCAGATGCAGCAAAACTTAGGAAGCTTGCAAAAATCAAAGGTTTCACAAATCTAAGACTGCGTTTTTACTGATACTGCTATTACTGTAGAAAAATCTGGTCCAGAATTGAAGAGTTTTTAAACTCTTGCAGAAAAAAGCTGCTAAAGTTTTGGAAATTAAGTGGAAACACCTTTTAGCTATTTCTCCATGTACAATTGGAAGTCGACTTCAGCTTAGTATCACCATGTTTATGTGTTGCCTTTCTGATGAATAGTAGATGCATATCACAGACTGCTTTAATCATATGTGTCACGTAACAGTCAGTTATGAAAGCCACCGAAAATCAAAAATTAGCCGTATCTTACAGCCTTGGCATTCTATGGTTTGCTATCGTCAGCATTTCGCTACCATAGGCACAAGGCCCATCGCCTCTCCAAATCAATCAATCAAACTCTATAAATAAAGTGCTTTTCAAACTACATATCCTCTCAAAGATCTGTACAGATTAAAATGTCCCCACAAACCCCACTCTTCCCAAACCCAAAATAAAAACATCACAACTATAATACACACACATAAAAGCAACAGTAAACAAAAGCAACAAGGGACTGAAGATGAGCCAGGAAACGCTTTGTAAAAGCACATGTACTAAAAACTACACAGCATCAAATCGGAAGATGTATTGATTTCAACAATATTTATAAGAATAAAAGAAACTGATGGATCATGGGAAAAAAACAGTTTCAACTCCTTTGCCTTTTCAAGATAAATGCCAAAGGTTTAGAAAATATCTTCGTAAAGTATAGTGATTCAGAAGCCAAACGCTTACTTGTGTGCCTAATTTTTTATAGCTGTCCTGTTTGTAACAAACTAGTTAGCCCTTGTAAGCAAGATAAGGGCATTCATGAAACATTATTAATACAAAAGCAACACAATAAATTAAAGCAGGCAAACAAAAAAAACAACAAGCCTCCTAATAAAGAGTACTGTAAAATTTGATTTATTTTGTTCTTTTCTGTTTATGCTTTTTAATTGTTATAGTTCTGATACATTTTTTAAGTACCTCCTGTGGAACTCCATAGTATGCCCCATTTCAGAAGTGATGCTTTAGACAGGATGACTGAATGCTGCCATTGTTGTGGTTGCATATCTGGACTACACACGTTAAATTATTAGTATGTTTGGGACTGCACAATGATTTTACTTAAATAATTTTGTATAGGGAAGTAAAGATGAGCAAAACAAACAAAAACACAAAAACAAATTAAAGAGCCAGCAGCAATGATGTTTGAATCAAACATGGAAACAGGTAACGGTTATTTGAATATTGGTTTGTGCTAACCTAGTAAGCACTTTTGTGTTACTCTTGACGCATCATGTATTGGTGTAGAACAATTTGTTACAGAAGGATATTCAGCTTTTATTTTGTATGATTAGTAACAATGGTTATACTTGGCACACTTAATTTTGATTTCATGTTTTTGTACAGTGTATGAGAGATGACCTAAAGAGGGAGAAGCCTAAAGAAGCACCAGCAGAAGCAGCTTCATCATCATTAGGCATGTGAACTGGTAACAATCAATTCTTAAAACACTGTGTTATAAAGAACCAGAAAAGGTCATTTAATTTCAACTAACATAATACCCATTAAAATAGGGATGCAACGATGCCACTTTTTTCAAATTGATACGATATCAATACCTGGATCTGAGTACTTGCTGATATCGAGCACCAATCCCGATACTTCTACCACATAAAACAAATGCCATGAATTAGAAGACAGGCTTTAATTTTTCCTGTGCTTTTTACAACAAATGATGCTGAATTAGATAAAAAAAACATTTATAAAAATGGCCACAAAACTATAATTTAAAGTGAAAAAAAAATGTTTCTGTGAAATTATGACATAGTTTTCCACAGTTTAAGTATCGGTTCATGGTATTGGTTAACTAACCGACACAAGTGCATTAGAACGATATCGGCACTTATATCAGTATAGGTTTCAGTGCATCCCTATAGTAAAATATAGTTAGAAGCAAATTCGAAATAAGTCAGTAATAGTGTATCGTTGAAGACAATCAGTGACACAAGTAAAGCCTTTCTTTACCTCATATGCTCTTTCTTCATTATGGCATTATGGTCGGCTACACAGACTAACCAAGACAGTATCAATGATGGGAGAAGAGCAGATGATGAGAGGGAGAAACAACATCTAGAGAAACAGACATACAGAGAGAGACAGCAATAGGTGAAGAGTATATGAATGATATTATGTGCAAGGTGATTGTTAGCAGTTTAATGCCAAATAATATTTTTAGCAGTTCACAGTTAGAAGGAGAGAGCAGGTGACGCGCTCTTTTTTCCCTTTACACCACATCTTGTCCAGGCTAAACCCAGTTACTCTTTAAAGGCTGGAGACGTGTCTAATGAAGATGATGGTAAAGAAGGTGAACAATATCTCAACTCTCCATTACATCAACTGCATCCTCTCAATATGCCAACCATGCCAAAACCTGGACTACTAAAGGTAACATTATTCAGTGGGGAGATGAAAGAAGTGTCTTGTATTTAAACAGCTAAAGTAGTTTAAGTCAAAGCAGACATCAGGCTAACAACAACAACAACAACATCTGATAGTTTATTGGTGCATTTAAACCCCTGGTAATTAGCACTTTATAGTGTAAGAATGGATAGTTTACTTTTTCACAGCTCTGCACAAAATGGAACAGATGGTCTTATGATTAAATTAAGTCAACAAGTTATGCTTCATCTTGTAAACCTCCCCATAACAGAGCCAAAAGCTCGTAAGATGAAGGTTTTTATGAAGACTTTTCAAATATTGTTGTAAGCAGATTGGTTTGCCAAATTACAAGTGTAAGACAATGTGTAACTGTGTTTAAAAGCAAAAAATAGAGGGATTCATTCATATTTAGGTGGTGCTACTGGTGGTGCTCTTGGGAGTTGGACTCTTTTAGAAGTCAATCAATTAAAGAGCTGAGGATCACCAACAAGGTCTGAGAGCAAGAAGCAATTTCCATTTTTAAAATCTTTACTGGAATCTGTTGGGGTCAACAGATAAATCACTGTTTATGATTGAAAAGTCTACATGAAAGAAAAATAAATACCTTCACCAGCCATTTCTATCTGATCTGAAAATATCTGAAATGATCTAATGTTGAGAGATCGATACAGTGCAAAGTAATCCAGAAGTGCTAAATATTATCCACATGTTGCACGAAGAACTAAATTTGACAGGATGAGATCAACTCTGTAGACATGACAAACTGAAATTAAAATGACTTTTAATGAAAAGTAAAATGTAACATCTTTGTTTTATGATATCTTACCCAATTGGCCAAAATGTCCTCTGAATTTTTTAACCTCTAAAGCCCAAGGCTGTTTTTTGGGTTTTTTTTCCGGATTTGGCATACATACACTCTCGAAGGCCTTTCAAAGCTTGTAAAAGGTCTAAAATGTTCAAATTGCTCTCATATAATAGGAAGGTCTATGGGGATACTGTGAATGTGAAAATTCTCAAGAAAATCATAGTGGGCATAAGTAATTGAGGTTGAAAAACAGCAAATATGAAATATGAATATAAATTACGGCTGAAAAAATACACATTAGCAGCCTGTTTACATTTCAAATAAACATCTAAATAGTAACTACTCACTCTTAATGACTTTAGACCAAATGTTTGTGTCTGTGTAAACAAATAATGGAAAGCTGAAAGTTAAATGTTTAAAGGAGGCTAGCCCCTATTTTTAGGGGCTTAAGGGCTTAAAGAATCCCACTTCAAACAAATACGTTTTTTGCTAAAATGGAAAACATTTCAAATTAAGCTAATTTCCCTTTTCACTTTTTCATCTGGTTTTTCTCAAATTCTGTTTATCAGTAAGAGCAGATCACAGTTAATATGAAAGCTCAGATTCTCATATCAATGTTGTCATATTAATACAGAAAGATGTTCACATGGCAAATAGTGATGCCATTTACAGTTGTCCAAATAATGGCACATTTAATGTAAGATTTTATGTAGGATAACAATGTAATTTTCTCTTCAGAACAGATACTTACTGAAACCCACTTTCAGTAGTTAAAACCAGTTTGTAATTGTTTATGATGCACAACATAATTTTGTGTGTTTTAGGATGAAAGGTGCAAATGTATTTTTTATTTCTATTCTATACTTACTGACTGCCTAGACCCTGTATATACAATCTGAGTGTCCTGATGTGGTCAAATTATTTAAGATTAGTTTATTAAATAATAAAGCTAGCTAATTTCAGGTTCACTGATGTAAATTAAGTTGCTAAGAGCAACTTGGGGATTCAAAAGTTGATTTCCAGTATGTTTCAGATGTTCAACACATCTAGATCAAATCAGTGGTTCATTACAACACTGGCATGTTACAACCCTCATATTCGTGAAGGATGGATGGGTAACAACGCTGGATAAGCGCTGATGGTAAAATTGGCACAAGTTTAAAACCATCATCTCAATTTTTTCCCTGTAGCTAAAGAGTCTCTTTACCATCTACTGTCTATGTTTGTAATCAGGGATCCAACGATATCCACGTTTTCTATAAACCTGATATGATACTAGATAGAAAATAAAGAGGTGGTCATGGCTCAGGAGTTAGGAGTTTGTCTTGTAATCACAAGGTTGCTGGTTCAAGCCTCAGCTCTGACTGTCTTGGTTGTTGTGTCCTTGGGCAAGACACTAAGTATCACTTTATCGTATAGGTTAACTTTATCGTACAGGTTAACTTTAATGATTACAAGTACATTAGAACGGTACTGGCCTGATAACAGTATCGGTATATCCCTACTATTTACCGAAAGTCTTTTTGTCATTCCAACATTCCTCACCCTTATCGTATATTGTGTGTTTTCCTAATATGTGCAGCCTTAAATACAAGGTAGATAAGACTTCATGTCATCTTATTTGGCTTTTTGACCAAAATATAGTGTACTTCCGGTTTACTTTGCCTACCAGAAAATGCATATGTCTGAACAATCATATGCAGACCTTAGTTTCATCAACCCATAGGGACTGAACATGCTGGAAGGGACAGGTCCATCAATCATCTCAATCTCAGAAAGCACAGGCTCAATGACAAAAGATAAATAAAATGGCCTCCCAGGACAATGCGGGAAATATGCATCAATAAATATGGACAACAGTACATGAGTGTTATGACTATCTTCAGCTGATTTTCTAGCAGCTACCCTACGAATCAAATATAGAGGGAGCGTTAAGTAATTGTGACCCAAAAGGTTAGAGACTGAAACTGAGAAATGAGTTAAACTAACCTGAGGGGAAGTGCAACCTTCATTGAGCCCATTTAAAAAGCGACAGCAGCTGCTGCAGTTCATTACTGCTTTAGTGTGAATCAGCTTCCCACCTTTCATTAATGTCTATATGGATGTGGATGACCATATGCTACAGTGCTTTTAAAATGTGATAACAGCGTCTCCTAATTACAAGGTTTTAAAAAAAATGCTTTGGTCCTCATGGGATCTTGAAATTGCATGTAACATGATCAACAGTGCATGACTTTTTAAACATATTCATCTGGCAAGATATTGTCCGAAATGCAAAGTTTAGTCTGGAAAATAAAGTATCCTGCAGTAAGTATTCCTAAAACCACTAAATCTTCAGTAATTCTTCCCTGTGTGACCTCGTCAGGCTCTCAAATCAATACAGAGGAATTTTTATCCACTTCTGTCAAAAAATGTTCATCAGGCATTTATGGACATCAGTCTAAAAGGTCTCAACATTGCGTCTCAAAATTTCGATCAGTTTGAGGTGTGAACTTTGACAGAGTAAATGCTTCACCTTCATTCTTTTCGTTTTTAGATATTCTGTTGTAGATCTGCTGCTGTGCTTGGGATCACAATGACTTAATCTAAGCCAAGCAGCAGCATTGTAGAAAGTCTAGGTTTAAAAGTTATAGGTAGCAACTCTAAAATGTTTGTTTCCTGCAGTTACTAAGGATAACCAAGTTAGCAGTCCACCGACACTAATACACAGCTGCTATGATGTATTTTTACAGATTTGCTCGAGTACTACAGTGAAACCTTGTCAGTTTGTATTTTTTTGCAGAGCATACCTAAAAATATTCTTAATAAAATAATGAAATGGTACGTGTATTTGTATTCAGATTTTTCAGTACGGCCCTCTCAGAATCCAGCTGTTTTCTACCTGAAAACATGCAAAATGTCTAAGTGCAGATATCAGAGTGCAGTGCAACTTTAAAAAGTGACAAAAAATAGAAAGGACTACTAGGTATCACTAAACTCTGCTATTTGGGAACATTAATGGTTTCACAAGCAGCTACAGTAAAAAAGAAAGATATACCAAACCAGAACTGTGTTAGTGAATGCATACTTTCATCAGCAATAAGGTCCATAACATGCTCTGCACTAAACTGAATGACTGAATGGAAACAGTGATAGTAGAGAAAAAAATCTTTACTTAGTTCTATACTGCGAAATTTAAGTTAAAGAACATAGCAAAATGAAATTAATTTCACAAGTTAAAATTAAGGATTTCAGGGAAAAAAAAGGTTCTTTGTTTAACGCTGATCAAAGTTAAAAAAAGAAAAATAGTCTTATACACATTTTTATTTACTTTTCTTGATTAAAGTTTACCAAAAACATACTGCATCTTGACTTCAAAACTCCAAATATGCACTAGACACTGATTTTTGTGTATTGTTACCCCCGTAATATTAGTTTTTAGGTATAGTTGGTGTTTTAAGTTTTGGAATAGGCAGTATTAAGCATTTTTAAAAGGGGAGTCTGAAGTATCACAGCTTTTAGCAATTTGTGGGCGTTTTACGTCACCTCTGCAAAAACTGGGGGATTCACTGTACATTCTTCTACAAACGTATATATGCGACATTGCAAACCTTAGTTGCCCTGTTTTGGTTGAAAGGCTTTCTTCTGCAGTCCTCTCCAATAAACTAAAACCATTCTAGAGTTTTATTTTTCGTCTAAATACAGTTAGCTCATGGGTATTGATTCTTAACCAATTTCTTTATTAAACCCCATTAGTTTATGTTGAGATTTTTAGGAAGCAGAGAACCATGTACATAGTCAAGGTAATGGAGTGATAGCTACAGTTTTCCTTAAGGTCTGCTTCAAAGTTTAATGTTGTCAAACACTTCAAATTTTCAGATCAGCAGACTATAGGTTTATTAAGAATACTGAAACAAACAGCTACACCATCATCAATACATTGAGTTTTAAAATAAATGATACAATAAATGCTGCAGACTGTCGGCAGTGTACCAAAACAACCTCCTTAAATCACCTTATCGAAAAAGCAAACCGAGGCTGACTTTATTATAAAACTATGATCACATACCTTTACAGAAAAAAATCCTCCTTGGAGCATTTTAATGATTTAGGTCTGAGCAAACTGAAAGAGATATATCCTTGGCAGAGCCTCCTATCTCATACTTCCAAGCATGGTTGGCAGCACAGGATGTGTAGAGATAGTCAGTATGTAAGTGAACCTGCTGTGTAAAGTCTTTCAGGTTGAAAACCTTAAACATGGAATAATTTATCCATACAGGCATTGGGAAATTGTCGTGTATTTAAATAACTACAGGCTCCCAAAAAACATTAAAAAAAACAATCAGATGATTTGGTCCTTTGTAACAAAATCAAATGTGATCTAAAGATTGACATACAGAATGTCATTGTATAGTATTTTTGGTACTCTAAGACATCATCCATTCAAAAGACTTAAATGGATGATGGTCAGCTTATGTTATTTTTAGGCTAATATGAGCATGGTAATAGTAGCTATAATGAAAACTTTATAAGAAATACACACAGGGAAAAAATTGCCATGGTTCTCAGCAGCAGATTACAACAGAACAGAATAATCCTTTATTGTACCATGAAGGGGAAATTTGGCTGCAACAGTTGCAAAGTGACAAATAATAGAAGCATTTGCATTCACATAAGGTAGAGAAGCTATTAAAAAACAGAATTAAGAATATATGTTTATCAAGAACACATTTACAAAACCAAAGTACTGTGCAGTTATTAAAAATAAAGTTGCATACTCAGATTAGAATGTGCTACTGAGTAGGATCATTAAAAAATGGGATTATCAGAAGATAGATGTGCAGTTTGCATTAAAATGTAAAAAAAGTAAACTTATTATTTACAAGAAATTAACAGAATATAAATGGAGAAAAATACATGCACAAACATCTGCAGAAATGTTCATTAAATGAGTTAAACTGCACATTTCAGCAGAGATGTAAACATTATTGGGTTTGTTGCCATTAGTTCTGGTTGTATTGCAGTTGGATTTTCGAACAAGGTGTTTTATTGGAGTACATTCATTGGACTGGTGTGGACGTACAAATAGATTTTTTGTTCAAGATGGTTGTATTCTTTCAATGACCCGGCTTCTAATAATGAGTTGCACAGTATTTTTCTCTAAGTGATTTGACATCAGCATTTACTGAACCTACAGTTATGATTGTGTCCTTGGTCGGCATAGATAATTGGAAACTCAAAATCCTCTGCTTTCCAATGATGTCTAATATATAAATGTACAGCAAAAAGGTGTCACAAAAAAGGCAGATTTGATGGAAAAGTATTTGATATATCACAAATGGAATGTAAAAACGCTTATAAAGACTGTATACCCCCCCCCCCCCCTTAAGTGATGATTGCTCTCATTTTTATTAAGCGAAGCTCTAATGTCCATATTGGCATTCAAACGTATCAAAGTATCTTCTTTACTGCTTCCAAAATTCACAATTAATAGCTTACAGCATCTTCTGCTGGCCATCTTGAGTCAATACATTGCATTGTCGCAATTTAATTTGCTTGAGCGCCGGGCCTGTCTAAAATAGCACATGTTAAGCCTCTTTAAAAAGAGAATGACAGCATATTTAAAACCACTGCTAAACAGCAGCCTCATATGGAACCAATAGATATTATTTGTGATTAATTAATGATACTTTAAGCATATTTGTGCATGCACTTGTGGATCATTTGGTATTAGTCATTATTATTAGCAGTGGCACAAGGGTAAAAAAGTTGAATAATTATTTTGAGAGTCAAGGCTGACTCCGAAACATCATCCATAGTATTACTAAGAACTTCCACCTTAGGAATGATGTTCAGTGTTACTCATGGAAACTCATCTGTCAAATGTGTTTCCACTGCAGCAACATTACAGAAAGTAATTAATTTTTGTTCAGTAAACTGATGCGGGTCACTGTTTTACAATCGATGCATATTTAAACTGCTGAGAAACCCATACAATCATGTTATTTCTTAATCATTTATAAAGCCAGGTATTTCCTGTGCAAATTACTACATGCACTTCAGTAAAGAAATCTAAATCAATATAAAAAAGCAGTTTGTTGTTACTACATGACAGAATGTTGAACAGCACTTAGTTTATTAAATAGCAATTATAGCAAATGTGGAAAAAGCTTCGTGTGCCAACCAGGATGATGTTAAAAGCCATTTTATCCATCTGGCAGGGGACGCATTAACCTTAGACTGATATTTAAATGTCAGGACAGCATGTGCATGCGTATGTGTTCGATGAGGGTATAGACAATGTAATTCAATAGAGGCCTACCCTTTCCTGCAGCATATTATATCAGATTATGCAGTCAGAGATGACTGATTGCTGATGCCAGTGTTTTCATCAATTAGGACCAATTACCAAACAACAGCAGGAGCACACAAGCCTGTCCTGCTTAGTTATTCAGCAAAGCAACATTTTGCACAGGTGAGCACAATAGTTCTGTCATAAAAACCTGCTGTGTAAGAATATAAAGAAAGAAACAATTAAAAAAGAGAAAAATGTGATGCTTGTTCAACTTTTGGTTGCGGGCAAAAATGGGGAAGATGTAAGTGCAGCCTGGAGATTCAAGTCGAAAACATGACATGAATCAGTTCATGTTTGATTCCTCAAGGGATTGTGAGAAAAATATTTCTCTTTTTGGCTTCTTCAAAACTCATTGCTCTTTAAGATTCACTAATGTCAGATACTTTGAGGGTATTCAGTTGTGTTAAATCCCTCATTTAGTCAAGTACTAGGAATAAATATCTATTTTTACTACACAGGGGTGACATTGTTTCTTCAAGCACCAAATAAACAATGGATGAATTATATATATTTTCTAACAAGAAATTAAGGTGCAAGTTGAATTATAATATTTAAAAGTTAAGATAAGCAATTATATTTATGAAATTGACTTCAATATATTGGATGCAATAGGTTACCTTTTATTTCTTGTAATTGTCCCAGTCACTGCTTAAAGCTGAGGGTACTGTAAATAATAAGACGTCTAAGCCTAAGAGTAATAATAATGAATAATAATTATTGCAACGAGCAATAATTTGATTCGGATGTGTTGAACCAGGGAAATAACTAAACCCTGCAGGATACTGGCCCTCAAGGCTTGGAGTTGGGGACCCCTGCTCTAAATACTTGTTTGAGGCTCCTTTTGCATAAATAGTTACTGCATCAGTGCAGTAAGGCATAGAGGCAACCAGCTCCTAATGACGTGTTAAGGTAGCTCAGATTGTATAAATATGGGCTTCCGTTAGTAAAGTTAAAGTCAAAATTTAAGTCCTGGTTTATTTAGCCATTCATTCTAGAAAAAAAAAGGTGGGCTACAAGCTAAATTTGGCTTAGAAGCTAAATATTTAGTTTAAAAACTAAACTTAGCTAGCAAGCTAAATATTTAGCGTTGAACAAAACATTTAACTCAGTCCTAACTGTTTAGCTAATATTCAAATGTACTTGCTGATAAGAAGAGGACTATCGAAATCCTAACTAGGTCTTGCGAACCTGTATATAAATATAGCTGGTTGTTGATCATGTCACCTCTTTGTCATTGCTTATTCTTCTCCCAACTATCTTATCAGAATCTAATTCTTCAGTGATGCATACAATCTGACTTTTATCAATATTAACAAACCACAAAATAGCACAAACCTACACACAGACACCATTTTATATGAGTGTAAATGTAGAACAAAACATTTTTTATTCATGAAATTACAAATAAAAGGTCACTCACCAGTGTTAATTTCTTGAACAAAAAATTGCATTTCTCTCATCTGGGCAAAATTTTTAATAACTGAATTTTTGTTCAAGAAGCAAGGTTTTAAATTTGGATATCATCAAAAAAATTACTTAATTCCTTTTCTTGTCTTGGTAGCTAGTAAGAACAACCAACATTAGACGGCTGCACAATTCTACCCAACAGAACGTAAACCTGATGTATGTTATTCAGATATTTGACTCCAACCAGGAGGTATGTTTTCGTTGTTGTCTGTCAGCAAGATAACTGAAAAAGCGATGGATTAGTGTCTCTGAAACTTTTAGAAATGTCTGTAATTGGAACAGGAATAACTGATTTATTTTAGAGTTGATCTGACATGAGTCGCGGTGCTATCTCTCCTGTCTCAGAGAGCTCAAAGACGGATGAGCTTGCGCAACAACCCCTCTATGGTTGGACCATATGCACAGCAAATTCATTGGGCATGTGCAAATATCCCCTCTTTACTGGAACAGCATAGCAACAGCAGAAAAACACAGAAGAATGTCTCATTAACAGACATCTTATTGGAAAAGTACTGAAAGTAAGAATTAGATCACAACATAACGATAAGAGGGAATGAGAGTCCCTAGCGGAGATCTGCACTCAGTGTTTTTCTAGTTGAGTATTAGTTTGCATGACCAACTTTCACATTTGGCTAAATGGGACGCTCCAGTTGATTCTGGTTCGAAGCACCATGGTTTGATAGCAGGATCTCAGCTTGTGGCCATGGGACCGTCTGTGCGCTATAGCTCTTTTCACATGTTCAAAATGTTATTGGGCAGGCACATCAGATATGTCAAATATTTTAGCTTAAAGTGTAGTATGAGCTGTTTTAATGGCAACACAGACATTTACCAATGGATTTATAGCAACAGTGACTGCAGTAGTAGCTTATATAGAAATTTGCAAGACCCAGTTTTTATTTTCATCATTGAATTCACCTATTAGCAAGTTAATTTGTATTTAGCTAAATATTGAGCTCAGGTTAAATTTTTAGCTCAAATCTTTATAATTAGCTCCCCAGTTTAGATTGCTAGCTAAAATATCTAGCTTCAAACTAAATACTTTGTCGGCAAACTAAATATTTAGCTAAAACTTATCAAAGCAAAGTTTGCCAACAAAATATTTCATCCTAAACAAAAATGTTAGCTTCCTTACCCCTGCTTTTAACCGGACACTTAAACATCACGTAATGCAATAGACGCATTTTACTTGCGAAATCGGAAGTGTTTTAGATGTGTATATCTGTATATCTCACAAAAGCATTCCACACAGCTGAAACCTGGAGATCAAGGAATCACAGGAGATTGCAATTGCATAATTTAAAGAGTAGCATGCGGGGAAAAAACATTTAATTCTATGTTTCTGAGTAGCACAAACTCACCATCCACTCCCAGAACTGCAAATATTTCTGTCCATTCCTTCTCCTTTTTCATGTTGTCCACGTTAAAATGAGCAGTGGTACCATATAAACTGTGTGATTCTCCACTTCAAGGATTCAATTCTAGTCATCTATGATAAAAATCAACAAATTAGACCTACTGTACATAAGGACTGACTTCAATCCTGGTGTTACAGGTAGGGATGTTTTGTTTTTCATAGTCAAGCAATCAGAAATCGGCATGTGTCTTTTATGGGGTATTTTACTTTGCTTAAATGCCTGATTTCTCCTGTTTTAATGAACTTGAAGTTAAGTAGTACCGATTGATTAGTTAACCAAAACCATGAATACTTACATTTGAAAACTGCAATAATTTAACTGAAAATGCTTATTTTCTACTTGGTATTTTAGTTTTGTTGTTTGTTTTATTAATATATTTTTTATCCAATTCACCATCATTTCTTGCAACAAAGAAAAAAATAAGACCCCTCTTCAAATTCATTGGATTTTTTTGTTTGGTAGAAGTATCGGCATTGTAACACGGTATTGGCAAGTACTCAGAGCCAAGTATCTGTTTTGTATATGCTTGAAAAGAGTGGTATCGTTGCATCCCTATTAAAATAATACATTATAAATGTTTTCTGGTTTGCAGAACGTAGCATAGTTGAGTATGTATATAAGTAAAGGCATGTATTATAAAGTTGAGCTCTAATTTAACCTGTGTCACCCTCCACAGACAAACAGATGGTCCAGATGGTTTGTGTTTGTGTGCGTCTGCACTTCAGGAGTGTGAGCTCAGCAGGCTACTTGCTGTCTGGTGGCGGACGCCCCGGGGTTTGACAAATAGGAGTTTCCCCAGCAGCGCTGCTTATTAGCAAACATTTGGGGCCTCACCTGTGTGTGTATGTGTCATTGTGTGTGCGTGTGTGTGTGTCTATATGCATTGCTTAACATTTGAATGTGATCTAGGGAGCCTGGCTTTCCCAGACTTGCAGTCAGCGTTTCTCACACCCCTGATGCCAGCAAGTTGCTAATGTTCCCCAATTGCTTCGATCCCGAAGGGGATGAGTAACTTCCGTTTACGCCCTTTTTCTACAATGGCAAGACAAAACATTGAGAGCATCTTCAGGATATTGAAAAACAGCTGTCAAGTCTTCTCAAAGGCCAAAAAAGAAGAAAAAAAAGCTGTCCATAAGCAAAAGCTCTACAGAAAGCAGCTGAACCACAGATTATTAATATTTATGGCGTTCAAAGAGAGCTTTTCCCAATTATGAGGTCTAATGCTATAAAACTCAAGAACAATTTTATTAATAAAATACAACTGGAGCTACAATAGGATATGTCATGAGCTGAGGAAAAACTTGTTAGCATTAGCCAAGCACTTAAGGATATATTATAAGCGTTTAAATTGATTTAATTAGCTTGTGTATAAAATAGCTATAAATGGATGTAACTACAATAAAAGCTTAATTCAAGGATAAATCTAAAATGTCCTGTATGTAAAGACTCCACAGCTATATTACATCAGACATGATTCAAAAGACATGATTTCTTCTGTTTCCACTATTCTGGATGTGATGTCTCACAATCCGGATTTGGTTATCTTTACAAAAGGGCACAAATTAAATCATTATCCGAGGTAGAGGCTAGGGACAGGGAGGGGAATACAGCCAGCATTAGGTTAATGAGCTATGAAATTAAGTGAATTTCTCAGCTTGCAGGCCTCATCTCACATCCTAAATATCAGCTAACACGGCTAATAAACTTTAGTCCATCATCAATTACCTGGAGCAATTATGTCCAAGCAGCTGAAATCTGGAGCGTGTGAGGCAAGTGGGAGCAGAATAAAGGAGAAATCCCCAAAATAAAGACATGATTTAAATCGTTTATTAATGATCTCCTTTCTAAGATAACCAAGGTAATTAAATACGATTTAATAAGAAAAAGGCAGTTTTTTTTTATTTAGGTCAAGTATTTTATCATAATCATTTATTATTTTCTTTAAATTCAAGATTAAAATAACTAATGAAAACCTAGATGGTGAGGTCATGAGTTTGTAATTTAACATGAGGCACACCTGTTGATGTACTTTATTAAGTTGCAGTTCAAACATATTGGTACCTCATAATTGCTCATCCTATGTTAAAGAAAATGTAGAATTTAAATTAATAAAAAACAAAAATACCGCAGTTTGCTTCAAATGTTTCCATCTCCCACATTTTTTCCCTTTGGATTCTCTCAGCCATTTATATGCTATATAAAAACAGAATATCTGGCAACACTCACACTGAAATCACACAGAGCAAATTAAATGGAAACCATTCGCTTTACTATTTTTACTGCAACTCATCTCTGCACATTGTTTTGCACCCTCTCCTTCCCACCTGTCTGTCTAAACTCGCTCCTCTCTGTTCCTTTCATCTTCTCTTCTTTGACACTAATAAGCAGTGAAAACTGTTGTGTACTGGAGTCCTAAGATGCCAGCAGTCATCCCAAGTAAAATGCTACGGCCTCGCCTTTACCATTAGCTTCACATGCAGGCTGTCAGTTCCAAACACTCAGGAGGCACTTGGAGCCTTTGATTTGTGACATGTGACACAGCAGCTATGTTAGGTGATCTAAGTAAATCACATATAATGCTGTGTTTAAAAGGGACTTCATAAAAAGAGGTGTAAACATGGAACATGAGAGCATGTTCCTATCAAGCATCTATCTAGCAAGAGTTCTGATGAAAAGAGAGATCTCGTTTCTCCTGTTTTAGCTCCCTTTCACTGGCTCCTTGTTAAATCCAGGATAGAGTTTATAATCTTCCTCCTTACCTATAAAACTCTTAATAATCAAGCTCCATCATACATCAGAGATCTGATTGTTACATATGTTCCTAACAGAGTACTTTGCTCTCAGATTGCAGGTTTACTGGTAGTTCCTAGGATTTCTAAAAGTAGAATGGGAGGCAGATCTTTTAGGCTCCTCTCCTGTGGAACCAGCTCCCAGTTTTAGTCCATGAGGTGGACACCCTGTCTACTTTTAAGACTAGATATACCTTCCTTTTTGATTAAGTTAGAATGGCTTAGGTTATCATAAACTATCCCTCTAGCTATGTTGCTGCTACTTATCACTTTTTCTTCACTCTGCTAGTTTTCTCTTCTACTACTCTCCAGTTGTATTATTTGCTGGCATTTAAACTTAATACAATTCTGCTTTACTGAAGGGCAACTGAGCAATATGTGAAAATATAAATTCTATGCTGACATTTTTTCCAGTATGCAAAAAGTGAGCAACTTGCATGAAGAACACTGCTGTATAAAAAAAAAGACTCACAGGGACATTTTCAGTCTTCAAGCACCAAGTAATGAAATGTTTGCTGCAGACAAGAATATTCAGCACCCTTTTAGAGAAAAAAAAAAAGAACTTTAAAATGAATGTACTTTATGTTAAAAATGTGCTATTTTCTCGGGCGTCTTTATGTCTCTGCATGTTGATATAAAACTAAACCCTACAACACGGTTGCACACAGAGCTCCCTGAACAGCTGACTGGAAGAGCAAATGTGATTATTAAATGCACATTGTAGGGAATGACTGTTTGGACAGAGCAGACTTAATCCATTCATCTGTGTGCAGAAGAGGACCAGCTCTCTGACATTTTTTACTTAATCACAGCTTTACTTTATAAGTCCTCTCAGGCCATGCAGAGATCAGCCGTTAGAAAAATACAAAAGCAGCAGAAAACATTAAATCAAAATCCAATTGAAAGCTTCCACCGGCCTTGTTAGTATTGTGCAATGAGGGTTTTTTTTAACCTAAAGTGAAAAAAGTATGTTCTCAATAAATTTAGGAAATCAGTTACTCCACTGCACTGCTCGTCAACATACATAACAAAATGTTTTATTTTATGACTCAACTTTATCATTAAACATAGTTTTAACTTGTCTGCAAAAGCATATCCATATGGCTGATCCAGATTACCATGCCTACAAGTCACTCTAGATATATTTATTGTTCATTATGATCGACAGGGTCAAAAAAATTCGGTCATAATCCATTCATAAGGGGGACTCAATCGAACATGCTAATACCAATTTAATAAGACCAAGTTTTTATTCATTTTGAATAATATTCATTCCAAACAACCTGAATAGAGAAATACATATAAAAATACATTAAACGACTGCACTTAAAAATCTAATGCCTGCTGCTGTTTTAGTTATGGTTGCAAAGTTTCATCTTCACATCTCTTGGCAATGAAAGCTCTTCTAATGACCATTGAGCTCAAAAAACGTCCCTCACTTTGCGCTATGCACTTTTCCCCCCCACACATTTTCCATATTCCTTTTACTCACTAATAAAGTTAGTTAATTTCCTGGGTTACATTGATAAAGTCTTATAAATTACTTTGGTGTAATCTAGTCTAAATGGTGGAATGAGCTTCAACTAGATAACAAGATAAATACTTAAATATGTCCATAATTGTTTCACTTCCTTTAGTAACACCTTTGTGATCTGCAACAACAAATATGTCTAACCCTGACATATAAACATATTACCATTTTTTATACCAGCCTCACCTCTGTCTTACATGGTAAATGACATATTTCAGCTCACGGTGTAATTCATTCATTTTGCATCAAGAATGAGGGAGATAATCAATGCCATCCCATCAAGTTCACCCCGTCCGCAAACGTAAAGTCATTAAAAAGCAAAAGTTCCCTGCATCAAGCAGTCCTGGTTGCATGCTCCAAATGTCAGGATTAATTGTACACCGTCTCACTTTCCTCCAGGAGATTTATTACATTTACTAAGAGTGATGTGCTGTGGTAACGCAAAAGCAAAAACAGTTTCCAAACTTTCCCTCGTATCCTGTGCACTTCCCTCAGTAGTTCATCAAAGCGGTTGTTCTTTATGCATGTTTTATTTTGTTACTCTGACCAAAATAGCATGCAGAGTCTCTTTACCTGGTTTCATTATAAGGGGAGAGAGAGAAAAAAATTGCGGTGATAAAACTCACTGCAGCTCTGAGCAAAATGTGTCATGCTTCTCTGTGAGCGAGCAGCAGGAGGCAACAGCTACATGTCCCTGCTTTCAGTGCACAGAGCTAAATAATAAAAAAGAACATAAGAGCTCAATTCGCAGAGTTGGAAAGAGTTGGAGTGGTAGCAACCCATCAACAAACACATTCGGTCCTCTAAATGAAATGTCATTGTCAGCCTGTGTGTGTGTGTGTGTGTGTGTTGGTTTAAGGGTTGCCAGTGGGCCATTCCATTTCTGTGTAGCAGAGACAGCTGCTGCATTGTCTGCTGTACAATGGCGATTAGGAGGGTAACAAAGAAGGAAAGCGAGTGAATCTTATTGTGTTCAATACAATGGCATTTTATGAGGATAAAAGACAGAAAGAAAGATAAAGGGAGGATTTTATGTCCGCTGTCCCACAAGTATTTTTGGTGTTGAGCTAAGAGAAGAAAAGAGGGAAGATTTTACTGCAGATTGAGTTGATCTTAAGGGCTGTGTTTTCATCATGCAGACATACAAAAAAAAAAAAAAAACTGTGAGGATTCCTTATTGCAAGTAGGTTAAAAACATTGCCACTTAATAAAGAAATGTCAGATTTTTATATTTTAACTTGACTGTTCTGCCAGGTTTTCACAGTCATGTGCAACCATTAAATTTAAAAGCCAAACAAAAGTTTAAAATGAAGCTCTGCAATAATTGGAGCCAGTTTTAATTACTACATTTCCCTTTCTTGGGACACAATGTGCAATTTCCCAAATTGTGCTGGACTTTTTACCCTATAGGAGTTGGACATATCAAAAGTTTGTCACACTGTATGATGCTACAGCAGAAAAACCTTTAACTTCAGAAAAGTTTGAGAAAGAGAAAGATCTGTCCAATGAAGGACAGGCAGCAAGTTGTTGACACACTGAGTTGGCTGTTGAAAGCAGACTTTGAAAAGAGTACAAAGAAGAACCTGAGGGTGAGCAAAACAGTATTAAAACAAGATGTGTCACAGAAGACACACTGCATAACCTAGAGCTGGGCGATATGGCCTGAAATCTATATTGCGATATAATCTGAAGAATGTGTGAAAACGATGCCTATTGCGGTATATTCTTTTTGTTCTTTAGATATTTCAAAATGACTGCTTATGAGCATTCTCTTTTTCCAGACACATTACATCAGAACAAATTCTAAAGGTTTAGAATGCCATTTTTAACAACATTGATTGTGCAAAATGCATGTTATAAAATATTCAACGATTTTTCGAAAAATATTACAACACAAAAATTCTCAACATGCATGAACATGAAGATATTTTAAATAAAATAAAAGGGAAGAATTATGAAAATAACGTTTGACATTTTCTGCTTTCCTGTTTACTTATTTATACATTTAATATCACACATGAAGAAACCTGCATATATTTGAATCAAAAATGAATCAAGTTCAACAGGTTTCATTTCCGTTAAATGAAAAACAACCAACTTTAAACTTTGAATATCGAGTATGACATAAGACAAACCGTGAACATCAGTAGCCTTCATTATCTGGTACAAAGTATGCATGAACAGCTTGATGAGATCATCAAAATGCATAACCGCATTATGGCGGTATAAAACCTCTACCTTTGGCTAAAGTTCTACTTTATACCTTTTATATTGCTTACTAATTCTAACACTTATTCATCTTTGTCTTCCGTGGTTTTTAGTTGTTAGAAAGCAAAATGGACAGTTATCCAACAAGCACAGAGTCAAGGTCACCACTAACGAATGCTTTTTGTACACCTAGAGACTTTGAAAAGATTTAGGAAAGACTCTAAAAGATTATCAGCTCACATTTAAAGGTTTGGGTTAACAGTTGTGTAGTCTAAGACTAAAGATTATATAAACACTGAATCTTCTAAGGACACTATTTACAAGACTACACCTAGATTATTGTAGCTTCCCGCCAAATTCATCCCATAATGCTCAGCATTATAGTTGCTTTATGTGCGAATGTTGTTGCAAAGTGGGTACTGTATCAACAAGTAACTGATTAACTCATATCTTTTTAATGCAAGGTGTTTATGCTGTACCACTTGCTCCATGCAGATGCACCGATAGCGCCGATTTATACCTGTATTCCAGGGAGCAAGGTTGGAATACACTTTGTAATTTATGGCCCATTTCTAGGCCATTTTTCAGCCATATTGTATTTGTTGTGTATAGACCCTGCCAGTCTCCATAGGTGGCTACAAAACTGTTATTCATAAATATGACAGCTATGTTCATAGCCTCCTTTTCCGCAGGAACCCAAAAAAAAATGTGTGGCAAGGTGCAAATCAATGTAAGAGCAAGATTCAAACCCACCATCATTGCATTGGTATCCTGCATGTTAACCATTGTGCCATAGCAGCAAGATACAACTTTAAATAGCCAGGGTATATTTTGAACCAGACAGGACACCCTATACGGCCACACAGTTGAATAAACTGAGGGAACAGATTATGATTCTGTGTGCACAGTTTAATAACTGGTTTAGATCTTGACATATTCTTGCGGCTCTCTAATGTGTAGTTGACTCTTGTTTGACTCTTTAACCCATGGTTTCCAGGTCCAGGAGTTACCTGTCTCACTTAAGACACGACCCCAATGTTGATTTTCCTCTCACTCTTACCACCACTGCAGAACAAGACACCAATATGCTCAAACTTTTCTCCTTGAAGTAGCAACTGACTACCGTACAAAGAGAGATCTATTTCAAATATGACCTCATACCTCAAGGCTGCGGCGGCGCTGGGGAGGGTATTGGGGGGTCTCAAAACCCTCCCAAAAAAAGCCTTGACCCCCCATTTGACCCCCCAACCACCACCCATGGGCGCGTAACGGCCACGAGGTATGAGTGGGACAAGTCCCCCGCACATATTTTTACGAGCCGTCTTTAAATGCACCTTAACTGCACACACGCTAACGCAGCGGCATGGATCACAGATAGGTGCAGCAGAGCAGCTTGTTAAGCAAACCAACCAGTCCAGAAAGGCTACAAACTTTGCAGAGATTTTTCCAGACAAGTTGCAGTTTAAATTTTGCTGATGGATGCAGGTAATCTTAGCTAAATGATAGCAAGTTAATACATGCAACTATATCGTTTTAAGCTAGTTAACATACTAGTGTTAGTTATTTTACATAACTTGCTAGTTAGTTAATGTTTGGAGTAAACCCAGTCCTATTTCATTTTTGTGTAGATTTTGTGCTCATTATTACTGTTCAGATAATAAAGAGAAATCATTATTGAATTGTTATTCAACCTTAGAAAGGACATTTCAAGGCTCTCATTTAAATCCATACCATCTTTTCTTAAACACAGCCCACAAAACGAGCTTAAACGAAGAAATGAAACGTTTTTTTTTCCTTTCTTAATGTGAACTATCATATACTGTATGTCTTATCTTCTTTAAATCTGTGTGTTCTAATATTGTACACAGTCTGTATGTTTGAAAGCAACCATGGATGTGGTATACTTTTTTTTATTCTTGTAAACTGAAATAACCTGAGAAACGAAATGCAGAAATTAATTTACCTACCCTCCTTCCGATGTACAGTACCTTCGTTGCTTCCAGCAAGTATTCAATCACCATTTTCCTATTTTGTGTTATAGCCTTACTCATGAATGGATACAATTCGTTTTCCTCCTCAAAATTCTACACACAACATCCCATAATGACTATGTGAAAATAAGTTGAGTTTTTTTTGGAGATTTTTGCAAATGTATTTAAAATAAAAAAAACTATTAAATCATGTACAAATTTACAGGCTTTTTCATGAGGCTCAAAATTGACCATAGCAAAAAAAAAAACACTGATCATCCTTGAGGCGTTTCTGCATCTTAATTGGACGTAATTTGGAAAGGCACACACCTGCCTACATAAGATCACACAGTTGACCATGCATGTTGGAGAACATGAGTGGTAAGTTATGGGGGTATTATGTGTAGAATTTTGAGGGGAAAATTTTTTTTCATTTTATAATAAGGCATTAACTTTAAAAAGTGAACAAGGTGATGCACTGTGAATACTTTCCGGATGCAAGAATGAAATTGTTTTCTTTGTACCAAAATAATATAACTCATAATACATCCATGTTTGCTTTTAGACGTGCACACAATGTTTGCAATACTAGAATATAAAGATTATAAGGGGAGAGGTATATGCTAGTTTGAGTAACACAGAATGTAAAACAGCAGTACATCTTATTTTCCTGAGCTTGTTTCTTGAGCTATGATAATTTTAATGGAGATTTAAAAGAGAAATTGTATCCAATTCAGAGTTAGGCTGTAATAAGTAAAATGTGGAAAAAGTGATGCACCGTCCATCCGTCCGTCCATCCATCCATCCATCCATCCATCCATCCATCCATCCATCATGTCTCAAAGCTGTGTGATTCTTAATGCCTTTCAGTCCCCCCTCTCCCCCAAAAAAGGGAAATAAGCAAAACAAACAGAACAAAAGAACAACTCAATGCATAATTATCTAAGCCTTCCAAGCTTCAAATTGATCAAATCCTCTGAAATAGAGACCTGAAGGGGCTCAAATACAGAGCAAAATTAAATCTGCTCTTTTCAGGGAAAAACCATGCTGTTATCTGTTTATATCAACCTGAACATGAGGAGACATAATCAGACATTTCATGATTTAAAATTTCCTATGGTGTATTCTTACCGGTTTATGTTAGGCTGTAAACGTTTAGTTATTTAACTGTAGAGCAGAATAAGCAAGAGCTAAAAAAGTAACAGTTTGACATCACTGTGCAGTGACATGATTTTGTTTCAAACAGCTGAGCATGCAAACAAACATCTGCAGTCTTGTCTCCGTGAACCTCATGTGAACCTCAGTAGGATAATTTACTTGACAAAAATGTTTTTAAAGTTTATTTTTAAACTTAAATGGGTACTTTTAGCTCAAAACATCAAATTAGTCAATGAAGTGCACTTCCTTTATGCTCTTATTTCCTAATTTATTGCAAGAAAGTTTTCGCTATGTTTCCGTTCTGACGGGGATTAACTTTTCTTCAGCAGTAAGCGTTTTGAGTGTTTAAAGTTTGAAAATACTTTTTATCTGTAAAGATACATTTAGGTTATTTATTTTATTTAAATGTTTAATCTTTATAAATCATGGATATCTTTTGAATGGTTCATAATACTGCATATGTTTTGTTCCATATTTTGTCTTCATTCTCTTTTTAACCAAATTCTCTAAGCTTGTTTTCTACCCTGATGCTGTACATTTGGTGAGATGACCCAATTTTCCCAGTTGCATTGTTCAAATTCTTATCCATATGGTAGCTGAAGCAATATGTGATAGGTACCCTTTATAATCTAGAATCAATCTTACACTCAAATCTTAATATCAGACAAAGATAACCTGAGTAAACAAAATAGGCTGTTTTTAAATATCATTTATTGAGAGGAAAAATAAATATTGTGTAAAACATATTTTAAAATCTGATTTGACAGAGTTTTACTGCCCATTTTGATCATTGTTCTTCAGCTCCAGCACTCTTAACCTGTGGAACTCCTCAAGGCTCAGTTCTGGGTCCTGTCCTGCTCTCATTGTCTTCTTCTTCTTCCCCCTTCAGAGGTCGCTACAGCAAATCATCTGTCTTCATTTAGTCCTATACTCTGCATCCTTTGCCCTCACACCAACTAACTTCATTACCTCCTTCACCACACCCATATCATGTATTTCATGACAGTCTTGTGATCGTCTTACTCCCTGGTCTTAATACCTCTGCAGAGGGTCTGTTTTCTGTATTTTCATAATTAATGTTTGCTGGAAATGTCTATAGTAATGCATTGTATTTTCTAAGCATTTTAGATAAATGCTGTATATTTTAGACCTAAAGCTATTTATATGAAATGTTTGACAGTTTTGGAATGCTGTGCTTTGTAGCTTTATGCAGGCTACACAAGGAAATAAATCTTAGGTTTTAACAGCCTCCTAATTTTTATGTAAATAAATAATCCAGAAACTGCATTTTATGAAAATAACCCAGTTTTTTGCGGTTCTGTTTGAAAAAAACAAACAATCAACACCTTCACAAGATACAATTTTCCTATTATTCCGTCCCATTAGCTTTAAATGAAGTTACTAAATTAGTTTTACATACAAAACATACCCCAGGTCTGCCAAACACAGACTGGGTAATACCTGACATAATTAGCCATAAAGTTAAAGTGTGTCCCAATTAGCTCAGGGCTGTAGTGAAACTTGGTGCTACGCTGCATTGACTCCCCCCTCATTAACCTTTACTTAGCGAGGAGGGAGAACTAGGTACAGACTTCTATGCAAGTCATCTACACATTAACACATCTCCTGATACACTCAAGAGTTGAGGCCTCATTACTGCAAATAATTATAATTATTAGTGATTCACCGTTGCAGATATTGGTATCGTGGCCGATACAGTTCTAATCTACTCGTATCGGCATCGGTTAGTTAACAGATATTATGAACCGATACAAAAAAAAATGTGGAAACTCTGCAATAATTTCACAGAAATGTTTCATTTTCATTGAAATTGTAGTTTTGTGGTAATTTTTACTAATATTTAATTTTTTATCTAATTCACTATTGTTAGTTGTAACAAGCAGAAACTCTTTTTGGGAACATTATTGGTTACCAAGGAATCAATATTAAGGAGAGAGCATTTCTGTTTAATAAATATCCACTAAAAGCTTGGTTTTACATTCTACCCAAAATGCACAAAAATCTAATGCAACCTCCAGGTAGAACCAATGTATCAGCAGTGGGAAGTCTGACAGAAAGAATATCTAGCTTTGTAGACCTTCACATAAAGAAATTTGTACCAAACCTAAAATCGTATGTGAAAGACAGTTCACATTTTTTATGGTGATTAAAGATCTTCCAAAACCCCACCCTGAAAAAAGCTTGTGCATCTTAGGTATAGAATTCTTTTTATACTAATAATGATTACCAACTGGGTCTTAGATCATTAGAATTTTTCCTTAACACCAGATTGAGGGATAATCCCACCACTTTGTTAATCTTTAAATTATCTACATTTGTTTTAAAAAAGGAACTTTTTTAAAGATATGCTTTCTTCCACATTTCGGGCACAGCCATGGGCACCAAGATTGCACCCAGTTTCATATGTCTCTTTGTTGGACACTGGGAAGAACAAGTTCTTTATAATGAATCAAACAATCCTTTTTTATCTCATATTATAGTTTGAAAACAATATATAGATTATATATTTTTACTCTGTAAAGGACCGGTCATCACCTTATTAGAATTCCAGAAATCTTTAAATAGACATTTTGCAGACCTACATTTTAGTCTAGACTATCACTTGGAGGTCATCAACTTTCTCAGCATTAAGGTGGAAGGTTGTCAGCCTCACTCTGTTCAAAACCAACAGATCGCAATAACCTACTACGTGCTAACAGTTTTAATCCCCCATATTTTAGGAAAAGTCTACCTATTAGTCAACTCGCCAGGAATAAACGAATCTGTGACAGACCACAACAATTTTATTTAAACAAAGTGGAATAAAACCTCCAGCAAAGATTAAGACAGAAGTTGTATTTTATATTAAATTAAATAGGGGGGAATATTGTAAGAAGCTTTGTCATACATGAGCCAAAGTATCCAGCATTTGGGGCTTAGAGCATTAAGATCTATTCTGCTGGTGATAGAAAGATGTTATCTTAGGTTAAAAAAATCATCCAAGAACATAAAGTTAAGAAATAAATCTAAAGCAAACTATTAATATGTATGAACTCAGTTCTATCTATACTGCAGATTATCATCCTGCTTCTTTGGGGAGTGTGAAAAAAGCTGGAAAAGCATCAAGCTGGTTTGATTTTCACACAGACGAAGATCTGTATCAGTGGAACTCAGTGCAATGCCTATAAATAGTCTCGATGGAAAAATGCACTTAGACGTTATTTTGAGTCAGATGAACTTCTGGCATTTGTATTTTTATACTACACAGCAGTTCTAATAGAAATGCTGATAAAGTTGTCTTTGACCCTATTTAACTTGGATCGGGCCCCAAGCTAATGTGGTCAATAGGTCTAGTTTTGCAATAGTGATTTGTTCAGTTTGTACTCAGAAAGGCAAAAATTCTGTATTTGCAGTCAGAAAAGCCAGTGGAAAACCTGATGAAGTTGGAAATCAGACCTGTAAAACCAATATTCCTCTTCCTGCCCCGAGTTAAAAATTTAATATGGCTGCCAATTTAAAAAATACAGTCAGAGTAGCAGGAGTAACTATATATTTTGAACTTCTGATAGATTCCAACATGATTGACCGAAGTATATGTAGACACTGTATAATCTCTATTTTTTAAAATGTTCCCTACTGTATGAACGCATTAATTTGAGTGAAATGTTATTTGCTTGTATTGCTAATGGCAGTTGGCACAACAGTAATTCCCACTGGTTTTTCATCAAGAAAAACAGCATGGTAGGCTCTAAATAAACATTTCTTAAGACAAAAAACAAATAAATGTCATAACCATTGATGCTGGTAACGTGTTTCTCCTAATATGACCACTTTTTCAGTGTTACATTAGTATTTCCATACAAGCAATCAAATTTGTTCAAACCACACTGCATTACTATTTTTTGTAACTTTCTTATGCAAAAAGATATATTTGGTACACAGGGTCAACGTTAGCAAAAGCAGTAGGAAAACAAGCAACAATAGCATTAAATATGGTCTAACATAGCTTCTACAACACTGCTGCCACAGCTGTATAATCTGAAAATTAAACAGCTGAGTATCTCCTCTACAGTGTTTTGTTTCTACCATACAAATCCAGCTCTCTACCCGGTCTGAATTCTGTACTCTGCCCCCTAGGGGAACTCTCCAGCAGAATGTGCAGTGCACAAGCAAGTACATGCCTGTTGTTTGTGTAAACTTGAGGTTAAAAAGCAAGTATATATATGGCCTTACTGTTGCACTTCCAATAAAGTGGGTATTTTCAAAACTGCATATTGTTTTTATGTTTTACTAATGCACTTTTCAAAAAGGGTCAGAGCAGACTCTACCTGCTGAGGAGGCTGAGGTCATTTGGAGTCCAGGGAGTGCTTTTTAGACTTCTATGACTCTGTGGTGGCATTCATCATCTTTTACACTGTGGTATGTTGGAGCAGCATGTTATCGACAGCTGAGAGGAAGAGGTTGGATAAACTCATCACGATGGACAGCTATGTTCTGGGATGCCCCCTAGAACTAGTGCAGGCGGTGGGAAACAGAAGAACTCTGGTCAAAATAACATAAATGATGGACAGAGTCTCCCACCATGCATGGAGATGTTGCTGAACTGCAGAGATCCTTTGGTGACAGACTGCTACATCCAAGATTCATGAAGGTCCTTCCTCCCTGCAGCTGTTAGACTTTACAAGTAGCATTGCAAGGATACCACTTTTTTCAAGCCGATACGATACCGATACTTGAATCAGAGTACTTGCCGATACTTCTATTACACAAAAAAATTGCAATCAATTGGAAGAAAGGTTTTCATTTATTTTCTGCTTGAGCGTGAATTAGGTAAAAGTAAAAATATTTATAAAAATGACCACAAAAAAAAATCTGTGAAATTGTTGCAGTTTCCACATTTTAAGAATCGGTTCATGGTATCAGTTAACTTTAACAATGATACGTGTACATTAGACTGGTATCGGGGCCGATACCAGTATTGGTATCGGTTAGTGACTTTGACGCTGTGATTTTCTCTCTAATGAAACTCTCCAGCTCTCTCTGGGTGTTCCATGTCCAAAATAGAAATGTAGGCTTTCCAGCAATTTTGGGATTTTCCCCAAGAAAGACACCAAAGGGAATCCTAGATGTAGTTTATAAAATTACACAAAAGAAAAATACACTGGGAAAAGAACCATAAGATTCACTGCAGATTTTACATAAGCAAGAAATTTAAGCTGACAACAACACATCGACAGTTGACCTAACAATGTCAAAGCCTTTATGTTACATCTTTGTATCATTCATAGATTTATTGTATTCTCAAGTTTCAAAGAACTCATAGATTACATTATGCGTCTGCCTGTTTGACTAGCCTGAGGATTGCAGAAACATTTGATAGCCATAGCTTTGAACAATGTCTAAAATAGATCTTTTTAAAGTCCTGGTTTAAAAAAAAGTGTCCTCTTTAGTCACCACAGATTCTGAATAGATGTCCCCCTCCCGTGCCATTAAACAGAAAAAGGTAGCACTTTACTACAAATGATGCTGGTGTGACACTAAAAGCTGAGAATGAGAGGATGTAATTACTATGATCAGAAGAGACTTGTAACATTTTCTGGTTTGTATTGTGATTGAATCCTGTCATTACTTTCACTGGGTTGTAGCCTCTTGGAAATGAGGTGGAGATTTTTTCTTTCCCTAGAAAATCTGACATTTTTTACACTTCTGTTTCCTGACAAATACATGCTGACACAGCTGGTTAAGTTAGTTTGGTACCTGAGGCACTTTCTGTGATTCTGAAGACATTTAGGCAGAAGGAAACAGAGACAGCTTTCATTCTTTGGGAAAGCCCCAAGGAGCTGCTGAGAATAGCCAGAGGCCAACTTCAAAACACAGAACCTAAAGAATCAAGCGGAATGTTGGTTCTGATCCGTTCCCACTGGGATTCCATTTTTTGTTAACACTTTGTTGTTCTAAAAGGCCTCATTAACTCTTCTGGCTTGGAGCAGAATGATAAAAAAGAAAACCTACCTACAATGTGTAAACCTTTCCCTTTCCATTGCTTTCACTTAGCGTCCTTTCCCCCTCATGCACATTAATAAAGACAGAAACTGAACACACACGTATAAGCCCTCAACAGGCATGGGATGCTTGGCTGGTCATGCATTTCCTCTCCTGCTCAGTTACACTTTGCCAGTCACTCAAACAAAAGGCAAAAAGGAAAAATGATTGGGTGACAGTGTATACACCTAAAAGCAAACAATCAGCTCCTCTGATAATTTTAAGAAATTAGAAATTTTTATATTTTTTCTAGCTTGTTAGAAGATAAAATAGAAAAAAGTGGATGACAAAAACCACACAGGGCTGAGATCAGTTCACATAGATAAACAAAAGGAACCAATTATGTAACAAAAAAAAATATTACTGATTTCTTTGTTACAGTCAATCTACAGTTATGGTTGAATCTGAATACTAATAAATAAATCCAACACAGGGTTTCTGAAGGGTGGTAAAGAGTCTTAAGATTTTTCCTAGGGGTGTGATGGTATTTATATTCGTATTTTTCAGTACGGCCTTGTTGGTTCGGTATGCACATGTACAGAATAAATCCAGCTGTTTATCTAACTGAGCTCATTCAGAATGTTTATATGCAGAACTCAGAGCGCAGTGATATGTTTCTGCAGCGCAAGTTTAAAAAAAGACATCGATCAATAAAGTCTGTTATTTGGGAACATTAATGGTTTCTCATGCAGCTCAAGTAAAAAAAAGAAAGATGGACCGAACGCATCTTTCAACAGCAATAACGTCCATAACACGCTGTGCACTGAACTAAATGACTTAACCTGAAACAATAAAGTTGACTGAAAACATCACTGATACTAGAGAACAAGCCGCTGACCTCTAACATGGCTACCAGTAGCATCCAATTAGAACAAAACTCCTTATTTTGGATCAAATGCAAGTTGACAGAATCCCTGTTGATGAGAAGGGATTTTCCCCAACAGCTGCCCAAACACTATTTAATGACAGCTGGGAGACTAGGCTGTCAAAATATCAAAACAAATCCAAAAAGATCTAAGCATGTTTTATTCTCAAATATTGGTAAAATACTATAAAACATTTGTAAACATTTACAGTACAGACCAAATATTTGGGCACACCTTCTCGTTCAATGTGTTTTCTTTATTTTCATGACTAACTTGTAGATTCTAAATAAAGGGCATCAAAACTATGAATGAACACATGATGTATGGAATTACTGTATGTACTTAAACAAAAAGGGTGAAATAACAGAACACATGTTACATTTTAGATTCTTTAAAGTAGCAACTCTTTGCTCTGATTACTGCTTTGCATTATCTTGAGCTTCAAGAGGTAGTCACCCGAAATGGTTTTCCAACAATCTTGAAGAATTTCCCAGAGATATTTAGTACTTGTTGGCCCTTTTGCCTTCACTCTGCGGTTCAGCTCACCCCAAATCATCTCGATTGGGTTCAGGTCCGGTCACTTTGGAGGCCAGGTTATTTCACACCTTTTTGTAAAAGTACTACATAATTCCATATGTGTTCATTCATAGTTTTGATGCCTTCAGTGAGAATCTACAATGTCAATAGTCATGAAAAATAAAGAAAACGCACTGAATGAGAAAAGTGTGTCCAAACTTCTGGCCTGCACTGTAGACTGACTGTTTTCAAGTGGTTATATTGTTCTCTACTCTGTCTGCTTGTACCATTATATATATATATATATATATATATATATATATATATATATATATATTATTATATAATAATATATATATATATATATATATATATATATATATATAAATCAAATCTGTCAGTTCTATACGTTCAAATTTAAGTTCTTGAACTTAATGAAATAAAATTAATTTCAGGAATTGAGAAGAAAAAAAAAAGGAAAAAAGGTTCCTTATTTAATGCTGATCAGTAACAAAAAAAGTCATATACACATTTTTTTTAAACAGCTTGGACATACATGACCCAAATTATGCAGTAAATGAACGCTTAGCGAAGCGAGTAAGATTTAATCTGCTGGCAATACAATGACAATATCAGACTTCTGTACTTTGGGCTTTGGAGAACTGAAAGAACTAAACAAGTATTCCAACGTATCAACTCAGCTAAAATATCTAAAACTTTGTCAAGGATAGAAATCTTTGTTTGAAAGGCTTAAACATTTTTACTGGTGCAAACGCATCATGCCTTCATTTGAATCTGCAACAAATTTTGATTTAACATCCAGCGCAATGACATTAACAGGACTTTAGGAGAGTGGCTACTTAGCCAGCTGAGTTGCACCTCCATGTTGTTTTTACAGGCTGATTCAACTTTTTTCGTCCTATGTTCAGACATTCTACTCCAGCTGTCATCTCAGTCCCCGGCGACCCCATAAATGTCAGGTCATCTCAACGTCACTTCAACATCCACTTTGGTGCAGAAAGACATTTTCTCTGGTGGTCCTGTCAGCTTTATAAGGCTGTTAAAATGATCAAAGTGGCTTTTAGAAACTCTGAGAAAGCGATGGAGAGAGTGCAGACAAGCACGCGGGCATGCAGTCAGAGAGGAGGAGCTGAGAGCTGAAGAAGACATGGTTTCAGACCTGCGAGACTGTCACAACATGGCAATAAAGACAGACTGTGTGCCGTTTTTCTTCTGTGCAAATTACAGTTTTTATGACTGTGTGGCTAGGCACACAAAAATATTATATTATGAAAACATGATATAATCTACAACTTCTAGCAGCAGAGAGTAGGGGGGTGACAACATCCCACACAAAGGCAGAAAAAGATCATTTTCACCAACACTTGTCTCACTTTTGACTCAGATGTCAAACTTTATGTTGCAATATAAAGCATAAAATTTGAATAAGGTGCAAGAAATATGATTCACAACCTGACAATTATATTGAGTGCTTAGATTCACAAACTGTTCAAATTCATGTTTAACTGTTAGGATTCAGAACTTCATATGTAAAAGAAATGTTCTGCTAAAAGGAGCATGGGGCAGGATTTCTTTTTTTTTTTAAAACCTAAACATGCATGCCCAGGTTCTTAAGTTAATGAGTAATGAAGCGCTTTAAACCAAACATAATGAGGCTTTTCAAATACCGTTCTGTTTTTTAAGCAGGCTGTTCGCAGCAAAATACGCTGCAATTTGGACCCCAAATTTCCCGCGCTGACCTAAGGGTGTGACGTAAGTCGACCCTGCTAGCGCGTTCCCAGCAGCTTCAACAAGAAGGAGATCGATGCGACTCGCGGCTCAATCGAATCGGCTCGATTCTCCCTCAACCGGCAAACACCCAAACATGACTCAAAGCACGCTAAAAGTGGCACTAAGATGCTTTTATTAGCAGCTTCTCGTGAGTCAAAAGCTAAATATGATAAAAGTCAGACAGACATCCGGATATATATATGATTCAGTTCCCCATTGGAATGTCTGTTCACCTTTCGAAATCTATGTCTGCCCAGAATATCTGTAGAGGCGTTTCTGCCTACTGGGGCCAAAGGAAGATATTACTTACTTTGTTGCTTGACACGGTGCTTATTTTCATAATACTGGTTGGTGTATACGCAGTGGTTTGGCAGTATGTCCGTGTGTTTCTTTTTTTTTACTTAGAGTTTGTGCTCGCTCCCATGACGGTTGCTGCAGTTACTTCCAGTGCCGGTGTTCTGACAAAACAGCATACTTTGTCAGAATAGTATACCGTAACTGGAGTTATCTAACTAGTTTTAACCAACCCACAAGTTTTATGTCCTAACTCTAAGGTCACAGAAGGACAATTATACTTTCTTTTAAATGCCTAAACCTAAAAAATATATAGTTTAAGTTGATTTGAACAGATTTTAAGCACCAAAGAGAAAAGTACGTGTTTTACTGCTGCGCATGCGCATTAACCGAAAGTATGTCATGCTGATGGGTATGCTGTTTTGTTAGGACACCGGCATGGTCGCTCATGAGTTTCGTTTTTTCATCCTGCCCCATGCTCCTTTAATTGAATTGCAGGAAAAATGGGTATCACCTTAAAGCTTTAAAGTATCCTGGTTAGTTTGCTACATAAAATACATTTTAAAAATGCCATTAGACTGGTATATCCTTTATGAGTTACATACAGGACAGAGAGGCCCCATCAAGCTAAATGGTGGGAGCATTAAAGCCTACTGCTGGAACACAACCTGGTTCTCAATGTGGACCAAAAGGAGAAGAGCATTAACTTCGGGATGTTACCACTTCTTAGCTTTAGCCACTGTGACATAGGGAGTGTGGAGAGCAGGAAATCCCTTAGAATTCCATGTGAGTTTTGATTTTGCTGGAAAGATTTTTACTACAAGTGCAGCTCATTGAATCCTCTAAAAATGTATGTAAACAAACAGACTCCTGGCGTCTAAAATCACCAAAAGACCATACTAGATAAACTAGCCTCACAATGTAAAGCATCTAGTTACCAAAAGCTACATTGACTACTGATTAAGTCAACTACAGAGTACCGTTCTGGTGAAATGATCTAGAGCTGATGTGGGGCTGACCAATTACAGACGTGAGCTCTCCGTTGCATTTGACAGTTAAAAAATTGTGATCTACCTCATCTGTCTTTATATAACCATCAGAGAGCCCTTGCGTCTACGGATAATGGCGCTTCGGGTTTATACACTTCCACAGACGGAGAGGTATTCACTAGCCTTTACATGAAATGTTATTCTGATAAGCAAAATGACTTAAGATCAATTGTTTCTAGACCAGCTTAAATAATATAATCAAAAGACTGTTAGAAACAGAAAAGCATAGCACGTTCCACAAATTATTTAAGTTCAAGCTAAAAACAAGAGATAAACTGAGGACTTTCTATTTAGTACCTCAATATTATTGTATTTAATACACAGCTGCAGAGGTTCTGAGTTTATTAAATGCTGTCTGTTGTAGTGTGGTCTGAGAGCCAGGCAGAACCTTAAAAATGGCCAACATAATGAACAAGAAGCAGAATAGCAGGAGATACCAAATGTTTTAATTATCTGTTCTATCCAATGCTCTGTATGTTAAGTCTGTGTGATTAATTCAGAGGATCCTCAAAAGATTAGTAAATAAATTACAGACCAGGCTGTAAACCAGCGACGAGATGCACTCCATTTTTTATGAAGGACTTTTAGTGTCTTCTCTGATCTTGATGTGCAAACAGGACTGTCTGCAGTTCAGTGAGGTGAAAAGCACATGGGTGAAAGAAAATGGATACACCATGGGCTGCAGAACATGCAAGCGTGTGTACTTCTACTGCTATCCCTACAAATTCCTCCATGTACTTGCTCACACCAGAACACATTGGCAGTTGTAATTAATTTCACTCTGTTCCTTTTGTCCATCAGTTGCATAATTTTGTTTTGACCTGATCACATTTCTTTTTTTTCCAGTAGGCTACATGCTAAATATTGAGTAAAAGTCAATAAATAATTTAGCAGTTTTTAAATCTTTATTAGTAAAATAAAAAACCTGTACCAGTTTACTACACACTATTTTAACATGTAACATTCTCTTAAACTCCGGAACTCCTGCAGTTAAATGAAACAGATGAACTTCAAGATAAAGGAAACAAAAAATGTGAAATGGGACGTTTATGTTAAGTCGCTGCATGTCATTCGACCATGTTTCTTTTAGCAGAATAAAATAGGTACAGTTTTAGCAGGGTGTCTGAATGCATCTAAACGATCACGTGCTTTGCTCAGGAACCCACTTGTCATATTTTTTTTAGCTGACCAAGCTAAAGTATCACAACGTCAATAAGAGTTTTTCTTCCATTTCGCCTCAAAGGCTGCACAGTGGTGCCGTTGGTGGCACTGTTGCCTTACAGTAAGAAGGTCCAGGGTTCAAATCTCGATATGCGATCTTTCTGTATAGAATCCTTCTTGGTTCTCAAGCTTCCTCCCACACTTCTCCAAATTGTCTGACTGTGTGCAGTTTATTAGTATTTCTTTACTTTTTACTCAATATTCTGTATTAGTACCCATTAGTTATATTGAGTTGTCTTTGTTTTTTCATGTCTTGTGTGTTACGGAAGTCATCACATAAGGAATTTCGTTCAGATTCAATAAAGTTTTTCTGATCCTGATTTTCTATTTCAATAGTGCTTTGTTGTAATGTAATCCCACATCTAAATCAACTCCTGTAATCCCTATCATGTTATTTACTAGCCTACTGTAATTTGTAATCGATATGAGTATTGAGGTCAGCGGGAATAAGTAGGAACATTGAGTCATTTTCAAGACAGGAAGTGCACAGGTAATGCTAGCTGTTACCATTCTCTTACATTGTTTATTTATTTATTTATTTATTTATTTTTTTTTTTTAACGTGTCCTGTCTAGCAGTATGCTACTCAGAATTGGTGTCTGAGTACCAAGTACAAGCCCAACAGTTTTACTTTCCCAAGCAGAGTATTACAGCTTCGCTGCAGTATGCCACTTGATGTATATGTATGAAAAATCTTTATTAGTGATTACTGTGGGTTCAATTTCCTGACGTCATGGACATTAAACTGAGACAAGAAGGGAGAAAGGAAGAAGGTGAAGAAAAGAAACCGGACCAACAGAGGCGCGAACCGACGACACAAGACAGGGAGGCAAACAATCGATCCACCGGACGGCACCAACCTATTCTACAACCCCTGCACCCCCATAAGAGGTGCCCCAGTCAATCCAAGGAGGACGTCGGCCCGAAACAGCGGCCGCCCGACACACCGGACCCGCCAGGACCCGCCCGACATGCACCAGGACCGAGCCGGACCGCAACTGGGACCCCCAGCCCCATGCATCGAGAGTCATCATCAACCAGCGGGCAGGAGCAACCATCACCGACGGGGAGTGACGGGGAGGGAAGAAGATGCATCAGGCCAGAGAGCAGCCAAACACCCAACCTGACAGGTAGACATAGACAGACAGAGACACTCATACGTACCCTCCCTCTCATGCATACACATTCTTACAAATACAGGACATACGAAAAAAGGACGCTATACACTCATTCATACCCCCCATACGTACACTATACTCCATACTCCCAGGCCCAGGGACAGACGCCCCAATAGAGAACCCTGCCCCTGCACCCAGGAGACAGACCCCTTTGCCCACCAGGACGGGGACAAGCAGACCGCCAAGGCCCCCACACCGGCAAGAGCAGCCCACCAGCCCAGGACCCCGACCAGACGGCGTGATGTTCTATCCGGGCTCCGACCCCTGATGGTCCAACGAACAGGGGTGTGGAAAGACCCCCCAGCCTCTCTCCCCCAGCTCAATGTGGTGTTGTTGCGTGTTGTTCTAATGTGCACTTAAAACAGAGGGGGGGGACATGGGAATACTGCCGGGTACCCCCATCTCCCCCCCCGGGCCCTCAGTGTCTAGATGCGTTTAACCAGTGGGTGCCGGCACCACAGGCGAGGCCCCCACAACGGGCCCCTATAGGGGGCCCCCCATGAGGGGTCCCGCCCCCAGCGCCAATGCGCCACACCGCCAGGTCCCTACATGTGCGTTCCATGTAAATGTTGCAAGTGTAAGTGTCTAAGTTGCTCAATAAAATCGGGACCCAGGCCGCCACCGGGTAGCGAAGACGGAAGCTCCATCCCGCACCCCAGTGACGTGCCCACGTCCCAAGGCCTTGTGAATGGTAGAATGAAGGAGCAGGTGGACAGAGGCATGGGGATGGGGAGAAAATAACTGGGGTGACCATTGCCAACCCCAGGGAGCCAGCTCCCCTGCTGACTCCAATAGGCACCCCCGTTCGGCCCGATCCACCAGGGGTGGGAGGCCCCAGCACGTCCAGTCGGGGCCCACGGCAGCGGTACCGCCGAGCCCCATGGGGGCCCCGGCAATCCACCAGCCCCCATGCCAGGGGCATACCTAAATCCTTCCCAACATTCACACTGCTAACAAAACACATGTCACTAGACACCCAGGTTGAGTTTAGCCCCCCCTCGCCCTCAACGCCCTCCCCCCTCCCGTCCCAAGCGCACCCCGTTAAAAAGAGCGCCTGTGCTAGATGGTAAAAAGCCTCCCCGCCAATAAGAGACGCCCCAGGCACCGCCAGCGTCCGAGGGCCCCCGCGCCGAGGCCGGAACCCGGCGCACCACCGACTCGGGTACCCCGGACATGCCGCGCCAGGCCCGTGAGCAGACCGAAGTCCCGGGCGGCCAATCCCCAGGCCGACATCCTCCAGCCTTGCTACTACCGCCCGATGGCCGGGTGGCAACAGAAACCAGCACGTCCACCCACCAGCCCACACCCCACCAACTGGTCAGTCACCGTGGAGGCCGACCAACACCGGCCAGAGGGCCCCACCTCAGCACCCCCGCGAGGGCTAAGACCAAGACCCAGGAGCCATGTCCAGTGTAAATATAGCCGATCGGGCCCGGAGACGCCGGCCACCCGCCACGGCCTCTCGCCGACGCCCGGACGCGGCAAGCGGCCACCGGGGAGCAAGCGACAAGAACCAGCCCGGGGAGATGGAAAGGGCAGCAGCGCCCGCCAACCACCGGCCGACCACAGCCCCCCCCCAGCCCGCACCGACGGCAGTGCCCCCCCCTGGCCAAGCCCCAGCCAGGGCCCCAGCCGGGGGGCACGCCGCCCCAGAACCCCGAGCCCCAGGCCCAGCCCAGACCCCCCCAGAGCAGCACAGCACCAGGCCAGTAACCCGTGTCCGCCAGCACGACCCCTCTAAGGCGCCGCATGCAGCCACTAGGAGTCACCACACAAAGTCCCACCCCAGGCGAGGGTCACGGCACCTACCGCCGAACCGCAAGCGGACCCACCCCCAAGGACCTCCCCGCAGTCACCACCAACCCTTAAGCTCCACATCGGCAACCGTGTCCCACAGAACGGAATCAAGGGCCCGACCCCACTAGGTGATGGAACTGATCAAGGGTGACCAGAAAGATTGATCAGATGTGGAGGCAGATGCCGTTTCTAGACCAATGTAATCCAGAAGGAGATCTCTATATTGATTAATATTCAGAGTATTTTTATTTTTCCAGTTCAAGAGGATATTTTTCTTAGCGATGCATAAGGCGATGTAAAATAATTGCATAGACTTTGTATCCATGGTAACTTCATCTACATTTCCCAGCAAGCAAACTGTGGGAGCAGGTGTGATATTACATTTCAGACACTTTGATAGATCTTCACATATCTGGTACCAATATTTCTTAACAGGTGGGCAGAACCAAAGAGCATGAATATAATTGTCTGGTAGATTGCTTGTACATTGTAAACAGGTATCAGACGGCGTATAACCCATCTTGAACATCCGTTGCCCTGTATAATGCACTCTATGAAGGATTTTATATTGTATTAATCGTAGATTAGGATTTTTAAGAAATTTAAAGGTTCTTAATGAAATTTGAGACCAGAGGTTTTGGTCTATTGAGATGGACAAGTCCATCTCCCATTTTGAAATAGGAAGGGCTATTGATTCATCTATTCTATTTAATGTTTTGTATATTTTAGATAGCAGTTTGGGAGGGTTAAGATTAAGGAAGTCTAAAACTTTTCCTGGAATTTGTAAATCAACTGTATTGAGCCTAAATTTATTTTTTATAATTGATTTAATTTGTTGGTATTCTAAGAATTTATTCTTGTTAATTCCGAATTGTGTAACCAATGTATTAAATTGGATAAAGTTTGTTCCATCAAATATATGCTCCAGGTATTCAATTCCTTTACAACTCCAGCCTGGAAAGTTAATCATGCATTTTTTTTGTAAGATATCCGGGTTATTCCAGATGGGTGTACGCCTGCATGGGACTAGTGAGGTCTTTGTCATTTTAAGAAATTCCCACCAAGCTGTCAGAGAGGAGCTGATATTTATACTTTTGAAACATTCATTTTGTTTTATATTTGAGCTAACAAAAGGTAGATCTGAAAGTTTTATCTTATTGCATAGTGTCTGTTCTACATCTACCCAGCACTCATCGATATAACTGTGTTTTACCCATCTTGATGTGTATTGGAGTCTGTTGGCTAAGAAATAATGACGAAAGTTTGGTAGGTCTAGACCTCCTTTATCTTTGGACTTCTGTAGTGTTTTTAAGCTGATACGTGGGGATTTATCTTTCCAAAGAAATTTAGAAACAGAAGAGTCCAGAGATCTAAACCAATCAGGTGATGGTTTGCTTGGGATCATTGAGAATAAACAATTGATTCTAGGCAAAACCATCATTTTTATTGTATCTACCCTTCCAATAAGTGATATTGGAAGGGATTTCCATCTTGCCAGATCATCTTCCACTTTTTTTAAAAGTGGGACGTAGTTTAGCTTAGATAAAAATAAGTAGATTTTAACCAATTTATGGAATAGTCTGAAACTCTTGAGTAAGATTTTATTAACTCAATTACCTGATACAAGGAAGTTTGTTAATGCTGTAGAAAAAGTAGTACATCATCTGCGTATAAACTGATTTTATGTTCTATTTTATTGCATTGTATACCTTTAACATTATTATTTTGCCTGATTGCTGCTGCTAATGGTTCAATAAAAATAGCAAAGAGGGAGGGAGAAAGTGGACATCCCTGCCTGGTACCTCTCTGAAGAAAGAACCTTGATGATGTTTGATTATTGGTCCTAATACATGCTGTTGGTGAGCTGTATAATATTTTTAACCAGTTTACAAAAGAATTACTGAATCCGAATTTATTTAAGGCTGCAAATAAAAATTTCCAGTTAACTCTATCAAATGCTTTTTCTGCATCTAAAGATAATATATTGGTTTGGACGTTTTTACAGTGGGAATAATCTATTAAATCTATTAATCTACGTGAATTTGTGGAAGAGAGCCTACCTTTTATAAAACCTGTTTGATCAGGGTGGATTATTAGAGGTGTTATTTTCTCTATCCTTCTTGCAAGAGCTTTGCAAATTATTTTCAGATCCACATTGATAAGAGAAATGGGACGATAACTGGTAGGAGACATAGGGTCTTTTCCTGGTTTTAATAGAAGATTGATGTAGGCAGAATTCATGTTTGGTGGTATTCGACCATTTTCCTTTGTTTCCTGTAACATTTTGTAAAATGTTGGTGCCAGAATATTCCAGAATTCTTTATAGAACTCTACTGGAAATCCATCCGGACCTGGAGCTTTATTATTAGGCATGGATTGGAGGGCCTCCTGGAGTTCAGACACTGTTAGCGGTGAATCCAGGGCCTTTGCTTGACTGTCTGAAAGTTTAGGAAGAGTTATTTTATCCAGAAATTGTACAATATCATTATTTGAAGGGTTTATCTCTGGTGTGTATAACGTCTCATAAAATTCTTTGAAAGTGTTGTTTATTTTTTCAGGGTCATATATTATATTCCCAGTTTTGTCTTTGATTGCAGATATAGTTGTTTTTTCTTTATTTATTTTTAACTGATTAGCTAAGAAGCTACCTGATTTATTACTATGTTCAAAGTTTTCTATTCTAAGTCTTTGGATTAAGAACTGCGTCCTTTTATTAATAATTTCATTTAACTCTAATTTTGCTTTCCTTATTTTACTTAAGCTCTCTTTATCCAGGGAAGGTTCTAATGATTTAATAGTTTCTTCTAATTCCTGAACATGTTTATTTTCTGTTCTCTTTTTATTTGATGAGAATGAAATTATTTTACCTCTAATCACAGCTTTCCCTGCTTCCCATAGAGTGGATGGCGACATACCAGGGAGATCATTAAATTCCATGTATGAAGCCCATTCTTTTTCAATATATTTAATAAATTCTTTATCCTTAAGTAATGATGTATTAAATCTCCAATTTTTATATTGAAGGGTTGCAATTTTATTTGCTAAATTTAAAGAAACAGGAGCGTGATCGCTGATCACTATAGGATGTATCTCAGTGTCTGAAATGTCATTCAACAGTGAGCTGCTGACTAACAAATAGTCCAATCTAGAATAAGAATGATGTACGTTTGAGTAAAAAGTGTATTTTCTGTCGTTGGGATGAAGCGATCGCCATGCATCGCAGAGTCCATAATCGCTCATGTACTGTTTAACTATATCTATGGATTGCCATCTGCGCTGAGTCCCTGCTGTACTGAGCCTGTCTATTTCTTCATTTAGTCCAAAGTTGAAATCTCCCCCAAGAACAAATGTTACTACATTGTTGTTAATACATTGTTGTAATGTAATCCCACATCTAAATCAACTCCTGTAATCCCTATCATGTTATTTACTAGCCTACTGTAATTTGTAATCGATATGAGTATTGAGGTCAGCGGGAATAAGTAGGATCATTGAGTCATTTTCAAGACAGGAAGTGCACAGGTAATGCTAGCTGTTACCATTCTCTTACATTGTTTATGCTAAGCTAAAGCAAACTGACTGCTGTTAGATTAGAAGAAAGACTGGGTTGGTTAGAAAATGATTATTCTCACTTATCTAACTCTGGGGAAGATGTCATTTAGGGCTTAAATATCCTCTTAACACTTTCTACATGTACTTGTAACAAGCATGTGAATAAAACTCTTTGCATTCAGCTCACATCTCCTCCCTTGATTTGCACTTTTTTCATATACAGATTATTACTTGGCCATGAATGTAAACAATTACATTTAAAGTTATGGTTATGGATTGTCATTCTGCTATGAAGTTATTTCCTACATCTCGAATATGTAACTCCTTAAGTAACTGTGTCATGTTTTTCTGCTTCTTAGAAGTTATGCAAACCACAGTTCATTTATATTGCTATTCTTCACTGCTACAGAGGGTATTTACCTGCGTCTGTATAATCCTTTTTCTGTCGGTTTGCTTCAGAGACGGTTGGAAAAAATAAATATGAAATTTATATTTATTAGTAAAACAATCCCGTGGATAACAAATTATGTAGGGGCCAAAGGGTTCATACTACTTCTATTATTAATGCAATGAATCAAGTTTTAAACATGAATTTGTTCCAAACTGATAAATCAAACTGAAACTCCACTTAATTGTAGCCTATTAATCATGTGGCAATCCCAAATTAAAGTTTTTCTGCAATTAGGATCTAAAAAAAAATATCCCATCTGTAATAAAAACTGTGTGTGTGGGTTCAAGCTCCAGCTGGACTCTCCCTGTGCTTCCTTTCATTTGTATCCCCCCCGTAATCCTTTCCTCTGCTGCTGAAGCCAATAAACGCTCCTGTTAGAGAGGCAGAACAGGCAGTAAAGTGAAAATGTGTGAAAAATGCAATTCAATAACGACACTGTCCCTCTTGAAGCTTTTGGCTGCTGTGCAAAGCTGGATAAGGACAAAAAGGGGCCTGCCTAAAGTCCACACAGGCAGCATTCTCAGCGAAACAATCAGCCATGAAAAGTAAACATCAGCAAAGAGCAAGCATTAGCCTAATATACATAAATAAAGCCCTTACAAAAATCCATTCAGTGAATTATGAATTATTATGAATTATAGCCCTGCAGGACTGCAGCAATGTTTTCTCATTAATCAGTGCATTTTCAGTGGAGAGGCAGATAAACCCCCAAATCTTATAGTGACCGCAAAATCATGTTATCCCACAAAGAAATGATGTAGGGAACAACTTTAAACACTCCCAATAAACTACCTGGTTGTAATCTTTTCACTGCTGTGACGCAGGAGATCTTTGGGTGCATTTTAGGGATAGTTGACAAAAGTTTTCACTAAGAAAGTGGATTTTGTGGATTTTCATTAGACTAATCAAACATTCTTAGGTTTTCTGTGAGAGATTTCTCAAAGGAAAACTATTCAGTCTCACCAAAAAGACATGAACACCTACCCCTGAACAGTCAGTGTTTTACCAAGGCCTTCAAGTCGGCTTGTACATTCATCCCTTTACTAAGTGCTCAGAATACTAAATACTCTACTCAGTAAAAAGAAATGATTGAGGAAACAAGCGCTTAAATATTTAATCCATTTTAAATTGTCTTATAAATACTTCATTATTTTTTCTATGGAGGTTGAAGTTAAAATGGCAGCTATTATAATCAATGAACAGAGCAAGAGGGTTTTAATCTTTTTCAATGCATAGGGATTACCTCAAGAGTGGATGTGTTTGCATTTCAAACCCAAGAACAGGGATATATTTTTAAACCGGATGCATAAGTGGCTGTAACATCAATGCCCTGATTAAAGTGCTTTACCACAGCTTCCTGTCTGCAGGTTAAAGTTATACTCAGTGTCAGAAGCTATGATCCAGGCCAATCAATTTTGTTAAGTTATGGTTTTGCCACAGGCAGAAAGGCAGGTGCAACAAACTTCAGATTTTAGTTATGTTTATTTTGATAAAGAGGATTTCTAATATCTTCAAATCAAAACTATAACAATGTAGTAATTGCATTCACGATGATTGGATTAGCTGTGCTCCAAATATAAAACAAATTGGTTCAGTAGAGTTGTTTAGTAAGAGCTTATTTTTTCACTACGGGTTAGCCAAAAAGGTGATCAGTTGAATCCCTGACCCAGGGAGTAAAAAAAAAAACATTTTAATAGGTGAAACAGTGACGAGTGCTTATTGCTTTTTAACTTAGAGTTCCTATGTCCTGCTGTTACAGAAATATTTCAAAGTTATGCAACTTAATTGATTAATTAAAAATAGGTAAATGCATCTAGGCATAATAAAAGATCATTAGATATCAGTGACGAGGCCTTTCTCCTAGTTTCCTCGCTGAAGTGAGAAGTGTTTTTATTTATCCTTGTGATGAAAACATAACATTGTAGAGTATAGAGACAGAAGCAGCTTACAGAAAGTAAGAAAAGACACAAGAGAACTAAAATGACGATAAAAGCTTAAATGGACTTACAGCGAAAAATACATCTGGGTCAAAACTGCCTTTAAAATACACATGTATACAAAAAGTCTTGTGATACATCCATAATCCAACATGATCTGCCGCTTAAAACTGTCATATTTGCAGTGTAGTTTATTCTAGCATGCTTATATTAGCCAACAGATTTCACTGGGCATGACAAGAAGCGTTAACTTTTGATTGACATAATACTTGATATAAAGGTGACAGGTTAAACCCTCTACAACTATTGGCTGTTGGGTCAAAAGTATCTGTCATTCTTCTGTGTGTTTTTTGAAACAATCGCACTGCAGAATAATGATTGAGGCATCAAATAGCGCATGGAATTCTGAAACTGCAGATATCCAATATGAGGGGTGGGCATAACGCTGGACTTATTCAAGCGACAATGTTATATCACTGTGCACAGTTACACACCCATAAGAGAGCTTTTCAGCAACGTGGCAAAACACACTTCCAAAATAAAACAGAGCAGAGAAAACCATTGAGTTTTGTTTGAGAAGAGGAAGTTAGGATTCTCTGTTTTGTTTTTTCTTATTGGAGGGCAACAGTGATTTGCTATGCATTCACCACTGAAAGGGCACAATTTTCTGGCACGTGTTTGGGATCCCATTGCCTTTAGTTAGAAAAACATGTGTAAAACTCTCATTCTGTGGTTTATTACTTTCAAATTTGTTCTGGATAAAGGTAATACTTAAGGTATACACAGTGCTTCAGGTCACCACTCTATCCTAAAGTCACTTTTAAAGTATGTACTTTTATAAAAATGAATAGACAGAGATAAAATTTAATCCTTTTCAATGTATTTTAGATTATATTACTTTTTAACACCTGAAAATTTAATTTGAGTATGTGTTTTTTTAAAACACAAACAAAAAATGCAGGAATGTTACTGGGTTAAACATCAGCAAAGAAGTCTTCAGACTAGCTATAAATAAATGGTGCAAACTCAAAATAACTGTGTCTGCTGTCTATGGTGCCCTTTCTTAATCAATGAATGGATAAAACGTCACATCCAGTGACCCTTCAATCAAATAGAGCTTACAGTAGTACTTGGGAAACGTTGTAGTGGAAATGACGACCAGGAAGCAGCCTGACTCTCCAATGATACAATCAAGATTTGTACAAAAATAACAAAATATTAGGTATAATCAAATCTAAAAGTGTTCCAACAGTGTTTACGATAGGCCTGATGATACCCTCCGTCTTTGATAATGCCTTTCTTTCAAATCTTTTTTTCAAATATTTAATCTTCACAAGCATTTTGCTGAATGTTTGTTTGCCCAATAAAGAATGAATGCCCCCTCCCCCAGCCAAACGATTTCACAAAGAAAAACATTAGCCCTTATAAACACAGTCCAAGCTCTCTGAGTCATAACTTGTTTCAGTATTGACGTAAACTGACAGACTCATCTCTTTCTGAGAAAGTCAGGGCATCAGTCCTAAGTGCTCTTCAATTACTGGTAACTGGGGTAATTTCCCTAAAATAGACTCTGTAAGCTCAGTATTTTAGACTCTGCAAGCCCATTTTGAACACAAGTCTTTGTAATCAATCATCAGGGTAGCACAAATTACACCAAATTGTTAATAGTACATAAGCAAACAATTTATTTTTTTTCCTCTGGGATCTCTGCAAGCCACAGAACACGATCCATTATAATCAAGTACTGTATACCAGGAAGAAGTAAAGTTCAAATAAAAAGGTATTTGCTGTCATGTTAAATATTTTCCCAAGCTAGATCAAAGAGATATATAAAAAATATATCAAAATATGTTAATGTAACCCATATTAAAGTTTTATGTAGCTTATGATGAATAGCATTTAATTTGATTTATTTTTTATTGATAATAATCAGATCTATTTTTCCCCTGTGGTAGCATCAGTCATCTTCTATGGTGTTGTATTTTGGAGCAACAGCTTATCTTCAGCTGAGAGGAAGCATTTAGATAAACTCTCCAGGAAGGCCAGCAGTAGTGGGAAACAGAGGGACTCTCACTAAAATAATATCAGTGATGGACAGCGTCTCCCACACCATCTATGAAGTTTTTGCTGAACTCAAGAGCTCCTTCAGCGACAGACTGCTGCATCCCACAGTACTATGCAATGGTTTAAGGTAGGGATTAAAAATGCAGTAAACAAAGAATGCTTCAGAATATAATAAGTATTGATCATTTATTTGTTTTAGTTTACAAAATGGAAAGAGGGCAAATAAAAGAAAAACCTTAACCATTCAAATATTTGATGCTACTACCTTTTGCCTTCAAACCGGCATCAATTCTTATAGGTACAGTACACTTTTACTAAGTCGGAGATTTTGCAAATATCATATCCAGGTGTGTTGCGTCATAGAGGCCCATGTGTGACTGGCCACTAAGTTTACTTTTTTAATCGCTAAATACTCAGCTAGCGTGTCAATGCATTCAGGCTTACTGATTATCAGAAAGGGAAAGGAATAGATGGAGTGTGGTGCAGTTGGTGTCAAAAAGGCTGGTGTGAATGTTTCAGAAATAATCTACTAAGAGTACCATCTTAATTATGGTCTAAAAAACAAAATATCCATAGAGGGGAGTTATGTAGATAAACATTCATTTTAAATGTTAAAGGTCAGCAAAAACAGCTAAAAAAAAACAAAAAAAAACACTCAAACATGAAAGCGTGGATATTTTTTGCTTTTCATACATGGTTCAGAAGGGTAATGGTGATGTCATGGTATGACACGCTTTGGTCGACTCCTTAGAACACCATGTTAAATCTATGCCTTTATAAATTAAGTCAAGTGTGAAGGCAAATAGGGGTCTAACTTGGCACTTGGCTACATTTAGGTTAGACTCGCTAAAAAAAGCACCAGAGAGCAAGTGTGGCAACTAAATTGCGATGCTCATGTATCAGCATTTTCCTAATGCTGATACATGAGGGAAAAATTAGTAATCTGAACTCTGTGAATAAACTTCAAAAAGGTGTGCGCGTCTGCACCAAGAGCTCAGATATTCAGGTTCAACATAATTAAACAGATGTGAAGCAACTCCCTGTGCTTCTCACACCTCCTTATTGGCTCATCTGACTGAAGATGATTCACAGCATACACAACGGGTGCGACGGCTCCTCCTGTTTCCTTTGGCACATCAGAATGGATGAGGGGAATGAGATGAAGGAAAAAAACAGGAGGAAGAGTGTTGAGAGGTAGACAGGAAGTGGCAGAGGTGGATGGAGGCAGGGCGAGGAGGGGTGGTGGATGTCTGCAGGAGGATGGTGGGCTGTCAGCACAGACGGTACTGCTGCTGCTGCTGGAAGACGCTCACATCACAGCTCTGCCATCTTCACCGCGTCTCCTCCGATCTATCCAGACTGTCTGCGTACCTGTCGCTTCTCATCACAGAGGAGAGCAGGGAGTGAAAGAAGAGGCGGAATGAAAGACCAGGTGGGTTCTGTTAGAAGAAAAATAAAAGCCCAGTTTGGATGGCAGGGTCAGTATGCTGAAAGGAGGTCTGCATTTAAATGGGTCAAAGTGGTTGGAGAAAGCAGCGATAACTTTATCCTCAACTGTCTGAACACTAGAAATAGAAATACAGCTTAAAAAAAAAAGTAAAAATGATTAATATAAAAAGTTTTCGTCTCAAAAGCCAGGCGGCAGCGATGTATGCTTTTGCAGTTTTTCCAGGATCATGCAAATGCTTCTTATAAAGTCGTTTAAAAAAAAAATGAAAAGGATAACATCTATACTTTGTCTCATATGGGGACTGTATATCAAGATAAAAATTAATAGGGAAATCTCCAGTATCACTCCAGAAATCAGGGGCAGGAAGAGGAGTCTGCCAGAAAAAACTGAATATTTGGATTTATTTATTGGCAAAATCTTTTAAAGAAAAATACAGCAATGACATCAAAGAAGCTGTCACCAAGGCCAAACACAATACTGCCTCCACCAACAAATGGCAAAAAAATGCTGCGCCATAACTCAAACAGAAAAGATTCCCAGACTTTAGTAGTGGGTGGTTAATTAAGACCTGAAGGGTCTACTCTAGCAAACAGATTATTCTGGTATGAGTAGTCAAAATAAAAGAAAATTCTGAATATTTCTGAAACCTACATGTCCTGAAAAACAGATCATCATAGTACATAGGAATCTTGCTGAGCTCTGCTGCCCTACCCTCGTGTTTCCTTGATATTTCCCATAGGTAAGACATGGCTGACGTAATTGGTGCTTAATTAACGACAACCCAAGATTGAAAACAAACATGACAGAAACCTTCTGTAAGTAGAATGAAAGAAATTAACTATTTTGAGTTATTTTCACAGGATATAAACTATCTGGGGACTATTCTAGTTGGAGTCTTTTCTGTGTTTGATCATCTGGCTAGTTAATAAATAACCTGTATTACAAGGGAACACATGTTTTTCCTGCACACATATTATGGAGAGTTTATTTTATCACATTAACATTAAAACAATTGTGACCTGGGTTCGATAAATACATGTTCTGAATTACAAGATACTGTTCACTCTATTTTGCAGGAACTTCATTCTTTGGGGTTAGGCACCAAGATTTCTTTTAATCCACATATACCACCCATCCGTAGAAGTTATGTAATAATTGCTTTAAAGACAATGTGTCTTTAGCACTGTTACCAAAGACTTGAACGAAGTTGATTGCACTTTTGCTAAAGCATAGTATTTTTATTCTTCATACTCTGATTCTAGAGATGTTACAAACTGAATTGCAAATAGAAATAGATTAGTTATTGTTTAAATGACATAAAATCCAGAAAATTCAAGGCCTTTTTATTAAAAAAAAAAACATTCTTTGTTTTCACCTCCACCTGCTAGGCTGGATTAATGACTTCAAAGATCTTGGTCCAGGCTTACGGGATGATCAATGGAGGAGAGTTGTAAAGGGGGTTCTACTCTCAAATAATTGCTATGGGTTATTGCATTGTGTTTTTGATGCTGGACTGAAAGTAGAGTTCTATTGCTTTGTAAAATCTCCTTAAATAGTAACTAAACCCCAAAACGACTATTTTATTTATTTATTTGTTTTGCTTATAAACTGCATAAATGGCTCTTTACCAATACAATATTTCAGTTTCAGGGCATTTTTTGAGATTTTCCTGCAAACTTGTTAAATTCTAAACTTTTGGGTCTAAAATGTCTTAGTTCTGCTGCTCATGGTCATTGTCTGGCTACTGCATTTGAATTTTGTGATTGGCTGAGAGCGGTACATATTTTCCACTGTCTAGGTCACAGTCATGGTCTCACAGAGACGACTTCCATTTCTGACACACCCTTCCTGCCCTGTGGCGAGTTGGAATCCGTATCTTGTGTCCTACATAAATACATAAAATGTGGAAGTAGTTAGAGCAAACAGACTGGATTTACAGCAGCCTAGGGCCAGAGAGCTATGGGGGGGGGGGGGGGGGGGTGTTTTTGAATGTTAGCCTCTGTTAGTGTTACCCATCAGATACTCGACCCATCCTGTCTCCCTCTGCAGCAGCTCTGGCTTCATGCAGCGCTGACTCAGCGTCCTGAGCCAATGGCTTGAACTGATTCGGCATTGAGCCACTGAGCTCCATAAAGCCTGCCTTTACCTCTGGTGACGGCAGAGAAGAGAACTCATGATTTCTCCCGTTACCGGAGGTATAGAGAGGCTTTATGGAGCTCAGCGGCCCACACCATAATAGTTGGAATTGGCTCAGCCGTGTCTCCGCCCCCACTTTCCGCTCATCCTCCACACTTGGCCATGCCCCTCCGTGCCTCCTGGCCCTGCCCACTTTGGTAGAAATATTCAAATGTTGCCTGGGGACGGGATGATGCTTTTTCGTGGGGTTCAGTTACTCTTTAAGTTACATCTATGTTACATTTACCTACCTGAACACATGCAGAACGTCTGTGTGCTGAACTCAGAGAGCATTAGAACATTAAACAGTGCAACATTAAAAAGTGACACCAAAACAAAACAGAAAGGACTCCCAGCTATCACTAAACTCTGCTCTTTGGGAAAATTTATGATTTCTAATGCAGCTAAAGTAGAAAAAGACAGATAGATGGAATCGGAACTTTGTCAGCGAATGTATCTTTCAAAAGAAATAAGGTCCATAACACGCTCTGCACTGAACTGAATGACTCACCTGAAACAATTCAAAATCTGAATGGAAACATTAATGATACTAGAGAAATACCAGCTGACGTCACCATGGCTACCAGCAGCATCCAATCAGCCTAAACTCCTGATTCTGATTAAAATGCAAGTCTGTGGAATTTGTTTTGATGAGACGTTGATCATCCTTTCTTGTATTGACACGTTGAAACGTGAAGTCACGCACCCGGGCGCCTGCCCCCCAGCCACTCTCTGGAGGGCAGAAAGACCTTTAGTTCCCACGGCCTTCCATTGTTATTATATGACAGCTGCCATTAGAATCGCTGCTACATGGCGGTTAAGGAAAAATCTATCAGCATGGTTAACATGTGTAGCACTGTAGGCTGCAGAAATAGAAAAAAAAATGACAATAATAATATTTAATAGGTTTCCAGCAGATGAGTTAGATGATGATCTATCAGGGATCCAGTCTGATAAATTAATCTGCTCATCTCGCACAATGGAGGTAAGTTGATGTTAATATATGTATGTCTTCTTTACTTCTGTTGTGTTAAGTTGAGGCATGAAGATCAAATAATGTAGATATCTGTAAACTGAACTGCCGGTGGTAATTTCTGAGGAGTTTCTGCCCGTAGCTTGTCAGCTGTTTGAAACGGTCTGGAAGCTAGCTCGGTGGGCTAGCTTTTAGCTATCTCCGCTTTCTCACTTGTTACTGGTTGTACAAACGGATGTTCCATTACATGCTGGCTGTAAGTTCATTATTTTATTTCTTTACGCGCGCCTGTTTAAAGCCGTGGTGCTGCGCTTAGCCTGATGGTGATGTCATTAGCTAGTCGTTTTCTACTACACAGAGAGCTAACGCAGCCTGTACAGTGTAAGCTGTCGGTTCGCCGTGAAATTGCTTCGTAACTCCGTAACGTGTTGTTGTCTCTGTGTTGTGAATATGTCTATGACATGTCAGTAATCTGGTGAAGTTATAAATAGGGGCCTGTCGGGTGTTAAACTGGCTGAATGGTAACTAAGCTGTTGTGACTCAAACTGCTGTGTTGATGATCGAGCGGTATTAAAATGTGTTCATAGAGTCGAGCACTGGAGGTTTACCTAATGACTGTATGCCTTCTTGGTTCTGCTGTGTAAAGTTGAGGCTTGTTGATCTAATAATTGTAGATTCTCCATTATAAACTGGTGGTGGTAATATCTGATGAGTTTCTTCCCGTAGCTTGTTAGTAAACAGTCATTAACGGTCTGGAAGCTTTGTGCTACATGCAGTTAGCTTTATGAGGAGACTTTTTTCGATTATCTACCCAAAGATAGTTTAGGTTTTATTTTGTTTGTCTAACTGTTCAACTGCAACCGCACGGCTTTGCATAGTGGTGTGGAAGCTTTTTGCCCTCCATTGTTGTTTGCAGGAAAATACCCGGATGAAAAAAATAACATTCAACATGTCTATATGCTGCATTCGAGCAGCTGCTTAACTAGGTTGTCGAAATATTAAAGCAACTCCAAAGTGATCTAAGCATGTTTTAATCTCAAATATGGGAAACATTTTAACATTTTTTAACAGTAATACAGTTTTCTACTCTGGCTATGTCTGCTTGTACTTAAAAAAATCTAATCTTCACTCTGTTCTATACTTTCAGCTCTTAAATTATAGAACATATTAAAATTAAATAAATTTCAGGAATCGAAAGAAAGACATTTGGGGAAAAATTGTTCCTTGTTTTATGCTGATCAAAGTAAAAAAAAAAAGTCATGCATTTTTATTTGTTTATTTTTTTTTATTAATTCACTGAAGACAGAGAGCTGTGACTTTAAACCCAAAAATATGTGTTGAACCATAATTTGTGTCTACCATTACACCCCTAGTTATATATGTTAAGTTATAAAACCTATGAACACATTGTACCAACAGTGACTGACTTTAATAAAAAAATCAGAGACTGACTTTAATTAAAGCATTCATATATTCCCTCTGCAAACACCATTCCAAGCTTTCTTTTTTCATACATTATTTTGTTGCATTACAGCATAGATCATCTCATTGTCTTCTATTTGTAGCTTTTTAAGCCAGCAGTAGCCATAGTTACTAGCAAGAATAAATTTCATTTGTAATATAGTAAGTATATCAGGTCACATGACATCCTTCAAAACCCTGGGATCTTATTTGTGTCAATTGTCATTGTGCCTAACACATGCAACAAGAAAGCAGAATGGTATATGTGGGGAAAAAGCTTTTAAGTAAGAAAATATGTGCAAAATACTAATTTTTTGGTTTGCTACTGTGAAATTCTGTTTGGACAAAGGTAATAATTCAAGCTTTAGACCCACAGTGTGTTTTAGGTTACCACTTTATTCCAGAGCCACTTTTAAAGCCATTTGCAAGTGTGTCAGATTTCACATTTTGCATGAAATGTTTGTGTTTTTAGTACATCAGATGGCTTAGTTTATGGCTTCTTTCACTCTAAAGTGTGCCTTATACTGTACCTTATAGTGCACTTAATTGCAGCAGTAGCAGATGGTAAATGCTTAAATGGTTCAATCCAATGACAAACTGTGTTATGCTTTAGGTACAAAGCTTTGAAACATGTCAGGGAAACTATGTTAAAACAGATGTGAGGAAATGATGGTGGCATGCTATGATACTGTGATGAAGCAAAACAGAAACAGAGCTGGATGCTGATGTAAATCAACCGAGAGGAAGCAGCGAGTCAAAAAAGACCCAACAAACATGAAGGTAAGGCACCTTTAAAAGCATCACTTCATAAACCCATCATAGCAAGATAAATCAAAACCTATTTTGTTTATCACCTAAAGAATTTCAAAATAAGATGTCTTATAGATGTTGCTATGAATGAAGGTCAGAGTTATGCTGTATAGGGAATAAAACATCTTTGTGTTGTTTTCCATCGCTCTGAACTTCAGGCTGAGTATGGAGGCAATTTTCAACACGTATGAGGGGAAGTGTTATAATTTATGTAGCTTATGGTGTCGAGGACATCTCAACACCATGTGGCATGTTTCTGGAACGCTTCCTTCCGCTGAGATGACTGGGCCTTCACTCATTCAGACAGCCAGGCTGTAAAGACATTGCTGACAGCCACAGTTTCAGATAAAATGCCTCTTGGCACCAACAACTTTATTTGGGTGTTTTGGCCCTCGAACAAATGCCAAACCATAAGCCTTCAGTTGCTGTCAACATGTGTCAGTTATTTAATGCAGTGATTTATTCCATTGACTGACAGTCAAAGCAAACAAGGCCAAAGCATGAATCCTCCCTGATGAAGACAGCGAAGAGCGTTTATTTTTCAGTACTAAAGATACTGGTAAAGCTGTTTGTTTCAACTTTCATTCATTTAGAGGGTGGGATGGGGTGTACAAATTTATCCATGTATAATTTTTATTTAATATGATAACTAGAAAGTGATACAGTACAAGTCATATTCAATGTAACTCCTACAAGATTTTTTTATTAAAACATTTCTATTTCATTGCTTTACTGCAAGATCTGCAAAGATACAGGGCCAAAGCACACTTAAAAGTATTTAGTAAGTCCTGAATCTGATTAGCCTTGACATGGTTTTAATATACGTTTGTATGTCAAAAATAGAGATTCAGATTTCCATACCATGTGCCTGTACTATCGCCAGGCACATGCCTTCATCAGCGAGATGTATTCCACTAAATTATTGTGAAGTGTGGCGAAAGTGAGGGGGGCTGAGTATTTTATAGTGTGTCGTTTATTTAAGACAGAAAACATTTTACATCGGAGCACAGGTGGGAACAGGCGGCGGCGGCTTCAAGCAGCAACTCAGTGTGGTTAATATCTGCTCGCCTGAACAGGACATGGGCGTGCGGCGCTGTCAAGCTAGAAACACTCTGCAGCTCTGTTGCTGCAGTAACAGGCATACGTCCTCTATGTTAGAGTCTAATAACACCATAGAAAGTCACTTTATTTTTTGCTAGTCACATTTTTCTGCAAAAACAGCCGGTAGATGAGCCTAAACTCTTGCTAAATATTGCCACACAGTAGCAGCGTTAGCAGCGCTTTCCCCTTAAGTTTGGTTTATGCTTGACGCATCCGCGTGGTCCGCACGGCTCCACACGGCCAAATTACGTCATTTCAGCAACCACGCCTCTCCGCGCGGCCACTGCAGAAACCCAAATTTCCGCACCGTGCACCTAGGAAATTTTGGAACAACGCAGAAAAACAGAAAAACATGGCGGAGGTTCGTAAATACAAACATCTGTATGATTCGGCCGATAGAGATCACTGTGATCAACTGTGTTTTAATGGACGACTGGACGGTCTCCTTTGTCGTCTTTTTTCCTAAGTAAACAGCATAACAGTTCTGCTTTGTTTAAGCTTATGGGTGTCGCCATGTTGTAAACAACAACTTCTACTATGGTGTAGTGTTGTATACATGCGTCAAGCATAAACCAAGATTAAGTTGGGTATTATTGTCTCTGTATGTCAGTTGACCGGTGCAGTCACATGATTCAAGTCAACGCTAATTTATTAAAGGGGCAGGAACCCCACTAAACTAAAAGACATCTTTTAATTTTTTTACATACTGAATTTACTGGCACAGGTAAAATGATGTCGGTAACAGTCATAAATTTTGGTATCTGTAAATTTTCAATATACCGCCGAGCAATACTACAACGTATATTGCCATCACCAGTCTGTGAATGTGTGCATGAATGGGTGAATGACTGAATATAGCGTAAAGTGGTTTGGGGTCCGTAGGATTTAAGTAAAGCGCTATACAAAAACAGGCCTTTACCATTTTAACATGAAATGTTCCATAGTCCCTGGAAAGATGAATCGAAAAATAATCAGGTGCTTACAACTGATTATTTGCCAGGTCTTTTGAAAAAGCTCAGGTACAAGGCTAAAAAAAATTGTGAAAAACTTTGAAAATACCTTCAGAAAGAACAACACCTTATTGATCAAAGCCAATTAACAAGATTACAAGAAAATCTGGCTCCCCAGAAGCAAAACAAAAAAACAAGGGATGGTTTGAGACTTTTACACAGCCGTGTGAATTGGAGGGGTACCAATAAACAGTTTTGGAGCAGAAAAAAAACTCAGCTAAGCACCTTTTCAACTGAAAAGTAAAAAATAAAACTCCAACATCCATTAATAGCTGGCCTTGTTCCTGCAGTGGGAAAGGGTTCAATTGTTTTTGGACAGTGTGCATGCGTCGGCGTCCTGATGCCACCTGCCAACTCCAGCTCGTTAACACGGTTTTAACTAGTTTTGAATTCATTTTTAACTGTTTGTTTTTCGTTTTTTAATAATTTCTTTGGACTAGTTTTAACCGTTTTTTTAACTTTTAGCGACATATCTTTTATCGGACGCGGTTTTAATCAGAGCACGGACTGCCGTTTCTTCCGTCATGCCTCCACTCATCTGTAGCTCCGGGTGTGATGATTGTGCCAGGCTAACCAAGAAAACCATGGAACTAGAGCAGAGGATCTCCAATTTACACCTAATCCAGGACCACGAGCGTGACGTGGACATCATCTTCGACCGAACTTTCGCTGCTGCCACCAGCGCCCAAGCTGGCCGACACAATCCCCTGCCAGCCAGGTAAATGGTAAAATGGCCTGCATTTGTATAGCGCTTTACTCAGTCCCTACAGACCCCAAAGCGCTTTACACTACATTCAGTCATCCACCCATTCACGCACACATTCACACACTGATGATGGCAAGCTATGTTGTAGCCACAGCTGCCCTGGGGCACACTGACAGAGGCGAGGCTGCCAGACAATGGCGCCACCGGGCCCTCTGACCACCACCAGTAGGCAACGGGTGAAGTGTCTTGCCCAAGGACACAACGACTGAGACCGTCAGAGCCGGGGCTTGAACTGGCAACCTTCCGATTACAAGGCAAACACCCAACTCCTGAGCCACAGTCGCCCATACAGGTGAATCTGCGGTGGGGGAATCCATCGCTGGGTCTCCAGGCGGACTCGGACAGACAAACGCCGGCGGAGGTACAACATCTACGGCAGAGGAGGAGCGCTGGTTCCAGCAGGGGGCTAAGCTAAAAGACCCCCTCAGTAGCCTCAAATTATCTTCCATTCCCTTTGAAGGAAAACATCAGCTTTTGTTTACACACACTTAACTGGAACCACATTAAACTACACCAGAAGCCAAGTTATTAGTGAATTATATCAAAATAGATTGAAAATGCTAATATCAGCCTTGTATAGAGGTCTGCAACCTGCAGCAATCTTTTGATCTTTCACAATTCCTCTACACAAGTTTGGTTAAAATGATAAACGTTTTTTTCAATGTAGCTATAATTTTCTTAAATGCACATTTTAAGTCTTTAGCGAATAATTGGACAGAATTTGCACAATATAACTACACTAGTCCCATTAATAGTTTAGATATTTTTTAAATTTGAAAAGTTTGTCTTATTTTTTACATATTTTTACTATATTTTCAACATTTATAAACCCAAAGAAGAACATTTATCTATTCTCTTTTTGCAAACAGTTTTAATGTTTTCTTTATTTCAGAACCTAAAAAACAAATACGTTTTATATAGCAAGACTGGGGGAAAAAATAGGTTTTTGGATTGTAAAGGTTGCATACTCCCGGTAGTAAAATACTTCAGCAAACTGCATGACAAATAAATTAGCATGAGGAGATATCAATTTAAAGAAGAAACTTTCAGAAAGTTTCAGGTAGAACACTGGAGCAGATTTTTTTATCGTAACCCAGCATTTGATCAGAATATCAATGCTTGTCTACAGAATGTCCAGCTGCGACAAAATGTAAGTAAATACATGGCAACCATTGCTATATTATAGAATAAAATGGAAGCCTTATCACGTTATTCCTAATCTGAATCGACTCTGATCAGTCACAGGGATGGCAAAAAAATGTCATCAACAGAGCAACAATAATATCTGTGCGAACAAACACGTTAGCATTATAGTCTCCAGAATAATTCAAGTATTTTTATTTTGGAAGCACTTACCCATTAAAAGATCAGCCTTTAGTTAGATGCCTGCATCTAAATGCAAATAGAATCAAAAACCTTGACCTTGAATTATAGAAATGTAATACGATTAGGCATAAGCAGCATGCGGTATTGCCATGCTTCATATACATTTGATTTAAAGGTGTAAAAGTAAGATCAACTGGGGTGATTAAACATGTAGTAAATAGGCTAAATAATATTTTAGCAAAAAGTTTAATGTGGACATTTTATGATAACATTATGATCTTATTAGATATTAAAGCTCAGTGTCACGTTCAGCTTTAGTTACATGAGTGAAGCCATTTTCTGGATTGTCTGTTGCTTCCATTGACATAGGAAAGTGTGCTCATCTCAAGCCTCAAATTAAAACTTTTTATCCAAGTGATTCTGCAGGGCTGGACTTCAGCTTATTTTTATCCTCCAGATTCCTTGTTCCAGAAGTTTGATGGCAGGTGGGGAAAGTTTTGACAGTAAAGGTGCTGGAAAGTTTCTTCCCCGTCAGACCTTTTTTATGATGATTAAAATTGTTTCTTGAGGTTGAGCTTTACATATTTACACTGTTTAAATGTCTTTCTTTTTTATCTCTTTTCTTCAACACAGTAAAATTTCATTTGATTCCGTTTAAAATAAGTGTCCCCATTACACCCCATCATAAAGCTTGGTGCTTAGCATTAAAAAAAATTTCTATACAGTTGATCTCTTTCATTTGGGGGAAAAAAAGTTTTTGTTGCGATTGTTCCTGCTTGGATTAAAGAGAAAGTGGAGTTGGGACTCTGGTGCTGGAGCTGCTTTATGTCTCCCTGTCAGCCTCCACTTATCCAAACAAAGAGCCTGAAGCCTCGCCTCATTAGCTCCAATGCAAATGAGATCACCATTGATACCTCCTAACAAACTGCCACCTCGTCAGTTTGATTTCCTGTTAAGTGACTCTGGACGATGTAAATCAACATCGAGCAATTAGCATCAGGGCCAGGGGAGGGGTCTGCAGGGCCTGCAATTGGTGTAGCTATTTATTACACACAAAAAAGGATCCTGTCTCGATTATCTGCTCCCTGTTGCATCTGGTTTGGTTGTACAAGTTTACAAAAATATGTCACAGCAAAATAGAGCCCTGAAGGTATTACCCCCAACCCTTCAAAACAAGAAATCATTTTCATCTTGCGTACGTTCTGTCACAGCAAAGAAAATCGAAAAACACTGCTTGTGTGCCAAGAAAAAAAGGAAAACAAGAATTTTTTTGTATAACTGCTACAAAGCAAAAAGCTGCTGAAAAACAAATCTAAAGTAAATTTTAATGCTGCAGTTGTGTGTTCGTCATGTATTGACATTCTTTCCATTGCTTGCAGAATAAAAGAAATCTTAAAAATCCTGTAATGGTACACAGGTTTCACAAGATGAACTGTATATATTTGTACACCCTGTGCTCAGAAAACTGTTGGTGTATGACTACTTCAGAATTTTCTATATGTACAATTCTTAAGAGTCATTGTAATGAATACTTTAGACATAAGTCAAACCCAATTTGACTTTTATTAATTGTCAGGGTAAATGTGGGATATAGATCTGATGCCAGGTTAAAATTTCTCTGCATGTAAAGTCCAAACTCCGCCTCAGCCGAGCTATTCACAGGACGTATTGAGACTGCGGAAGTGGGAATAACAACAACGGTACACAAAACAGTGCAGTGCAGCAACAATGAGGGTAACTAAATCAAACAGTGCTACAGCGTTGTCCATTTCTTCGCTCATTTTCCATATCTTGCTTTTAGTCTGTCTGCTTCACTACACAGCATTTGTTTACCATCTGTGTGACTCTCAAGGCCAACCAGAAGAATGCAAACATGAAAGGGTGCATGGCGCCATCTAGCATTGCGGACAAGAACCCACTTCTTTCAATAATTCTATTTTCTGAGTAACATGTAAACTGGGATAAAGACTCCCTTTTCGGTTGAGCCATTAGTCCAATTATAGCCAAAATCCAATTCGGATGTGCATGTACTGAATAACTCTGTTGGCAATTTTAATCTCATTGAAGCTTCAATGCTACTTCTTTGTATCAATGTTGGCTAGGATGAGATTTCTCTGTGTAACACTGTAATATTTATGACATGCCTCCACCATTTAGTAGTGCAGAATCTGCAAGGAGATGCTGTTGAAATGACATGAGATGAAACCTTTTCATTTCAAGTAGAGGAGGAAAAAAATATGAAATTCCAACCAACATTACAGATACAACCAAACAACAACCTACTGCATTTCCACTAAGTATTTTATTTTCTATTACTGCTTAGAATACTTATCATCCCAATACTTTAATAAAATCAACTGACAGAGAACAACCACCCTATTTCAACTCAGTCTGAAATTCAGTGGATTATTACAGAAAATGGGAAAATGGTTTCATTGTGTTTTCATTTCTTATCTTCTACTTTGTCTCAGTACCAAATATCATCCACAAAAAATACTTACTTTAGTCACCGATTTATACTGGCATCAGACAGAAAAATTGAGAAATACATTGCAAGCAGAACCTTAGAGGACAGGATCTCTGCATTAATTAGAGCAACATTAGCTGAATGGCTGCTTAATGCATTTAGCTGCAGCAGCATTGGGGACTCATTTTTGCCACTGCAGTCTGGAGAAGATCCTCTTCAGACACGCGATACCCAACACCCACACAAGGTGAATAGTTTATGAAACTGAATCAGAAAAAAAGAAACGCCTGTGGTACAGTGTGATACTGTGTGTGTTACAATATGTTCATGTGTAAACATTTAACGGATACTTTTGTACACAGCAAACTACAAATGAGGATGTAACAATGCAGTAATATGACACAAAGCAACTCATAACGTTGTAGAAAAGAGCTGCAGTGAGGTCTAAAAATGCCACTGAGTCTTGAATAAATATCGATATCTGATTAGCATTACTAGGACTGTAACATCACACTAAATAAATAAACAAATAAATAAATAAATGTTCAGTATGTATTCAGGTTTTGAAAATCACCAGTCGGAAAACTTAAATCAAAAATAAATAAATACAAAAGCGCATATGGCTTTTTTTTTTACTTTGATCCCAATTAGATAGACACTTTTTCCCCTGAATTCCTTCCTTTTAATTACTTAAATTAATTTTGTTTTATTATGTTCTATGAATTAAAAAGATTAAATTGAATAGATTTGATTTTTTTTAAAATAAAATATTACAAGCATACACAGCCAGATTAGCAAACAATATGACTACTAGAGAAGGTGTTGATGTTCAGAAATTTTTATGTCTATATTGGAAATGAAACATGCTTAAATAATTTTGGAGTCATTTTGATATTTTAACAACCTACTCTCCACCTGTACTTGAATGCAGCATGGGCAGCTATTGGTCCCTTCTCATCAACGAAGATTCTGCCGAGTAGCATTTTATCCAAAATCAGCAGTTTGGTCTGCTACTGGTAGCCATGGTGACGTCAGCGGCTTTTTCTCCAGTGTCAGTGATGTTTCCATTCAGTTTGACATTGTTTCAGGTGAGTCATTCAGTTCAGTGCAGAGCGTGTTATGGAAGTTATTGCTGTTGAAAGATGCGTTCACTAATAACGTTCTTCTGCCAGTGTTGTCAGTTTTATAGGTACTCAAATATAATGCATCATCTGCAAACAGTGTTAATTGATGTTTTGCAGAACTTATTTTTTTAACCATTCTTCTTCATTCTGCCTGCTGCAGTACAAATATCATAAATAAGGGAAGAGAAAATAATCTAAGTAATCTAAGCCTATCTTTGTTTTTCCATCTTTACTAACATGGTCACTTTCACTTGTGGTGATTCTGTATTTGAAGCCTTTTTTCCATCTGTTGTGGGTATTATTTGTTGTTGTGCCTAAGTGTTTCAGCTTCACAAGCTGCATTATCTTTGGATTGAAATAACATATGCTATATACTAAAGCCTGTATGCTCCATAAATAAAAGCAATTATTTAGGTAAATGAATCACTACAACATGAAGACTTTTCTGTTTCCAGATTATCTCAGAGGTTTTCTATGTATTTTTTCATCCAACTTCTGCTTTATTTTTATTTCCTATGTGTGTTTGTGCTCACTTTAAAACTCTTGAATTTTTTAAATCTTAGTATTCTAATTTTTACATCTTTGCCCTAATATCGACAGTCTTTTTGTTTTACTCTTCTGTCTGTGTTTTTGCATTAATTCTAAAACATGTTTACAAATTAGATCACTGCTGTGTTTTCAAACAACATGTTTTAATGCAGTTATCCTTGCTACTGAATGCAACTGCAGTTCTAAAGTTGCCTGTTTGCAAAGATGTGCTGCATGTCATTCATTCGCACCAATTGTAAACTGTTATTCAAAAATATGAACCTGATTTAATAAAAGCAGCTACCCATCACATTTTGTTACTGCCTGATCTCTCTCTGTGCTTTCCTGCCTCCCTAATTTTGTGCCTTACTTTGCTTTGCCTCCTTTTTTGTCAAACAAATGCAAAAAGGAAAATGGAGCAGCAGGAATATTGAAAGAATGAGGGCAGTGTATTTGTCATGGTGGGGTACAAATACAGTACAATACCACAGCTGAATAAATCTTTTCACATGTTGAGAAAAATCTCAGTACCATGAATCGATGGCAGGGCACACTAGCCTGGACCGTCGGCTTAAAAACTAAAACACAGCACTGAAGAAATGATCCCACTATGAAACCTTTTAAGGGATCAATTTACTTGGAGCAATAGCATTACTGTATGTTCATTACAGCACATGCAATATTCTGCGAACTGGCATTCTTTATATCAAGGTTGTTTTCCGCATAACCTCTTCTTTACATGACCTTTTCTCCAAAAACACAATATTAGGATAAAGTTAGAATTCCATCTTCTCTTTACTCAAGCAAAAAACGAAGTTTGAAGTTTGGCTGATGAGATAGCATAACGGAACATAAACAGAATTTTATATTTATAAAAAATTTTAGTGATTCAGGTGAATGCTGTTTTGTAAATCTTTGTGCCTATATCAAGTTGGCATTAGACAGTGATTTGCTTAGGAGGAAAAAGTTAGAAGGGATGTGCTGCCAACGATCTTCCTGTATGAAATTAATTGAAATAAAAATAAATCAAGATAACTGGATAAAATAATCCTAGCTGGCTGTAAACTTTTCAAGATGGACAAGTTGGGAGGATGAGCTGAAGAAATTTCTTCCAGTTAAGTTTACCAGTCGTGTCTGTATTAGTCGTTTCATTAACTCTGTGATATGGATGTAGAAGCTGAGAACAACAGTGGCAGAATTGAACTTCAACTAACATCACTGAAACATCATAGGGTTTAGGTTCTATTGTGATTGCTACTGTGTTAAAAAGCTAAATATAATTTATGTTTTAATTGATCTGTTATTTTATATACTTTTGAAATTCACAGAGTGCATTTTTTGGGAATTTGAAGGATTTGAAGACCATTTTCGATTGCAAGTTGAGGAAGAGATCACACCTGGAAAGACCAAGAAGTTATACACTAATGAGTCATCTATCATGAAAAGAAACAGCTCCTTTATTTAGGGGTATTTTTTAGACCTGCAAACCATTTTCAGAGGCTCTCGCTTCTTCTCTGCCAAGAAAGCATTGAGAAAGTGTAAAAAAAAAAAAAAAAGATTTTTCTATTGGCAACTTCAAGTTTAGACTCCTCAGTTTCCTTTATCTCAATTTTTCATGTTTTGGAAGTTAATGGAAATATATTAACAGGAACTATCCCATTTCCCTATGGCTTCATCAGAATAAGGGTGCAGCTTAAAACAGAGCAGCGATTAGACCTTTGTAGGAACATGTGTATAAGTCTGAGATGATTAAAAAATAAAAAGAGATTTAACCAAAGTGAAAACCAGTTAATTTGGAAAATATAGCTCATGGTATGCAATCCTTCAACTTCCGTTATCTTAGTAAAAGCTGTGCCCTCAATTAATCCAACAGCAACTCCATAAAGATGGGAGAAAGAGCCTCTAATAAAATCACTATTGGGCATTTGGTGGTTCGGTTGGTGAAGAAACTATAGTCCTCGATTTGACTGTCCATCTCAGATCATGTCCTGCATGTCTTCCTCGTCTTTCTGCACCTTCTTTCACATGAAATTAATGTTCAATAAAATAAAATAAATCTTTTTTTTAAAAACAATGTTTTTCTGCCTACTTTACTTTCAACTCTGCTAGTACAAGACAGCTGCCAATTTCAAAAAACAAAAAATCAAGTATTAGTCTGAAATTATGTGTAGGATCACTATGAGAACAAGGTTGACTGTATATTACTATTATTATTATTTTAAATCTGTAGTTTAAAACTTTGGTGTTTGATCAGTTCAACTTTTACAAACAGAAGATATTGACTGATTGTTTACTTATACAATGGTCTGTTTAAAGACGTGACCTTCAGTTGATTTAACACAAACCCTGTGTGTAGGCTGTAAATGAAGCTGTAACAAATGCAGCTCTTCCAAAGATGAAACATTCATCATTCCATAATGAATGACTCACGAAAGCAGCAGCGGCCCTTATCCCCTCCTCACACAAGAAAGAGATTCGGTAGCTCCATTTGCAGCAATCATTATTTTGTCCATTAACGGCTGTATTAGCTACCGGAGGCGTTTCTAGATCAGCTACATATAGATTTACACACGCAAGTGTGCACGTATCCATTAAGATCTCACATACAAACTAAGTAGGAAACACAAACCCTCATGGTCCGTCTCTGAAAATGAATATATTCACAAACAAATGAGCTAGCCTGGCTTTAAAAAAAGCACATTATTGTCCTGATAACAGAAATGGGATACAACAGACGAGACGTCAGCAGGTATTTAAAGACTCAAGGACATCCTGAAATATGGAGTGCTTATGAAGTCTTAAGCTTTTAAAATGTGACTGCCATTAGACTGTCTCCAATAAATACACAGCTGAAATGTTCCAGAAATGCAAAAAGACAAAAATAAGCATGCATCAACCTGTCTCCTTTTGAATACAGACATATTTTCCTTTTCAGCTCATCTTTCCAAAACATTAATTTCAGCAGTGATTCTTGATACATTGAGCACTGTTACAAAAAACTCCTGCAAGGCACTCGTTTCTCCTTTCAACTGTCTTATCGCCGCTTCTGTCTCTCTCATGACATAAAAGGAACTCTTTGACTTTCAGGCTGCTTCAAGAAACCCTGTTAGGTATCCGAGAGACACAGCCAAGTCAAACGGAGAGTCAGGGGGAAGAAGGATCCAAATAAACGAACTTCAAGGCCATCAGAAGGAAAGGGAAAGGAAAGGCGGCATGGAAGCAAGACGTGTCGAGCCTGCAGGATGGAGCAAGGCTAAAATAAGATGGAAACGGGGGTGTGAAATGGTGAGAGAAAGAAAGTCAGGCAGAGCTGTCTCACTTAGGAATCCTCACCTTTTAACCTCTTCTCTTTCACCTTCTTTTCAAGATATTTTGTGTTGCCTATTGTACAGTCTGGGCAATTTAAAAGGTTTAGTTTTTGACAAGAAGAAATCTGGTTGAATAGAACGAAAAAGCTGGTGGTTTTCTTTCAAAACAACACAATGATTGCTGTACTGCACTATGCTTTTAATAAAGTAACATGAAATGAGTGTATGCATTTTTTGCAAAACTCGCTTTACACCAGTTATGTTTAAAGTAGTTTTTATTCAGTTTGACGAAGACATGTTGCCCAGAAAAATAACTTTACCCCCACACATTTCTGTTGGACATTTCTCTGAAAGCCAGACATTGCTTTGACTATAACCCTAACCTAACACTAACCGAAGCGGCGCAGAACGGAGACTGGTTGCATTTAGTTGATAGTGGTTGAAAAGACATAATGCCACAGCAGAGGGGATAACCTGTCACAGACTGCGTCAAGTAAGATGGCAATCAAAAGCTAATACCTCCTGTCATAAGCAGTGAAATTTGTAAGGCAATATGTGCATGCTAATGGAAGCTAGGATGAAAACTAGGGGAAGCACTCACAAAGAAGGAATTTACAAAAATGTTAATGGCGGTGTACTTTGGATTATGGCTGTCAGGCTTGTCATGGACCAACTATATTATTGGAGGACATTAATGGGACCCCTGTGGATGTAAGAAGACCATCTTTGTTTAGAATGGTGCAGTTCTGTCAATAATATGAGGCTATAAATGGTGAGTTGGACAGTATTTTTCTTTCCGAGGGGTTTGGCAAAAGCATTTGCTGTGTCTTAAGTTGTGATTGTATCTTTGTTTAGCATATATCATTGGAATCACAGGATTCTTAGCTTTCCAATGAGGTATAGTATGTACAGTATACACATGTATACAGGACAAAAAGAGGCAGTATGATTTTGAAGTACAGAATGCTATGTCATTTGGGCAGGACATAGAACAAAGGAGTAAGAACATAGATCCTTTTTTAAGCAAGTTTTCAACTCTAGTTGCCTTCAGGTTTATTGTTAGAAATCATTAGCAGTTTAATGCAAAATAACAAAATATAATCATGGTACACAAAGGCATCATTATGAGATACAGTCAATCATTAGATAAAGTCATAATTATGAGAGACAACGTCATGATTTCCGCTCTCAAACGCTGACACTTTCTAATAGTTTTTCCAGTCTACTATTGTAGACAAGTTGTCTGAGGATGAGATCTAGAAATTGTTCCATTTGATCCATTAAGGTTACTGAAACTGTATTGTTCTCTCTTTTAATGGATTGTGAACACATTAAGGAGTATATTAGATGTGGATTAACTAATTATGACAGCTGGCTGAAGTTCATGGGATTCCATCCATGACTGTACACAAGAGTTTGATCATTCCTCTAGGGAGGCTTGTCTCCATCTTCTCTGGTATTTCTAATAATTACTTTGAAAGTCGAAATTATGACTTTTTATCTCATTATTGTGACTTGGTATCAGTATTATGACTTTAGGAGTCAACGTTATGACTTTGAAAGTCAAACGTAAGAGACATGATTATGAAATTCCAGTTTTTTTTACTTTCAAGTGACGAAATGGAATTCAATAGTTTAGACACAGAAACAACTTTTTTTTACCACCACTATTTATTTGGACAAACAAATCATTGTCTTACCTTACAAACTTTGAGCTCACACACAACACCTACAGTCGTCTAATTTCCCTTTTCCACAAGGAAAAAAAAAAGACTGGATGATTGCTGGTTGGATCAGTACTGGTGTATGGAACAAAGATCAGGAGATGGATGCTTCAACGGAAGGATTTCTGAGAGATGTAAGTTGAGTCAAAAGTCATAACTTTTGAGAGTATTGGTGTTTTAATGATGATGTTGTGACTGATTTTTGCTGAAGCTTTTAAGCTAAGACCACCCATTTATTCACCCCCTACCATGCTTCTGGGATGGTAATATAAACACAACCATCCTGTTCTAGGCCGTGCTGACCATACACGTTTGGGTCTAACCCGGCCCTAGGGGAAAAGTGGCATTACGGTGTGTCCACACTGAACGCGATAGGAGCGAATATAAACCGTGACACACGCCTAGCTGTTCGTGTGCACATTCGCACCTTGAAGCGTGTACAACGCGAACTGGTCGCGCTTCAAATATGGTATTTTCACGCACAAACTGGCCTTCAGTGGAGCTGGGGCCAGAGTGTATCTGCGGTGGATTATGGACCGAGCTGACAGAGGACAGAGTGGATTACGTGTTCGGCCTGGCCACTGGTAGAGCTGTCTCTGCATTGAAAACTGATTGTGTCATGTAGCTCGGGGTGATTAGCCACGGTGTTTATCAGTATTTCCTCCATGTCGTGCTGAGGCTGTGACTCCATGACAGTCACAGAATCACTGAAACTCTGTCCCCTGATTGGTTGTCGCGGCCCGATTTGACGCTGGAGTTAAGATTTTTCCAACTCGATCGATAGACGCCATGAGCGCGAATGCACAAAATGCACCACATAAAATGCATACCGAATTTTCCATCGCATCTATAGCGCGAATTGTTCGCACAAATCAGGCAGAAAAGCTTTTTCGCGACGCAAATCTGCTTCTGAAGTGTCGCGGTAAACCATGTCGCACTTCATCGCGTTCCTCCATTGATTTACATGTAAACCTGAAGCTCTAGTCGCTCCTATCGCGTTTGGTCTGGACACACAGTTAGTCGTCCAATTACTTTCTGCTCCAGCCATATGAGGTTATTGAGGTATAAAATATGTTTTGTCATCCCTCAGCTTTAAGTATGTCCTTCCATTAAATCCAAGATTCTAGTTTTCAGTAAGTGAGTCAAAGTGGATCCTCTTGTCCCGTTTACTCCCCCGTTTACTCACCCATGTGCAGTGTTCTTAATTATAAGGAACAGACCTGATAAAACATACCTTCTTAAGCAAACGGACCGGAGAAATGTGACATCATGGTCTTTTTGCAAGATAGGAATTCTTTTATAATCTCTCTTCTGTCCCCAGTAACATTCATTGAGGTAGTAGTTTTGCTTTGTGAGGTCTAAATGATTTATGTGATCCATATACACAATAAAATATCGAAAAAGCCTATTTTTCTCAGCTACTTTTTCATTTAATTAAGCAGCTTTTGCTGTGAAAGGCATAGAGAAAAGTACAAGTTAGACAGAGATGGCAGAAGTGCTGCCTAAGGCAGGATTTTCCTGTTTAACCGAGTAAGCAGAGATCATGATGAGTTTTTTAGAGAAAACTGCCTGAGCTAGTCATGTTAGCAAATTTTATATATATATGTTTTCTAACCCAAGCTCGAAAATGATGCTGACTTTATCTGGTATTATACACATCTGTGTACCTCATCCATGCATATTTAGCACCAACAATCATTCCTAATACCATCACACACATGTACTCAAATCAAAGGTTTCCTTTTTCCAAATTATTCAGAAATTTTAATTTAAATCAGTAACTATGACATTATCTGTATTGCATCACTGTAGTAAAAAGAGATGCTGCATTGCAGTAACTTTGTAAAGAAGAGAACAAATCCTCAAAGCATTGAAAAGCCCACGGTTATTCAGATGGTAATATCAAATATATTGACAAGATATTGATCTATAGAATAGCTCAGAATATGTATTTTCAGAAGGCTAAACTCATTCAACAGCCAGAACAAGGTTTAGACGTCACTTTTCATGACCAGTTTTGTTGACTTGCCCAACCAGACATGCCCACTTTTGTTTTTCCATTTAATTGTTCTCAGTTAGTACAATTAGTTGTCAGAAGATGTAAATGAATCAGCTTTTTAGGGTTTAATGAAAGCATCTAGTTTTATTATCGTTGGACAGATAATCTGTGTTTTCCTCAAGTTGATAATAAATACCTAAAGTTGAATTGATTTTTTTTTAAATCAGAAAAAATCTCTGATTTACAGAGTGTACGGTAATAGATTTTATCAGTTTTTGCAGCGTAATGCATGTATCTCAGCCAAGCCAGCAAAACAAGCTATTGTCATTCTTCATGAGCAAAAACCTTGACTAAGCCTTCCTCTTTTCTTAGCCCACACACAAACTCATGTCCCTGATCGCTGTTATTAATCACTGGAATGTTGAAATTGCTGTTAAATTGTGCGTGGAGCAAAGCAAACCTTGAAGCTGAAATAGAGATGGGAATGCAGCTGGACATAAACTCTGTGTTTCTTATCCAATAGGAAGTGGATGTTTGTTAGTGTGTATTAATATTTCATAATCTGAGGCTCGTACACAGAGTCTCTCAAAGCTCTGATTAATTATACAATATCTAACTTCCTAACGTTCACTTTGTTAAAATCTCTCCAGCTGTCTGTTGCGTCCTTTTTAATCTCTTTTGATCTCCTTCTCCTCCTCTTTTTAACTCTGATTTTGGGATTCAGATGGAGGAGGATTTGCTCTACTAAACGCTGAAGGAAAGAACACATTGTAAGTTCCTTCACTGTCTTGCCTGTACTGTGAACTTCCAAAACCAATTCAATACAAGACAAAGCGCATGTCGAACATCTATGAGCTGTAATAGTCGAAACGAAACCTGCAGGGATTTTTATTTTTTTTTCACCAGTTGAGATTTTCTTATCTATAACTCTAGTTTTCTTTTTAGACTCCATTATTAAGCAGTTTTAGTTTTAAACCAAACAGAATTTTTGCTCGGTGTCCAAGTTGCAAAAAACTTTTGTCAGGTTCACGCAGTACCATTCATATAATGTCAATCCAAAAGGCTTTGTAGGCAAGAAAAAGTGTATTCAAGCTAAATCAACATGAAAAAACAACATTAAATTACAAAAGGAGGCTATGCAAATAAAGGAGATTGAAAACATGAAATCATTTTTAATCAAATATAATTGAACAAACAAAATGTGAAAATGTGCTATTTTCGATACTGGAAATGCAAATGATAGAACCTTAATAGGAAGTCCTATACATCAGCAGGTATGAACCAATTCATGGTAGCTTTTATACACCCTCTGGGAAATAGCTCAATGTTGTTAAACAAATGTACTATACCATCATAATTTTCGAATACTTGAGAACTGTTTGTTCCTAATAAACCCAATATATTACTAAAAGTCACTTAAAAATGTTTGAAAAACAGGAATTCATTAAAAGTATATTAAAACATAAAAAAACATTGCTAAAATAGGTTTTTATCACGTAAATAACATAGCCAGAGTCCGCCCCATTCTCTCTCGGGCCAATACAGAGACACTAATGCATGCTTTTATATCCAGTAGAATTGCTTATTGTAATGCCCTGCTTTCTGGTCTTCCGAAAAAAGCACTTCAAGTTTACACTTTTTACAAAATTCAGCGGCTCGTGTTTTGATTAAGACCAGGAGGCGTGAGCACATTACGCCGGTCTTAGAATCACTGCATTGGCTCCCCGTATGTTTTAGGATCGATTTTAAGGTTCTTTTAATGGTTTTTAAGTGTCTTAATTGTCTTTGGGCTTCTTATCTATCAGAGATGCTTTTACCACTGAACCCTCGCGGTCTCTGCACTCGTCTGGCAGCCGTCTCCTTATCGTCCCCAAAGTCAGGACACGGACTCATGGTGAGGCATTTTTCACTATTATGGCCCTCACCTCTGGAACTGGCTGCCAGAGGACCTCAGGGCCGCAGAGAACGTTCATGTTTTTAAGAGCAGGCTCAAGACTCACATTTTTAGCCAAGCGTTTAACTGATTATTATATATTAACATCTGTTTAATCGCGCTGCTTGTTTTATTTGATAGAATTTTTAGTTTAGGTTTTAACTAATTATTATTCATTAATATTTCATCTGCTTTGCATTTTTATTTGATCATTTCTTATCATTCCTATATACTTTAATCAAAGGGCTTCAGTTAGGCTTAAGACAGAAAAAAACTGGTACAAAAGATTAGCATGGCTCAGTTTAATAGACAATTGCAATCTTCAATGACAAAAAAGAAACTAATAGATTTGAAAATGAATAATATCAGAGAATAGAGTTCAAATCTCTCTCTCTCACAAACATACACACAGAGCATCATTCAGTATTTCCTCTAGTTCATCGCCACAAACACACAGCAGTGACTTCACAAGTGTCTGACTAGTAATGACAAGCAGCCCACATGCTTTAAAACTTCCCACCTCTGCTGCACACATGCGTCATCTTCACAAAGGAAGGCCACAACCTTGAGTTGATTTATTAACCTCCTTCTGCTGGCTTCTACTCCCTCACTCTCCTTGTCCCCCACTTTTAAGTGTATTTGCCTCACTTCTTTCCTTTTAGGGGAACTACTTTTGCTTTTAGGAAAATAAAGAAAAAAAGAGTCAGGCTGGTGGGAGGTGGGAGGGTCGGACTTCAGTTTGACATCCAACAAGACTCATGACAAGCCCTGATGGATGGTCGTGACCTCCCTGCTGCAAATGATCGTAGTGTGCGCAACGCGTGTGCTAGCTTCCATGGGTGACCTTTTGCAGCACTCTGACAAGGCCGTTGATCCGTGCCTGTAGTTGCACAGCCTTGGACACATCCAGAGCTGGGCGTGTCTCTGTGCTCACCGTACAGGGAGCGCACTTTTGAAGGCCTTCATTCCACGTTTACTGTTTCTATCAAAATCCTCCCCAATGGCCTTGGCAGGGTGTTGGAGAGTTTGGATGTAATTAATAATCAGGCTTTGTATTTTATTTATAGTTGTGTAATACCTTAAAGCTGAATGTAGTTTGCTTTAGTAAATAAATTGTTGTATGGTACAGTACAAAACCAGTCTTAATAAAAAATAGTTAAAGGTTGAATAATGAACATTTTCATAAAAAGCTATATTTAATGGAAAAAACTCCACAGGGCTTTTAGAGGGGTGTAGAATGAAAACACAACATTTCCTTAAAAAATTATATTGAAATTAAAATATAATAAAATGTACATTTTAAAGATCAGGACAATGCAGTTATGTTTACATCTACCAGCCAGTAGCAGCCGCCCCTGCGGGTTGACGGATACAGTCTCTATGTTTCAACAATATGGTCTACACCAGCTGCTTTAGAACCCTGAAGATGTTGTTGTTTGTCTCAGAAGAGGAGGGACCAGAGAAGAACAGAAACTAGAGTAGTTTTAGGTGAAGCATACAGTAGATGGACACACATAACACATTTACATGGCATCAAACACACATGGACACTGTGTGTCTCCTGGATCAGTAAGCTAGCTCACTTGCTAACTTGGATAATGTTAGCTGTCAGTTACACTCCTCTGCGATACATTCCTCAATGGACACAGTTCAGGCTGGTTACTGTGCATATCTGCAGCCCAACCGGGCAACCCGACGGCTGGAATTATTTTTTTGTTATTGTAACTACAACCTAGATAATGTCCATGCTCCATAACCAACCTTTAATGGTTAAAATTATAGATCAGAGGATGGGCTAGACTGATGGTGTAAAAAAATAGGGACACAATCTATTTTTAACCATCAGTTTTATTAATGATAAAATATTCAATTGTTTTTTTTATTTTTTTATTTGAATTAATATTTAATCTAAACAAGATGAACAGAGAGCTACATTTACTCAATAAAACTAAACCATTGCACTTAAAATATGAACAGTTTACCTGCTTTGGTATGAACGCATTGTCTCACAACTTACTCCTCTTCAACACAGAACTACAGTGCACACACACTTGTGCGTTATTGTCATGAAGTTTTGGATTTTTGCCCGGGACAGATGACTTCTCATGGGGGTTTAGATATTCCGCAGGCTGAATCCACCGTTCCCTGCCACTTTGGAGACTCGCTGAAGAAATTGTTTCCTGACCTCCAAGCCTTTGCTTCATGTGGAGGAAATCTGGCAGCATGCATCGCTTCAGCACGATACCGGGATCTTCGTAAACATATTTATTTGATCGCTGAAATTAAAATCAATCACATGGCAGCCACTCAATCTATTTAGGCATCTAGATGGGGTGAAGATTACCTACTCCAGTTTAAACTGAGCACCAGAATGGGGAAGAAATAGGAAACAAGTGACTTTGTAAGTGGAACGGTTTTGGTGCAATGTGTGGTAGTTCGTGTAGCTTAGAAACCACAGATCTGCTAGGATTTTCAAATTCAATGTTCTAAGGCAGAGATGCCCAGCCCTGTTCCTCGAGATCTATCATCCTGCAGGTTTTCATAGTGTCCAATAGTCCAAAACCAAGAAAATACATTACAGACAGTCCTGTGCTCAAAAATGCCTTGCTACTGTCACTGTACAATGGGTTTGATGTGGTAGGAAGGCCAAAGTAATGCTGAGGAACAGTTTGGATGCCTTGTTGAGTTTAAACCATAAAGAGTTCAGTTCTAAAGACAAAATATGATCTAAGATTGTTCAAATTAGTTGCACTAATATGAAATGGGGTCCTGATGGACCTGAACTACTAAGTCCTTCAAAAGACTTTTGCAAGAGACTAAAAAACGTCAAGCCTAAGCCTAATCTCAGATCAATTCTCCGTCTGCCAACCAAAGAGATTGGAGTGCGAAATTTGGATCGGCAATAACACAACTCGGTCCTTTTATTCGAACAAAAAATACATTTCGGAGTACGTAAGGCCCTTTTGAGTGGTGGTTCTGGTATTTAAATAAAGTTAGAACAAGAGGTTCTGAAGAATATTAATTAGTATGAAAATTACGCACTGATAATTCCTCAATTTATATTGTTTAGTTCATAGTAATTTGATTTTTTATTCACAAAAAGTAGATAGAAAAATGCAAAAATTCAACTCAAGGTCATTCAAGGTGTTTTACATGATTCGGTGGCAAAGAGACCAAACATGTGATAAAAGCATAGAAAGTAAAAAAAGCAAAAACGTATGAGTAAAAAAAAAAAAAAAAAAACCTGTGTCAATTTATGAAAATTAAAAACACCAATTAGATATAAAGGATGAGAATAAATAAAAGAAAACATTTCAAGGTGCTTTACATGATTTGTTGGAGAGCTTTTGATTAAAAACAGTACTTTATGAAAAGCATAAAAAGAAAATGTATGTAAATAAATTATATCAGAACATCAGTCAAATCTGTGATTTGAAAGAACCTAACAATTCAACAAATTTGCGGTCGTCTGTAAGATTGTTCCAGATTTGTGGTCTGTAGAAACTGAAAGATGCTTCTCCTTGTTTGGTTCTAATTCTAGGTATTTTTAGTAAACTAGAGTTGGAGGACCTGAGTTGTCTGCTGGGTTGGTATAGTGACAACAGGTCTTCAACATATTTTGGTGCTAAACCGCTTAGTGATTTATAAACTAGTATGAGTATTTTAAAGTCTATTATTTGAGCTACAGGGAGCCAGTGTAAGGACTTTAGAACTGGGGTGATTTGTTCTACTTTCCTGGTTTTAGTGAGAACAACAAGCAGCAGTGTTCTGGATCAGCTGCAGCTGTCTGATTGACTTTTTAGGTAGACCTTGTGAGGACGGTGTTGCAGTAATCAATCCAACTAAAGATAAATGAATGGATGAATTTTTCAAAGTCCTATTACGACAATCATTTAATCCGAAAAATGTTCGTCAGGTGATAGAAGGCTGACTTTGTTATTGCTTTTATGGGACCCTGGAGGTTCAGGTCTGAGTCAACGATTACATCTAGATTACGCGCCTGATCAGTAGTTTCTAGCTGGATTATCCGAAGCTGTGCGCCGATTCTTGATCATTCCTCTTTAGGTCTAAAAATAATTACTTCAGTTTTGTTTCTGCTCAGTTGGAGAAAGTTATGGGACATCTAGGTGTTGATTTGCTCAGTGCATTTATTTTGTGCTTGGACAAGTACATAGTCACCTGGCGATATTGTAATGTACAGCTGAGTAGCATCAGCATAGTTATGCTAATTAATCTTAATTGTTGTCAAAAACTGGGCTACTAGGAGCATGTAGATATTAAATAAAAGAGGCCCCAGGATGGAGCCTTGGGGAACCCCACATGTGTTTTCTGTTCGTTTTAAAGAAAAGTTTCCTACAGAAACAAAGAAATCCCTGTTATTTATGTAGGACTCAAACCAGCCAATTACTGTATCAGGGAGTCTGACCCAGCTCTCAAATTGTTCCAGTAGCATTTTATGATCAACAGTGTTGAACGTCGCACTGAGATCCAACAGAACCAGCACTGTGGTTCTACCTAAATCTATATTTATGCGAATCTTATTCAAAACTTTGACTAGGGCAGTGTCAGTGCTGTAATGAGTACCGGACTGATAAGTATCAGAGCTGTTGGTCACTGTTAGGTAACTATTTAACTATGGGCAGCTTTTTCAATAATCTTACTGATGAATGGAATATAAAAGATTAGACATACTGATTCAGTTTTACGATCTATTGGGTTAATTATTGAAAAGTTTGATGTATTAATAACAGTAAATATCTGGATATCACTGGTTAATAATCCACTAATATTTCTATCGTCTTAACATTGTTTATAATAATTATCATTTCTATTGATTCTAAATAAATCTTTTCTTTTCAATTTAAATATTACCTAGAGGAGCTCTTCATATTAATTTTTGTCAAGTTATGAGACATATGAATTTGTGAACATTAATAATCACAATACAAAAAAAAAACCTCTTTGCTGCTACAAAAGGAAAGCCTCCCTCAAGTTTAAAACTTCAGTTTCAAAGTTTTGCAGCAGGACACAACTTTTTAAAATAAATTAACTATGTAATAGGATTAGCCGGTGAGGTGTCATTTGAATAATTCAACACTTCCTGTCAGACCCTTTATGTTGCCTGGCTGTACAAATAATTAAACATTAACAGCATGTTTGGTTGAACAGGAAGGTGGAGTAAATCCTTTCAGACGGAGGAAGATTTGCCATTTAATGAAACAGGAAAAAAGGTGCAGAGTTTGGCACCTTTAGGGGAAGCAGTAAAATAAGGAGCTTTGTGACAATTAGAAGCTTTATCTTAAGCTTTATCAGAAGCATAAGACAATAAATAAGGTGATGTTTCTACACCAGGATATTGAAATATATACAAACGTAGTTAATTTTTTTTAAAAGACCACTGGAAGATGTGAAAAGCGTAAATCTTGTTCATGTACAAAAAGCGACAGGTTGTTGATGATGATTCTAACACGGCACAAAGACGTATTTGTTTAACTTGATTTTTATTACAAATATTTGTTGGCAAATGCAACCTCTTCAGAAAGTATTCAGAGAAGCCTAATGAATTCCATGTCTCTGGGTCTCTTGAAATCTGTGACAACAGACAACCTCTCAGAACTGTTTTATGAACGCTACGCAGAGCAAGTATGCATTAAGAAGAAAAAAAGAAAAACACCTTTAGGCTGTTTGTGCTGACTGTCTGCATGTAAATATGATCCCAGTGCTGACATTGAAAATCTACACAACTTTGTTCTACCCTGCAGCATTTTTTTTTTCTCAAGAAGCTGCTAAATTTTGATATCTGTGAAACTGCAGGGTCAGATTAAGAGCTCATGTCAACAGTAAGCAAGCTCTGAAAAATCCTTTAAAAATACTAGAAATATTGAGTCAAAATGAAGGTACTTTATTGAACCGTATTTAAAGAAGGAAAATCCGCATTTTGCAAGCACAGAGATGCTAAACAAAATGGCTAATTAACTGATGATCATCAGGTGTGAGTAACTCAATACTATCAATGCATCTGTGAAGAGTATAAGGTCATTTCCAAATCATGAAATCTATTTAAAAAGATTATTCATGTGTAGATGACAATCCATTTGGCTCCTGATTTCCCAAGCAAGTTTAAGGAAATAAAAAACACTGCAGTCTTTTCCTGGATGGGCAGAAGTGAGTTCCCCATCTCCGAAGAGAACATGGCAGCATGGGTAAGGTTTTAAAGTTTTATCTGAAAACAATGACAAGTGCTGCATTTCACACAATTCAAACAGTGCAGCAGCAAAAACACCTCAAATCTGTAAAGCATAGTGGCAAAAAAAACAACTACCATTTGGGTTTGTTTTGCAGCCACAGAACCTCTGTGCCGTGCATTTATTAATTTAATGAGAGACATGTGATCCCAACTGCGAGTTCGTTTTTAATGAAATAATTGTGATGGTGTTTCTTTTTTTTCTTTTTTTTTGCACATTGCTGAATGATTTTCTCATCATCCTTGGATACTTTATACCGGGCATCTCTCTGTAACACATTTTCTGCTGCAGACAATAACGTAGAGCGGCTGCAGGTGCGCCTGTCGAGGCAGAATCACACGAAATTACTCGAGCTAATCGATATTTAGCATTAGATTTGGTAACAACAATGTACCACTCCGAGACAGCGCTCATTCTATGCTGCGATGCCGCTAAAGGTTCGGCACCTGCTGCTGAGAACGAGACATCGGCCCGAAATGATTTGACTCAGAGCCACTCAGTACTGGAACTGGAGAAAAACTCAACCTACAGATTATTTCCCTTTGAGGCAAAGGAGCTCGCGTTGCTGGGGCTTTCTCCGCCTTTCTGTCCGTCTGTGACCAGTGTTGCCAACTCCTCAGTAAGGAAAGTAGCTATTGGCTGTCCTAGAAGTCGCTAAATGACGTCATCGCCTAATTTGCATAATTGGCAATTTGCAAATAACTGTAACGGACGCTGTAGGAGAGAGGAATAACGTCGTGGGAGAGACAAAAGTGAGTAAAAAACACCCTAAATATGTTTAGAACTACAAATGTACAAAAATAATTTCAACATTAACAACATTTAATGATTTTAATGCTTTGTCTAGATCCACATTACACACATCAGTTTTGTCCTGTATTGTTAAATGTTATAACAGCAAATTTAATCAAAAGATTGTTCTGTAGGGTGAAATTGCTAGCTCTACAACCAACCCTCCTCCTTTATCCGGGCTTGGGACCGGCAAAGTGACCCAAAAGACACACTCTGGCAGAGTTACTTAGGTTTTTTTTTTAAAGTTTTTTTTTTTTTTTGCTGAGCTAGCTAGCAAGATCTTATGTCACAGAGAGGTAGGCTACACACACAGTGGACGAGGTGAATAAGTGACTGAGCTGCTGAGGTTGTGTGAGTCAAATGCAGTGATTTATTTGTGTGACAGCGTCACAGCGAAAAAACGTTTTACATTTAAATCCCGCTCTGCAAGCCAGCGGCGGCTTTTTTTTGCGCAAGCGCATTTCATTTGCAGTCCGGACGCCGAGTGGTGAGGGTCTCCTCTCTCTGCTCCGCCCATAGACTGTAGATGGGACTGCTGCGCAAGGCTACTGTGAGACTGGCCGCCTGTAAGTGCTTTGGGACGGGGGAGGGGCTCACGTTGAGGACAGTAACTGCAGAACAATACGTGCTTCACGCCAGAGTCTCCAAAACACCAGATAAGTCTCCAATAACACCAGAAAAAGTCGCTAGATTTGTCGCTAGTCGCTTTTTTGAAAAAAAGTCGCTATAGGGGTCTGAAAAGTCGCTAAATCTAGCGACAAAGTCGCTAAGTTGGCAACACTGTCTGTGACTCTGCGCTGCTGCCTGCCAGTCAGTCACAGCCCAGACCACGCCCAGCCAGTATTCCCCCCGCGTTTTTCCTGGTCCGCCAGGCAACTCCTTCTTTTGAGCCGTTTTTCAAAAATAAATGTGGGCGGGGTTATACTCTGTTAGGGTGTTGAGTTACTCTTTAAGTGCTAGTAATTTGTCACATCTAAGGGGCAAAATTCCCCCATCTTTCCCAGCCAACTGCCTAATGATGGTTTTCTAGAACCGTTTGAAAAACAAGAAAAAACAGGTTCGGCATTCAGCTTTTACTGATTGAAAAAAATTAACACCTGTTAGTGCACCGCAGTGTATTTTGTGATGAAATGTCAAACGAATGTATAGGTATGAATGAATAATACATATTTACTGTCCCCAGCACTCTTCCCACCACACCAAGGTCTATAGTTTTTGTCCATTGCAAGCCTTGGATTGACTGTACCCCCAAGAGCAGAGATGAGGAAGACCATCGATGTTAGCTTCTGCAGTAGTGCTAAGACGGTTTCAGCTGTTGATATTAATACATACAGTATTAGGGTATATTTGTAAAGTGTTTTTAGTAAGGCTGTCAAGTGTTTGTGTGTTTCAGCTATTTGTGGGCAGTTGTGGTCTTAATCCCTGAAAATTGACCGGAGTCCACTGCAATTTGACATGTAAAATAAATTTTTATTTGTTCCATTTTCCCATTTTGAGAATAAAAACGGAAGTGATGCATCGCTGTCCTTAATTTCAACTCTCTGTCTACCATAAAGCAAATTTTCAGAGAAAAATATTATTAACTTCAAAATAATCTCAAACCTCTTTGCACACATTAAAAACCTAGACTGTTGACTCCACCCTAATTGGCAGTCCTCAGACTGCACACAAAAAGATTTCCTACAGCCTTTGATGCCGTTTTTCGAGTCTAAATGAAGGAAATTGTTGAAAATAATACTCAAATAGGACTGCAATATGTAAGAAAACCTAGAAAAGGCAACTTATGGTAAAGAAAATAATGCCATACATAAACTTTAATTATAGGAACATTCTAGTGTGTAGAAAATAGGGTAATGGATGTAAGTGTGTGACAAGACTGGAGATGAAGTCCCCTCTGAGAATTCACACACACCATGAGAAAGAGAAGTGGGAGGTAATAAGAATGGAGATTAGACTTTCGATTAAACTGCTTTCTCATTCTGTAGCCCTCCAACTGCTCTGACATGCAGCTTCTTAGAAGCAGCCGTGGCCAATTTGCCTTCAGCGTTTACCAACAGAAATGACTTTGAACGCTCATTTCTGAGAGTGTCTGAGTTTCCAATCGGCAGCCATGGCACTCGGAGGGGTATGTGTCATCGCTGTAGTGGCAGGGTGTTGCACCAAACTACACTAGTGTGTGCGTGCCTGCTCATGCATATGCATATGGAACAAATACACTCCGACGTGGAATAAACAAAACAACAAGGAAGCTGTCAGCAGATGGCAGACGGGGTCACAGGAGACGGATGTGATGGTGTGCTCAAACAGAGACACACACAGAACAGGTTACACATGGAAAGTTAGTGGAAAGACGATCGCTGTCAGCACATCAGACGTGCGAGATTGTGCATGATTCACAAGTTTGTGCTTAAAAACAAACAAACCTCTCCCAGTCCCTGCCTCACGTTTTCGCTGACATATTTTCACTTTGAGCTTTGAAGAAAGGATTTTGAAGAAAAGCTGCTAGGTAATTTCCATTTGTGGCAAAAAGTGTGGGGGGTGTGAGTGTATGTGTGAAGCTGGTAGAAGCATTATTTTATGTTGACTATATTAAATAAAACAGCTGGGCTAAGTTAGGATTCACCGTTTTACAAACTCGAGGCTTTATTCCTTGATATTATAATCTACTGCTGGGTTGCATCCAGGCAAAATCCAACTATATAAATGAGCTTTTGAACGGAAAAACAAAAACCTGCCGACATTATAAAACATGCTCAACATATCCAGTTGAAAGAAAAAATGTATTCCCATTTCACTTTGTAAAAAAATATTTTTTTAATTTGAGCAAAAGTGAGAATAAGCATTTGCAAGACTGTTTTACAGTGTCTCAAAGAAATTTCAATCGAACCCAACTGGACTTGGTAATTTGTCTTGGAAGACGTTTCACCTCTTATCCAAGAGGCTTCATCAGTTCATGTATTCTTTCATTGAGGAGTTGGTTTTGTGCCTTTTCTATGATCTTTTCCACTCTATGCACTCTCATAGTGGAATTTAAGTGTAGGCTAGTTGGTGTGAGCCTTTGTTGTCTGCATCTCAAACTGAAACGCAGGTGGTTTCTGTAATCTGCAATTTTCACAGGCTTATTATTTTACAGTGGGTATTTATTTCAACTTTGATCTCAGGGTAAATGCCAAAAATGAATGATTGAAATAAAAGCAACATTTAAAAATATTTTCTGTCATTTGTAATGTTTTTTAAGGCTAGAGAGGGAGATGAAAAATCAACTTTGGCATAAAAAAATAAAATAATTTATATTAAATACATATTTTTTTTCCACATGACCCAGCCCTATTAGCGGGTCCTACAGGCGAAGTCAAAGTCCCAAAAATAATCTTCCTGTCCACCTTAATTTATTAATCATCCGAGAGCAAGTCAAAAATAAAAGTGGATTTTTATCTTTTTTTATGTTTTGTGGTCGTAGTGACATTTGATAGTTTAGACTTGTGGCAAAAGTTCACAAGGACTCTAACTTGGGAGATCGACATAGAGGACTGTGGCCTGTTTAGATGGAGCACAGCACTAACCACTATACTATGCAACGTACCAGAGTAGATTTTAAGTCTAGAATAATTGCAGCCAAATACAGTTTACTTTAAAAAAAAAAAATTGTGTACTCAAATCACCCGACTCCATCACAGCTAACACAGTAGCATGTACAAAATAATAAAATATGCTTGAAATAATGTGAAAACATGAGATAATCTACATGTCTGCTAAACACCTGTAAAGGCTTTGAGAAGTTGTTAAATTTGTCCAATTATCAGCTAACAAGCTAACATTAGCATCAGCCACATATTATCTCCATCAACAGCAGTTTCATATATCAGAATCAAAGTTTAAGTCCCAACGTTGCAAATCTTAGTTCAAGTGAAGGTTATCGTCGTTCTGCTTGAGTCAAGTCATAAACTTGAGTCAGAACATGAGTCCGAGTCCAGAACTCGAGTACTCCGTCCCTATCCACAGTTCCGTTCAAATTTTTTGAAAGCCCCTCTAAAGCACAGATATTGTCCTATTTTAATATTTTAAACACCAACTATACAGTCTTTCAGTCCCCCAGGGGGAGAAAGCATGCCAAGCAACATTGTAGCTTAATTGTCGTTTTATTTTAGATATCAAAAAAATCCATGAATAGGCAAATAATTAGGAGTTACATTCCCAACAAAAAGTCTGCTAATACTGAACTGTGAATTGGTGGAGGTCCACTGTACGTACCATTCTGAACTTCAAAAATATTATTGCAACAGACATTGAAAAACTAAACTATATTTTAGACTTGGTTTGTGATTTGAACAACTCACAAATGGTTCCAAAAAATAAGGTCCTGATGCAAACTCTTGCATCTAAAGTAAGCCATGTTGTTCTTTTCCCCCCTCATCTCTCACGCATGTCTTTCCGACATTAGATTGTTGTTATCCACAATTCTTCTTAAACTTAATGGAGGCCATATCAAACTTCTCGTTTTTCGCTTAGCCATTGATGATTCCTTAGTCTTTCCCTCCCTTCACATCAAGAGTCTTGGTGTTATCCTTGATAGTACTCCATTACAATCTCATATCATTTGTTTTATGCGCTCTACTTATTTTTCCGCTTTAAAATATAGCTCGCTTATGTTCTTCCCTTCCCCCTCATTCTGCCACTATCCTGGTTCATAGTCTTGTTACTTTCTGCCTCGATAACTTCTTTGCTTTTTTGGTCTTCCATAAATCTCTCCATAAATTTCATTTGGTTCAAAATTCAGCTGCTCGTGTCATTACAAAAAAAGAGAGGGGGTCTCTTTTTAATCAGCCCGATTCTCTAGAAATTACATTGGCTCCCGATCAAATTTTGAATAATCTACAAACTTCTATATACATTCAATAATGTCCATAACTTGGCCACTCTATTTGTTGGATCTTAATTTGGCCTGTTCTTTCTGCATTTTTCCCGTTTATAAATAACATTTATTAATATGATTGTTATAGCAATCTTCTGACTCTGTTAAGGGAGAGAAAACAAAGCAGAGCTGCTGAACCTCAGTCCAAGAATTTAGCCACCAACGCACAATATCCAGAGGAAATGTTGACAAGGTGTCAAACATCAGCGGCAAAGTTTGTCTTTGATGTGTCGGAGTATGCCACAGTCAGCAGCAAAAACATATGGCCCCATTAAAAATAACACCAGTCAATTACTGGGAGCAGGTTAGATGTGCCAACACAGCGGATCAACCGCAGACAGGAATACTTAACTTTATGAGTCAGTCTGCAGAACAGAAGTGGAACAGATTATACAATAAAACCTGATGCAAATTAGAAACAAAACTGTTGGCCTGAATATTCTGCACATCGATGCCTGTTTTCCACTAAACAAAACATTATTACATATAAAACAGGCATTGCTTCGCTGGCTGGCTTGCAGCCACAAAAATCATTATTGTTTCCTTGTCATGAGTTCATTAAAACTTGAAACATCTGGGCTCATAAGTCTATTAATGTTGAAAACTGTAAAGAAAAATATAAACCAGCAATATCATAAGGCTCTTCAACATTGGGTTTTTATTATTTACAACCATATTATTAAGCAGTGGCATTATTTGAAAGCAAACACATTCGATTTCTGTAGCAGCTACATTCTGCAGAAATATCAGCAGGTCAGGTTTGTGGTCATAAAACTAATTTATTAAAATATCAACCTTAACTCTTGTGTTGTCATTCCCAGCTATCTGGTCTTATAACTTGGTGGTTTTACATGCTTTGCCTCTCAAATTGACATGTTTGTATTTGAAGCCTATTTTATTACAGTGATTTGATATAGTTGTTCTACTTTAAGGCTCTTTGTAATCCTAATTCTGCAGATTGAGAAAAAAATCAGCATGGTTGTGGTAATTTTATGACCATAAAAATAAAAAAAACTAAACGTTTCTTTCTGAGGCCATGTGTTGTAATAAAAAAGGGTGAGAAGTTACAGAATCGCTCATCATGATGAGGTATTAATTGTGATGATACAAAAATTAGGATCGTGATGGGAAGAATTACATCCCAGACATAATCAGCTAAATTTAACTTCATTTGTAGCATGATCTTCTTCTTCTGGTGGGGGTTTGGAGCAGACCATTGCCGTTCCACAACATGGAATCAAGTGAGCTAAGACGTATCTGTACATCGGACAATACATCAACAATCATCCTGCACACTTCCTTTTAATGGGACTTATTAAAGGTTGGATATGGAACATGAGCATGATAGCATTTATCTAGTTTATCTAGGTTGTGGTTACAACAATCAAAACATCATTTCAGCTGTTGGGTTGCCTGGTTAGCTGCTGACATGCCGTGTGACCAACCTGAACTGTGTCCCGTGAGTAATGTATTTTAGAGTTTAACTGACAGCTAACATTAGCAAAGTTACCCAGTGAGTTAGCTTACTTATACAAGAGGAAAGTCTCTCACTGCATCCGAATCCTATAGTATGTAATACATGTTACATAGTATCTACTACTTGCCCATTGATGCAGTACATACTGCGTAGCAAACGAGCGAGTAGTAGGCATGAAATCGGACGTACTGCTCCACCATTATTTTCGGATGTTTACGTTACGTTACGTCGCCTGTAGTCCCAATTAACATAAACTTCTCAACTTACATGTTTAATCAGTTGTCAACACTTTTATATTGGTATTGAAGATAAATTGAATACAATATATTAAATTGTGGCGGTGTCAATGTTTGATAGTTCCTCGGTAGCTGACGTCTCTCTTCTTCCACCATTTTGGGGCTTCCGCAGTATTGTGGGATAGCGTAGCGTAAATTGGCTGCTTACTGTGGCGTTAGTACACATCCGGGAACTGTATGCCTACTACTCCAATCCATACTGGAGATTTGGATCTACTACATCGCTTGCATACTGCTTTTCGCATACTATGTAGTAGGCGTATGAGGGGTATTCGGATGCAGGGTCTGTTTCCGCGTGTGTTTGATCCATCGGAAACGTTTTATATGGGCCCATCTAGTGTAGGCTTCACCTAAAAGGAATCTAGTTTCTGTTCTTCTGCGGTCACTCTTCTCCTGAGATGGATCACAATATCTCTAGAACTTGCCAACTTCACCATTTATTTATTTATTTATTTTTATTTTTTTTTTATTTTTTTTTTAACGTGTCCTGTCTAGCAGTATGCTACTCAGAATTGGTGTCTGAGTACCAAGTACAAGCCCAACAGTTTTACTTTCCCAAGCAGAGTATTACAGCTTCGCTGTAGTACGCCACTTGATGTATATGTATGAAAAATCTTTATTAGTGATTACTGTGGGTTCAATTTCCTGACGTCATGGACATTAAACTGAGACAAGAAGGGAGAAAGGAAGAAGGTGAAGAAAAGAAACCGGACCAACAGAGGGGCGAACCGATGACACAAGACAGGGAGGCAAATAAAGAACACAAGAAAACATCCCAGTCCTCCACCTCTGCCGGACGGCAGAGAAACAGTAATACAAAACAAAAACAACAAAGTGTACAGAACCAAACCAATAGTTCGGATCTGGTAGAATAAACAAAGAATTACACATTCACTACACACAAGCATTGATTAATGAACATAATACAAATGTTTCTGGTAAGCTCCTGTGAACAACTAACTAATGATGATAACCTCAGCTTAAGATATGTCCGTCCTCACCTATGTCCCCACACCTATGTGTGTGCGAGCATGCAGGTCGGAATAAGGTTTCCCCATGCAAGTGATTGATAGCTGGTGTAAGGAACCGTCAATCCGTCCTACAGGAATCGGCACAGACATGGAGGAGGCAAGAGATGTATGCATCCAGCGTCCCACAGAGTACAGAGTCCACAGGCGGATCAGCGCAGGGTCGATCACCCGCCAAGAGGGGAACAGATGGAAGCCCCAGGGGAGCACCCACCAGCCGCGATGCTGGGGCCCGAGAGATCGCAGTGACGAGCCCACGGGCTCCGCCGGTAACCGGCTACGCCAGGGCGGGCCCGGACCAGGAACCGGAGGCCACGGGGACCAGGGGCACCCCACCCCCCAGCGGGGCCCCAACCAGTGACCAGCCGACAAGGGTCCCCCGCCGCCGCCGCAGGCAAGGAGGACCCGCAGCCAACCGACGGACAACACACGCCGCCGCCACCCCGGACCAGTACCCACCGCCAACAACCCGGCCCGCCTCCACACATCCACACGCCAGGGAGCCACAGCGGATGTACGCCCTCCCCAGGCCGCGCCCAGCCGGCACCTGGACATCCAGATCTTCCAGCTCCAGGGTCCAGATCCCGCCCCACGTGGGGCGCCAAGATCAGGGGCCCAGCCAATGCCGGACAGCCCCACCAGGCGAACAGACCAGCCAGCTGAAGTCCTGGAACCGGCAGGAGGATTGGGCGCCAGGCACGGTCCCCACCGATCCACCGGACGGCACCAACCTATTCTACAAACCCGGCACCCCCATAAGAGGTGCCCCAGTCAATCCAAGGAGGACATCGGCCCGAAACAGCGGCCGCCCGACACACCGGACCACCCAGGACCCGCCCGACATGCACCAGGACCGAGCCGGGCCGCAACCGGGACCCCCAGCCCCAGGCATCGAGAGTCATCATCAACCAGCGGGCAGGAGCAACCATCACCGACGGGGAGTGACGGGGAGGGAAGAAGATGCATCAGGCCAGAGAGCAGCCAAACACCCAACCTGACAGGTAGACATAGACAGACAGAGACACTCATACGTACCCTCCCTTTCTTGTGTACACATTCTTACAAATACAGGACATACGAAAAAAGGACGCTATACCCTCATTCATACCCCCCATACGTACACTATACTCCATACTCCCAGGCCCAGGGACAGACACCCCAGTAGAGAACCCTGCCCCTGCACCCAGGAGACAGACCCCTTTGCCCACCAGGACGGGGACAAGTAGACCGCCAAGGCCCCACACCGGCAAGAGCAGCCCACCAGCCCAGGACCCCGACCAGACGGCGTGATGTTCTATCCGGGCTCCGACCCCTGATGGTCCAACGAACAGGGGTGTGGAAAGACCCCCCAGCCTCTCTCCCCCAGCTCAATGTGGTGTTGTTGCGTGTTGTTCTAATGTGCACTTAAAACAGAGGGGGGGGACATGGGAATACTGCCAACTTCACCATTTATACCAGCACAAGCCAAGATGTGCCAACCATATAATTGGACCATAGAGACCATATGGCAGTTTTATTAGATTGTAATTCAAAAAAATATATATATATATATAATATAATATAATATATATATTATATATATATATATATATATATATATATATATATATATATATATATATATAGATAGATAGATAGATAGATAGATAGATAGATAGATAGATAGATAGATAGATAGATAGATAGATATGTATATATATATATATATATATAGAGAGAGAGAGAGAGAGAGAGTGTACACTGTTTAACGTCAAGGTCTTTGGCAAATTAACTTGTGCCAATTTTACCATCACCGCTTATCCAGCGTTGTTACCCATCCATCCTTCAAGAATACCAGCTTGAGGGTTGTAACATGCCAGTGTTGTAATGAACCATTGATTTGATTTAGATGTGTTGAACATCTGAAACATACTGGAAATCAACTTTTGAATCCTCAAGTTGCTCTTAGCAACTTAATTTACATCAGTGAACCTGAAATGAGCTAGCCTTATTTTTTAATAAGCTAATCTTAAATAATTTGACCACATCAGGGCACTCAGATTGTATATACAGGGTCTAGGCAGTCAGTAAGTATAGAGTTTTATTAGATTGTAATTCAAATATATATATATATATATATATATATATATATATATATATATATATATATATATATAAGGAAATGATTTAATTTAATTCTGCATCCCTCTAAAAGTACTGTTGATGTATTTTTTTTTAAAGTAGCTTTTTATGAAAATGTTCCATGTTCAACCTTTAAGGGACTTGTGACTTGACTCTAGCAGGACGTACAATGTTAGTCCATGTACAAAGCTGTTAAAAAGGAAGAGCCTCACCACCTCGTTTTACGTACTAAAATACCAAAAATAATGACCAGTGCAGAGAGCACTATTACGCACTCATTTATACAGTTTATCAGAACAGCAAAAAATTGATTTGGGGGTGAGTTGCACTTTCAATGTTGAATTATTACTGGTGAAACAGTGAATTTGTGTATATTCCAAACCTTACAAATCATGTCTTTCAGCTTTACAAGAAAATCTAATAAGAGCATGGAAGTGCCTACATTTTTTAAGTTTTAAAGAGCAAAGGAACAGTCTGACACCCAGAGCACTCAGAAACTAGAAGACATGGACTGAAAATGATCTATTCCAGTTTTGCTGTTAGGAATCAAAGTGCCTTAGTCCATTCTCACCTCGCCCACCCTGAGGCTACTTCTGCTCTATATTTACAACCAAGTGTGTGTCTGCATGTGTGCAGCTGTCGCCTCGGGCTCATCAAACTCTCAGCATGTAAGGATGAACTAGGAGGCATCAAGGCGACATGCAGATCATCATCACAACATCCTATTTTGGTCTGATCCCAACCTCCAAGTGCCCAGATGCCAAGCTGCCGTCACGCTACAAGATCGACACCGGACCTCACGCTGCGACCGCGAGACAGGGTTGTGGCGGAGGAAAGATTAAATGAACAGGTAAGGAGGAGGAGGATGGGAAAGGAAGACAAAAAAAGCTACATGGAGGAAAGAAGTCAGAGTGGGAAGAAAACATAAGAGAAAGGTGGAAAATAAACATCTGAAGAAGATGAGAGGAATTGGAGAGGAAAGCGAAGGGGGAAAGATGTAAAAGAAACATGCCTTAAGCCTTCAGGAGTCAGTACTTTGTCCATTAACTTTTTACAGATATAGGTTTGTTTTTTTGTTTCTGTTATGGAGAGACATGTTTAGTGTTGAACCTGAACCAAGAGGAAAGTATTTTACAGAAAGTATGTTTTGGGTACACAGTGGTAGCACAACTCACCTCACAGCTAGAAAGTCCTTGGTTCGATTCCCGCCGGGGACGCTGAGGGTGTGTTTGTTCCTCTGCAACATCGGCACCCACACCCCACTGGGTGAGGGTGTTCTTCCCGTGTTCCCTTGGGCTACTCCCACTACCACTACTACCACAAAAGGCTGTACACTGCCCCCTCCTGGCTGGCCAACACGCCCGAGGGGGCGGGGAGGACCTGGCTGGAATAATGCAATCCTTCCCAGCGCTTCAGGCAAGAAGGATACTTTAGTTCAGTGCGGGACCCCCCTGCGCCTGGCAGAGGGAGAGCAATGCCCAGGACTGTAACTTAGATATAAACACTGGGAAATAAAATTGGGGAAAAAAACTGTGGAATAAAAAATATGTTGAAAAAAAAAAGAAAGTATGTTTTCTTCCATGACTGCAATTTATTTAGCCTAATTAATCCTATCAACAACTCTGACCAGCGTCACTGTCCCCACATCATGATGCTGCCACCAGCATGTTTCATCTTCAAACACAAAGACTATTGCAAAGCAAGCTTTCTAACACTTGAGGACTGATGTCATTTTAAGAAACTCATCCATGCTTTTATCTTTAGTCAAAACTGAATACTGCAGCAATGCCCTCACAGGTCTACCTTAAAAGTCAATCAGATAGCTGCTGCTCCTGCCTACACTAAAACTAGGAAAGTAGAGCACATCACCTCAGCTCTGAAGTCACTGCACTGGCTCCCTGTACCTCAAAGAATAAACTTCTTTTACTAGTATGTAAATTACGGAATGGCTTGGCACAAAAAGATAAAAGATTTGTGGTTGGAGTGTTGACCTTTCGGACCATTTGGGTCTTCAGGTTCAAGCCTACTCCGCATCCAGGGAATTAGAACCAAACATTCAGTTTTTATGCTCCAATAATCTGGATCCAACTTCAAGAAAACTGCTTTAGATGAAAGCAAAACACAATCTGTTTAGAGCTGCCTTTGATCAACAATCACTCAAATATAGTTAATTCTAGTCAAGTTTTTATTTTTTTCATAGCCTTCATTTTGTCATTATATTGTTCTCTTTTTGTTAGCTTATGGTGTTATCTTTTTTATATGTAAAGAACTTTGAACTGCCTCGTTGCTGAAATGTGCTATACAAATACACTTGAATTGACTGAATGTGTGTTTGGTCAGGGTGATATGCAGTGTTGGTATTGTTTTCCATAAAGGGGTACTGTATTTGGCTACAAACTATAATTTTTGTCTAATTTGACCTGAATGCCTTGTTCAACATATTTGCTTGTGGAGAAATGCAAACTGGCCCTCCCTTAAGGTCAGGTGTGTGGCTGCACAGCTAATGGTTACATTCTGCTACCTGTAAAGGGAATCTCTGATGCTCCACAAACCCTGTTCCACCTGTTTAGTGTGTTCCATGATGCTGTTTGTTCACTTATGCTATAAATCTCAGAGGTCATAACAAAGCAGCTGGATTTATCCTAAGCTTTAGCTATACACAAGTGAATATTAGGTTAACTTAAAAAATGCAAAAGAAAGAGAAAAGCTAGAGAAACTGAAAAAAAGTGAAGTAAACAGGAGAGAGTCCTTCAAAAGTTTTGTTGTGAGGAAATGAAATTAAGAAAATGAAAAGATGGGCAGCTGATAGTGAGAACAAACTGACTGAAGCGGAAAAGATTAGAGGGATGAGTTGGGTTTCTGAGTGTGTAGGCATGTGATAAGCAGCAGCTATCCATCTGTATCAGCCTGAAGACAGATACTGATAAGAGTTAATCTGCTCTGGTGATAAATAGACCCAAACAGACTTTAATAGGGACACTTTACTGTTACTGAGATGTATTTCAACACATTGGTCTGTCCTCTTTGTTTCATGACATCCCCATGTACTAATAGGCAGCTTTTTAGTTTAAACATTTTCACTTTATTTTGAAGCAATCAAGAGATCATTCTTGTGCTCTGGTAAATTCAAAATCATGATTTGTTGGCAAAAAAAATATTATTAAAAATCATATAATGTATATAATTTTTGGTTAATTTTTTTTCGACCTATACACCTGGTCACTCAAAGAAGACATCCATCTAAAAAGAGCGTTTTTAAAAAAAGACAAATCTTTGGCAATTTCTTTTTTTTTTGCACAATTTTTAATATACCAGCTACTCCAACTCTGTTTGTTACGACGGAGTATTAGGGCCATTGTAAACAAAAGAAAAATATTTTGGAGTATACTTTCGCCCCAAAAAACTCAAATTCTGAGATTAAAGTCACATATTTTCCAGAAAAAAACTTGGAAAATCTCTATTGTCAAAGGGTAGCTAAATTAATAGTAAAAACTCAGAATTTCTGTGATTAATGTCATATTTTCTAGGAAAATGTTTAGTTCTTATCAAAGTAAAAATATAACAAATAACTTTTTGTACTGAACTACTAATTCCTGAAATTCATTAGATTTTACTATGTTCTATAGGCCTAAATTGTGAGTGATGCTTCTGCAACATGAATAAAGAAACTTTCAGTCATTTTAAAGGTTTTCTCTTAAGGTACTTTTGCTAACCCTTTTGGTGCTCAAAAAGTTTGATTTACATACCCTGAACATGGCTAAGTGTTACAAAAATATATTATGGGGAGGATAGATGGGTGGACCTCTACAGACAATATATATTTTTAAATGATTACATACACAATTAACAAAAAATTATACAAAATTATTTAATAAAAAAAATATATATATCGAGACAGACTCAGCTGTGTGCAGCACCTGCAGGAAGTCGAGACTACTAATGCCTAAACCTTGACACAGCACAAGTCCAAAAGCCAAGAATAGCTGCAGGGTTTTTAAATGCAATTTCACATTTTCATAATGAGAGCCAATGAGCCGTAAATCCCTGCTGACAGAGTTATGGAGTGAGATGAGCTTATGGCAGCGATACTAAAACTATTAAACACTCCCCACTTCTGGCAATGTGTGTGTAATGGAGCCCGAGCACGTGTGTGAGATTTTAAACATACATATTTACATATAAATGCCCGTTTGTTAACAGGAAAGAATGTAGTAATTTATCAATGGTAAGCTTCAAATGTTATGCTTCTTAATTCACAACCAGCTTTATTAGCAAGCAGGTGGGTATGTGTTTGAGTGTGTAAAGGCATTTTATGAATAAGTGAATGAATTACTACAGTATTTGGTACTACACAGAATTTAAAGTTGGAATACCTGGAAGGAACTCATAAATGCACTGGAAGAACATGCTTACACCAGAAAGGTCCAGGCAGAGATTCACAGAATCAAGTCTTTCATGTAAAATTTGTCCTGCAAAAATGACATCCATAATGGTTTTTGCTTTTTGAAGCATACATAGGGTACATAGTGGTTGCACGTAACATTGGCTTACTCAGTGGTGTAGATACTGTAGTCTGGTCTGGTCGCACACACCACCTGGCTAGTTACTAGGGCCCGACCGATATATCAGCCGGCCGATATTATCGGCCGATATGGGGGTCAGTGTCATTATCGGCTATCGGTTAAAAAATGGCCAATTTTTTTTATTTATTTATTTTTATGCGCAACTTATACAGAAGATGGCGCCAGATTTCCTCAGGTCATTTTTGCTTGTCCTTTCCTTGGGTGGAGCCACTAGCTCAGTCTGACCATGGTGGAGAGAGCAGCAGAGGTGAGTCAAAGGAAGTCAAAGTATATTTGTTGTCAATACTAATGCTAACTGTGAAATAAGCAATGATACAAATTTGTTTCCCTCTATTCCATCTTGCATAAGCTTTAGGTGTTCCTCGTGGCCACGCAACTTCTTAACTGTATTAAAAAAAGGCCGTACCGGCAGCATACCATTGGTTACAGAGTGCGCGAATTAATGACTCCCTTTAGTCATACAGTGCAGCAAGGTAACAATGAGACTGAAGCAGCCTATCATATAAAAAATATCTGTGTTGGTTTTGTGAAGTCTGGGTGACAGCAGTAAAAATGAATCACCAATAGCGAGTTTGTCACTATTTTTAAAACTACTGTGTGTCGTATAAGTACCGTAACTTCACGGTTTGCGAAGCTTGAGAAGAAAAGAACTCGGGTAGAGCTCTACAATGGTTGTTTTAAATGTTTTAAATTTAATTGTTTTAAATAAATACTTTCGGCGCCGTCTGTCGGGTCTATGCATGAACCTGCATTAAGTCACCCAACCAGTGTTGTCAAATTGGCTAATTTTTCGCTGTTTCTAGCATTCTCCTTGACGACTTTTTTTCTAAAAAGCCCCTAGAACAACAAATCCGGCGACATTTCTGACCACTCGTAGCTACTTTGTGTCGCCGGTATTCCCTGCAGATTAAACACTCAGCTTGTTCGTTGTTGTCACGGAGTTTGTCTGCACTAAGCTGCATGCACACCTGGTGCAGCAATGTTCGAACTTCTACCAAAACAACAATAAATTATACCATAAAGCATACATTTCTATTTAATGGGGCTTTTTGAGCAACACTCTAAATAGATGCCCTACTTATTTTACAAAGTACTAAAAGAAAACCAGGCAAAAGCTATATTTTTTCTATTTCATCTCATTGAGATCTCAAATTTATTTTTTATTTTTTTCAAAGCTAGAAATTTTGTTCAGAATGTAAGTCCATTTGCAGCTAATAATTGAACATTGCCCTCAGTAGCAACATTGGTTCTTCCACATCGCATTGTTGCTTTGTGTATTCAGTGGTCTTAATTTGGTAGCCTAATTAATTAGTTTATTTAATTTATTTATTTAATTAAAATTATTGATTAACTTTTGCAACTTAATAGTAAAAAAGTAAAGTGATATTTAAACATTTATTAGTAGTATATCTGTGCAACTTTTCAAGGCTAATTGAGTAAAAAAATAAAGCTGCACAAGAAAAACTAACACTATACTGATTATTAATCTTTTGATACATTTACAAAGTTACAAAGTTGTTTTTTTGTTTTTTTTCCCAGGGGGGAACTTATCGGCCATTATATCGGCTATCGGACTTTGCTACTGGTTTATATCGGTATTGGAACCCAAAAATCTATATCGGTCGGGCCCTACTAGTAACCCAATAGTTGGGTGGGATTAAACTTCCCAACAATGGTTAATATTACCCAGTGACATTGCCCAACAGCTTTAACCCAGTGGTTGGGCTGAGAAAACAGCCCATTATTTTTAGAGAGTAAAAAGCATTTGTATGTTAATTTATTGGGCTGTCAAATGAAGTCAGAAGTCATTCTTACAAAAAAACATTTAAGTTAAATTTGGGTAGATTTTTTTTCTTTTACTAAACCAAAATAATTTGATTCATGATTCTAGTTGGTTATGCCAACAAACGGACAGTTTTTATTTTCCCTCTCCTATCAGCTTAACGATCGCAAACTGGGGCAAGTTGTAGTGCATAAAATGCAGAATTTCTTCATTTTTTGGAGATAATGAATTTCTTTTTATCATTTTCCGCAAATCACGCACACAAATAAGCTCTTTCTGGAGCACTATCCTTGTATCTGGATTCCTTAATAGCAGCTGGTCGACATCAGAGACTCATTAAAATTTGACATCACCTCACTCCTGCTTGTTATGTGTTGAAAAGAACAGAGCCTTTTTGACCTTAAATCGTTATGCCGTCCAAGTATGTGGCAGATTAGATCAAACTCAGCAGCATTAACACCTTAGCAAGAGTTGTCAGCGTTGTTTTGTCTCCACTTCACAGCATCACATAAAACAACTCTCGCATTAATCACAGCAGCCAATCCGTCAGATCCTCAGCTTTGATCGGCTCGCCAGAGATCAAAAGAAAACAAGTGTTGTTTCTGGTTCCTACAACTGTTTTAGATGAAGGAAAAAGGAAGGAGCTCCTAAGAGCAGCTGGTGTTTTAACTAGAGGGGTAATAGAGCTAGGAATGCCTGATTCGGTGAGCAAAGTATCAGAAGTGGGAACAAGTCACAGGTAGGTATCAAGTCTTTTGACTGAACTCCAACAGCAAGTCCAAAGTTAAGATGCAAAAATAAAACATAAATCGGATCAAAGCGGTCAGGGGACCAGAGGCAGGGTTCAGGATAGGTCCCCCAATTTATCCATAACAGGGCAATGCAGAGATATGCATAACAGGGGTCGCATTCAAGGAAGATTTTCTGTATTTAAGCATTTTATTTTAAAGAGTTACAGAAAAATCTGAAGCACAACTTGTGAACGTTCAGGCCACAGCAGGGGAGCTACAGTAATTAATGTGTAATCGTTGAAATTCTTTTTTTTTATATATATACAGCATATATATATATATACATATATAAGTAGTTTTCTGTTCAGCTCTTTCGTCTTGAATATTATAAAAACTTCAAAGAAGAATTAAATGCATTATGATTTTAAAAATGTACAGGTAAAAATAAACCCAGTCAGTCAAAATGTCAAAATTTTAAAAAATATCTAGCACGACCTCTGCTCAGGATATGCAAAACACACGCTAACACTCGTTTAGAGAGACCAATTAACCCACAGTCATGTTTTGGGCTGTAGGAGTAAATCCTAGTTTATACTTCTCCATCAACAAGTTTGTACCCAGATACAGATGTACTGACAAACGTTTTTGTTCGTTTACAGTTCTCAGTTGACGAGAACAGGGGTGCTGACTTTTTATGGCGGGTCTGTCTACCATTGCATTAGTTTCTGGTTAATTACAGTTTATTTTCTTCAGCGGTGAATGCATTCCCCCCTCAAGGAGCAATAGATTACAGAAAATACATTTTGATTGAGCTGTAAATCTTTTTACTAGAAGTGCAGCTCATTGAATTATCTAAAAACGCAGGGAGACAAACAGGGGTTTGCTCTATTGTTCTCTACACCACTTTGTGTTCAAAATTGCCAAAAGACCATTTTAGATCAACTACGTGCTTTATATTGAAAGCATGTAGTGCCCAAACGCTGCATTGACTACTGATTACACCGACTACAGACCATCGCTCTGGTGAAATGATCTCTGGCTGTTGTTGAGCTGACCAATCACAAGCATACGCTCTCTGTTAATGGAGGCATATTGTTAGAAAATTGGGCTCTACTCCATTCGTCATTGCGTAGGTGACGGAGAGCCTTGCATTGAGGGATAATGGAGCTGCACCAATTCATTATCGACATAGATGGAGAAGTAAAAAACTAGGCTTAAGTCGGAGTAACCACAGAGAACCCACGCATGCATGGGGATAAAACATGCATATTCAAATCTGGGACCTTCTTCTTGCTGTACAGCCACTGTGCTAATCGCAACGCCACAGAGGTCTCTCCCAGTTCTAGCTAATCTCAGACTAAAAAATAAAAAAAAGGCTCACACTAGAAAGGCCTTAGAAGAGAGAAACAAGACCAGAGCATGTTTAGGAGATTCTTTCAAACAATGGGGTGCGCTGAAAGCCAAGGTTGAGCTCCCTACTAATGCTTCCATCGGCAGGTTTTTGGTCATACAGGTAGGCTAAAGTTCAGCATGCTATTTGGAGAATTGCATTTCAGATTACTGCAAGAGGAAGAAGCTATCCACGTCTATATTCTAATCTTCCAGGGAAGAGTCGTCGCATTTTTTTATTTTTTTCAAAAAGTGGAGAGGGCAGTTCTTTCCTGAAATTCAGAAAAATCCTCCGCTATACCTTTAGCTCTCTTTCCAGGATCTTCTTGACAGAAAACAAGGGGATATAGGAGACAAAACTTCCAAAGAAAAAAACTATTCCGTCCTGCCGTCTGGGTTCCTTCCTACATCAAGTTTACAACATTGCACGTTCATCCATATCATTTTTCCTCCGTTCAATCAGTTATAGTTTTAAATGAATTTAATGTTTTTTTTTGATGTGGTATTCAGCACAAAATTGTATCCTAAGCACCCTTAATGTTTGTAGCATATCTTGAAAAAAACCATTCCACCCAATGTTGAAATTATTTCAGAATTATAAAAAATAAATGTGATCTGTACTTAATGTAGTCATTTAAATTAAAAACATTCTCTGCTGGTACATTCTTACTTCACTTCTATTTTAATGTCCACTATTGATGTTTTGAGTGTGCCAAATGACAACAGCTGGTCTTATACCTTCCAATCATCACTGCAGGTTTATTTAGCGCCTCTTCATGTTGCCAATTTACCATCTCATTTGGTGGGCATTTCACTGAATTAAGAGGTTTTCTCTTCAAAAAAACAGACTCAAATTTCATTCTTTTTAGCTGGAAGAAGGTATCAAAGGATCGTGCTCTGATTCCCAAAAGACCAAATTTGTTTCCACTGGTTTGATTGAGTTCTTATACCAGGGCGTCAAGACAACATTCCTCACACTTTACGGCCCCAACAGCAGCAGCCTGGACTGTTTACACAAAGCAATTTGGCTTCATAGATTATTGTTGTTTGTGCCAAATTCTGACCCACCATCTGCCGCTTCAACTGAAATCAAGATTTACCAGACCAGGCTGGATATTTCCACTCATTCTGAATCTTCCAAGTTTCAGAGAAGCTGTGTGAATGAAAACTGATACTCCTGTTTTACTCAACGTATTTATCTAATTGGAGCTCTAACAAAGTTATCCACTTCTGGAGTTTCCATTCAACCACAAATAGGAGGTTTCAATCCCCTTGCAATTTATTTGTAGTTTGCTTCTAAGCAACCACACTGTTATTAAAACTATTGTTAAAAAATAAGATGAATTTTCATCCAAAAGATTATTTAATTCAGAGCTGTGAAACAAGGGCTGATGTGCTGCAATCTTTAGATGCATGTTTGCTTCACCACGCCTGAACTAAACAATTGGGTAATTAGCAGGACTCTATAACCTCACTAACCCATGCAAAAGAGTTAATTCAGCATATTGATTTCTGTGTATTTGACACGGGTCATGACAAATACATCATGACTAAAAGTCCGCAGGACACTGGGAGGATTACAGTCAGACAACCTTGCTTGAGTCTATGCCAAATTTTCGAGAGTTAATAAAATAATTTTGTTAGTGATTGATGTATCAATTGCTAAAAAAAAAAGTAGGCTAGAAACATACTTAAGCTTAAATTATTCATAGGCCAAATTTATGGGGATTTGGTTTTAAAAACCTGTGGAAATTACTGAAAAAGGAGCAAATGTCCAAAGAAAAACCTTGAAAGATGTCAAGAAAATCAAAAGAAATATTGCACAATAATATAAAGAGACTAAAAGTCTGGCTCTTTGGAGGTAAGAGATAAAAAAAAATGAGGGCTGAGGGCCTAGAGACAGATTATTGATCAAAACAGTGGATTTCTCCCTCAAAGTCAAGAGTCAGTGTCTCCCTAAAGTGGACAACAAGTCTCTGATAGCCGGATGAAGCATGAGATGGAAGCGTGGTATGGGGCTCTGTCTTCAAATTTCAATTTACTGAATCGTCGACACTCAGACACTCACGAGACAAAAAAAAAAGAGATCTCAGATATGAGCAAGGAGCTTGGAGAGGAACTGATGCAGAACTCGCTGAAGATTTTGTGTATCCTTTATCGCTTCTTAAGCTCTTTGGGTCCTTCAGAATAAACTAGAGAGCATTGTGGACACAACTAGTGATACAGTTCTGGACTGGGATGAAATCAATTTCTGGGTTCCCTCGTGTGTACCAAAGATTCCAAAAAACAGGAATTTTAAGGTTTTTGCTTTAGTGACAATGAAAAACAAACACTCCAAACTCCAAACTAACAAGGCCAGAAAGACTGCACACAGCTGCAAAGAAATGAGAAGTGAAAAGAACAGCTGAAAGAAATGCTTCCAGATTCAGCTCCTGTCCCATTGCATCTCTTTACAAACAAAAGGGGAGAAAACAATGTGTGCTTTGGTGGGATGGCCAGAAACAATTCATATGCCAGCAAAAAAATGACAACTTTTCTTCAGACAGAAGCAAGAGCATCACAGTGTTGTCTCTGACAAAGAGCATTTTCTTCCAAGGTGCACTGTTACTGTCAAACTGATTACATGAAGACTGTACATTCACTGTTGCTTAAAGAAAAGTAAATGAAAAGATTTTACTTTGATTTTTATACATCTGGCTTAAATTTACAAAGTCTTGTTTTACATTTTTCTTTTTGCACGATAACAATTAATATTGCATGGATGAGCATTTAAATGTAATATTTGCTTTCTCTAATTGACTGAATCATACAAAATTTAAGGGTTATTTCTTGCAGCAAAATATTTTGAATGTCAATCACAGAAATTTTCATGTGTCTAATCGTAAAGGTCGGCTAATAAGGAATACTTGACACAATGATAATTTAAAAGTGACACCAAAGTGTGTGGGTGTGTGGGGGGGGGTCGATCGGCCGTTCGCAGGTCACCCCCTGCACTGCGACCCTTGGTCGAGTCCCAGCTGGGGGGCGAGGCCTCCCCGACCTCCGTAGTCTCCGGATCCTGGACCGGACCTGCACTGGCAGGTGCAGTCAGCCCTGCGTTGGTCCGCCTGTGGCTCCTGAAATCTGGGGCACTCTGGACATGTGTACCCTGGACCCCCTTCATGTCTGCATCAAGTCCTGTAGGACGGATTGATGGCTCCTTACACCAACTATCAAACACTTGCATGGGGAAAACTTGTATGCACCTGCATGCTCACACACACTTATAGATATGAGGTCTACGGATATATTCTTGTGTTAAGATCATTATCAATAGATAGTTGTTTTGTTTTATTGTTTTCGTGTCCATAACTTGGAAAATTAAAACCACAGCAATCAATTAATAAAGATTCTCTTGATATATCAAGCGGAGTACTCAAGCGCAGCTGTAATGCTCTGCTTGAGAAAGTAAATCTGTTGGGCTTGTACCTGGCACTCAGGTAAAATTTTTGAGTGCCACACTGCCAGACAGGACACGGAAAGAAAGAAAAAAAAAAGATTTAACAAAATCTGCAGCATGTATCTGAGTTTAGATTGAGGTTCATTAAGTTACATTAAACTTCACACTCACAGCGATACTTTCTCAACGTAAAAACTGGAAAGGACTAAGCTGGAAGTTGGTTCCCCAAATGAAATTTAGAGCAGGGCTTCATTCAACCTTTGGCCCTGCTTTGCAGGTCCTGCATGGGTCACTGCTCAAAAACTATTTGCATTCACATTGAGGATTTTATTGTAACCAGAACTTTGATCACTGCTCAAACATAATTTAAATCTAATGTCACCTGAGTTGATCAATACAAAACATTTTACATGCATTAACCAAATCAAAGCCAACCTAATTAGTAAAGACACTCCAGGGATTTGTAAAGCTGCAAATGTTAGCTACAATTTCAATGATGATTGCAACCTACTGTATCGACCATTCAACTTTGTTCTGCCATTTTCAGAGCTGTGACTAAAAAGTTAATTTAATCAATCCAACAAATAGACAAACTCTGTGTGAGATTCTACCTGTGACAACTTGGCCTTTGTTACATTAACGTCTTTTCCCCATAAATAGTGACACAGAGTCAGCTAAAATAAATGCCAAGGCCTCGTCTCACTAAATGCTAATCTATCGTTAGGTTTCACGCAGCAAGGAGAACCATTAACCTCTATTCGTCTGCTGATTGGCCACAGTGCTGGAGTCTAAGCTGATCAATAGAGCTTCCTTTTACCCTCCAACAGCCTTGAGGGAAAACTTCAGTGTATTGATAAGTTCAGTACTGGTTTTCTCACATCTGCAGGCCAGCTACTTAAAGCCCAGTAAAAAGTTTTGAGGAAACAGATTTTACAGAATCTTTCCTTCCCTAGCAAACAAAGCCACAATAGAGAGAAACATCTACCTTTTATGGGAACATTTTCAACTTTACAGACAGATTGAAGGTAACCAAATGTAAAAAGATTCCCATGAGAGTATCACTGCAGACGTGGATCCTTCATTCAATGCATCTCTCTAATCAGGAGCTGAAAGTGCTTTCAAGAGTTACGCAGGTTTTGGAGCGCGACGGTGACCGGTGCTGATGGTTGCTGACTAGGGATAGATATCGTTTAGGTTTCATCCGATACCGGTGCCAAACTGGTACTTTTGAAACGGTGCTTAAAAAAATGGAAAACATACAAACTTCGTCCAAAAACCCTCTGATTGTTTTATTTTTAGTAGGGCTGTTAAACTATTAAAATTTTTGATCTAATTGATCACAGGGTAGCTGTGAATTAATCACCATTCTAATAAACAACATTCTTAATATAACCAAAATAAACAAAAATGTTCAGTGTAAATAAAGGACAAAGCTAGATGCAGTTGCTCATTGTTTTAATTAAATATAGGAGGAAATCAATAGAATTTTTGTTTTGAACTCTACAATCACATTCACTATGTATGTGTGCTCTCATACGTAAAATAAACAGAGGTAGAACTAAGCACAATATATGAATAAACTTAACATTTGTATATCATAACTCTGTGTTAAACATAGGGTAAATCAAATGTAATATAGACTTAGTAGTCAAATGTCACAGTTTATCATTTTCCCATAAGAAAACCAATGGCCGCTGGCTGCTCTGCTTTTTGACCGCATGCCATGGAGGCCGTCATTGCTCCTCCCTTGCTGTAGTACCTCCATTTGGCCGCTAGGCCCCTATTGAAAAGCATTGGACTTTAGACACGTTAAAAACAACTTTAATGCCTGGTGCCCCATTGTTTTAAACTTTCTATGGCTACATATTCTACCTGAGATAACGCTGGGCTCATAAAAAACCTGGGCACCAGGCTGGTTTTCGTAAGAAAATTTATTGAAATCTTGCATAATTAATGAATGGGCCGAGCCAAGTTTAGCATCAGAGCTAACGACGCGGGTGCAGAATGGCCATGATTACGACCGAACTATACGCCCATACACGCCCCGCGAGGGCAGAGCCTACAGTTAAGATCCCGCCCCTATGCCCTTTTTAGGAACATGCTTCGTCAGAGCTGGGGAGGAGGAGTCTGTGAATCCGCCATGAATTCCCCCATGAAAGTGTGTCATTCTGGTAAACGGGGAGGAGTGAGGAGCAGATGTCTATTCTTTTTTACAGTCTATGAAGTAAACACAGAAAATAAAACCCCGGCTCATCACAACACAAAATGAAGATGTACATAGCCACTTCCGCTACTAGCAAGCACTAATGTAAGTCAGAAAACATAAATTTAACTGAATATTTTTTTTAATTTTTAAAGCAGCGGCATCTCACTATGAAATGTACTGAAGCTATAGAGTGAGGCAACATGCATTTAAATCAGTATAAATACGGAGCATTTAAAACTCTGCACCACACAACGAGCTGATATCCAAAGCGGACGGACATTTCCCACACACTACTTATGAACTTATCATATCAACACAGCCAATACACCAATAATAATATACTCATATCATTTAGGACCACAAACACATGCTGCACAACAAACTGCAGTTCAGCTGGTTAGGAAGGAGAGCTGATGTGTTGCGGGCTGAATTATGAACAGGGTGTGTTCTGTGTATGCGTTCAATGCGTAAAAAAACAAAGTTAATTCTAGGTATTAATAGAACCTCGACGGTCAATTTTGACAGCCCTAACTTTAAGCTGTTTTTTGCAAAAAGATAGCCATGTTTACCTTTACTGGTGATATAGGGAATCACTCTTGGCTGATGGCACACCCAGAATCCACAGTGCTTGACATCTCCGGGGGGGGGGGGAAGAACCGAAATAAGGCACCGAAATGTATGCTCTTTTCGGTCTGGTTACTACAGTTTATGTCAGAACCGGTGCCTTAATGGCCCCGGATATCGGTACCTATCCCTATTGCTGATGTGCTCCAAAGAGCCCGCTGTTGCACTGCCAGATTTCCTCCTGCTAAAGCGATAGCTCGCAGGTCAGGAAACAGCTTGTTCAGAGAGTGTTTCTGACTTATGATCATTTCAATTGAAAAATTATTTTCCTTGATTTTAGCACTTTGAATCAAGTGGTGCTTGTATCCCACTTGAAATATTTGATTACGTACAAGTGGGTGAGCATTTCAGTTCCATGCAGACCAGGAGGAGCTTGTGAAACCACGCATTCAGACCACAACAGGTGAATTGTTCGTATTTTAGGTGCAACTGTTTAGTTTCATTATTTATATGTAGTTCTCTGATAAGCTTGAATATTAATAAAAATGAATGAAAAAGAAATACTATTGAGTATGTTATTTTAAAAACTGACTTTTTTATCATCAGTCAAAATGAAGGACAAGAGAACAAGTTAGACATTTTCTTTTAAATTTCTTTTCTTGAATCCATGAAAACTACCAAAGAATGTTGCTTGACAAACAAAAGATATTTAATTACCAAAAAGGTGATCGGCTCAGACTTTGGCATAATGATCTGTTGACAGATTTCATATTTGCCCTCTGTCAAGTCTTTGCTTTGTGTCCCCTTTCCTAATTAGTTGAAGCTATTTGTCCTTGTCCTTTAGTCATTGTTTGTGAGCACAGTGCAGATTATTTTGTTGTAATTTGTAATGAATGGGCCAAAAACAAGTTAAAAGCAATTAAACTCTCTTGAAAATTTTTAGAAGGCACACAATCAATCCTGGCTTTTTGACAAAAAAGAAAAATAAGTAATTGCACCATAATTTACAAGCAAATAATACAAAGACAAAAGGATAATCCTAACACGAGTTAAAAATAAACATTACAGATCTTCAAAAATGTATTTTTCTCATGTCCCTTTTTCAAAACCGGCAGGTTCAGTTTGCTTTTTGTTGCAGTAATACAGACAAAGTTTCTCTAAAGTCCTGAATCTGTCATGTTCCCATTCCCTGAAAGTGGCAAAATGTTATTATTCATCACTTCCATCAAAGATGCACTCAAGCTGCACAGCAGAAGAAAGAAAACAACTTTTCATCCGTTTGGTTTAAATCGGGAGTGGAAAGGGTCAGAATTGGAGGATTCAGAGGAGTGAGAACAGATAAGGGAGAGAATTGTAGTGGAAAAGAATGAAGGTAATAAAGGTGAGGAGGAGGAGGATGGAGTGTGAGTGAAAAGGAAAGTGGGTAGTGACTTTTGATATGCTTTAGTAGAAATTTTCAGAAGGCAGGGAAAAAAATAACTTCACTTACTCCTCTCTATATCGGCGACAGAGGAGGCCACCCACATGACCACAGCTGACATTTAAATTAATGCAGCCAGACACTTTTCTCCCGTCATACATATTGGATTCTGCAGCTGCCAAACATTCACAGATGTGACAACAGCTGTGCTTGTTTTTATACATCAAATTAAACAGCAGCGAACAGAGTGAGCACGTTATAACTAATTCATTTAGCGTCTAGACTCGCTTTTTATGAAACAATTAGAGATGGAAGCACATTTGTTGAATAACAGAGTGAGATGTGATCATTGGTTATAAAGTGTCTGTCCAGGATGATTTTTTTTTTATTAGTATGCAGAACTCAGCGGCATATTACAGCTGCTTTTCGCTTTTCTTATTCGAATATTTTGTCATTCCCAAAGATACAAAACAGCACTAATTTCGATAACTGTGTAGCTTCCTGAACCACCAAGACTACTGGTATACCTGTAGCAGCTCCACATTGTTTTATAGCATGCCCTATTTAACTTATAAACAAGATCTACATTGAGAAGGCGTGTTGTGTTCTTTAAAGTTGAAGGGCCATCTGGCCCTTTGGAGATTTTCTTTTCTGGTTTATAATAATATTTTAGTATTATTATTATTTTCCTGTTGATGCATATTTTAATAACGAAAAACAATGCAATGTAATCTTTAATTTTGCAGGTCATTTTGCACAGAATAGCATTTTCAAAAATCATTAATAAAAGCAATAAAAATCACAAAGAAGAGAAAGAAGAAGAAAGATGTGTCATACTTAGGTTAACATGAGCATGTTAATATGATGAAAACGGTGTGATGTATACACAAGCAAAGAATGTACAGAGGTTTTAAGTGGCATATGTTGTTTTGGGGACGTAAGATTTGTTGTCGACAAACTATTACATTCACCGGACCGATGTGGATGTACAGTAAAAAGACGTTTTTGTTCCAGAGGGCTCCATTTTGTCAATGATATAAAGGTTTTGAACGGTGAGTTGCACATTACCTTGCTTTCTTAATATCTGACAAAAGTGTTTACGCTAACCCCCAGGTCTCCATCCTGGGGCCTCTTCTGTTAAAATCTACATGCTCCTTCTAGCCCAGATTATAACCACCAATAAGATTAGTTACTATAACTATGCAGAGGACATTCTGCTTTACATTAAATTGTCACCAGGTGACTATGAACCCCTCCAAACCTTTAATGAATGCATTGAGCAAATCAATTGTTGGATGCACCATAATGTTCTCCAGCTGAATAGAAACTAAACTGAAGTAATTATTTTTGGACCTAAAGAATCAAGAGTCCGCACACAGCTTCACTAAATACAGCTAGAAACTACTGATCAGGTGTTTAATCTAGGTGTAATAATGGACTCAGACCTGAACCTCCAGCATCACATAAAAGCAATAACAAGGTCAGCCTTCTATCACCTGAAGAACATTTTTGATGATTAAAGGACTGATGTTGCAACAGGACCTTGAAAAACATTGATGTGTTTATCTTTAGTCATCTTGATTACTGCAACAGAGTCTTCACAGGTCTACCTAAAAAGTCCCTTGGACAGCTTCAGCTACTTTGGAATGCTGCTGCTGTACTACTAAAGTTAACTTGCCTTGAGTGGCATACGTTATTAGAATATCAAGAATCTCACCTATCCAATTACATCTAAATATATATATACGAACGTAGAAAAGGGTGTCAGATTTGACTCCAAAGTTTGTAACTTCCCACAAGTGGGAGGTAAAAACACAAAGGTGTTAAATAAAAAGACTGTCTACTGGGCCTCTCGACAATATTCCACCCCAGCTAAATTCCCCTGGCACTGGGTCTGGATTATACTAATTCTTTACTGAGTAAGTACTGTGATCAACCATATGGCATTTAGCGATAACACCAGAGAAGATTTGGATGGATGATTTGGAGAGAGATTTGAAGTTATAAATAGTAATCCCTGTGATTGAATCACCAGTTATAGTTTCATTGCTGAAAAGAAAACCACTTATTTTCATGGGAACTGTTCTCCCACAGTGACATCACCTGAACATGCAACAACATGCAAACTCCAGGCTGAGATTCAAACCCAGGACTTATTGCTTAAGGGCAACATTGTCTTATATCAGATACACAACCCAGAAGCAATGTAAAGCAATGGTTTTGCAATAAATAATATATTAGGGCTGGGCGGTATATCGAATATACTCGCTTGTAGTCTGTGCGCTGTAGAAAATGACCATATCGTTAAACTCGCTGACTTTTTTTTCTCTTCTCTTTCCTGCATCGAAGATAACTTGATAACCTAAGTTAAGCTTATTTTATTTTATCTTATTTTTTATGCTTGTTTGTAGATTAACTTTTACATACTCGCGGACATTTAACTCCGGGCTTCTCTCGGCTTCTCACAGTCTTTCTCGTATTTCCCTCTCACACAGAGACAAAACAAACGCACCAAACTCAGTCTGTCGCGCATGCAACGTCATACATCTTCGCCCAGCAGAAAGTTTGCGGCAGCAGGTGCTAACGGTTACACATGGAGGAGGACGAATTGATGAAAAAGAAAAACAGCACAGGGATGAAGAGTGCTTGAAACTCTGCATGACAACATCTCAGAGCGGTGCAATATCGACGAAAATGCCGAAGCAACCAGCACTCACGCAACTGAGTCTGGCCTCTTCTATTTCCAGATCAACACCATACGACAAAAACAGTCAAAAACAAAAGGAGATAATGTGCGCAGTAACCCACTACATCGCGAAAGATATGGCCCCGGTTAATGTAGTGGAAAAGCCCGGGTTCAGAAAGCTCATCAACACACTTGACCCAAGATATAATCTGCCAAGTCGCAAATACTTTGCAGAGAAAGCGCTGCCTGAGTTGTACATTAAAGTGAGGGAAGAGCTGGCCAGTCAGCTTGTAAATGTGACCAACTTCTCAACAACTGCCGACATATGGAGCAGCCGAACATGTGAGCCATACCTCAATTTGACGCTCCACTATGTAGACGATTGGAAGTTGAAAAGCAAGTGCCTTCAGATGAGCTTTCGTCCTGACGATCACACTGGCGGGACCATCGCATAAGGCCTGCAAGATGCTCTCATGTCATGGAACTTAAATGAAGCTCATCAGGTGTGCATCACCACTGATAACGGCGCTAAAATCGTCAAAGATGTGAGCCTGAATCACTGGACACGTCTACAGTGTTTTGGCCGTCGCCTGCATCTTGCAATTGGTGAGTGTTTACCACTGTGATAAAATAGTCATCTTTATTAATATATTAGCAATGTTATAATAGCCTACTGCATGGCCATAACACAGAACTTAATATATCTATGCAATTAATGTGTGAGAGAGCATGCGCAGCACCAAAAGAATGAAATTGAAGAGTAAGTAAAGCAATCTGCAAAAAAGCTGCAAGATTCATTAACTGCTGCGGCATATTTGGACAGACATAAACCATCCCCTCTTGACAGACATAATCTACGTTGTACATATTGAACAGTTTAATTATCATCATTATTTCACATTCCTGTATTTTATGTTAAGACGTTTATGTGTGCTTCTTGTTGAAGCACAGATAAATGTCTGTTGTTGTTGAGAAAGAGAGAATGAATGAGAGTGATTTTTCAAAAATGTACACACTGTACTATACTGGCTTAGGCATCTTAAGAGTTTTTATAGTCTTACATGTTCTTTTTCTGCATTTGTGTGTCAGTCTGCTCTTTATTGTGCATTTTTTATATTTTGAAACTTATCCTTTTTGATAGCTTCTTCACCTTTACTCAGTACTAAATGATTAAATAATTACCCAGAATTAGTTTGGTGTTAGGCTGAGTGGATTTCTTCACAATTACGATACACTTTTAAATTATTATGACGTTTTAAATATTCGTTTTCATTCTCAGAGAGAAGCATGAAGGACCCCCGTATTGACCGTGCTGTTGCTGTGTGCAAGAAGGTAGTGAGCAGCTTCTCTTTCAGTTGGAAGAGGAGGAGAGACCTTGCCACAGCGCAGCAAGAACTGAATCTCCCTGCACACCAGCTCATCAGTGAGTCTCCTACCAGGTGGGGATCCCAAGAGAAGATGATTGAACGGGTACCGGAGCAGGAGCAAGCTATTTCTCAAGTCTTAGCTGCAAACAAGAAAACCCGGCATCTTGTTCTTACCTGGCAAGACCTGGAAGTTCTAGAGTCAGTGCACAAGGCTCTCAAACCTCTCCTAGAATTCACCGACGCTCTATCCGGTGAGAGCTATGTCACAGTGTCCTATGTCAAGCCGGTTCTCCATCTCTTCCAGTCCAGCCTTTCGGCACGTCAGGAGGATGACACCCCACTGACCCAGTCTATCAAAGCCTCAATCCTGGAATACCTGAAGGAGAAGTATTCTGATGCTTCCACTAACGACCTGCTGGACATGGCAGGCTTAGTGGATCCCAGGTTCAAGATTACATACTGCACAGAAAAAAAGGTGGAAGACATCAAGAGCAGAGCCATAACCGAGATGGAGGCAATGCTCTATGAGACTAACCAGGGCACAGCTGAGTTGGCCGCTTCACTGCCTCAAGATGCAACAATAGTATCACAGCCAGAAGAGCCACTAAGGAAGAAATCCCTGGGCAGCTTCTTTAAAACTGCAGCAACATCCTCCGCCACACTGTCGCAGAGAGAGCTTATTGAAAAAGAGTTGTCGGCCTACTTGCAGTCTGTTAGTGCTGACAGTGAAGCAAATCCATTGCAGCAATCCAGTTCTGGCCAGTAAATTAGAATATCATCAAAAAGTTGAATTATTTCAGTAATTCCATTCAAAACGTGAAACTTGTACATTACATTCATGCAATGCACACAGACCAATGTATTTCCAATGTTTATTTCTTATAATTTTGATATTTATAAGTGACAACTAATGAAAACTCCAAATTTAGTATCTCAAAAAACTAGAATATTTTAAAGGCCAATGAAAAAAAATGTTGTTTTTTTTAAATGTTGGCCAACTGAAAAGAATGAACATGAAAAGAATGTGCATGTATAGCACTCAATACTTAGTCGGGGCTCCTTTTGCCTCCATCACTGCAGTAATGCAGCGTGGCATGGACTCGATCAGTCTGTGGCACTGCTCAGGTGTTATGAGAGCCCAGGTTGCTCTGATAGTCGTCTTCAGCTCCTCTGCATTGTTGGGTCTAGCGTATTGCATCTTCCGCTTCACAATACCCCATAGATTTTCTATGGGGTTAAGGTCAGGCGAGTTTGCTGGCCAATCAAGGACAGGGATACCATGGTCCTTGAACCAGGTACTGGTGGTTTTGGCACTGTGTGCAGGTGCCAAGTCCTGTTGAAAAGTGAAGTCTGCATCCCCATAAAGTTGGTCAGCAGCAGGAAGCATGAAGTGCTCTAAAACTTCCTGGTAGACGGCTGCATTGACCTTGGACCTCAGGAAACAGAGTGGGCCAACACCGGCAGATGACATGGCACCCCACACCATCACTGACGGTGGAAACTTTACACTGGACCTCATGCAACGTGGATTCTGTGCTTCTCCGCTCTTCCTCCAGACTCTGGGTCCTTGATTTCCAAAGGAAATGCAAAAATTGCTTTCATCAGAAAACATAACTTTGGACCACTCAGCAGCAGTCCAGTCCTTTTTGTCCTTGGCCCAGGCGAGACGCTTCTTACGCTGTTTCTTGTTCAAGAGTGGCTTGACACACGGAATGCGACAGCTGAATCCCATGTCTTTCATGAGTCTCTTCGTGGTGGTTCTTGAAGCGCTGACTCCAGCTGCAGTCCACTCTTTGTGGATCTCCCCCACATTTTTGAATGGGTTTGTCGTCACAATTCTCTGCAGGGTGCGGTTATCCCTAGAGCTTGTACACTTTTTTCTACCACATTTTTTCCGTCCCTTCGCCTGTCTGTTAATGTGCTTGGACACAGAGCTCTGCAAACAGCCAGCTTCTTTAGCAATCACCTTTTGTGTCTTGCCCTCCTTGTACAAGGTGTCAATGGTCGTCTTTTGGACAGCTGTTAAGTCAGAAGTCTTCCCCATGATTGTGGAGCCTTCAGAACAAGACTGAGGGACCTTTTAAAGGCCTTTGCAGGTGTTTTGAGTTAATCAGCTGATTAGAGTGGCACCAGGTGTCTTCTATATTGAGCCTTTTCAGAATATTCTAATTTTCTGAGATACTGAATTTGGTGTTTTCATTAGCTGTCAGTTGTAATAATAAAAATGAAAATTAATAAACACTTGAAATATATCACTATGTGTGGAAGGAAAGTATACAGTATAGAAGTTTCACGTTTTGAATGGAATTACTGAAATAATTCAACTTTTTGATGATATTCTAATTTACTGGCCAGCACTTGTATGTATATTTATATATATATATATATATATATATATATATATATATATATATATATATATATATATATATATATATTTTTTTTTTTTTTCATATCTTAGTGGCATTATGCACAACAGGTGCACTTAAATTTAGTGTTGTTTTGAAATGCCATGTAAGTTACATCAAACGTGCACTAATGTCTTGTTTTAAAATGTCTCTGCGACAATTTTGCACAAAACGTGCACTTCATGTTGACAATTTTGTTTGTGCCACTCACTGTTGAATAAATATAGTTATTTCAACTTTGAGTTAGTTGTGATATCCCATTTTTGCATGAAAGTTTAAAATTGGCATATATAAATGCAGTATGATCAAGAATGTTTTAATGTAGACATATAGAATCATCATACTGGTGTGACTGTATGCATCAAAGTGTTAATTCAAGGTTAATGCAAAATATCGAGATATATATCGTGTATCGTGACATGGCCTAAAAACATTGAGGTATTTATAAAAGGCCATATCGCCCAGCCCTATTATATATTATAAATCATACTGTAGTTTGTAGTATTTTTTAAGGGAAGAAAGTTATTCCATATTTGCATTTGTAAAAAAACAAAAACATATATACATACTTAAACTTGTTACAAACTTTTTTTTACATTTGAAGACTTTCACTATTTGTATGGCCAATAAAAATCTAGAGCAATTCTAAAATCCTGTAGAGACACAGGAAGAGTGAAGCTAATCTCCATTTCAACATATAAAACAAAAGAAAGATTTGAATAAAATATTCTTCAGCTTCTTCCTCGCAAGTCAAGTTTACAGACTCTGATATTAAACTGTCTTTTGGGAAAAACAGTTCTGTACAGCAACGCTCTAATTGGCTAAGCCGACTGTTATCTATGTATAGTTAAACAGTTTGAATTCAACCCAGCACCGCTTAGAGGGAGGCAAGATCCATATTTATCCCCTTCATTCACAGTTTAATTCAATTGGAGGGCAATTATCGACCGCCCCTAGGCTCCAAGATCCCCGTCGGTTTCAGTTCTCATCAGGGAGCTCCGCTGTGTAGGATGCCCCCCTTCTCATCCCTGACTGCAGAGGGGGATGTTTGTGTCGATGATCAGCGTGTAAAACAGAAAGCAAACAAGCTGCAAGGTTCTGTCAGCACCAACCTGGCAATTCAAAAGGAGCGGAGCGGAGTTTGTTTTGCATGAAGAAAAAAAGACCAGGATGTTTGTCTTGCATAAATATTCTCTGGGAGAGGACTGAAAAGGATGATTTTCATTTATAGTGCCCCTGTGACAGCCAGCCAATTTAATTAAAAATGCTTCTAAAAAATATATATAAACCCAAGCACTGTATAACCTACTGCAGTAAAAAAAGGAAAAGCCACTAATGGAAATCTGTAGCTTCTTATTTCACTCAACAGGTTTCACGATTTCTTTGGGACATAACTTTTTTTCAGTTTTGACATCAAGATAGTCATGATTTTATCCATTTTAGAACACACAGGATATATGAAGGATCATCAAATCTGCTTCTTTCACATTTTAAGAGAATAAACAACAGTTTTCCCAATGTCACCAGTAATGGACTCCATCAGTGTATTCATTTCTGTAACTGGAGCCCTTGCAGGGTCACTGGAGGCTGATTTCCATCTCCAGTATTGAATGTGTGAGAAATGGGATTACAACCATTTAGAAACAACCAATCACACATAAGGTTAGTTTTGTGCCACTTTGTGCCAAACTAGAACTAGTTCTAAATTTAGTTCAGGCACATTAGAATTAATTAATGTCACCATTCAGCATTTGTAACCAATTTTAATAAATGTAATTCTCTGCTATCTTTTCGTGAACGGACTGTATGTTACAGCGGCGAAACTCCAAAAACAGCAGTTCTCTGTAAGATATTCTGCTGTATTTGAGACCAGAAACCAAAATGACTTCAGCTTTGACTAAAAATACAATAAAATAGATATTTTTGGCCCACCAAGGGTAAATTCAGCTAACCAAATTATGACCACAGAAGTAAACTATCTAAATTTTTAATTGTGGCCAGTTTTACTATGTTATGACCATCACAGAAAAGGCAAGGGGGCCCACATATAGTTTTAGTTATAAGGGAGTTTAAACACCATGATGTGAACACGCAATTTTTAATTGAATTATATGTTACATTTCAGGGATATAATGTAATTTGTAGTCCATTTCTTATAAAATGAGAAGAATAATTTTTTTCCATGTGTCGATTTTGCTGAAGTTTTAGGAAGTTATTCCAGTTAAAGTTTTTAATAATATCCCTGCGTTTTATGGGTTCATTGTTGGCACTGCATACCATAAATACGATAAGTCCGGAACTATATCAACCAAAATGAAATCTAATCTTAGGCCGTCTGAGATACATAAAAATCTGACAAGTTAATTTTCCTTGAATAGTGACCCACAAAAAGGCTAGTTCTATTGAAATCCTAGAACAAAAACATATCATTCATTGCAAACCAGTACGTTTTATAAATCGTATTGCATTTGGAAATTCTGTCAGCCTTTTGTAGATGTCAGAGGTGGGGGTCTATTCAGAAAACACACAGGCTGCTGTTTACAGCTACTGAGGCGATAACCTGTTCTCTAATATAGTATGCTGAAAAAAGTTTCAAATTTCTACTCAGTAAAAACTTGTTTTGTAGTAGCTCCTCTCTCACACAGTGCGATGTCACCTCTGCTCCTAAAATGTGAAATTGTAACTCCAGACATTAGGAAGGCAAGAAAATATATTTTAATGCATTGATTATAGATACGGGGCTGCACGGTGGCGCAGTGGTTAGCACTGTTGCCTTGCAGCAAGAAGGTCATGGGTTCGTATCCCGGCCCAGGGTCTTTCTGCATGGAGTTTGCATGTTCTCCCCGTGTATGCGTGGGTTCCCTCCGGGTACTCCGGCTTCCTCCCACTGTCCAAAAACATGCATGATAGGTGAATTGATCATTCTAAATTGTCCCTAGGAATGAGTGTGAGTGTGAATGGTTGTCCGTCTCTCTTTGTGTTGGCCCTGCGACAGACTGGCGTCCTGTCCAGGGTGTACCCTGCCTAACGCCTGTTAACTGCTGGGATAGGCTCCAGCTGCCCCCGCGACCCTGAATTGGATAAGCGGCTAAGATAATGGATGGATGGATGGATTATAGATACTAAAGATCCTTTAGAAATAGCTGAAACTGTTGAGAGATTAGAAATAGATCACAAAATGTATTGATCCAATATTATTTATAACCTGGAGAAAATCCTTCTTAGTATTATAATCTAATTCAGCATTAGATTAATATTTTCAAATGGATATGGAGAGTAGAACTGAGCTAAATAGATTGAAACTAAGACTAAGACTAAAGACAATTAATACAACGTTTAATTTGTGGAGCAGCCTCTTAAGCAGTTTTTTTTTTTATTCATTACTCTTTCATTAGTCTGTTTTATTCAGTAGATAGTAGACGATGAATCTTTTAATATTCATAAAATGGATTGTCGTTAAAGTACTGAATTTCAGCGTTCACATTTTTATTCCCCCAGTAAAGACTGTACATAATGGAGTTTTGCTGTTCTGCTCAATTTGGTCATTAGGATCCCTTTCATGCACTCGCAGAACACAGAACACACCAATGTTTGTTTACGTTACTGCTTTATTTTCCAGATATAATAACCTAACATAAATATATAGCAACAACCGTTCTGTGAAAACAGCAGGATGCACAATGGTCACAAACCATGCTTATGTTATTTTTTCGTCTTCGTCTAAACGGTTGTATAAGGGAGAGTTTAGCCTCCGTTGTAGAGACACCAGTTCTCAGCATGTGAGCTTCAGCTGAGAAAGTTAATGTGCAGGTTTGGTAAAGCTAAGATAAATGTAACTGTGTCGCTGCGATTGGAGTCACCTCACTTTCTAGAAGACATTGCTGTACATTAGCAGTGAGACATGCAGGTTTTTCATTTTGCTGTGTCTGCTTTGTACCACAGCACATTATATTTGGAATAAACAGTGCCTGTAGACTAACTGCTGACACTATATATGCAGACGAGACAAATAAGACATAAATACACAGTCTTCCATCATGGTGAGTCATATGGTTGCATTCGAAGACAAATCGTTGGTGGTCCTGAATTCCCATGGCACATCATTTAAACAGTTTATCCTAGTCTGAGATGCAGCACCAGGTAGCTAGTCCGCATGCAAACGGCTTGTTATCAAAACCCTGTTAGACAAAAAATAGGCCAACACTAGATATATTTTAAAGACTGCTTTGAACTTTGTACATTTTGTATTTAATATTTTAGATAAGAGTCCACATGAATTATTTTCATCTGAAATGTATATCTACGATCCTTTGAAAAACTGCAATATAACATTTTTCTCTTTCTTTTGTAGTGATGCCTTCCTCCTCACAGTCTCTTTTCAGCCCATGTGGATACAGAACACGTTCCTCTGTGGAATAAGCACACTATTACCAGGTTCAGCCAGCATTTTGACAAGGCCTTTTGCTTTTGTTCTGAAGTCAATTCGCACAAATAAGTTCATCACTGGGAAACAGAACCAGTCTCTCCTTCCTGAGCAGTACGATGGTTGGATGTTCTCAAGCATGAACCAGACTGGTGTAGCTCCAACAGCCTGTTCCTGATTTCTGTTGACTTTCCTGAAAGCAGTGTGTTCTAGGTGTGGCAGTAAAATACTTCCTCAGAGCAGCCTCCAATAAAATCAGAAGCATCATCTGGGCATTCCCTCATCATTTAAAAAATAATCACTGTCTGCAAACTTCTGATCTTGAGGCCATTAATAGTCTTTGACAGGGTGCGATTTGCCGGGGGGGATTCCCCCCCTCTGCTTTTTGATGTCCCTCCCTCTGGTCATTAATTTCCGATCTCTGGAGGGGGGGTACGTTTTTTGTTCCTCCCACTGGTCCAACAGAGTAATATTTCCTCTCAAGTGCATTCTGCAACCTCTATACTACTGCTGAAAGACTTAAACAACATAGGCAAACACCTTCAAAAATTCATGGCTGCAGTTTACACGTTCACGTCTCCACAACAGAGTGCGAGAAGAGATTCAGCGCAATCAACGCAATTTTGAAAAACGAGAGGAACAGAATGATAAAAAACATTCAATCTTCCCTTCGTGTCTGCACGGAGCCCGGGAGGGTTCAGGTGCAGAAATAATTTTGAGGTGTAAGAATCTGTACCCTCAATTTAATAAAATGTGGATATGGATTCGAAATTCATACTTTTTATATGCGCACGGATTGGGGCATCTTAACATTTTGGAGCCAGCAATTAACACTTTGGAGTCTACTTGGTTCATTTCCTTCATGTTTTAGATATGCGTATGCTCAGAATAATCCTGACTCAAATACCACAATCACTTTTGGAAATGATTGAGGTCAGGATAGGGAAACATCTAAATATGCAGCACACCAGAGCATCAGAAATTTGTAGACAGCCTTTTATAGTTGCCTGAATGGAACACAAACAATTTTTTAAAAAGGAATGCAAAGATAGTTTCCAAACCGGTTTGACAGAGGAGAGTGGATTATTGAGACAATTCGCACACGACTCAGATTTTATACCCAATCCAACCTGGATATCTGTGAGCAACAGGTGTGAAAAAATCTTGTTCTCTTAGAGAGAATTTGGCTGGAAGAATATTTTAAGATATTTCATTACACCAGCAGAAAAGAAATATCAGGATACAAGATGTTGGAGACAGTGTAGAGAGGACGGAGCCAGTCGCTACCATGTGTTGTGAAAATTTTCATGTATTGGTGCATATTGGCAGGATAAAAAAAAAAAAAAAAAAAAAAACAGTTTAGAATGCTTTGAAGGATTCCAGTTACATTTGGCTTCATATACATGAGTAGAGCGAACAAAAGTGTAAAATGTTCAGGAGATAAATATTTGTTTAGGGTCGCGTTAGTGGCTAATAAAAAGGCAATTACTCTAAAGACAGAGGCTTCTAAAATGGAAGATTGGATGTAAGTAATGCATACTATGTATATGATGGAAAGGTTGACTTTTCCTGTCCAATTAGAATACGGTGACTATACGATTTTCTGGGTGGACTTTTTATTTGTTCCCTTGAATATTTGGGGGGGGGGGGGGGGTTGTCTATATTCTGCTATAAAGATCTTGTCAGAAGAGATCGAAGACAGGAAAAAGCAGCAGAAAGAAGAAACTGTCAAACTCGTATTTCCATCTCTTGTACAGCACTCTGGTGATGTCACTTGCAGAGGTTCACAAAAATTCAATAAAAAATAAAGTGATACAAGCCCAATATCTCCAGAAAAACACAACAAGCAGAAATGCGTCATTCGTTTTCATTAACTGTTTGCACCAATCCAGTTTCTTCAACCAGTTTTTTCTTCGAGAATGAGGACTCAGGGACAAACGTATTGAGAGGAAACCAGAGAGGATGGCCCTGTTTTACTTTATATCCCACAATTCTGCTTCTTTTGGCCTCTTTTAGCTGAGAGCTGCAGCCAAAACTTTGCACACCTCACCCATCTTCTAAACTTGGGATGCTTTTTCTCTCAACTCAGCAGTTGGTTGAGAGAAACCAACCATCTCTGAGCCATGGATGCGTCGCCGCACAACTACTGCTTTATATCCGTCAAATACATGCAAACGCTTTACAGAAAACAGCACAAATGCTTGTACATCTATGTTGCTTTTTGTCTCGGAGGCACAGCAACAATAAAACTCGACTCCCGTGACAATTGCAAGCTCTGCCTGTTTCTCTCAGCAAAGAGGAGCTTCATAAACAGCATTCATCCCAAACTCTCTGAAGGAAGAGTTTGCAGAAGATAAAAAGTGCATAGATTCCTGGCATTTACAAGCATATAAACAATAACACGGACGTTTAGGAGTAATGATGCAAAAATTTCCTGCATTTGAAATATGTAGGATTTGATAATGATGCCCATAGCAGCTAACGTGCAGCTTGGATTTTCTGTTTCAGACAGATCCAAACTCAGAAGGCAACATAAGAATGAAGAGGTACAAGCTCCTTACACCAGTCCAGAAACGAGCACAGGCCAATACATCAACTTAAGTCACACATTCAAGAGCATAGTTGGTATGAATCAGTGGTTCCCAACCTGTGGTCCCTAAAGATCACAGAGGCAAAATTTGTAAATATTGCATTTATAAAGTCCAAAAGAAGAAAATAAAATTGTCTATACGGGCTCTTATGTCATGCTTGTTAAGTCTACTTATGACTGTGGAGCAGTATTGCAAGACAATTTTCCATGAAAATGGAGAAAGTAAGTTTTTATCTAAATGTCTATAAGAACAAAAACCTTCAGTTGCTTTTCGATTTTTGCAGATAAAAGTTTGTGATGAATCAAATTTTATGCCTGTATGCAGTTAGGAGTTTGGGTTTTCTTTAAAGTGAGGCAAGAGGGTCGTCAAGGAAAAATGGTTGGGAACCACTGGTATAAATGACACCAAAAGGGATTTAAAGAGGGAAATGGATCAAGAAAGGTAGTCTTACTTTGAGTAGTCTTCATTATCTCGGTCACAGCGAGAGTCTTTGTGTTTCTCCCAGTCTTTTCCGTGTTTACACGTGGTCAGTAGAATAATATCTTCCCCATTGTGGATGTGATAGAGAGCGTTTCTTGTCTCTGAACCAATGCCAGTCAGGTACCTCTTCCCTTTAAAAACCAGTTGGTATTTCCTGGTAAGTGATGCGTCGTTCAGTGCCGGATAACCTGTGGTACCTCCTTTAAGTGGGTGATCTTTAGAGAAGAGAGGGATGGAGATATCAAAGTTTGGTCGGAAGCTGGCCACGTCTGCACTGGCCTTAGCCAGCATGGATTGGCCCACCTCGAATCCCAGATCCTCTGTGTAGTCTGGCCAGGTACCGGAGTAAAGGTTGAAGATGAGGTGGTTCCTGCCATCGTTCCACGTCGGCAGGCTGTGGATGCGGGACCTGACATTCTGGACATACTGAGCTGACAGCTGGTCCCTGTCCAGTGTGTCCACGGCCAGAATGAACAAACAGGCCCTAGAAGGGTCCGTGGTATGAAAGCGGGACTCCCTGATGGATGACAGAATCTTCTGGTAGGTCTCTGAGATCTCGTCCCCTCTCTGCGGAGGGTAGATGTAAACCCTGAAGCCCAACTGGCAGCGTGAAAAGTCGAAGCAAGTTTCCATGCGGCAGCGCTTGTTCTTGTAAATGATGTCTCGGATTGCACGTCGTTCATGAGGAGAGGTGTGCTGGTGATGGAGCTGAGGGCTGTCCTCCTGTATTGACAGACACAGGTAAGATGATCACATTTTTAAACAAATTAAATACATTGTTGATGATTTTGTTATTTTACATTTCCTTTTTTGATACAGTATTATGGGGCAGATGCTTTCCTACAGAAGAGAGGAAGTGGTTAGATTAGCTTTTCGGGAAGGCTCGCTATGTGCTAGGACGCTCCCTTGACTCAGTGCAAGTAGAGGAAGACAAAAAAAAAAAATTAAAATAATAACACTGTTGGAAAAACTCCCATGAAACTCTTGCAGAGCTGGAGAGTTCCTTCAGTGATGAACTGCTGTATCCTAGGTGCACAAAGGAGTGTAATCGTAATTCCCTACTCCTATTAACAATTAAACTTTATAGCCATCACTGTGCCCAACAAACTCAACTGTTTAAATCTCTGCTGCTATTTGCAGAGTTTTTAAATTTCTTGAAAATAGTTTTTGGATAAAAATACATGCACATGTTTTATGTTTGATAAATTATCATACTTGGCTTTACGGTTCTTTGAATCTAAGCATGCCATTTGTAAAAAATGCACATATATATTTTTCTCTTATGTTGTAAAAGTCTTATTTTAGTTTGGGTTTTTTTATATTGTGTCACTAGTACACCTAAATTTCTCCACTAGTTAGTCTATTTTTAATTTTATTCAAACCATTTTTCCAAACCCTCCCCATTCTTTGTAGCATGTGCTGAAACTTTTGCAAACAAAAACTATTTTCCTTCAACATTTTGCAGTTTTTTGTCTTTTGTTAAACATTTTTAATCAAATTAAAGCATTAAGAAATCAAAAGGACAAATAAAATATTACAGATAAAGACAAGAATATATTCATTTTTTATGTAAATGGGTCAAGACTCTCAAGCCAACATTAATCATGAAGAGGCTCACTCTGCAGCTGAGGTGAAAAAGTCTGGAGTATCAAGTTTCAAACATGATCTTTGAGATGACCTGAGGGCAAACTGCATAGATGGCCTACACTATATTTTCATAAAGCTGTCAGGAAATACATTTTTATTTTTAACAGAATAACAGATGCAGCCTTTTTGAAAATGAGTTTTGTTGAGTGATTTATCTCATTTTTATCACAGGCAGGAGTTAACTTTGTGGATCTTACTTTGCAGACAAATCTTTGTTTTTCCTGGATGATGACGCAAACAGAGTTCAAACAGGACCAAGACCAAACCAGCAGAAGCAACATATCTGCATTAGACATGTATTTGTGTTTAATTAAACAGAAGATTAATTCAGTCAGCCTTCTGTGACAATGATTTTCCCCATGGGAAATCTCAACTGCAAAACAAAGTGTTAATTAGCTATTTTAAAATCCTAACCTCAGTCCTACACCCACTCCATTTCCATATTGGAGTATTTAAAATGTGTTGGGAGTGTTGTGAAAAATTTTGCTGACGTCTTTTTGGGTTCATTCAGCCACAATACACTTGGTATTAGCGGGGCCACTCGTGGGCTGGTGCCCATCTCCAGCAATCAATGGATGAGAGACGTTACACCATAAACATGAACCCAGCCCATCATAGAACACGACACACATATGAAAAATCCATTCAAGCCCACATTTAGAGTGACCAGTTAAGGGTGCACATTTTACTGTGGGAGGGAGCTAGAGTACCAGTAGAGGGCCTACAGCTGCAGAGTGAGAACATGGAAACTATATGTAGAACCCAAGTGATGCTTGACCAAAGTATTAGGGTGTCATTTGTAAAGTTACACAGTCAAAAGTTAATTCATAAAAGGAAAAAAAGGAAAGTTAATTTTTTAAAGTCCTATTTTCACCATGTCATTCATTCAGTTATCTATGTCACAGTTTATAAGTAAAGATTTAATTAAACTAAATATATGACCCTCTAAAGTTCCTTTCGAAGTCCAAACTAGAGTTATATGATGTACACTTGTTTTGACAATTATACAAATATTTAAATTTGGCTCTAAAAATCATTTTACTCACATATCTGAAGAACCATCAAGCATGTCTTATTTTGTCTTCTTGATTTTGCAGGTGTGCTGATTAGAAACTCAGGCCTGGTGTTAGCCCAAATTAGGAAATACATTAGGTCAAATGCAGAAAGAGGTGTGAATGTTCACAAATTAAAACAGGACGAAGCTCAAAGTTTGCTAATAAGCTGAAGAAAATCTTTATATATATATATATATGTGTGTGTGTGTGTGTAAAAAATTTTAAAAAATAGCGAAGCCCACAACCAACTGTGAGAGCTAGCTGTACTCTGTTGTTGGAATTGTCTTTCTTGGCGTCTTGAATTTCTAAGCCTGGAATTTTAACTCAGTATTTGACAACCTGGTTGTTTATTTTATGAAACTCACCTAATGATCTTTTTTAAATAAATAGATTAATTTTAATAAGAACAATTTCATGAAATAATGGTATTTTTGTATGACTTTTAGTCAAAATTATATAAAAGACTATTAAAGACCAAACTAAACTGTTGTATTCAGTGTTTGAAACTATTAAAACTTTAATCTTCAATGGTCCTTAGTTTATTTGAAACATTGTATAAAATATATGAAGAACATAAAGCACTTTAACTTCTGGCTCTAAAAATACACCACAGGAGCTATTTTCTACATTAAAACCTGTGCTTGAAAAAAGTATGTGCTTGTTTACAAGTTTTCTTTTGTTTTTGTTTTTTGTGGGGGGGGGTTTCTCACTTTTAAATGCTTAAAATAAACAAATTTTTAATTTCTTAATATTAAGCCAAGATATGAAAAAGTTGTTTTTAGACAAAAACTGGTCAAAACTGACTGAACTTGAAGGATAATAGTCTTATAACAGTAAGAGACGAAAGGTGGAACTTTGTGAAAAGTTGCCATTTCAGAAAAAGAAAATCATAGCTAGGGTCAAACATGGAGTTGGTGGTGTGAGGATTTTGCTGCTTCAAGATTTAGACAACTAGCCATAATCAATAATCCTGAAGGAGAAATTCTACAGTGTTTGACCTAAAGCGCAGAGAACACTTGGGTTTAACAGCTGTGAATGAACCAGAATTTATTGCTTTTTATTTTCCTGCAAATATTCATCCATCCATTATCTATATTGCGTATCCTCAAGTGGTCATGGGCAGCTGGTGCTCATCTCCAGCAGTCATCTTGAAAGAGGCGGGTCACACCCTGGACGGGTCCTCGGTCCATTAAAGGGCAACATGGAGGCACACAACCACTCATACCAAAGGGCAATTTAGAGACAATGAATAAAAAGGTTTACTTTTAATAATGTTTTTGGACTGTTGGAGGAAGTTGGGGTACCTACAAGGAACCAATGCATGCACAGGGAGAACATGCAAACTCCATGCAGAAACACCCCAGGTTGGGATTCAAACCTAGGCCTTCTTGATGAAAGGCACCAGTTCTACCAAATGTGCCACCCCTTTTTTTTCTGTTTTTTTGCAAATAAAAGTTTGTAATTCATCACTTTTAAAGCGTGCAAGAGTTAAAGTTGGGAGGTCCTCAAGGAAGAAAACGGTTGGGAAGCGATGATCTAAATACACCAGCAAGTCCAGCTCTAAATGAATTAAAAACAACTAAGAGTGTTTCAAGGGAGGACCTAAATGCAGATAACTCAACAGATTAATTGTTTTTAATGAAAATAAGGACAAACTCACAAAAACTGGAACAAGTGAGCCAAACAACAATATGAATGGGGAAGAAAGATGGATGGCTCAGCAAAGAATAGTAGAGTAGTGAGAGCTTAAATATATTGCGAAGAAGTGGAAAGTGACAGAGAGAGAACCAGGGACTGATTAGAAGTAAGTGGTTGCAGGTGAGTGAGATGGAACAGGTGGAGGTGGAGGAGAATGGCAGGGAGGAAACAGTTAGTAATAAACAAAAGAAGAAACAGAAAACAATCCTAAATAGGAAACTAGAAACTAACAGAAGATAAGATAGGGGGGACATCAGGTAAATCGGGTCATCAGATAAGATGAGCCACTTAAGGTTTGAGCTTCCTAGAATGTTAATTTTGTACAATGTCCACGAAAGATTTCCAATTGTTAGCATGAGTGAAAAAAAAGAAGCTTTGATTGTTCTATAGTTGCCAAAAGGTGGCCCAAATTTACCTGATGTCACTCTATGTTACAAAGGCTGATAAACTAAGGAAGCATAAAAGGTAAAGCACAAAAACAATCAAACAAAAGGTGAAGCGAAGGAATGGGAAAATATGGAAACAAGAAAGAGCCAAAAATAATAGCAAAATGCAAAAAAAATAAACTAAACTGATCATCTAAACTGAATAAGGAAAAGAACAAACTAAAACTCAAACACAAAAAACCTTTCATCAAAACATGAACAGCTGTTAAGTAAGTAATTATGTAATGTTTTGAAAACTGCATTCAGAATTTACTCTGCTTTCATTGTCTGATATTGAGGTTTATTTGATTGTCCAAAATATTTGAATGAGACAAAAAAGAAGCCAGAATATGATCAATCTGTCTGGAGGAAATACTCTTTAACACCACAGCAGTTTAAGAAACAGAGTACCTATTTCACTTTCATAACTGACCTCACAATTAATCAACCAGCCTTTATTAAATCTGCCTATTTTTTGTTCTTTGTTTTCTAATAAAAAGAGTTCCGCCCACCTCTTGCTCTCCTCCCTCCAGGTACGGTTCCAGCAGCTCGATCAGCTCTGGCCAGCGTCTGGACGGTCTGGACGGGAGCCTCTGGGGCAGGGGCTGGGGCTGGTAGACGTCTTGCCTCTGGTAGTAGTAGTAGTATTGGTAGTCCTGCTGGTGGTACTGGTGAATCTGGGGAGAATGGTATGGTTGCTGTTGGAACTCCCCAATCTGCAGACCCCACAGGTAGATGAGGAAGAGTAGACCGGCCACCACAGACACAAGCAGGTACCGCTTCTTGGCCTGCATGTGTGCTGCGGGATGAAGGAGGAGGAGGAGGTGGTGGGTCTCGGGGTTGGGAGCAGAGAGGATGAACAGAGGAGGCACAGGTTTATGGAGGGGAAAAAAAAGATGGTAGAGAGTTGGAGGGAGAAAGAGGAAGGTAAAATACAAATATGAGTAACAAGGAAAAATGATAAAGAGGGGGTGCAAGGAGGAAGATGAGAGACACTTCTCTATCCGCAGTTCAGCATTTTGAGATTTTTGGTGGTTACTGAAAGAAAAAGAAAAACTGAAACATTAATCAGGTTTTCAGTTACTAAAATAGCATTTTTTACAAGCTAAGATGCAAATAAAACACATTCTTTGTATTTTGGATTTGCATGTTTTGATACTTTATATGCAACAACATTTAAGTTTGGCTTAATTGGATCCCTTTTAAGTCTGGTAAAGTGTAAAGCTGCGTTTGTAAACTACACGTTATGTAATGCAATGTTATTTAAGACCGAAGAAGAGCAAGGATATAAAGTAAAAACCAAAGAGAAGAAAGTAAATCTATGAACAGGTTTAAGAATTCTTGGGAACAACAATAAATACTTACATAAACATAATGTTTTCTTTGATAATTAACCAAAAAATAAACGATAAGGAACTAAAAAGTTATATCAAATAAATAGGTAATAAATAAATCAAATATTACTGGTAAAAAGTAAGAAAATATATACACCACCTCCCCACCCACCCACCCCATTATATTTAATTTTTCAAATGTATATATTAATTTGTCAGTGTTTATTAATTTATTTAATCAGCCACTATTTCCTTAAAAGCCGGAAGAACATATATACAAATTTGTTTTATTTTTATCGCTACGTTTTTCTTGTCATCACTGTCCCTAGTATTCATTCTGCCAATCAAGAGTGTAGTTTATGTTTTTTCTCCAACAGTTTCTATGGAGAGAAATATGAACTTACCTGTTTAAAAGAAACTGTTATTGTTCCCAGATGGATCTGAGTGCGCGCTGCTCTCCCCTCCAGCCTGAGCAGGGCTCCACAGTTTGGAATCACATTCTCCATTAACCTGCTGAATTACACACCCATTCACCAACCGTGTGAGCTTTAATAAACCCACGTGTAGGAGCGCATCTCTGAGCTCAATGTGCACCAAGAAACCAAATAAGGAGCGCTGCCTCCATCCTCCACCACAAACTTTTCCCGATCAAAGAGAATCCGCTGAGCGCTCCTAGTGCGTCTCGCACCTGAAAACGCGGCTCTGTCTGAACTGAAACAACTTGCAAGCGGCATCCATCCAGAATTAAAACAGCGCTTTAATCTCCAATCAGCGTCTCTCGTCCCCTCCTCCCGGGAAAACTTTGGATGGATAGGAATCCGCGCTCTCCAACTGTACGCAGCGCTCACACCGGGAATTTGGCGAATATCACTATGTCAGGTAAATTAAGAGAGACAATCAGCAATAAAGTCACGATAAAGGTGCGACTTCGGGTCCCAATGAACGGCAGGCTAAGCAACCAGACAGCGGGCTCGGGTTGAGGTGGAGGTAATGAATCAGATAAACAATCAATGTTTGTCCGTGCTCTTCCGGGCTGCTCCCTGTCGAGCTGCTGTTTCCCAGCTGTCCTTCACGTTTCCATGCTGAAATCCTCAGCTGGATCAGCGCTGCAGCATCCAGCAGCATCTACAGCATCCTCTGGCAGCAGAAGCAGCAGCAGCAGCGCTGATAAGCCAGACAGCAGCAGGCTGGGGGGATCGGAGCGTACGCGGGACGTCTGTTGGCTCTGATAAGGTATGGGAGCTCACCATTCACCTACACTGGCCTCATTTGCATACGTTTAACACGAAGTATATGTTCAAATCAAAAAAACAGCAGAAATGTTTAAAACAGTAATCAGAATCACATTATTATGCATCTATCGATAATATCCAAAGTTAGAAATAGTGTGTGTTTCTAGATGTTTAAATCAGTTGCAACACTAACGAGGAAGGGAATGTTTTATTCCACCAGGGAGGGGGAGGTTATGTTTTCGCCAGGGTATTTTTATTTCTTTCTTTCGTTTGTCAGTCTGTTGGTTAGCAACATAACTCAAAAAGTTACGGGGGGATTTTGATTAAATGTTCGGGAAATATCTGCAATACTTTGAGACAATATCGGAAAAGTGATTTTAATGAATATACTGAACTAATAATGATACCAGTGTGAATCCAGCTGTTAAAGGTATGTTTAGATGGTCAGGGAATCTGAAAAACTCGGAAGTTGATTACAAACGGGGGGGGGGGGTGGCTTGATGGAGGTATGCATTCTTCAAGTCCTTTTTTATGTTCATGTGGGTCTTTTGTATGTGTTTTTTAATTTAATATCGTTAATATTCTTGAAAGCTTATAGAAAATCAAATTTCCTTACGTGTTGATCGCAGTAACCAAAGCAGAACAGTTTGTCGATTGAAACTTATCTACGACTTGTTTTCATGAGTCATGTTTGATCAATGTTTAAATGAATTCTTGTAGTAATCTGTCTGATGAAAGAGGAAAGCGTTAAAATTTCTACGTCCTGTTTTACATTAGTTTTTAATTTGTTTTTGTTTTTTAAAACAATATCTTATCAATTTGAATGGGTTGTATTTAATTCATTTAAAGGATGGTTCACAGATGATGCCGAATCATGATTGGACAATTGTTGTATCACACAGCGCCATCTTGTGGTAAGATTTTTATCTTTTCTAGGAGTCTGAAAAAGATGCTGTGCCAAAAAGTTTCAAGATTGATAAAAATCTGTAATCTTTTTTTTTTTTTTTTCACTATTTACAAATCTTGTTGTCATGTCTAATTCTCAGTACTTTTTGTATTGAGAAACACTTCCGATATGAAAAACATCATAGTGGTATTATGTTCTGGGGACCTTCCTGGAAATAGACACAAAATGGAAGTGCTCTGACCCTTTTGCTGCTTAATTATTCTTTTTACCTTTTGAACCCATACCCTGTCAAATTGGGAAAATAATTTTTCATGAGAAAAGGTTCTTCCTTTTGATTATGTTTTTATCCCATTCTTTATTTGTTACTGTGATTTTAGGTAAAAATGTAAGTAAACACTTTGGTTAAGAGGCAACCCTGCTCATCCTTGGTCTCATAATGCTTCACTGACAGCACAGAGGACGACTAACGGAACTGTTTACATTTTCTCCGCTAGTCTGTTCTCTTTTCTCTGGTTTTAAACAGTCTGACTGGGAAGAAATTTGAGAAAATAACTTTACCCCAGTCCCCTGCATTTGTCATTCAAGCCAGCGTTCAAGAATATTTCCCTCAATATGGATGCAGATCCCTGCCTGCTGCCATTTCTCAGCGAGCTCTGCACTGGTGTTCAGTGTTTGCCTGCTACTGAATAGTTTGTCTCGGTTAGAAAAACATTAATTTGCAAAGGTATATTCCTCTAATAACCTCATAGAAAGATTATAAAGTTTACTGCCCTAATCTTAGCTAGTGTAATCGGCTCACTCTTAAGATCAACATATTCCTACTCAGTTCAGATCACCTCAGTTAAAACACAAGACTTCTGCCTGTTTCTGCAATCTTGGCATGAACATTGGAGTCAAATCAAGCAATACATTCTAATATGAACACACTGTAATCTGTATGAGAAAAAAAGCATAAAGCATATCTAATGTAGGTTGCATTTTTGTGCAACTTCTGCAAAATAAAATTACAAACTTTCGACTACATTTTTGAAACCACATGAAAGGAACAACCTGACAATCACTAAATCTGCATTTTCATGCAGTTTTCTAAGCCCTTCTTACAGATAGAGGTGCTTGTCGGATACTTTTGAACTGCCTTGAGCGATCTGCACACAGCACATCAATATTAATAATCTCTGCTTCAGATGCTCTATAACAAAATAATGACAAAGGCTTGCATGCAAAAGTTAAAGCTGAACCACTTTGGTCTTATAGCATCTCTTGTTTTCACTCCTTTTTTTTCTAAAATTAAATATCCTTTCTATTCACAGTGCTCAAGCTTTTAAAAATTGATGTAATCAAATGTTATTTTGTTGACCCATGTGATTATCGCATCACTGCGCATTTTGAATATAAGCAGCAATTACGTTACATAAATAAAACTGATCCATCAGCATCCTTTAGCACTCGGTAAGAGTTGTGGTACAAGAATCCATCATAGGACTAACTCAGAGGGACGTGAAAGTCAAGCTCACTGGCATTCCCACTGACAGCTAATTTAGCATCCCTAATTAACTCAAGGCAGATGCCTGGCTCAGTGAGAAAACTTGACAACGAAACTAACACAAGCAAAGAGAAAAGGTACAAAGTCTGCATATCCTAAACTTTCCAAGAAGTCAAATTTGTGCTGCAAAAATAAACCTGTGAAAATAAAGTCGTTAACTATTAAATTCAAGACTTTATTTTTATTTTTTTTATTCTCTGCATGCTCAACTGTTCACAAAAGCTTACAGAATAATTTGTGAATAATAACACTTATAAATTGCTGGAACACCTTTTTTTCTGCCCATAAGTACACAGCAGACCACAACTGCACAACAAAAAGCTACAATTACCAAGCACATGATTTAGATGTTACATTTTTGTTTTATCCTTAGCTTCTTAAGTTAAGTTAGATGGGGACAATTTTACCGCATGAAACTTTGTTCACATCTTGTTGCATCACAACCACAGCACTCAATGTAATTTGCTTGGGTTTTATGTGCGGTGTATTTAGTAATACTCTGATACTGCTAATAAAATCCAGGGGAAACAATTACTTTAAGAAGTCACCTCAATAGATTCAACCTGTGCTTAAATAACTCTAAGTACATGTCCAGTAAAAGAAAAACTTTTGATGAGTCTCAGTTGCAGCACTTGAACTTTTTGGCCCAAATGCAAAGTTCATTGTTTGGTGTGAAAACATTTTGCATCATCCTGAATACACCATCTCATGGCAAAATAAGGTGGTGAAATAAGGGGAGCCGTTTGTAAAGTTATACAGTCAAAAATCAACAACATTAATTTGGGTTTTAAGCCTGTCATAGGAGGGGAAAAAATCCAGGTTCATTTTTCAAAGTCATTTTTGCTTCTATGTCATTTATGCATTTATAAATGTCACCGTTTCAAACTAAATATTGAACTGAAAAACATAGGTTGGAACTAAATATTTAACTTATTGGTTACTAATATACACATTCAGGTGCTGAAATGTGGAAGTGGGCTATCAAAATAAAAGCTGGATCTCGTTAACCTCTTTAAACTCCTGTTGCTGGTGCAGTCACTGCAGCTGTAGATCTATCGGTAAATACTGGATGAAAATAAACATTGATAAAAAGGTGACATTTAGTCTTGCCAGCAGTTTATATAGAGATTCTCAAGAGCCAGCCTTTTTTTGGCATTCAGTTTCGTAGCATTGATTCTGATCACTGGTGTTTTCTTTTTAAACTTGTGGCCTTGATACCCTTTAGCTGCTGCACTTTTATGTGTTTCGCTTGTTGTACTGCCAAAACTGGGCCTTCTACAGGAATTGGGGGCAGAATAAATCCTGGATCTCTCACAGTCGGGGGACAGGAAACCAATAAAGGTTGGGATTTATTTGAGCTCTTGAAAAAACAATGCATCAGAAAGCGTCTCATCTCAAATCAGCAGCAGCAGCACAGTCCTGTAAATCTTACCATGTTTAATCTAAAACACTGGCAGATTTAAAAACTAGCAGCCTCTGTGAGAGCTGCTTCCCCCCCCCCCCTTCTAATTTACTGGAGCTGTGATAACTCTGAAAGATTCGCTGCTGTCGATGGGTTCACGCTCCATTAGTGGTTGATAAATCTGAAAGGGTCTTGTTGGTGTTAACGGAGCGGCACAGAGAGCCAACTTTGATCTGTTTCCAGTCTCAGTTCATCGCTTCACTCCCTCCACTTCTTCATCTTTGCTATTAATCCTGGAAATCTCCGTTGGAGTGAAGTGTCTTTCTCTTGCTGTGTCAGCATCATCTTTGGGAAGACAGGGATGCAGATTTTTGCAGATTTTTTCGGATCCAGATAAAGTGATGCCCATGATTTAAAAGAATGAGGTTCATGTTAAACCTGTGTGCTGCACACCCTCCCCCTAATGAAGTTGAGGAAAAAGGCATGAAGTCCAAGGTCTAGCCATCCATTTTCTATAATGGTATAATCCTTGTAAAGAAGAGGGGGAGTGATGGTATTACTAGCGGTCAGCCAGAATTGGTCTCCAGTCTGTCAGGGACCAACACAGAAACACAGATTACAAAAAACAATGCACACCCTTCTCAGGGTTTTCCCTTTATAGTATCCATTTCTTTCTCTCTCCGTTCTCCATAAATTTTTCTGTGTTGCAAAGCAGTTACCGACCAGGACAGCAGAGGCTGCTAACTTTTCAAGGTAGATCTGTCGACCGTTGCAGCGTAGTTTCTAGTTATTTTTTTTTCTTCAGCTTGTGAACACATTTCCCCCCCCGCAATGATCAATAGACAACAAAAAGCACGTTTTGATTAAGCTGTAAAGCTTTTTGCTAGAAGTGCCGCTCATAGAATCCTCTAAAAACATAAGGAAACAAACACAGCAGCCTCCTTCTGTTCAGAATCACAAAAAAGAAAAGATTAGATAAGTTATCCTTTCAATATAAGCATGTAGAGGCCGAACGCTGCATTAACTACTGATTACAGCGATTATAGAGCACTGTTCTGGTGAAGCAATCCCTGGCTGTTGCTGAACTGACCAATCAGATGCATACACTCTCCGTTGAAGAAATATAAAAAAATCTGGCTCTACTCCGTGCGTCCTTGTTTAGGTGATGGAGAGTCCTTGCGTCGACGGATAATAGCATTGCGTCAATCCGTTTCTGTCAAAACAGAGAAGCATAAACTGGCCTTAAGTCGGTATGCGTTCTCCTATCGACATGTGTTTCGGCTCCACCTACAGTACTACAGTTTTTTATGTTATTGGGCAAGGTCCGCATTTTGATTGGCTGACAGGTTGATTTCTTAGTAATCGTAACATTCCAGAACAATTGTCTAACCATGACTATTTTCCTAACCGCAATATTCTGGAACCACCGCCACCTAATGTGATCCATCTGCGTAACATTTACAAACAGGGGCTCGACTCTGTCCGTCCTTGCGTAGTTGACAGAGCCCTTGAAGGCAAATGCACCTATTTATTTATTCAAAAATGAAAATGTAAAACTATTCATGATTTTGCGTTTGAATCATGATTGTGCACAACTGTGCATAATTATCTCCGCTCTTGGGTGTACAGCCAGTCAACACCAAGGAAAATAAGTGGCGCTCTTGAGTTGTGGGCTTTGCAAACGGCAGCCAATAGCATGTCAAGTAACAATGCACTTATTGTTACCCCAGCTGCATTTTCTCCCAAAAATGTCAGATATGCTCAATGACAAAAATATGCGAGTAAGCCAATTTTTCACAAATAATTTACTCTTTTCATAAAAATCTGCAAGTACTGAACCATAAATAGTCAGAGGCTCCACTGTAGTTATTGGGTTTGTCCCTTAAAATCCCCCCAAAAATCATTCAAGTTATTTGTTGCAAACCACAAACAAAATGTGGAGACAGCAGATTGTCGAAAGCAGTGATTGATTCTGAAATTTACAATTATATCAGATTTTTAGACTGGAGTTATGATAGCATGGGATTTCTTTTAATTCTATTTATTCATAAATGCATGGCAATTATAAGAATTAATTTACCAAATTTGTAGACTGTATAGATCACCTGAGCATTAAATGTAGTAATATTATAGAGAGATTAAAAAACAGGATTTGATCAGAAAAATTCATGTGGGACTTACCCAACCTGTGATAGTATAAAATTGAATAAAAGAAGCATTTGGTAGAATCAGATGTGCTGATAAGCTGAGTCTCACGCTGGTTGTTGTTCTCCTGTGTTTCTACGGCGACGGTGGTGTTGTTTGAGCAGCAGTACTATAACACCAATGATGACCAAAGCTGACATAGAACAGACAGTATAATTACACTTCATCAACTAGTCCAACAGCAGAAGGCAAAAAAAATAACACATCATTCCTGCTGTGAAAACTGCTGTCAGCAAAGAAAAAAGAAAAAAACACACAAATAAGTAGAAAACTTCTTTAATAATAACAAAACAAGTTTCTAATCTTGGCATTATTCAAAGATTTTCACTATCTCGGATTCTGGGGATTATATTTGTTGTTAATTCAGGATTGGTTTTAGTTCAGTTAGATCCTAAAAAAATAAGACCTCTACCTCATAACCTCCAAAGCTTTGTGTTAGAGAGTAGTGGCAGGTAGCAGCATCATGACATAGTAGCTTTCTAAATAGAAGGAAACTCAAATCACAAACATTAATCATTAGTAAAATAAATCTGGAAATGAAATAACTGAAAATAAAAACCAAAACCACCTAAAAATCTTCTCATCTGTATCCCGTTGTAATTGCAATGAATAACTGAACTTAGTGTGATTTTCGGACTTCGAAAATGATAAAATAAAGATAGCTTAAATGATACCAAAGACAAGGTTAAAATCTCTTAATTGTTTAACTTCTTTTCAATCAGGCATATAGAATCCTATAAATTAGTTGTGCATTGGGATTTGTTTTTTACAAGAAGGAGCAAACAAACAATTTCTGCTAATTTACATTCATTAATCAAGATCTATTGCTTAACTGTTAACTAATAAATTTTAACAATGACTAATATTTTCTGAAAAAATTCAGAATTTCCAATATCCTTCTATTTGCCCATAAATTATGTCTTTATCATCTTTTAAGAACTGTGTTGCTTCTGTCAGACTCGGCGCCACAGTAACTTGAGAGGTGAAATTGCTGCTCTGCACTCATGCATCTGCAGTGAAAATTGATTTTTCATGTCACCTCGGCTTTCTGACAGTCTGTGTGCAAAGACGCATCCAGACGAGCTAACAAACGCACTTAAGTGAATCAAAAAAAAAAAAAAAAAAAAAAAAATCCCTGCAGGAATAATATTTTGACTCCTTCTCTGCCCCCTCCTCTTTCTCCTTCACACTGTTTCAGCTTGTGTTGTTGAAGAACCACGACTGCCAAAACTTTAAAGTCAAGCGATACTTGTAATGGCATGACAGTTTATGAAGCAGGGGTGGGGCTGTAACTTTGCATTCCAGCTAAGTAAGGTGCAGCCATCAACCATTAAAAAAAATTGTTAAAAAGGTGCTCTGGTTGTGTTTACTTACATTTTCTTTTTTTAATTCACTACCAGAAATTATCTGGAAATTAATACGGTATGGAGAGCTTAATAATGATGAAAACAGGAGGTAAATATATTCTTAAAAAAACACAATTAAACTGTAAGTCCTTCCGAACAGCAGGCAAAAGAGCAAGAAAGTATTGGCAAAAAAGTTGGAGATCATTACTAAAAACTAAATATATATTTAGGCACTGTATTTGGAATGCTAGTGAGTTTAAAAAAAAAACACATTTGATACATTTTTAAAAAGTACAGTAAAAGCCTAAAGTAGCCACTCTCCAAAACATATTTAAATTTCTTGGAAATGTTCCACTGGGACAGAACTCAGGCTTTAATGCTGACTGACGTGAATCCGTATAATTTGCTTATGGCCTGTTCTGTTTCAGCGAAAATAGGACCAAACTGCTGAATGCTTATCTCGAAAATGAAGTTCTCATTTTGTTTGAGAAATCCTATGGACCAATCAAATAAGCTGACATGTAATAGACTGAGATTACTTCCTGCTGTCAGGATTACTTCACCATCCTCTCTCGCAGTAAATGATAAGGATGTATTTGTGTTTAAGCTGCCTAAAATCACAAACTAAGCTACTATCCGATGAAATAACTTGATTTTTACAGATGTTTATTTAGGTGCCTCCTTGTTGTCATAAAAACCTTTCCCACCATTCCCCTTAGCTAAATAACGAATGCAGACTGTGTTGGTAACATTGAATGAGTATTTAAGATAACCACTATACACCACAAATGCTGTCGAAATGAAAAAATAAAGCCTAAACCTGTATTTTTAAAGGTTATTATGAATGCTTTCTGAAACGTAATCTAAACTCAAATGTTGGAGACAGCATAAAGAATGAATTAACATATGTACGTTTATGTGGTCTCTCTGTGTATTTTGTCTTTTGGGTTTCAGGAGTTCCTCTCACATTTATAAAAATAATTCATTTAAGAAATTTAGGCAAAAACTTTGATATTTCAAAGTAGTCCCTTTAGTTGTCATAAGTTGAATAAAAAAAATACAGAGAAGACTTAGAGTTTTACTACAATACATGTTCAAAGCGTCTTCTGGTGTAGTTTGCCTTAATAAGAGAATCATAAACTTTGTGTTGTTTTTTTGTGCTATAAGGATAGTAACCTCAGTATTCCCTTTGGTTTCCTTTTCCAAATGTAAAGTCAAAGAATGAAGCTCACAAAAGAGGTCATGTTGAAAGCTTTGTGTTTGCATTTCTGGTAATATATTGGAGAAAGTGGGTCAAGCACTTTGCATTAGGTGCTCTTCGTTAGCCAAATCATATTGAAATGTTGATGTTGGTTAGATTTAGCACTCAAATTCAACCATGGTGTTAAACCCATACATGTTTTACCTTCCTTTGGTGGACTTTTTCTCTGAAACACAAATTCGAAGTCAAAATAAGTTAATTTCCCTACACAAGATCATGCTCCTGTTGGTTTAGCTCCAAGTTTTTCTGCATTTGTTGCCAAGCAGCACATTTGGCAGGGCGTTATACACAGAAATGAGTGGCTTCTGCCTTGTTGCGGTTGAAAGGTTTTCCAGAGTTCCTTTTGCAAAGCTGAACTCGGAAATATTCCAGCAAGCACAACAAGATAAGTAGTCGCGCGTTAAAAGTAGCTGTGAAATACTTATTTTTGAGAATGGGAATCAAAATAAGAAAGCGTGTTGAGGTAAAAGCACCTGTAATGACCTAGTGGGCAACAGAAACACTATAAACAGAAGCGGTTATTGTCGTGTGACTAACATATTGATGACTAACATAATGATTATTAAGTTTGACTGGAAGCAAGTTACTATTCATCCTCTAGAGCCAGTATTTAGAAGAACATTTAGAAAAAAGGAGCTGATTTGTTTATATAACATTATTAGTCTACTGCAGACTAATAATGAGGGTCTGTCTGCAAACCCTCGGTCTGCAAAGAGGTTCCTGTAAAATATAGTTGTCCCGCTCCAGTCCTAAATTAAATGCATAATCTAAATCCCTGATGACCGAGCTTCTTATCCTATCTGTAAGGGAGAGCTCACACACCCTGGAGGAAACTCATTTTAACTGCTTGTAGGTCATCTTTTTGGTCATTGCCCAGAACTGGTGACCATCTTTAGGGTAGGAACATAGATCAACTGGTAAATCGAGGGTTAAATCAGGATGAGGGTGCAAAAGCCTTAGGGCATAAAGAACATTAAGACATACTGCAATTATTACATTCCAGATATTATTAATCAATTAATCAAAGACAGCTAGTAGATGCTTTAGCTTTGATGTTCAGCAACTTTGCTGTCGTCTTGAAGTTTGTTCCAGATATGGGGGGAATAGAAACTGAAAGCTGCTTCACCATATTTGGATCTAATTCTAGGGATAAATAGTAAACTAGAGTGGGTAGACCTGAGTGGTGTGGGGATTTGGTATAGTGACAGTAGATCTTCAATATACTTTAGTGCTGACCCAATTAATTATTTATAAACTAGTAAAATTATTCTGAAATCTATTCTCTAAACTATAGGGACCTCTGAAAGAACAGGGGCGATGTGTTCTACTTTCCAGTTTCTAGTGAGGACGCCAACAGCAGCCTTCTGGATCACAAAATAGTATATAAACAAATAGAAGAAAATTTTATATTTTGTATTTCCATTGAATTAAATAAAAAAAATATGGTTAGAAATAAATTTTACTTCAACAATTACTGGCACATCAAAGCTCAGATCACAAACACGTGAGGCAAATATCAGTACTCAGCATTTTGAAAGGATTGCACCATTTGGACATCACATTCTACTGTGGGGAAGACAGTTGCAGTTAGCCAATCAGCTAGCAGCCCTTAGAGCGTTGACTCGGCTTTAGGTGAACATCAGGCCTGACATCCACCTCATTCAGAACAAAGGAGGTAGCACCGGTTCGTTTGTGGGATCAGAGACAGCATCTCTTTGGGTTAAGTCAAAGATTCTCTCTGCCGCATTTCAAACAACCAGATTCAAGGCTTATTCTTCACTTATTTACCCAGATGGGAAACTGAACATTTATCTTTAGTCCAGGGTTTGTTTCTACCAGTGAAGAAGAGAAGAAATGGGACTTACATGATTGTCTGAGTCTCACTAAATATTAATCCTCTATGGTAAAGAGGGCTACTTCTGTCCAGGATAGAGTTGAATGCAGTGAAACTCCTCTTCTTACTCCTTGAACTAAAGGTGGGTTAATGCAGTTCATTCTTGGATTCATAATTTTTAAACCAGTCTCTTAATTATCTGTGAACTTCACTCATTTTCAAAAAGGAGCATCTAAATGGAAATGAATAATTGCTTCGTAATTAATAATTAACAGTTCTATACTTTGCATTTGCTGGTAAATAAACAAAAAGTTGTTTACACTTTAAATAATCTTATTAATTTTATAAGAAATAATACAGGAAACTCATGTCTTGATCAAAAATGTGGATTCTATGACGTAGCTGGGCCTGTGGTTGCTGCTTGACATGTAAAACAGACACAATTTCATATTTTTTTTCCTTTTCGTTCTCTATGTAACATGCATGGACTATTTTCATGGTTATACCAAGAAGTGTTCCAGGCATCTGGAGTCCATCCTCTCTACTCTCACCTCCCTCCCTTCTGTTTTCACCCCATTGCTTCCAATACGGCGAAGATAAAGCACATGTCATGGAGTCATTGATGTGAGGGGAAATTGATGAGCCATTGGTTGACAAAACTCATTTTCCCACTTCCAGGTAATAAACTACTCTCTGTTTGAGTTTTTTCTACTCTTACAATTGTTTTTTTTTTTCATTTTTGCGGATGTAGAAGCAAGTTTTCTCGACATCCACCTTTCCTCCTCTGTAATTTACTTGTCCTGACAAATGGGTATGTTTGCTAACATACAGTGGTGGGACTGGTCAAAACATACGCATACACACATCTACATGTACATTTACTGCTAAAATAAACTGCTTTTCACTTATACCTAATTCCATCAAGTTTCAGTTGGGAAATCTTGAAAACAATGTGATTGACAAGTATAGGGGTACAGTCGACTCACTTATTTGCAGATTCATGTATTCACAGATTCTTCTGAGGACCATAACTCCAAATTGTTCGTGGGAATTCTTCCCCCTGACGAGATGTAGCTCCTCTGCTTTGCTTTGCAGTCATATCATTAACTCATCATTGTTTACTGATAACTTTATTTTAAAGGGAACTACATTAGATTATAAGTTACTATATTAGATATTCAGCAGCTGCCAATAACACTCCCCACCGCCTCAACATATAAACAATAACCGGTTTTGCCAATACTCACTTTACTGGAAGTGCGTTTTAACAGTAAGGCCAGAAATATACTTGCTTTTTAACTTCATGTTGACACCAGCAACATTCTTGGGCACATACAGTACTTGCATGCTCACTCCATGTACTACTGGAGAGTTCCACTAGGGGGCAGAGTACAGAACTCAGACTCCGCCTGGACTCGTAGGGAAGAATGAAAACAAACATGGCCACCGTAGAGGAGATAATCAGATGTTTAATTTTCAGATTATGACAGAAAAAGACGGCAGCAATGTCATAGAAGACATGTAAGACTTTATTCCCTGCTATTTTTGCTTGTTTTCCTACTGCTTTAGCTGCAGTGTAAATAATATATCTTTCTGCTTAAGAAAATTACAAAAATTATAACACACAGTGACTTGAAATAGTAACTTTAATCTGATTACCGGAATGGAAATAGTATCGCATTACATTCGTCATTACTGAAAAAGTGGTCACATTAGGAATAACGCACTAATAAGTAAGTAAGGTATTACTGGCATCACTGGTGAGAACCCTATGATTTATTTGAACTTAAGTGCATTATTTCAGATTTTGCTTAAATGCATATTTAAATTTTCATTGGATATGCTTTAAACTAACAGTTATAGGATATTTGGTGTTTAAATTATTAAATTAATGAGATAGGTATTGATAAGCGTTTTTAGAGTGGGGTTAAAGTATTCACGGGTGATTGTGCTCCCTAACCTCAGTGGATAGTATCCGTTACAAATGTAAACTGTCCTCCACATATAGGGAGTACAGGTGCTGGCCAGTAAATTAGAATATCATCAAAAAGTTGAATTATTTCAGTAATTCCATTCAAAACGTGAAATTTGTACATTATATTCATGCAATGCACACAGACCAATGTATTTCCAATGTTTATTTCTTTTAATTTTGATATTTATAAGTGACAACTAATGAAAACTCCAAATTTGGTATCTCAAAAAATTAGAATATTTTAAAGGCCAATGAAAAAAAATTTTTTTTTTTAAATGTTGGCCAACTGAAAAGAATGAACATGAAAAGAATGTGCATGTATAGCACTCAATACTTAGTCGGGGCTCCTTTTGCCTCCATCACTGCAGTAATGCGGCGTGGCATGGACTCGATCAGTCTGTGGCACTGCTCAGGTGTTATGAGAGCCCAGGTTGCTCTGATAGTCGTCTTCAGCTCCTCTGCATTGTTGGGTCTAGCGTATTGCATCTTCCGCTTCACAATACCCCATAGATTTTCTATGGGGTTAAGGTCAGGCGAGTTTGCTGGCCAATCAAGGACAGGGATACCATGGTCCTTGAACCAGGTACTGGTGGTTTTGGCACTGTGTGCAGGTGCCAAGTCCTGTTGAAAAGTGAAGTCTGCATCCCCATAAAGTTGGTCAGCAGCAGGAAGCATGAAGTGCTCTAAAACTTCCTGGTAGACGGCTGCATTGACCTTGGACCTCAGGAAACAGAGTGGGCCAACACCGGCAGATGACATGGCACCCCACACCATCACTGACGGTGGAAACTTTACACTGGACCTCATGCAACGTGGATTCTGTGCTTCTCCGCTCTTCCTCCAGACTCTGGGTCCTTGATTTCCAAAGGAAATGCAAAAATTGTTTTCATCAGACACATAACTTTGGACCACTCAGCAGCAGTCCAGTCCTTTTTGTCCTTGGCCCAGGCGAGATGCTTCTTATGCTGTTTCTTGTTCAAGAGTAGCTTGACACATGGAATGCAACAGCTGAATCCCATGTCTTTCATGAGTCTCTTCGTGGTGGTTCTTGAAGCGCTGACTCCAGCTGCAGTCCACTCTTTGTGGATCTCCACCACATTTTTGAATGGGTTTGTCGTCACAATTCTCTGCAGGGTGCGGTTATCCCTAGAGCTTGTACACTTTTTTCTACCACATTTTTTCCGTCCCTTCGCCTGTCTGTTAATGTGCTTGGACACAGAGCTCTGCGAACAGCCAGCTTCTTTAGCAATCACCTTTTGTGTCTTGCCCTCCTTGTACAAGGTGTCAATGGTCGTCTTTTGGACAGCTGTTAAGTCAGAAGTCTTCCCCATGATTGTGGAGCCTTCAGAACAAGACTGAGGGACCTTTTAAAGGCCTTTGCAGGTGTTTTGAGTTAATCAGCTGATTAGAGTGGCACCAGGTGTCTTCTATATTGAGCCTTTTCAGAATATTCTAATTTTCTGAGATACTGAATTTGGTGTTTCCATTAGCTGTCAGTTGTAATAATAAAAATGAAAATTATAAACACTTGAAATATATCACTATGTGTGGAAGGAAATTATACAGTATACAAGTTTCACGTTTTGAATGGAATTACTGAAATAATTCAACTTTTTGATGATATTCTAATTTACTGGCCAGCACCTGTACATAAGTAACGTTTTTGGTCTCCTCCTGTATGTTGTTTTTAATATATTTAAAATATAGAAGAAGCTTTTGTATAAAATTGTGAAAAGCTTAAAGGTCTTCATCTTATGGGAAAAAAAGCCCTCTTGCTCCTGTTTCAGCAGGCTGAAGTTTGTTGGAGGAGTGGTGGGGGGGAAACCACAGGTGTAACAAGTGTAACTCATGAATATCAGAAGCGATATGCAAACATGATGCTTCTGATTGGCTAACAGGGATGCAGCTCTTATGAGCAGGTGGTGTTCCAAAGACAAATTAAAACCATTTCCTTCTCAGTTTTTTTTTCGTTAACTCCACGAATAACAAAAGGCTGAACGTGGTCCACCATGTTGAGGAGTTGCTAGTTGTTGATGGTTAGCCTCTACTAGCAGAGACCTGCTCTGCCCTCTCCTAATAACAGGATCAATACAGCATTGATTGAAACACCCATGTACATTTGCATACAAGGTTGGACAGGCCATCAATACAAATTTTCCTGCTTTGACTGGTTTTTGCCATCTATTTCGTTTCTGTTGCTAATGCAGGCAATGGGGGTTTGGTGAATGTTTTCATGTGGAAAATGCATATTCAATGCACAGTGGCTGAACGTATTTCAAAAAGAACATTTAAACAGTTTCTCATTGAACAAGACCTTCAATTGTTGCACACTATTGATCGCTGCTGAAATAGGAAGTTAGCACAGACACACTTGAGACTTTAAGATATTCATCTGATAGCTAACCCTAACCCTAACCCTAAATATGCCGATGTCACCCTCACAGATCTGCCCTGTCCTCCTGGAATGGACAGAGGGTGAATATAGAAGGGTACACTGTGTTTTCCCCTCAACTGTGTCCGGAATTTTGAGTGGTAAGCATGAATGACTCTCATTTGGTGAACTGGAGTTTGAACCCTGTCTGTGGTCTTGTTGAAACCTCATCACAAAAAGAATTTCTCTAGCCAAGCTCCTTGTCCCACAAAGAAAAAAACTATATAATTATGTGTCAGATTTGATTTTATAAGTAACATCAATTTAAAGCCTATGTCAAAACATATAATGAAACCTATATGTTTATATAGATTATTCCCATGTGGGATTGTTGAGTTTGTTTGTAATTTAAGATTACTTAGAAATAAAGCAATGAATGCAAATCTGAACCGATCCTTATGGGTTTTCTGTTTAGAACTGTGGTGCTTAAAGTCCATCCTCAAGGACTGTTATCCTGCATGTTTTACTTCTTTCCCTGGTTTAAAGCAAACTGAAACGGTTAGCAGGCCTCTGCAGATTTTTGCCACACTGAGGAGGTAGTTGGACCATTTGAATCAGCTTTGTTGAAGCAGGACACCAGCCTTTGAGGACTGGAGATGGACACCCCTGATTTAGAAGTAAAATCCCATAAAATTATGACAAGACGAATAGGAGAGATTACCTCAACATTATGCAATCTGCTTTGATAATGGTTTTGATACATTTTTTTGACTGGTGCTTTGAATTTCTGTAACCAATGTCAAATCAAGTAAAATTTTCAGGTTTATTGTATAACAGCTATTATAGAAAATTGTCTAAATTAGATGAATATTTTCTAAACTACCACAACCATAGGAAATAATGAAATGGAAACCCATCTTCTGTAAATATTTTCTGAACTAGTTGATCACAGGATGCTTTACCTGCAGTTGTGTTTAACTTAACACCCTCCAGTATGAGTTTCTAATGTATTTAAAGGGGCTATATCATGCAAAATCAAGTTTTGTGGAGTTTTCAACCATCTGTTAATGCAATTTTCTCATAAAAAAAACAATCAGAGTGGTTTTTGGCTTAATTCACACATGTGTGAGTAATCCTCCTGAATTCTGCTCTTGAGCAGCGGCCCCTCGCTCTTCTAGAAATCGACTGAGTGTTCAACTAGTGACATCACTGGTTGAAAGTTGAGTGCTAAAAGTGTGTCTGCACCGCCCCTGCAGACAGAGCGGGTTACCTTTGATAGAGTACAAACACACCTTCCTCCTTCTCACAGTGCATGGCTGCTTCGCTTTTTGGCAGCTTAGAACACTTTTTTTGTTGGATTTTTTTACTTTCTCTGTGAAAACGCCCTTTCGGCTGCATGGATTACTGGATTTCATTCTGCATTCCTAAAGAACAGCTGCTGGATGAAAGTACAAAGACACCTAATGGACAGAGAAGGACTGTAAATGGCTTCATGCTAATACTAATGTCGGTTACATTTATCAAGCTGCTTAAGTGATCTTATAACAGCATTATGTGGTTAATTAATTGATCTGTAGCATCTCAGAATGTTCAGTAAACGAGTGCAAACAACACCCAAAGCTTTTTTATATACTGGGCTGGAAAGATTTGTTAAGTGGATGCAGCTGTGTTGGTTTGGGCTTTGTCTAAAGCCTTGTGATTTAGCAACTGTTAGGCTTTATTAACTAAATGTTTTACAAAAAAATAAAATAAAATAAACCAAACGTCTGAGCCCTTAATATAACAGAGTTTCTTTGTGGTGCTTCGTGATGTTCAAATTTTTTGTGAGAATACTGTTTGTGATGAGGCTTAGCACTGTTTGTTTCAGTGTGATCTCCTCCTGGCTATGAAGCGGAGCAGAGTGGGGGAGGTGTACAGGAGGCGGGTTTATAGAGAAACAAGCCGTTTCACTTCGTGGTCCAACATTTACTACAGGATACAACTTAAATTTCCGGACAATTTAATACTGTATAACACCAATGGTAACATTTTATCATATACATTTCTATCTTAGAAATTGAAAGCTGTAAAACAGCATGATATAGTCCCCTTTTTTGTTCATCAGACCTTTAATTTTAGCTTCATGGTCGGGGTCACCGGAGTTGTTCATCATTCCTTCTTTCTGCCAGTAAGTTGGATTTATGTTTGTGCTGACTAAGCAATGCCCTATTGTTGTTCCCGACCAATCAAATGCCACAGCATTTCGTGAAGAATTAATCACACTCAGACACACACACCCTCAGAGCCAGGCTCAGGAAAAAGGGAAGAAAAAAACTCTGCAGCAGTCTTCCTCACACTACTTACATTACGCACGTTTCCGCAAGCATGCTGTTACATGTCCCTAAGAGGAGTGGGGATTTTTCTAAAGAGATTCCCATGCGTGTTGCTGCATATAGAGAAGAAAATTACTCATACCAATTAAAACATAAAAAAACAGTGCTACGGTAGTTATAGTCATTACCTCTGTGTTACAAAACCCAACATAATATAGGGCATGACTGTAAAGAGTAGGAAAAAGGTTTACAAAATGTCATTCAATAAATTTGAATATTTTGGAAAAGTTGAACTATTTTAGTAGCACATTATATTGATTAATTACACACAGACTGGTATTTTAAAAGCTTTTATATCTGTTAATTATAATGATTGTCTAATGACAATCCAAAATTTTAGATTTTAGGCATTTTGAATACATATTTTGGGGCTAAATGTTATATTTTTCATCTGAACAGTGAGCCTATTTATTATGCATATTGCAATCTATTCAGTTTAAGAGTATTATCTAAAAAGTGTTGCATGCCTCTTTGTTCTGTTCCCCTTGAATCCAGCCAGTCCCCTACAAATCTGTATGGAAAAATTGCTTCAAGAAATCTTTATGGCAGTTTGTTACAAACCATGTAGGGATACCCAAACTGTGTAGTCTAGTCAGAGGAGATCAAACGGTATGTTTTATGTACAATTTAAACCACCAGAGAGCTGGGTCGGACTCTCTGCTACAATACTTTGCTGGTTTGAGTCTTACCTAAAGAACGTGAACTTTTTTTCGTCAGTAGAAAACTTTTCATCAGAACAGACAGAAATCACATGTTGGTTCCACCAGAGCTCATTCCTGGGGCTCATCCTGTTAAATATCTATAAGCTCTAGCTAACCCTGATTATAACACCCAATCAGATTAGTTACCATACTCAGCTTTACATTACAATGTCTCTGCTGGTGACTTTGAACCTATCCAATCACTAAGCAAATGCATCGAGCAAATCCATGGATGGATGTGCCGTAACCCTCTACAGCAGAATAGAAAAAAAGACTAAGTGATTATTTTTGGACTTAAAGAGGAACAATAAAGAGTAAGCACAGAGTTTCAGTTAATAAAGCTAAAAACTACTGATCAGACCTGAAATCTGGGTGTAGTAATGGATTCAGGTCTGAACCTCCAGGGTCACATAAAGGCTATAAGGTCAGCCTTTTATCACCTGAATACCATTTCTAGGCTTAAAGAAGTAATGTTGCAACAGAACCTTAAAAAAAATCACCCATATGTTTATCTCGTCAGATTAATTACTGCAACAGCGTCCTCACAGGTCTGACTAAAAAGTAAACCGGAAAGCTGCAGCTGATCCAGAATGCTGCTGTTCTTGTCCTCAATAAAACAAGGAAAGTAGAGCACATCACCCCAAATCTAAAGCCCTTACATTGGCTCCCTGTAGCTTAGATAATAGACTTCAAAATACTTTAACTAGTTTATTAATCATTGAATGCTTTAGCACTAAAGTATGATGAAGATCTGTTGTCACTATACCTACCCCCCAGACCACTCAGGTCTTCCAACTCTCGTCTACGAATCATCCCTTGAACTCCATCCAGGCATGGAGAAGTAGCTTTTACTTTTTATGATTCGCTTATCTGGAACAAACTTCCAGACGACTGCAAAGCTGCTGAAAACCTGAGTTACTTTCAATCAAAGCTAAAAATCCCTCTGTTCAGAGCTGCCTTTGATCAATAGTAACTATAATGCCATAAAAGTAGTAGGTTTTAATGATCTTGATATCTCCAATGTTGTATTTTCTGTTGTTTTTTTTTTGTTGCTTTTATTTTTTTCCCTAATCATCCAAATTCTCTTTTTGCTGAAAGTGTGCTATACAAATACATTTGCCTTGCATTTGCCTTTTGGCCAACGCGCAAAACACAAAGTGAAAAAAAAAATAACACCTCACAATGCACTTCAGCCTGAAAACATCCTTCTCACAGTGAAACATTGTGGTGATGGGAATGTTTTTATTCAACAGATTCAGGGAAGCTGGGCAGAGCATGAAGATGGACGAAGCTCAAAACACAGCAACCTGCACCAGCAAAAACAGATCCTAAACATCCAACCAGATCTGGATAATGAAACTGTATATGTATATTCATAAGTATAAGCATATTCATAAGATGAAATGGCCCGGTCAAGGACAACAACTAAACCCAATTGTGAATCTCTGGCAAGACGTGAAGATTGTCGTTTACAACAAATATAACCAAGTATAGGAAAATTGTGGAAAACTTAATGGGGTATGAATGTTTTTGCAAGGCACTGTATAACAGATTCTAATTTTTGTTTTCTGTCTTCAACGGTGTGAATCACTTTAAAGTTTAACCATCTTACCATCAGGCTGATATATGAGCGATGTTATTGGTTAACATTTTACTACCAAATTATCAACTCTGTTTTCAACTCTTATGACTCTTGATTTAAGAGTGCACACAAGTCTGCACTAATATGTTTTCATTATTATGACCTTTAGCGTTAGCAGTAGATCCTTCACGGCGGTATATCCCTGAGGATATCTCAAACAGGAGGGGGAAAAAATCTGAGTTATAGTGGAAACTCAAGGTATTTATGAGGCACAGAGCTGCAGCTGTAAAAGCAGCTCCACGACAAACAAATGATTCATGATTGCACTCCGGCATCCAAAAAGACGGATGATTAAAAAGAAAGCAAGCAGCCAAGATTATGCTGCAAAAGCAGCACTTTTTATTTTACTCGCTCTAGCAAAAGAAAAGTTCAGAACTTTTATGCACAGCACAAACAGTGTTGATGTCTGTAATACAAATCAAATATATTGATCTTTATATAATCTGAGATATTCTGATCTATTAATTGAAAAAATAATCCAGAATTGTAAAACTTCTTGAAATAAAAGATGGAAAAAACATGTTTTCTGTTCCTCTTCTCTTTCATTTTAGTTCTTCAGTTCAGGTTTTCCAATTTAATGCAGTAATAGAAATGTTCAACCATTTTGTATTTATTTTGGAGGTTATCAGTGTTTGTCATTTGAATCCAACCTTCCAGCACATTTTGAAAAGAAGCCACAAAGATGTACCGTCACCTTTATTTCTGAAGTGTGAGATTTAGCAGATGTGTTTTTTTCCGTTTTAATAAGCTGTTTCTTGAAGCAAAGATCTCAAAAGGTCAAAAAGCATTCAAATGTAAAATAAGTCATGCTTTTTTTTTTTTGCTTTATCCACATGAAACTTCTTAATTTAGCTGTGAATTTAAAAGACAAATGTCACAAGGGCTGAGACAAACTTTCCACATCTCCAAAATATTTTCAGGCCTTACTCTGATTTTATTAAAGAAATTATCACAAACCAGAGTTTTTTTTATGGGCTCTGGCTTTATGGAGGAAAATATACTGTTCTTATTTCTCAGCATTCCTGCTGATTTAATGACACCGAAAATATTCTGACTTTAAAATAACTTTAAAAAGTTAAGACATGTCAGATTTACTACTTCAACTTTCTTGAGACATACAGATAGGTATTTTAAAGATTTGTATAAGGGAAGAACAAAAGAAGCAAATTTAGATTTTCAGATCTCTGACAGGTTTATGGTCAAATTTAACATTTTTACCTTTACAGTAAACGTTTATCAGAAGTTCCAGCCTCAAAATATGACGGAAAAACTTCAGACTGCAGCAGGAATTCAAATCTGTAAACTGTAAACTGTAGACAGACAGACGCTTCAACATTAAAACTACTTATTTGTCATTGCAACATTTAGATACAAAATATAAAGAAATGTTTGAGCACAAGTATAATATGCATTGTTTTATTTTTCCATCCTTCGCTATATCTGAAAAATATTTGCATCAAATTCCAAACTTTTCCGGGAATTGATGTTTTTTGCAGTTGTTAACATCAACCACAATTGCATTCGGGGATTGTATTCCTTATTTAAAACAGATTTACAGGATATTTGATATTGGTATGGTTAAACGGAATACAGACAGAGGAAAAGGACAGAGACAAATGGACAATAGGGATCAGAAAAAGACAACCAGACAAAAACTAATCTCATCCATCAGCGTGGGTCAAATTTCACAAAGGAAATGGGTTTCTTTCTCTCTTCCCCATCGATCCCCCTTTCTATTCACCTTCTCTTGTTATTTCCATCTCTCCCACCTTTCAATCTCTTTCGCACAGATGAATGGATAGACGGGAAATAAAAAACCCAGCTGGTATCTTCCTGTCGTTTTGCTATCCTTTATGAAGAAAAACAGTCTGGTGAGGAGACAAGAGAGCAAATAAAGTTTACTTACATTTTTTTATTGTTTTGATCAAATGAGCTGCTTTCTTGTTTGTTAATGCAGCATTTCTGTACAGAACCCACAGTTTATTTTTCTGACTTTATTGCATCAGTGTGCTTCTCAGCCACTACCTGCAGATAAAGTCATTTTCGTATATTTACCAGCGTAGATTTCACTGAGTTCATTGATTTCTTCCTGAACTCTGAGGAGCAGGAGGTCCTGCAATATTTCCTGCTGCTGCTTGTCATCCTCCACCCCGAGAAGCTCCATGTGATGCTCCTTTAATCTCAGAAAAGCTCGGCCTGCAAATTCATTTATAACCTAGGTCCGCACATCAAACGAGTAAGCTATACTAGCATTATTACCATAGTTATTTGGTCCGAAATCAGTTGCAAACATTGATTGTAAACCAATTTTATTTTATTTTTTTATGGGATTAGTTGTACCTGATACATCATGTTTGATGATGCCTTTGTAGAGTGTCTCAAGGAGTTCCGGGTGATGTTGCTGAATCCATTCCAACACCTCTTCAACGGACCAGGACGATGGGTGCTGTGGCTGGCTCATCATCCCTGAGATATGCAAGCATCACCCTGAAATGGAAAATGAAAATCCTTAACTAGTGGGGATACACAAAGCATTAAGCAAGCCTCAAAGATTCACCCCAGAAAAATACCAAAAGGAGGCTTCTTACCCATGCCCAACTACTTTGGGGGAATCTTTATTAAATCTGTTGTCGTCATTTAATTGCCAAAGAATGAGAGCAGCTAACTTTCATCCTAAATTCTTCTGCTCAATTTCACTGATTGTCTGATATAAACTGAAAAAATAACAAGGGCCAATTTACTTAAAATTGTAAACTTTCAAGACGGAAAACTCTGTTAACCTCAGCAGGCCTGATTTTGTTACATTAATCTTTTCATGCAGCTTTTAGCCATAAAATAAAGTCATTCTTCTCTTCTCACGTTGCATTACACTGAACGCGTTTAAAGTATTGTGGCCATCAGGTTTACATGTAAAGTCAAAGGTGAAGCGCGCTGAAGCACGTCATGGGGTCCAGTGTCATGTCAGAAGTAGATTCATGTCGCAAAAACGCTTTTCTGCCTCATTCGATGCGTCAGATTCACGCAAATGAACGTTTGACGCGCGACAGAAAATATTAGCGTGATTTTATGTGGTGCATTTTGTGCATTCACGCATAACCAGCATTTTTGCATCTGTCACTGAAGTTAATGTGAACTTCAGCATCAATTCACGCACCGTCAACCAATCAGGACCCTGGTGACGGGGTGTCAGTGATGCTGTAACTGACATGGAGTCATAGCATCAGCATGACATGGAGTAAATACTGATAAACGGCATGGTCAATCAGCCCAAGCTATATGATGCCAGCTGTTTTCTATACAAAGACAGGAATGCATTTATTTAATATTATAAAGAGGTTAAACTATTTAGACAGGAAAGCTCTTCATAGGTTTGTGGGTGGCTCTTAAAAGAGCCGTTGTGGCTGTAAAGGCCCCACTCTCTGTGGCGAGAAGTAAGCCATGAATAGCTTCATCACCCGGACAGCCTTTATGGAGGAGTTGTTGGAAGCAACACGAGCCAGGCCTGATAAAGGCTCCACCACACCACATCCTGTGTCGCTCACATATATATAATATACAATTTTGCGAACCGCAGACAGATGGTCAGCAGCTCAGCAGTAGGGATGCACCGATCCGACTTTTTCAGTCATGATACCGATACCAATGGCTGGATTTTGTGTATCTGTCGATACCCGATACCAATCCAATACTATTTGTGACAGTGTGGAGGTCCTGTCAATGTGGCTCCGATAGATCATGTGCCCTGGCTGCTTGGCCACAGGGATATCCCTTTGGCTGACTGGTTAGCGCACATGACCTTCACCTGGGATCGAATCCTGCCTGAGCCCTCGTTGTATACCTTGCCACATATTGTTGAATTAATAAACTGTATAACTTCTGGTTCCTTTCTTGAAGAGACTAAATGCACCAGACTTTACAAACTAAACATAACTGAGACAAAATAACAGATGTAAAACATAAAATTACCACAAAAATAACATTTCAAGTGAAAAATTAATATTTTTTGGTGAATTTGTTGCGGATTTTCCCCATTTTGAATATCGGTTCATGGTATCGGTTAAGTTTAACCGATATCAGTACATTAGGCAGTATCGGGGACGATACCCGATACCAGAATCAGTGCATCCCTACTCAGCAGGAGGGAATGACCACCTATAATTGATGTCTTGATGGGCGATGCTTGGAGCGGTTCCAGTAAGGGCACTCCCACAAGTTTTGTATTTCCAGCTTTACGCGCATCAAAACGGTATATTTTGACACAAGCCCAATTTGCTTTGGACAAGTGTCGAGGTGCGGATGTTCAAGTGTCCAACTTGGGGCGTGCAGCGCGTTTTTTTACACTTTGGTGCGAAAGCACTATTAGGAACACCACTTCACAATGGCCTGCTGCTCACAGCTGGGGAGAAGGTAAGCAAGATATATATGAAGGGAGGGAAATGACAAGGGAATCATCAATGCTATGGGAAAAACAATCCATTTTAGACGGAGTAGACTTGGTTCCACCAAGGAGAATTTCAATCCTGTATCCATTAAAGTGCGGGTAGCAGGTTAGAGCCCCCTTTCGAAACAAGAAAATACTGATATACACATTATTTTCGCTTTTATTTTCGTTTTTGTGATAATGCCAGACCGGAAGTGACGTGAGGTAGGGGAATCCTGTCAGCTCGATCAATAGAAAACTATGGATTTTAATGGTGACTTTGACACAGATTAAATGTTAAACATTTACAACACATGATGAACCACAACCATACTGCTATGAGCCTATTGCCTGCCCCAGATAACACAGAGAGACGAGGAGGAGAGCAAGAGAAGCTTTGGAGGCCAAATAATACCAATGCTAGCCTATGCTAACGCTTAGCCTCGGTGCTACAAGTTATCTTTACTTTTTCTTTTAAGACCCACACATCATGTTGATTCTAATATTTGATAGCAATCTTTCAACAAATCTAGTAATTAGCAGATGTTACACAGAAAGACTTACAAGAGTTGACTTGTGTAGCGGTGAGCTTCTAAAAGATCCGGCTGTGACTCCCAACTGGTTGCTGCAGTTAGAAGCAATTACGCATTATTTAATATGCATATTAGCAAGTGTTTAACCTGCAACCTGCACTTTAAGTTTAAGAAGATTAGTAAAGAAACACAGTTTAAATATCCTCTGCCAATTGGATCATTAAGAAAGGGATTCCCAATGAGACAATAGATGGAAACAAAAAGACAGAAACTATCGACAGCAGTGTTGCGGTACATCTCCAAGTATACAATACAGGTTATATGTTGGTAGGTTACTGGAACTGTTAGTCACTCAGTGTTAAGTCATTTAAATTACAGGTATATAATTAAGATAAAAGTTGGAAAAAAACGTTTTTAATAGCGCTGACCTATATCTATATTGAACAAGATCACATTGAATTGGATCAGATGGTAACAGTCGATTCTAACTCTTAAAAATCGGAGCATGCCTAATAGCGCCATTCTGAGGTATGTTAATTTAATTATCTCTCCACATAAACCTAAGGTTATTGGGAGAACACCCAGAAGGTTTTCCTGGACCTTAACCTCTTATCTTGTCAACAAATATCCACCAGGACTTAAACTTAAACATCCCACCTCACCTGAGATACTCTTCGGGTTATTGTGGGGGATCACAACGCAGGTATAAATAACCCCTTCAGTCAGTTCTGGGAGTACCCCAAGGTCTCTTTCCAGCGGGTAATGCTTGGAAAACCTTAAAAGGTTCAACTCTTCAACTCTCAACTTTTGAATAAGAGGTTAAAAATGGTCTACAGTTCATTTTAACTCTAAGGCTCAGTCAAGCTGCAGGATTTTTTGTATCCAGGAGGAAATGGTTTACATGTTGGGGTATTTGTAACAGTACTCCATAACATTGTTCAAATTAAAATAGAAAATATGAAACCTATGTTGTGTCCTTAAAACGCAATGTGAAGCTGAAGATGACAAGCCTGGCTGAATATATAAAAATCATGACTGTCACAAGACAATCTGATCTCAGCATTTCAGCTACCATTGCTATGTACACACAAACGTCAGCTCAGTGACATTCATCCTTTAGGCGCGTTATCTGACAACATGTCTGTCTGTGGTGTCAGGTAATGGCACTTTTGAAACGGTGTTTGACATGTGTGGTGTTACCTACTTGTACTTTCACATAAGTCTATTTCCAAGTGATTAAGCTGACAACCTCCTGAACATTTTGGTGAAGAACTGAGCTGCATCCCAGCACGGAAAATTAAAATCAACCAGCTCTGACATTGGGAGGTCACAAAGCACTTCTGTTTCTTTTTATTATTTTTATAGGCTCCCTCAGCTTTGGACTTTTCTTACAGTCTTATCCCTCTGGGATACAGTGCTATAGGGCAAAAACCTGCTAAACTGTTGATGTGACCTTTTCAGTAGGCCAGGCGAGTTATTAGGGTTGTAAATATAGGAATGCAATTTCCTGAGTTAATTACGGATGAGGTATGATTGGCTGAGACAATAACGAGTTCCCACCGGAGTAACTGACATACAGAAAGTGACCCAGGCAAAGAGATGGAGACAAGTTAACCCTCAAAGTGGGGCTGAGCTGAGGGCAAAGGAAATCTTACAGTGGTCTGTAATGCTGATGTTAAACCTTAGGACAGCATTTCCTAAACTACAAGCCCCAGTGGGTTTGTATTTTATAGAGACATAAAGAGACTGTATACAGCTTGTCTCATTTGCTCGAAGCACTTTAATTTAGATTTAGCTACTGAACCAGGACTTGTAAACAAATGTAATATGCAATAACACACATTACTGCATTCTATAGATCTCCATGCAACTAAACTGAGTAGCTTTTGCCTCATCTACAATCAGTAAAATGGAAGAAAAAATAAATTTCACCTACTTTTCTTTTTTTATATTAGGCAAACATAACTTATTCAGAAATTGCTTGTTTTAAATAATTTTATTCATGAAGGGATAAACACTATCAAACCAAAATCTTTCTCTGAGAAGGTAGATTTCACTATTGTAAAATTCTTCATTAACTGTGAATAAGCACATTTTTCTTAATCAAGTTCACTAACCACAGCCAGGTCTGATGCCTCTCAGACTTGAACAATCAAAAAATGTCTGAAAACAAGAAGAAGATTCATAGATTTAAAAAAAACATATTGCACATTGTGAATTAACGCAATAACAGATTAGTCTGCACAGGGTCACACGTGTATTTTAAAGGTTTTAGGAGTCAAGGGAACCATAATAAGAGTCTTTATCCACAAATGGATAAACCGAAGCTATCTGAAGCACTGAATATCTCACTTACCTCAGTTAAGTGTTCATTTGGTAAAAAAAAATAGCATTTATAGGACGGTTCAAAGGCCAAAACAAATGTTCATATACCACAATCCAGAATAAAACTTAATTAAAAAAACTAAATAAATGCTAAAACACAGTTTGTGTAAATAGATTCACTTTTTGGAACGTTCCATTACATGGCCTAGAGTGATTGGCCTCATCAAAGTCTGAACTTAAATCCTATAAAAATCCTGTGACATGTTGTTATTCATGTTGCTGACTTCAGTCAACTTTGCAATGAGGACTGGGCTTCCATATTCATCTAAAAAGACTAATTACCAGCTAATGCAAACCCTTGAAGGCAATTCTTTTTTCACGTAGGCACAGGTTGATTTAATAGCAATTTTTTCCACTATGTATTTACTAAGGTTATATCTGCCTGATATTAAAATGAATTTGATCCTAAACATTTAGGTGTATCAGAAAAGAAAGAAAAACAACAGAAAAACTCTTCAAGGAAATACATTTTCACATCACAGTGTGCCTGATTTGAGTTCATCCCAATGAGAAACGACTTGAAATGGAGAAACTGAAGAAGCTTTCTATATACTACTCTCCAGCAGGTCTTCTCATCTGCTGCTGTTTGAAGGTTACAAGAATGCATTTCCTCCAGCAAGTCAATTTGCCGGAACCTGCCAGGAGGTCAGAGGTCTAGCAGGAAATATGCTAAATACAGAATACATTTGAAAACAACATTTATATCCTGTAGCTCGAGTAGATCCCCTATCTTTCACATACATATTTCAGAGATGCAGCCAACAGATTATAGGTGGCTGGCTGGTCATAAAATAAATCAGGGTACACCAAAAGCATCCCAAGATGTCATCCCACCATCTTGTGGTTTCTTGGAGAAGCACAAGATTTAAGATGTAAGACGTTTTTTAAATGGGGGAAATAAATAACTTAAATAATGTGGTTGCATTATTGTGCACATTTTCTAAGAACTGTGGATGTGGCTTTGAACAGAAATAAGCATCCCATCCAACCTCATGTTGAATAGGAGTTTGCAGATAAGGTGTCGTTTGTGAAGTTAGCTGTTATTTTGTATTTCATTTTATCTTTTTTTATGACAAAAAAGTGCATATTAGCTAAATATTTAGCTCTGAGCTAAATGTTTAGTTTGAAGCTAAATACTAGCTAGTCAGATTAGCTTTTTAACTAAACATTAGTTTTAAATTAACTAAATATTTACCATGGAGTTAAATGTTTAATGTGTAAACTAAACATTTAATTTGTTATAACATTTACTTTGTAAAATAAATATTCAGCTCTTAATGAAATAGTTAGCATGCTAACTTAATGTTTAAGTGGGAAATGTGGAACTTTGTAAGTAGTCATACATGAACGACACAGTGAAAATAACTCTCTCATTGCTCTCATTATGTCTCTCTTATGAAAAGCTAAATAATCCAAATTAGTACTGTTCCTTTTTGGCTGTGTAACTTTACAAATGGCAAAAATCTAGAGTTGAAATTGTTCTAAAACAGTGACGAAAACAAGAGCTGGATGTTGACAAAGTTACTGAACAACATTCAAAAGATGAAAATGATTCCAGAACAACACTAACCCAAAGTAAAAGGTATTTCAATGCACTTTTTAAAAAAGGTTCCATTCGTGATAGGTTTTTAGAATCAAAATGGTTCCAGATTCATTTTTTTAATTGCTTCAATTCATTCCAGTCTCATCATAAATTCAGTTTTAACTGCATCCAGTCTAGTTCCATCCTGACTGTAGCAGGGTTATTCTCTGAATTCGGTAGCCTGACGTTGCCACACTCAGTTCTGATCAGAATGTGAGTCTGATACTGCTCCATTGGGCTGTGATTATGGGGCGTGTTTTAACCGTACATGGAAGAAAAATGCCTCTGCACTCAATTGGATAGACCAATAACCAAGTGGAACCACTGGAAGTTATCTGTTCCTCTTTTAAAATGCCTCTTTTTAAATTCCTCTTTTAAAATTTATGCACTGTCGATATCTTCTAGAACAGACTCGATGGCAGAATCTACACATCTCAGTTCTCCAACGGCAGCCATCGTTGTTGTAAACAAATTCAACCCAGGCGCTCTTTGCTGACGTGGTTGATTATGTTACTGTTGTTCACCTGTCAATCATCGTAAGCCCGATTTGATTGGTCCGAACAGATCTTGTTCGGGCATAATTGCTCCTCAAAGGAGGAATGCCAGACTGAACTTCCAGCCCATGTTGTGGGCGGGACTACATTCGGCTGGCACCCAGGCTATGAATTCGGTGCACTTTGGGGTCTCTGATGACTGAAAATTTACCAACATTAAATAGTTTCTGAGCATTGCATCTGATGAAGGACTATTAGTCCCTCTGAGAAACTGTTTATTTGGTTAACACATTAAATATCAAACATTATCAAAAATATTTTTGCTATTTTTTTGTTTGTTTTTTGTTACGGGACTGAATGTTATGGGGTAGAAAAAAACAGAAAATAATAGGCAATGTTTTTTTCAAATCAATCATTAGCTCTTTTTTATCGTAAATATTAGGTCACTTGTGCATGTAACAGTGTTAAAAGGTTGATCTTGACGATGTCAGTTTGATGATAAAAACTATCAAATATAGGTCAGAAAGTATGTTGATACTTCCTTTACTATATGAGCAGGAAAAGACTAAAGTGAGGACACTCCCTAGGTGCTAAGAAAGTTTAACTGAACTTTTTAAAATTATTATTGAAAGATTGGTAAATTGTTATGGGGTTGAACAAAACTGGAGGACATTATGACGTGATATTTATTAAGTAATTGATGTATTTTCAAATAATTATATCACCCGAAAAAAAGTTATTGTTATTGCTATCTATTTACAATTATATTTCAATAATTGAAAATAGGGATATAGGGAAATACGTATTTGGCTGACCTCTACTCATTAGAAACCCCAAAAAACTGTTTAAAACATATTTTAAATTACGTAGCCTATATGCCTTCTATTTATTTGTTTCAAAATCTTTTTAAGACTCACTTTAAATGAAAATGTTTGTGGTAAAGCTGTGAGACACAAGGTGCACTAAATTCAGAATCGCCGCTGTGCAGTCATAAACCACGCACACTAACTTTATTAACTCAGGCACTACGTTCTCTGTGAGTGGAGCAGAATGAGAATTAGTGCAGTCCAGTTAGTGTGTGTGTTTCCGCCAGATAAAATAAAGATTGTTTAATGCAACGATAACAATTCACATTGGAATTTGCCTAATTGTACTGCAAGATCTAACTTCATAGAAAGAAGACAACCCAGCGCTGACTGTATCTGAACGTCGGACAAGTAAATCGGAGTTACAATAGGCCTATCATAACTGTTAAATCTTTGCGCGGATTCTACTTGAGATATTTTAATTACCTTCAATTCGGTGAGTTTAATGTTGATATTTAACCTCCTCTCTGTACCTGACCAATTCAACGACGTTTCAGCTCAGGTATGTTTATGCTCCACCCACTCTCCTACTCCTCGGTGATGCCTTCAGGAGTTGTCAGGAATATTTTAAATATCACCAAGAAAGATAACTACGTTGGGAAAATGTTTGATTGTATTTTTGTAATAACAAGACAGATGGTTGCCAACTTACTTATTTATTTCATACAACCCAAATATGTTAAACTCGTTGGTTTTCAATGCTTCAAGTGTAATTTGGCACCTACATCCAGTAGAGGGCGCGCACGTCCAGCTTGTGAAAACCTTGAATCGCCTTCCCGTCTGGAGCAGCAGCAGCACAGCAGTCATCAGCTGGAAGTTTGTAGTGGTCACATGATGATGTTGTGGATTTATTATTCCACATGTCCGAGTTGGGTCTGCACTGCAGGGCTGCTGACAGTCTCTGCAACACTGTCAAGACTTGTTCATGCTGCAGCTATTTTTTTCTTTCTTTTTCTCAGTTCAGTTGAAGGCAGCCGTGATTACATTTTCAAGAGGTTTGAAAGTGTGAACACGCAACTGTAAAAAGGAAATTATGAGGAAGACAGAGCTGTGATTTTTATTCCCATTGACATCTGACACAGAAGGTGAGACATATGCTCTTCTATTAATTATGTAATCTCAGATTTATCTCGTGCATGATTATTATACTTGTATAGATACTTTGCCAGCTAATTTCTTACACTTTTTACATGCGTGTCAATAACTAATAAGGGGGGGGGGGGGACCTCGATAAAAATGTATATGTGTGGCCAATATGCTTGTCACCCTTTTTTGTGTTGTTTGGAAAATACTAAATTTCTATTCTATCACATCAAAAAGGCTGTTTTAAAAAAAATCAACTAATAAGCTGAACTTTTGACCTCCTTAACAGGGTCAAGATATGTTAATTTCTCATTTCAATCAAGATGAGTAGATAGTTTAACACCTGATTTGCTGCATTTCTCACCACAGCATTAACCTACAAAAGACAGGAAGCTGCAGTTCATCCAGAGAAGATTGTCAGTTTGAGTTTCAGCGGTCATGAATGATCTTTTTAATGAAGGGAGAAAATAGGTTAAATTCCATGGCTGGCTGAGCAATACCATGGGAGCTTTCCATGATGTCTGTAGAAAGATTTTGCTTCATAGAGCTCATATGCATCAGTTGTACAGGTAATATGACTTCTAAAATTAGTTTTGTAGTTTTGAAATCTTAATTCAAGTAGATTTTTTTGCTTAGACTATATTTTAATGCATTCTTCCAGCAGAGACCACACACACTGCCCTCCTCAACCCTGCCAGACAATCGGATGTTTGTTGGGGACAAATGACTAGATAATTCTGCGCCCCCATGTTGAGAGGTCAGAGAGTGGCTGGCCTGCTTTCAAGTGTCAGTTTCCTATCCTCTATTTTTATTCATCAAACTGAAACACGTTGTAAAATCCCTGCCATGAACAGACTCTAAACCCTGAGGTGCACTTTTGTGCTGCAGAACATATTTGTTTTTCACAAAGAAATGCACATTATTTGTGTCATAAACTTACCAAAAACACCCTGATCGACTATCCAGCTCAAAATCAAGCATCTCTCTTGCAAAATTAGGAATTTAAAAGGATCTAACACACACACACACACAACTTGGTAGCCCAGCTCCAGGAATACTTTCTATGTTATAAAAGTAGAGTGCACAGGCAAGTTAGTCACAGCAATAGGTTACTTACTTGCAGTGACTAGGAGAGAAAGAGACAGACAGAAAGGTTTAGTTGTTTCATCAACAGAAGAGAACAGAAAGGTATTAGCAAAGTCTGGTAGGCCCTAATACAGGAAGGTGTCTTAATAGAGCACCAGGTCAGGTGTAGCTTCTACTAAGATAAAGAAACTGACAATAAAGTTTGTTTAAGCAATAACTGCAGATAGTGGTATAAGGCCTGTATTTGTATAGTGCTTTACTTAGTCCTTACGGACCCCAAAGCGCTTCACATTCAGTCATTCATCCATTCACTCACAACACAGCCTCCCTGGGGCACACTGACAAAGGCAAGGCTGCTCTGAACACCACCAGTAGGCAGGTGGGTGAAGTGTCTCGCACAAGGACACAATTACCGAGACTGACATAGCGGAGCCTCAAACAGGAATCCCTCTGATAAGAGGGCGAACTCCTAACCACTGAGCCACAGTACCCCCCCATGAAAAACTAGTAGTAGGATAGTAGTAGAAGAGAATAGCAGAGAGAGGAAAGGGGGTCATTATGTTCTCCAGCAGTCTAAGCCTATGGGAGCATATCCAAAGACATAGCTAATGATAACCACAGTCACTCTAACTATAAACATCATCAAAAAGGAAAGTTTGAAGCCTGGTCTAGGGTGACAAACTGTCCACTTTTCACATGCTGTCCAGTGTGTCCAGGGGATTTTGTAGATTGATTAGAATGTCTGGGATTTCGTCGTGTTTCAGGGAATCAATATAATTACTTAAATTGACGGGTGTTATGCATGTAGTGCAAGCCCCTTTCTCTTATCTGACGTCCTCCTCGAGCCGATGGTTCTGATCCATTCATAGACTGAACAAAGAGTAGGATGAGGATGATCCACTAGCTCAACATGATCAAAAAAAAATTCTAATAATGCTGTACAAATTGAGAGTTCAACTGTAAATGAGAATAAGGAATAAAAACAAAAGATTAGAGTTGGCTCTTTTTAATTGTCTTTGCAAGACTGCGGCTTTACTTTTATTATTACATTGAAAATAAAAAAAAACGGGTTTTCTCATAATATTATTCCAGATTTTTGTTTCATTTTTGTCTGTTATGACCTAGAAAATGAACTATTACTATTATTAACTATTAACTAATATTGTCATTGTTAAGTTTTCTAATTCGAAAAAGTACTTTTTTTTCCAGGGCCTTTAAAGTTATTTCTATACTTGTGAAAGCCTGTCTGAAGTTAACCGTTCATTGTAACCGCATAACAGAATGCACACTTTAAATAAATTAAAATTAGGGATGTTCGATATTGGCTTTTTTACCGATATCCGATATACCGATATAGCCTAGCTCATAATTTCCGATACCGATATAAACCGATACCGATATGTGGGGACCCTCCCTCATAAATCACAAAAACTACTAAACCCTTTTAGGTAACCACAATAAAATATCTTGTATCATACATACTTGACCTTTGAAAATTTAGAAAATGTAATAAGTATTAGAATTTTAGTTAGGCAATTGAAAAAGGTGCCGTTTTTATTTTGTCTTCAAAAGTAGCTGGAAAATTTTCTCACACAGAGAATAGTGACAAAGGCCCACCACTCAGGACAAATTTCTACTTTTAGAAAATGTAAACAACATTATATCTTTATAGCAGTGAGGTAAAGTGGAAACAACTGAAACAAAAATAAAAAATAAAAAAACAGCAAACATTTAAGCAGGGCCAATAATTAACCTACCTTTTGAAAGTTGTCTCAAACAAATAATATCTCAAAAACTAAACCTCAAATCTGTCATATTTTTACATTCTGAGAGAGAAAATAAGTAGCTGAAGAGTTTTATATATAATATGTGTATTGTGTGAAAAACTCATCTTATTAAAAAAATGAAAACAGATACCGATAATTTCCGATATTACATTTTAATGCCAATATCGGCCGATAATGACTTTAGGCCGATAATATCGGACATCCCTAATTAAAATCAAAATTTCTGGATCAGCCTAATGTCATCTTTCTTTGAAAATCCAAATAAGGTAACCCTTGTTTAGTCTTAAAAGTAGACAGAGTGTCTGCCTCACGGACTAACGCTGGGAGTTGGTTCCAAAGGAGAGCAGCACTTTAGCATGTTCTTTTAATGCACACTCAGACCCGACACTCATTCAGGTACCATGCCAGACCAAGACATATTACAACACCCGTGTAAAATAAATTTCTACCATGCAATCTTCTGACCCAGACAACAAACAGATAATATATATTTTTAATAATCTCCTTTAAGAAACACAAGATATACGTTACAACGATAAACAACAAAGAAATAACCAAAGTGAGTTAAAACAGCAAATATCAATTGACTCATAAAATCCTAAAGAATAACAGAGGTTTCTCCCGGCTATTAATTGGGACTTTTGGAGGCAGTGAAGAAAATTCTTTGATACTGTTGTATGCCAAAACTGATATTTTAGAGCTTGATCTATTGAAAACAAGAGCAAAGCTAGCACAAGCAGGGACAATGCTCATACATCAACAGTCTTAGAGAGGCAAGTGGAACATTCTGGTCCACACTACATACCAGTTGGTGGCGGCAATGCACCAATTTGTTGTTTGCCAGCCGTCAAATAGAAAGAAGAAGAAGTAGGGAACTGAAAACTTTGGGTGTTTCTCAATGTCAAGGCGCCTCGCCTACCGATGCACTGCCTAGTGTTGAATTAAATATTATTCAAAATTAATTCAGTGCATGTTCAAGCAGAGACAAAATGGAGCCAATTTCCAGTTCTTAACATTTATTTTGAACAGATTAACAAATTGCAGTTTTACAGAGAAAGATGCCCTAGTTTCTCTGGGCCAGACAATATTTCTGACCAAGAGTGGTTTTCATGTCATAACTTTTATAGGCACCGGACTTTTGCCCGGATTGTAGGCGTTTCTTCTCCCTCGAGTCTGCTCCAATCAGAACATTTCCAAACAGTGTCTTAGCCATTATTGGCTGTCAGAGAATTATGCAGTCATAAGGTGAGACGTGTCTTTTCTCTTGGTCAAAAGTTCATTGTGAGTTTTATGGTTTTATGGCAACACTCCCAGCTTCATGGCCTTGGTTCCACATACTAAATCTACAGACATCCTGTTTTTACAGCCTGCAATAAAACTTACCCAAGAGTTTTATTAGTTAAAAGCTTATCCCAATAACAAATACTGACAGACAATATATTTTTTACAACCATGCAAACTATATCAAACAGACTTTTACCTTCTGAATAATAGAAGTTTAAAACATATGTAGAATAATACCACACTAGGTAGGCGAGGCGCATTGCTAACGAGGACACTGTCCTTCCTTGGTCAAAAAAACGGTTTGGAACAGACTTGCCTTACGTGACCACATCTGCCGGCTTATGTGCTCTGTTTACGTCCCGCCCATCGTAGTAGCATTGTAGCGTAGTAATATTACTTCAACCATGGAACTGGAAATGTATAACGAGTGTTTAACTGTTCTTTTTATGTATGTCGGTTAAATCAAATGTGCAAACGAATTAGCACCTGTTAGCCACAGAAGCTGCAACTACTAAGCAACTAACCAATCATATATAACTGCTTTGGATCTGATAAATAATAAAAAAATAAAACAAACATTTTAGATATAAGCCCGATGGTTAAAATTAGTTGACTTACAGTTAAAATAGAAATTTACCCCTGAAGCAGGTGCTGCCGGCTCCTACCGCGCTGTATTCTGGGAAATTTTTGACCGACAGAAGCCATGAAGGTGTAGCACCCATAAGGAGGTGCATGAGGTGCATCTTCTAAATAACCTGCATCTTCTAAATAACCTGCATCTTCTAAATAACCTGCATGACTATCTAGTTATACTTTACATCCAAAATGTGCTACTCAGTTATAATTGTCACCACTAGGGGCAGAACAAGTAGTTTGTGGCTCAGTGCTGCCCGATACACGGAGAGAAGAAGAGAACGGAGTGCTGGAAAAAACGTGTGTGATGTTCTGAAGCATGTGTCTGGTACTGATCTACTAAGAAGTTGTCATTCTGTCTGATCTTCGTCGGTGAGAAATAAACAGAAAGTTTCTACATCCAGTGCCGTCCGCCTGAGTGATGTAACAATTTGGAGGTTCCACCGAGATATTACAGCCTACCGACGAAGAGACCCGAAAAACACGGTCAAGACCGGCGTGTGAGTAGCTAAGTGGCTAGTAAGGAGCTAACAGTGTAGCTAGCACGACACCGATCGTTTTTTTGTTTTTTTTCGTGAGTTGATCAGTTTAGAACGTCGGAAACGAGATGTCGGAGCATCGAGACGATTTTCTTGTGGACATTGAAAAGAAGTTGTTCGAACTGACAGTGGAAGAACTGCACGATGTCTGTGAGTTCTGTAAAATTTCTGGAGATGACATAGAGAACATGAAAAATAAAACGCGGCGTGCACTCGTTAAGCACGTTATAAAGTTTTGTGAACGTGACGAACTGCTGGAGACAGAAGATGAAGGCATGTCTTTACTTTTGGAGTTGGACGACAAGATTGAGGATCTGCGGCGGAGCCGGTCGGCGGGTGGTGACGCGGGAGCAGCGGGGCCCGTCTCTTCAGGAGCAGCAGAGGCGACGGCGGTGACGCAATCAGCGCAACTCGCGGGCAGAGGACAGCAGGAAGACCACAGTGCATCTCTGTCGTCGGTGGAGCAACAGGCACCTCAGGAAACTCAGCGAAACAACGAGGGTCGAGGTGGAGACAGCAAATCCTTCACCAACTTATACGGTGCTGTTTCTTCCGGATTCAGGAAGGAGTTCAGAATTAAGGGACACGTCGGTGAGTCAACTTCTAAAGACACTCTGAGTTTCAGTAGCCTGGAACATCAGATTGAAAGTGGAATAAAGAAAGGCTATCCAGAATTGGAAGTTGTCGAAGCAGTTATACAAGCTGTGAGCCCTGGCCTTAAGTTAAGAAGCTATTTAGAGGGTAAAACAGATCTCACTTTAATGACTCTCAGACAAATATTAAGAGCCCATTATGCAGAGAAGGATGCAACTATGCTTTATCATCAACTGACAAAAGCAGTGCAAGGACCGAGCGAGTCACCACTCGACTTCCTCATTCGTGTGCTTGATCTGCGCCAGAGAGTCCTGTTTGCATCCGGTCGCGCACAATCCGGCTTGAAATATAACAGAGAACTAGTCCAGAGTCAGTGCTTTCAGTCCATCATGACAGGCTTGTCAAACGACAATATCAGAGCAGAAATGCGGATGTATTTACAGGATGAGAACAGTAGTGATGAGCTGCTGCTACAAAAAATGCAGATTGCTCAATACAATGAAAGTGAAAGAGCTCTAAAGATAAAGACCACAAACAAGGGGCTGTATAAGGCAGGTCTGAACTCAGTAGAGCAAAGTGGGGTTGAAAATGATCCTCGAATCCCTCAGGTTTCAGGGAAGCATGTTAAGCCAAATAAAGAAAACTCCCTATTTACAAAAATAGAAGAGAATAATACAGCAATAAGAGAGCTCACAGGCCAAGTAGCGTCATTATTGCAAAGTGTCCACCATGATAAAAAGATTACCAATGATAATCAAACTAAATCACGTGCAAACGTCTTTCGGAGGCCAAAAAGACAATGTGCAGCATGTCAACAGAATCAGAGTGACTGCCAGCATTGTTTCAAGTGTGGTAGTGAAACACACTGGGCTAAAGGGTGTAGAATGGAAAAGGAGCAGAGGCCATCGGGAAACTGGCGGAGGTTGTGACTGAGGGACGTGCCACAACCAGAGAGCCACAGTCCCAATGTGACCCAAACCCCAATCTTAAACCACTAGCCAAACCTGTGAATCCAGACATGCAGCAAACTGAAAAAGATAAACTTCCTGTTCACCTTTCTTCAACACAGGCAAAGTCAAGCATCAAGCAAAAAGACCAACCAACTCATTCATGTAACTTCCACTCAAAGCACACAAGGGTCGCACATCTGATTGGTAAGAAATGTCTTGTCTGGTGCAAAATGAACAACATTAAAACTCAAGCTCTGTGGGATACAGGCGCACAAGTAACTATAATGAGTGAAGCATGGATGTCTCAAAACTTACCTGATGCAAAAATCCTTCCCATCAGTGACTTGCTGAGTAAGACTGAACTCCTGGACTTAAGAGCTGCTAATGGCTCAGAAATCCCTTTCGAGGGATGGGTGAAGATGACTCTGAGTTTGTGTGGCCCGAAAAATAAATCTACAGGGCCAGATGAAGTTCTAGTCCCAGTACTAGTGAGCAGGGACATTGTTCAGAGACCCATAATAGGATTTAATGCCATTGAAGAGTTAATGAAGGACAGAGAGGACCAGGTCCAGCCCAGCGAAAGAGTAGCTTTGCTCAGAAACTCCTTAAAAGCTAAGCAACTGCTGCATGAATGGCAGAAACTGTATGTTTCTAAAGAGGGCTTGTTGGAGCGCAAAACTGCAACATGTTCCCAAATTGTGCTTCCAGAGCAGTATAAAGAACTGGTATATAAATATCTTCACTCTGAACTCGGTCACCTGGGTTTAGACAGAGTCTTAAACCTTGCTAGACAGAGGTTCTATTGGCCTAGAATGCAGTCAGACATAGAATTTTTCATTACCCAGGTCTGTAAGTGTAACATTCAAAAGAAACCTGCAGTACAGAGCAGAGCCCCTATGTGTCATGTACCTGCAACTGCGCCATTCGAAATGGTCTCAATAGACTACCTCCATCTTGAAAAGAGCAGGGGAGGGTATGAATATATTTTAGTGATTTTAGACAACTTCACTAAGTTTGCCCAAGCCTACCCGACTCGTAACAAATCAGGCAAAACTGCAGCTGATAAAATCTTTAATGATTTTGCTTTGAAATTCGGATTCCCCAATAAAATACACCATGATCAAGGCAAAGAATTTGAGAATCAGCTTTTCAGACAACTACAAAAACACACAGGTGTTGCAAACTCAAAGACAACTCCCTACCACCCACAGGGGAACCCAGCAGAAAGGTTTAATCGTACTTTGTTATCTATGCTGCGGACCTTGGATGAGGAGAAAAAGGTAAACTGGAGTGATTATGTAAATAAGGTTGTACATGCTTACAACTGCACAATCAGTGAAGCAACAGCTTACTCCCCTTTTTATTTGCTATTTGGTAGAGATCCGCGACTCCCAATTGATCTGATTTTTGGATTAAAAGACAAGGAGGGGTATGCGTCACATCACGAATATGTAAAAAAATGGCAACAACAAATGCAAGAGGCATATGATATTGCATCCAAAACCATAAAAAAGACTACCGCAAGAGGGAAAACACACTATGACAAAAAAAGACAAAGTGCCATCCTTTCACCAGGTGATAGAGTTCTCGTGAGGAACATGTCAGAGCGTGGGGGACCTGGAAAGTTGCGTTCATATTGGGAAAAACAGATACATGTAGTTGTCTCCCAAAAAGGACAAAACAGTCCAGTTTATGAAGTAAAACCAGAATCTGGCTCAGGAAGAGGCAGGATTCTTCATCGGAACATGTTAATGACATGTAATGCATTGCCCCTTCAGGAACCAACTCAAAGTTTTGGGAGGGGACAACCCCGGAAAAAACATGGAAAAAGATACGTGAGTGACAAAGCAAATGAAACAAGAGAGGAGTCAGCAAGCTCAGATGAGGAAGAGCTTGAAGAACAGTATTTAACACATCGGCTGAGATACCACTTCCACAGGCCTGGAGAGCAGAATGTGGCAACTCCAAGCACTCCTGCGATAGGACATCAACCGGAGTTGAGGGCTGCAGCAGAGGAACACAGAGTGGAAGCTCCTGCTGAAGAGCTGATGGTCAATGATACAAGTGATAATGACATTCAGGAGGTAACACAAACAGCTCAATCCACAGACTTTCCCATAGAACAGGTGACAGAAGTGGCTGACATGCAGCCACGCAGATCTCAGAGAGAGAGACGGCCCAAGGAAACACTGACATATGAATCATTGGGTCAGCCTACCCACCGTGTAGTTGGTCTTAATGCCAACCCACTTTATGTCAATGCAGCGACGCCAGTTTATGGACCATACAGTGTGCCATGGTCACTGCCACCGGTGTTTGGACCACATGTACTTTATTCTAATCCTGTCCCTGTAGGGTACTACTGAGGATTGTTGAAAACTTATGGACTGTTGTGTCTTATTCTGGGTAAAATGAACATAGTAACATGGACTGTTTGAGAACTGAGTTGTTATTGTTCATTTTTTTTTGGTGATGACACATTATGGAACAGTTAAAAAAAAAAAAATAAAAAAAAAAAATTATATATTCAATATACGTTTATGCTGGATATTGTTAAAGATGTTAGACAAATATTACTCACCTGGTTTCAATTACCTAGAGGATTAGGACAAAAACCATGGCATCTTAATAACGTAAATGGCTTATTTACAGTACGTCGTAGAAGTCTCTGGAGAACATACCGAGATAACAGACATCAATGTGCATTACTTGTTCTATTATTAAGGGTATTTAAGGTGAAACTACACTGACTTTTTAAGCAAATTTGCTGGTTAAGGGTAGTTTTCTGATAAAGGGTATTGTGTTAGTCATGAGATACTGTGAAATTCAAAAGGCCATTTATGTTTTTTTTTTGCCATTGCTATTGAATTGGTAGCAGCTAGAGTAATGTCTGACATCACTGTTTAAAATAAGTGTTAATATTATGTTAAATCTGCCATAAGTCGATGCTAATGTTGAGGACAACATTTTATTAGCAGGGGAGGAATGTAGCATCCATAAGGAGGTGCATGAGGTGCATCTTCTAAATAACCTGCATCTTCTAAATAACCTGCATCTTCTAAATAACCTGCATGACTATCTAGTTATACTTTACATCCAAAATGTGCTACTCAGTTATAATTGTCACCACTAGGGGCAGAACAAGTAGTTTGTGGCTCAGTGCTGCCCGATAGACGGAGAGAAGAAGAGAACGGAGTGCTGGAAAAAACGTGTGTGATGTTCTGAAGCATGTGTCTGGTACTGATCTACTAAGAAGTTGTCATTCTGTCTGATCTTCGTCGGTGAGAAATAAACAGAAAGTTTCTACATCCAGTGCCGTCCGCCTGAGTGATGTAACAAAGGCACGTCTGATGTATCTAGTTAGCTAAATGGCTAACAAACGGAGGACAGATTCCTCGGTAGAACATGAACATTGGAACACGCCTTGGCGGTCCCTGATGACGTATCTCCTAGGCAACCGGGGCGGTACCAAGGCATCAAGGCGAGGTTCCTTGGCATTGAGAAACACCCTTTGTAAGAAGTACACGCAAGGAAGGGAATACCTTTTCTGTACCTCTGTTTTACACACAAGGTTTTGAGTGGCAGGTTATGTTGTTGTGGACTAGCTATTTTATTTGATTACGTTCATTCGATCATTGTGGACGTCAAAAGACAGTTTTTGTTTGAGATGGCTCTGTTTGATGTCTCTCGATTATATGTTGTTTTGAATGGTGACTAGCACACGACCATAGTTACTGGTTTGATAAAAGTGTTTGCTCTGTCCAAAATTATAATTTTCATCCTGGCACACATCACTTTAATCACAAGAATACTACCTTTCAAATGATCTATAATATTAGTACACTGTACCACATTTGTTTTTCTGAGAAGTATGTAATGATTTATTGTTTTTTATGATGTGTCATGTATTGTGTCCCCCACCCCCTCAGCTAAATTCCTCTGGTGTTGGGTCTCTGTGCACACTAATGATACAAGATTATTTATATTACCACTAGAGCATCGATACCAGACCCGGCCCCGACAGTACCCGACGGGTCGCCCCGGGTTCGGTCAGATATTTAGAAAAGATGCTCGGGTTTGGGTTGGGCTCGGTCACATCAGAGGAAGGAGGACGAAAACCTCCACCTCCATCTAGGCTCTATGAGAGCAGCCACAGACGCCCCCGAGGGCTCGTACCCAGGAGAAGGAGATTAAGGCCACGTCCACACTAAGCCGGATAATGCCTTAAACTTTTAATTATTTAGTCTACACCCCCCTATCGTCCACACTAACCCGGCGTCGCTTAAGGTCTGTGGCCGGATAACTATTAGCCGGGTAAGAGAGCCGTGTAAATCTTAATTCAACGGCTAAACGAGCAAGTGTGGACAGCTTCCCCGGATAATGAAAGGAAGTAGCGTCAATGAATGCTGCGTCAATAACAATACGACACTACAGACAAAGACAACAGCGAAGAGTAATAAATCGATCTCGTCGTCTGTCCACACCAAAAACTCTCTCTTCTTCTGAGCAGCTATTTTTCTCTTCGGTTAACGGGACAAGCAGATATGTACTGTGCTGTAGAGCTTCTTGTATATATTATGTAGGCGCTGGCGTCACGTAGATTATACGCGTGTTCCGTGCGTCTTTTCGCGCATGCCCAGTATTTGCACAGGTCGGTATGGGATTGCGCAATCATGGGAACTTAAACGGACCTTAAACGGGGCGTAAATGCTCTTGTTGAGTGGATAACATTAGGCGTCTAACTCCCCGTATAACCTTATCGGCTTAGTGTGGACGTAGCCTAAAAGAAGTTAAAACAGAAAATTAACATGAACTAATATAAATAGGAAGATAAAAAAAAAAAAAATGAAATTGAAAAAAAGGGATAAATATAGGCTATAGTAAAACAATGATAAAATTCTGTTAAAAAATGCAAGTGCAGTTTTTGTGATTAAAATAAATCTAAAATATTACCCCAAATCTTTCTTCCTGTATGCGGAAAATGTGTTAAACTAGCCAGGGCAACGAAAGACGTGCATAATGTGTATTAAGCTCTATGTGTCAGCAGCATCAGCAGCACCTTGTCCCCGTCTGAGACACACAGCTCTGCATATTTTTCTGTGGGGCGAAAATTCCACCTCTAGACGAGAGGAGCCCAGGCGGGGTCAGGTGTAGAAAGTATTTTCAGGTGTAAGAATCCGTACTCTCGATTTATTAAACCGTTGGCACCTGTGTCGGGGCCGGGTCGGACTCGCACATAAATATCTTAATGCATGTCGGGTTTTGGTCGGTTTCGGTTACTGCTCTGTCGGACTCGGGCCGGGCTTGGACAGAAAAATGCGTCCCGGTCCCCACTCTAATCACCACCAAGTATAAAAGATGTAAAACAGGTTATCAGCCATAACATTATGACCATTGAAAGGCTATTTATGTAAAACTGATTAACACCTTAATGCACTATTCTGCTGTCTGTAGACGTCTTCATATCTTAACTTATCAATTAACTAAAACAACACATATTTACATGAAATTCTGTAGTTGTTAAGCTAAAAACCACCATAAGTTGCAGTTTTAAATAATGATGTTCCACCACTGCAAAATGGGATTTGTTTGGATAAACTGTCTGATTGGAAAAAGTAATGAATCTTTTAAAAAACATTTTAGTTTTGTAAAATATAGTACTTACTTGTACCTTGTTACTTCCACCCGCTGCAATTGTAAAGCAACCTCTGCCCTGATTTGACTTGTCTAAAAGTCTTTGCATTGCTGGATGTGCAGATGCACTCATGCTGACCTGCTGCCAGTATTTGTAAGCTCTGCACTGGTGCCCTCTCTACTGTGCAGCATTTTTATCTGTAGTACACAGTGATAGTGCTTTCCTGATTTCCTGAAATGTTTTTCACCATAACTGAATCTCTCACCTTGAAGTTCTTTATGATCTGGAAAACTGTTCTAACAACCATTGTATTTATGACATTTTGGGAGGTAGTAATTGCTATGAGAAGAAAATTATTTAAAGCACATATATGCCTTTCATATATATGCATGGCAAACAGACTGAAGATAGTGTGCAACTTCACACATCTATAAATCACTGATTCCATCTTCATGTATATTTTACTTATCACAGTTTTTTTAAGTGTCTTATTTCTGGTGCTGGTCTATATCAAGTTGTAGATGTATCTGGAGATGCATGTCAATCTGTTGATGTTGATGTGTGATATTTTTTGCGCATGAAGAGTGGAAATACCAGAGGTCCACGACTGCAGGGCTTTTGAGAGCAAGACACAGGTCACTTTTCTTTCCCACCGTCATTTCTTGAGACTGAAAGAGAGCAAATAAACGACCGGAGTGATATCCCACAGAACTGGGTGTAAAAAGAAGGTACTCACTCCTCACAGACACACACACACGCAAACACTCAGTCTGCGGACAGTTACGCAGGCGTTGGGAGTGTTTAGTGGGATCTCCTAGCAGCGCAGATGATTCCTGCTCAGCTTCAGTCTAAATGTCAACGTGACCCCTATATCCCCCTTTAATGAAAAAGTCCTGACTGAGCGCTTTTTAACCGCTTTCTCAAACACTCGTAGAGACTGAGGGAGTTCACACCCGCACACCTCCTGACTCTCATTTCATCTCGGACACAGCCTTTCTGTCCATAGTCGTATCTGTCTGTTTTATGTTCTCGTTTTTCCGCTTTACTTAGATTGTGCTCAGCGTGGGAAACTCGGATAGCCAATGAGGCTTCACAGACAGTAAATTGCTTTGGAAATTAGTTAAAACATCATTTTAAATCTTGATAAACTTCACTAGAAGTCAGGATGGTTTTTTTTATAACTGACTAAACACCAGAGGGAAATTTGTTAGCCTGAGGAGATAAGAATGTTATGCTTTCCATTTAGCATTTGTTAAAGCATTTGACGTTTGTTGATCTTTAACAGAAATCAAACATATCATAGAAAGATAACTAAAATTCCTTTCATATAGGTTCATCTTAGTAAAAATATGCTGAAAAGGTCATTTTATTTCAGTAACCATACTTTTTTTCTGTCGCTTTAAAATTATAATTACAGCCACTGAAAATCTCAATTTCAGCTTCTCAAAAAACAAATGTGAATACATATGTGTCATACATTGTGAAATGCAGAGTAAAAGACACCAGTATGAGAATGAATTTTATTTAGGGAAAACCTTACAATATGCAACAGGCAAGAATCCATGGAAGGAGACAGACAATGGAAGGATTTGACAAGGAAGCAAGGAACTGACTGGCTTTTAACTGCTGAGGAGGAGATTGAGTAATCAGTAAAGGGTAGTACAGCCATGAGGGGAGCTAAACTGAGGAACTAGGTGAGGTTGACTAAAGTTGCTTTTGGACTGTAGGAACCTTTTTCTAGTTCCTGTAACATTTTCAGGAACATTCGGACAAATAAGAACTAGGGACCATGGCCCTCTGTTCCTATAACCATTTTAAGTCACACTCTGAGGCAGGGTCTTGCTCATCTTAAGGCCTCACATTTTTTCTAAAATTAAATTTAGAAAAATAATATAACTAGAAAAATTAAAACAAAATTTTTTTTAAACTAGTGGTTTTGCCGCATTGGTCTCTATCAAGGTCCCTGACTCCTTTGCGAAAGAGTTACCTCAAAAAGTAAGTTATTAGAACTAAATCCTAATAGAATTGTCTCAAGAATACAGTTCTTAGAACTTCTCTGTCCTTGAATTGCCTTGTGTTGAAAGTGTGCTATAAAAATAAAATTGCCTTGCCTTGCCTTGTCCGAAATTGTTGTACGAATTTCAAAAGGACACCAAAGGTTCTAAATGTAAAAAAACAACTAAAGACTCAAAAACAGCAGAGACTCCTTTTCTCTCTTCCAGGTGCAAAGTTCTCGTAGCTTGTTAATGCAGCATATTATTTACAGAACTGTAAGCTGTCTGAGAACAATGAAGGTTGCAGAGATCTTCCAACAAGTTAGAATAGAGTAGATTAATCCTTTAATAGTCCCACCAGGGGAAATTCGGTCGTAAACAGCAGCCAAAGAAACAACAAATATACAACATATGTAACAGAACAGAAATACTTATGTTACAAGAACAATTTCTCTTGGTACTGGGTTAGTGACTGCATGTCGCTGTTAAGTTGAACAAATATGATATAATTCGATGATATGTGTCCGCATCTTCAGCCGATGGACATCAGAACAAATGGATATCTGCAGGACAGTTTGACCCAGGGAGACAGAGCTGTGTTCTACTATCAGGTTAATGTGATGCTGCCCTGCTGGAGTGGAGCACCTAATCTAAAGAGGGGGAGCTGAAGAAAAAGGCTTTTGCTTATCCTATACTATATAGTGGGAGGTCAGACTGTGGAAAGGATGTCAGCTTGTATGTGCTGGACTCCTTATTGATCAACAGGCTGAACTGTTAATTAGCTTTTAGAAATCAGTTTTCAATTGACACTAAAGGTTTTTGTATTATCTTGTTAAAAAAAATCATTTTGCTCATTATCTATTTTTAAATGCACCAAAAATAAAGGTAAAACATCCAGGGTATGAACTGATTTCAAAACCCAATGTATCATCAAAAATATGTTCTATATTTGTTGATATAATGTTTAGATTTCAAATGAGCTTTGCATCTTTAAAATTAGCCACTGAACTTTGCTCTTTATGTTATAAACGAAGTCCAGATGTGCACGGAAGTGCATGTGTTTTCTAATCAAAAGAAAACAAGGTAAGAACAAAAAAATCTTTGCTACATGTTTTTTACTGCCCGAGCACCTGATTTATGTGAAGAAGAAAAAATCAAAACAGTTTTGTTTTTTTTAAGTAATAAGATACATATTAACAGTTGGGCAATTTTATCAGATGAGATTACAAGTAAGTAACGCTTTCTACTCCTGACATGTTCTGTTACCAACGTTCATTTGCTCCTCCATGCTTTGGTAAACTGGCACAGGGTTTAGTTGCAAAGCCTCCTCTGCTGTAATATTCTGAGGTAACAGACACCGCAGATTCCTCAATCCCAGTTGGTATGAAAGGTAAATCAATGTTTGACCGATTTCTCCGCTAGTTTAAAGCATGTGATTTCATTCAGGCTTTATATCTCCAGAAGAGCCGAGCAGATGGAATGGAGCTAAAACGCAGCTCACGTCTAACCCCGCTGGAAGAAGGACAAATCGCTCTACTCTGGTTTAGAGACAGATATGGTCTTTCCACCACAAGGATTTCCTCCTGTTTGCTTATGTTGGACTTTTCAGTGTGAGCCTGAAAGTTTATTGTAGGTCAAAATGAGTTGTGATGATCAGAGCTTTCACAGCTGGCCCATCACATTAGCCTCTGAAGAGGGTAATATAGAAGAAAAACATACAGGATTACACATATTTGTAAAGAACAAAATACACCTGTGTGTAGGGGGAGCGTTTGTAAGGTTACACAGTCAAAAATTAACAGCAGTAATTTAGGTTATTTAGCCTAAGAGAAAAATGGATGGTTACATTTTTTTGTCCATGTTATATATACATTTCACAGTTTCAAAAAATAATGTTTAGATAACAAGCTAAATATTTTTTTTAGAACTTAAAACTTTTGCTTCAAACTAGATATTGTTGGAATTTCTCCATAATATCTGCAACTGAGTTCCTAAGACGTGTGAAGTTCTCTAGATCTGATGACACTTTTTATAGTTATTGTTCAGTAAAATTTAGACCTAAAACAGTCTATTGCTATGGATAGATTTCTTTTAAGTGAACATACGCAAAATGTGACCCATCATCCGGCTTCAAGATATACAGAATGTAATCATGTTAATCACATCCAGGTTGTGTATTTTTACAGCTCCTTACAGCCGTATCAGCTGGTTGCATATTACAGTAACCTCTAAAAATGTAGAGATTTGCGGTAATGAGAGTATTCATATTTATTTTTTTTCTTTGGTTTTAAGAGGGGATGGAAAACAAAGCCATTTATCTGAGCACAAATGAGGAAAGAGAGACCGGCTCCATGTATGAGGAAGTCTACGATGGACACAACTTGTCCAAGCTTAACCTTTGTGATGAAGGTAAGAAACACAAGCTAAATGCAAGGCACCTACTTTAATTTTACATTTAAATCATAGAAATTATTCACTTGTTGCAAATGAGTTTGATCAGGATTAAGGTTTTCAAATACTCATAGGAAAGAGAAGGCTGTTTTTTAACTGTGCATTCGTGTGTATACAGAAAAAACACCATCAGCCAACCCAGATGAAGTCAAAGACACTAAAATTGATGGAAAAAGGCGGTGATGTGATCATGTTCTTGGCATTTGTCCTCTTCATGCTTGGTCATCTAAATGTCCAGAAGTGACATCTGTATTTGTGTGAGTTGATGCACAGGCTGAACGAACTCACAGATTTAATATTCTCAGGTTTCAGTCCACAGTTTGGCTGGTTTGCTGGGAAAGTTTGAGTTAAAATCAACTGTAGAACTTGTTGGCATTCAACTCAATTTATTCAGATAACAAACTGATAGGTGAAGTCACAACTGGAATAAGTTTTTGTTATTCTCAATGTTCTCAGTCTGGCCTGTGGTCAAACCCTATATTTATTGTACGCACAGGAAAATGTCTAGTTACCTTTTAGCTGACTGAAAGGCTGACATAGTTACAGAGGGGCAAAAAATAATTTGGCAGCCACAGATTGTGCAAGTTGTCCCACTCAGAAAGATGAAAGAGGTCTGTAATTTTTATAATATGTACACTTCATGTGTGAGAGACAGAATGTAAAAGTAAAATCCAGGAAATCACATTGTATGGTTTTTAAAGAAAATATTTATATAAGGTGCAAAAAATAAGTATTTTGGACCTACAAACAAGGAAGATCTCTGGCTCTCACAGACCTGCTACTTCTTTAAGAAGCTCTTCTATCCTCCATTCGTTACCTGTATTAATGGCACCTGTTTGAACTTGTTATCTGTCTAAAAGACACCTGTCCACAGTTTTAAACAGTCAGGCTCCAGCCTCCACCGTCGCCAAGACCAGATAGATGTCCAAGGCCACCAGGGACAAGATTGTACACCTGCACAAGAATAGAATGAAGCAATGTACATTAGGCAAGCAGCTTGGTGAGAAGAGATGGACTGTTGGAGAAATTATTTGAAAATGGGTCATTGACAGTCTCCCTTGATCTGAGGCTTAATACTAGATCTCACCTCATGGGGTACCAATGATCTATAGAACGGTGAGGTAATAGAGCTACACAGGCAAAACTGGTCAATGACCTGATGAGAGCTGTGACCACAGTAACGATGGTTACAGTTAGTCATGCACTACGTTGTCATGGATTAAAATCCTGCAGGGTTCAAAAGGTCCCTCTGCTTAAACCAGTCTCAAATTTCCCAGTTACCATCTGGATGTCCCTGAGGAGGATTAGAAGAAGGTCATTTGGTCAAAGACACCAAAATCGAAAGGTTTGTTATAAAAGCCATTTGCTGTGTTTGGAGGGGTTAGAATGCTGAGTTGAATTCCAAGAACACAGCACCCACTGCAAAGCGTGGTGGTGGAATTATTATGCTCTGGGGCTGGAAAGGGGACAGGACGACTGTATTACGGAAAGGATGAATTTGGCCATGTTTTGTGAGATTCTGGACAAAACCTCCTTCCATCAGTGAGAGCATGGATCTTCCAGCATGATAATGATCCCAAACACACCGCCTGGACAACAAAGGAGTGCCCACTTACAAAGCATTATACGGTTCTGGAATGGCCAAGCCAGTCTCCAGACCTCAATCCAATAGAGAAACTATTGAGGTAGTTGAAAGTTCGTGTTGCCCAAAATCATACAGAGTTATTTCCTAGATTGTTTTAAAATTTGTCTCTCACACTTGGCTCACAAGTGTTCCTATGAGGAAAATTACAGACCTCTCATATCATTTTAAGTTGGACAGCTTGCACAATCGGTGGGTGCCAAAAACTTTTTTTTGCCAACCTAATTACTTGCTAACTTGTTTACAGTGCGTTGAAGAGGCATGTGCCATTTTACAGACTTAACACGTTAAGGATTAAACTAATTTGTAAATCAGACCAATACAACCTGAATAAATATTTTTGAAATCATGATTTCTTATATTTAGAGAATCCAAACCAAGCTGATATAATGTGTGACATTGATTATTGTCAGATATAAAGAATCAAGGAATCACTTAAAATGAAAAACATAAAAAAAAATTTAAACTAAACCAACAAATCATTTCTGAGATATAAAACAATCTTGGAAAGTGTTACTATGCTATATTAAGGCTTTGTGTCTCCATTGACTCAATGAGAGACGTTATCCACAATTGGAGAAATAACGGAGTAAGTAAGTAACGGAGTGTTGTTTCTGAACAAGATCATTGAATAATCGTTATTGAACTACTTGATTTTTTTTTTTAACCTGAACTAAATTCACTCTCTTTTGGTCTGATGAACGCTCTAGTGAATGCACTCATTCTGACGTTTGTAAACGGTGCCATCGCACTTTTTTTAAGGTATGCCAGATTTCATTCGAGCTTTTTCTGACAAAAGCCTGGCTAAGGAAAAGATCAGATCTGGCAACAGGAGCAATCAATTCACACCGTGTATGCTTCTGTCAAACTGCAAAGTATGCAGGCAAATTCCAGTGTGGGCAGGAGCATCAGTAATTTGGCATCAATGAATAAAGCAGCTTCTTTGTATGACCATGTAAAATATTTTTTTTCTCATGAAGCTACTCCGGACATCAACAACGTCAACAGGTAACTTAAAGCAGTATAGTGACTTAAAACATCCGGCCAGCCTTTCAATGTATGCGCAAGTCACTAAAAAAATTAAAAGACATGGCGACAACGTACCAAAGCAGATCCTCTACCACTCAAAACCAGATAGCAGCAGTTCTATAAATGTTCTTTTGGCAAACAAGTCAGAAAATTACAGTCACAGATATTGACAGCTTGAGAAAGTCAATTAATGTTTAAATGTTTTGCAATTTGAATATTGAACTTTGAGCTACAGCCTTAGTTTCCTACCATGATAGCATGGTTCCTACCTCAGATTGTTTAATAATTCCTCGAAATAACAACAACTTTCTTTTTTATATATACTGTATGGGGTGAGGCTGGAGCTGGATAAAAGTGTGGACTGAAAGGATGGTCACAACTGGAAAATGCCACTATTTTTAGGGTAGCAGCAACATAAAAAAAAGAAAGAGCTATGAACTAGTTAAAAAAATCTCCGTTATGAACTATGAACTGAACTAGTTGATTTTAAAATGTGTGAACTGAACATTGAACTAGTTCATAATAAAAGTGAACTTTCCCAACACTGCCCCCCAGGAGTGTCCAGTTAACCGACTCTTCCTGGAAAACCTAAAAAAAAAAACATTTAAAGGGCCGCCTGCCTTACTCGCTTCAGCTAAAATCAGTGTTCAGGGTAATAATAATAGAAAACAGACGGCGAAAATTAGTTCCATGGCCAAAACCACTTCTGGCACAGAGAATAAAAAGGCTTGTCGCTCTCTGGCTAAAAAAACATCTAGATCAATGGCAAGATGTTTAGAAAAGTATTCTGTAGACTGACAAGACTAAAGTTTAACTTTGTGGAAGGTGTGGAACCCATTAACTCTGGTGCAAAAATAAAAGCAAAATTCAGAAAGAGAGCATCATAACAGGGTTCTAGTCAACAAAACATATTTTCTGTCTTTCTTTGTCTTTTTTAATCAGTGAGACAAATCTGTAGGCTATCTATCATTTTGACAGCTTGTGATTCACACCACTGACCACTTGGTACAGACGCCTAGACATTTTCAACAAGATTCACATGAAAAAAAACGATCATCACCTCAGACCTGGACACTGCACTCATTGCATCTTGCTAACAGGGAGTTGACAGTGGTTTGAAGAATCAGGGAGACTTTAGAGCACATCTGTGACCACTGCAAGTCTCAGACCGGTGCAGCGGAACTTGTAACTATAGGTCAAGCTGTAGAGTCTGTAGGTTTGGTTTGAGTGGTGGTTGTGAATAAACATCAGTTCCACATTTTATCCACTGGAGAGCGCTGTGCAGGCACCAGTCTCAGCTCTAACCTCCAGTGGGTAGATATTTGCATGTGTGCAGAAGAAGTGTGCTGTCATGGTTTTAGATACCTGTCTGACTCATATAAACAAAGCTCTGCTGCAGAAGGAGCATCTGCAGCAGGATTCTTCCTCCCATTGAGGAGAGGACTTGCAGTCTTGCCGACTTCCCATCACTTTGATTAGAGAAATGTTACCTAATTTCAAAACTCTGAGTGAAGTAGCACTTGTAATTCCAGTCTCAGTCAGTGTGTTTTTACATGCAGCAAGAGAAAGTCGAATTATTACCTTAGTCTGACTGAAATCAGACTTTTGAAATGCATGTATACACCGACTTGAATCAAACCAAACTGGAGTTTCACAAATCGGACTAAGAGACGCAGAAAATGCGATTGGGATTTGCAATTTTATGCAACTAACCCCCCGACTGTACTCGCACACCCCCTTAGGAAGTGAGGAGACGCGGAAGTGCGAATCCACAACAACACAGTAGTAGTATATTAGTATATTAGTATATTAGTATATTATATATATATATATATATATATATATATATTATGGCATTCCGTTCAGGAAAATATTATATATTTATATTGATATGTTGGAATATATTGAATGAACCTTGAATATATTGAATGAAAGTCTGAATATATTGAATGAAGTTTGAATATATGGAATGAAAGTCTGAATATATGGAATTGAATGTACATTTTTATATGGAATGAAGTTTGAATATATGGAATGAAGTCTGTATTGAATGAAGTTTGAATATATGGAATGAAAGTCTGAATATATGGAATGAAAGTCTGAATATATGGAATGAAGTTTGAATATATGGAATGAAAGTCTGAATATATGGAATGAAAGTCTGAATATATGGAATGAAGTTTGAATATATGGAAGGAAGTTTGAATATATGGAATGAACCTTGAATATATGGAATGAAGTTTGAATATATGGAATGAACCTTGAATATATGGAATGAAGTTTGAATATATAGAATGAACCTTGAATATATGGAATGAAAGTCTGAATATATGGAATGAACCTTGAATATATGGAATGAAAGTCTGAATATATGGAATGAACCTTGAATATATGGAATGAAAGTCTGAATATGTGGAATGAAGTTTGAATGTATGGAATGAACCTTGAATATATGGAATGAACCTTGAATATATGGAATGAACCTTGAATATATGGAATGAAAGTCTGAATATATGGAATGAACCTTGAATATATGGAATGAAGTCTGGATATATGGAAGTTGAAGTTTGAATATATAGAATGAAGTCTGAATACATGGATGAAGTTTGAATATATGGAATTATCGTTGAATATATCGAATGAATTTTGAATATTTAGAATGAAAGTCTGAATATATGGGAATGAAAGTTTTGAATATATGGATGAAGTTTGAATATATGGAATGAAACCTTAGGCTTAGTTATTATGGGTATTGTAGCTGATTATCATACCTTTCATATGTGTAATTAATGGTTTTTCTGAGATGAACTTTATGATTTAGCTTCAGTTGCATATTTCACACAACTGAAATCTCAGGTTATTATTTCTAACTTTCATTTGGAATTTTCCTGTTTTTGGAAACCTTGAAAACAAAATTTTTTTTTTAATATAAAATTTTTAAAGTATCAAAATTATGATTTCTTTATTTTATCTTTTAATTATAAATTTTAAAAAATTGGACTTTGTGAAAAGCGAGAGATATATGTATCGTCCAATTCATGAAGAGCAGGGATTATTTCCTTATTTGACCTTTTTTTTTGGGGGGGGGCAGTTATTACAGTAGCGGATAAATATGGAAAAATCTGTTACTGCAGGCTGAATATAGAGAATAGAGAATAGAAAGTTACTCTGAGTGGATAGGATTTGGGAGAACTATTGCCCCTACAGGTTTGCCATGTCTATGAAAGTGCTGAAAAACACATTTATCCGGATTTTTTTTCTAAAGAAGCGGTGGAAAATCTTTGGGTTTTTTATTAAACGGCTACGTGTGGATATGGCCTAAATCCTTAGAAGTCCAAAACTCAAAACAATTGGCTACTGTATGTGCAGTTCAGATCCATGCAAATAGAGGTATTTGTGACTTGTTTAGGCCACAGTAGGTGAACTTTTCATATTTTACGTTTAAAATGGGAGGTTTTTATTGTTAACATGAAGTTAATGGGGCCACAATCAGTGGTTGTCACTGTGGGAAAAAAAATAAAAAGAATCTGCTTGAGATTGAACTTTCTGGCCTTAAATGTAAGTGGTATATGTGGAGAAAACCAGGCACTGCTCCTTAGCAGCCCAACAAAACCCTACAGTAAAACATGGTGGTGGGAGTATCATGTTGTGGGGGTGTTTTTCAGCTGCAGGGACAGAACTGGTTGTAACTGAAGGAAAGATGAATACGGCCAAGTACATCCTGCAAGAAAACTTCTACCAGAGTAATTAGGACCCCAGACTGGGTTGAAGCTCCACCTTTCAACACGACAGTGACCTAAGCACACACCTAAAATAAAAAATGGTGTGGCTTTGGAATAACTCTGTGACCGTTCTTGACTGGCCCAGTCAGATCCTTGACCCAAACACAATTGAGCATCTCTGGAGACCTGAAAATGGCTGTCCACCAACATTCAACATCCAACCTGATAGTATATAGATTTAAAAGAAATTGGTACAATTTATAGCAGTAGTGGTGTTGTTCTGTTGATTAGAACAATATACAGAGCTGATGTAAACATCCATGTTTGTTGGCAGCAGTTTTGATTGAACAGTCTATCAGCTGCAGAGAGGAAGGACCTGCAGAAAAGCTCCTTCCTGCATCTAGGATACAGCAGTCCGTCAATGAAGGAGCTCTACAATCCAGCAACATTTCCATGCATGGGGTGGGAGATTCTCTCCATTAGAGATGTTATTTTAACCAGAGTCCTTCTGTCTCCAACCACCTGTACTGGATCCAGGGTGCGTACTAGAACAGAGCTGGCCTTCCTGATTAGTTTATCTTATCTCTTCCTCTCAGCTGTCGATATACTAATGCTCCAACATACAACAATGTAAAAAATGACAGAAGTCACCACAGGGTCATAGAAGGTCTTTAACAGCGCTCCCTGGACTCCAAATGACCTCAGCCATTCAGCAGGTAGTCTGCTCTGATCCTTACCACAGAGCTTGTTGCTGTAGGATAGTCTCATGAAGAGGATGATCAGGGTTGTCCATAATTTGTTTTAATTTTATGAATAATCCTTCTTTGCATCACTATCTCCAGTTGTTATACTGTATATACATAGAAAAAGGGTAAAATATATTGGAGGGATTTTTTCTGCCCCATTGGTAATCTCTGACATAAAGCATCCCTGTGTTTCTTACTGATGAGCTATGATACTCATCTGCAATATGGATGATCTCAAAATGATCTTATAATTTGTCAGCAAATTTTATAATTTTCCTCTTGGGATTTACAAACTATATTGCTTCACTTAAGTGAAGATGGTATTATAACAAATAGTTTAATTTTTTTTGCATCCTCTCTTTTTTAATTAAATATACTGATTATAAAAGAAACATTATTTCATTGATAAATAAATGGTACATTTTGAAATCCATCCACTAAAGGATTACATAAACCCAACCTCAAAAAATAAACACTAAAATAACACATCCTAGACCATAACGATTAAAATGTTGAACTGCAGAGGTCCTTCAGTGACAGAGTGCTGCATCCTAGATTCATGAAGGAGTATTTCTACAGGTCCTTACTTTATGCAGCTGTCAGATTTTATAATCGATACTGCTTCCAACATAGATTTTTACATTACTGCTGTAAATTGCACTAATCAACCGAACACTACTACTGTTATAACTTGCACATTCTTTTTCACAGACTATATATACTAACTTATTGGAAATTACTTACATATACTTTTTAAGGCACAGTAAATGCAGAATCTGCACTTTTCTAAAATTCTAATTATTTAAACATCTTTAAGTATCCTGCTGTTTGCACTCAACCTGGGTTTAACACCTTATCTGTACTTAACCTGTTTTTGTAAGTATTGTACATGTAAATATTTTCTTTCTGTTCTGTTTCCTGTTCAGTTTGTATATGTGTTTTTGTTGTTGCTGCTTTTAAGACCAAATTTCCCCTTGTGGGACAATTAAAGGATTATTTTACTCTATTCTTATTAAAACACATTGTTCTTTACATAGTTGACAAAACAATTATACAAATAGAATGATCAATTATCAATGGAAATCAAATTGAACCCAGAGAGGTCTGGATTTGAAGTCACACTCCAAATTTAAGTAGAAAACACATTACAGGCTGATCCAACTTTGATTTAATGTTCTTATAAAAAGTCAGAGTGAGGCTCAGTATTGTGGCCTCCACCTGCCTGTACGATCTCCCTACAACACCGGGCATGCTCCTGATGAGGTGGCGGATGGTCTCCAGGGGGATCTTCTGCCAGACCTGGACTAAAACATCCACCAACTCTCATCTGTGGTGTAACGTGGTGTTGGTGGATGGAACACGACGTGATGCCCCAGATGAGCTCAACTGGATTCTGGTCTGGGAAACGGACAGGCCAGTCCAGTATCAATCTCTCCATTCTGCAGGAAGTACTGACACACTCCAGCCACATGAGGTCTAGCATTGTCTGGCATTAGAATGAACCCAAGGAACTCTGACACAATGTCAGAGCACTGGGTTCTCCTTTCAAGCTTTCTCCTTTTCATGCCAACTAGCTACGATAATTGACAGAATGTCTGCTGCAGAAAGCGTTATAACATTTTTTTAAAGGCAACAGCTTTGTTACGTGTCCAGTTGTGCTTTAAAATAAACTTGGAAAAGATTTAGGCACCTCAAAATCTCTGAATTTCCAGTTCTAGAATACAGAATCATATCCCACTCTTTGTGGTTAATGTGTTGAATTCCTGCATGTGCTGATTAAAAAGTGTGTTCAGATACAATACAACACAGAACTAAAACAAAAAACTGTTTTTGGTTAGCCATGAACACCAGTGACCTCATAAATCATTTTCCTTATTGTTAAAGTAAGATCAGAATTAACTGCTAAAATGTTTTAAGCACAGATTATTATACAGGGAAAAAAACAATAGTGAAAGCTGTGAAAGATAGATGAATGTTTTATTCTTGTTATGAGAATTTATTTGTGGTCAAAGATTTTCCTTGTGGCTCTTCATCAACCTTGATGCTCCCCGGTTAGGTGCCAATCCAGAAGGAAAAGTAGTGGATACACGAAGGGGAAGGTTGGCCCAGACACGTCATACTGAGGGACAAAAGACAGAAAAGGTGAACCACCAATGAAACAAGTTTTATGCACTTTTATTCCGTTGCTGACCAAATATGATTAGTTGAGAATTCCGTTAAAAAAGAAATCAAACCACAGGAAGTCATGCTAATGTTCTTAACTGAACAACTACCTTTGATTTAACTTCTGGTTGACAATTCAATTCATGACAATTACAGAACCTATGTTTTTAATTTCATTCAGTTTATGTATGTAAGGGTTATTCACAAAGAAATATTCTGTAGGTACTTTACAACATCTTTAAAATATTCTGAAAAGTGTCACATTTAAAAGAGAAGTCAGTGAGGTCATAAAAACATATTCTTGATTTCTAAGAATAAAAGTTGGAAAAGAAGTGATGATGCAATTTTATGTTGCTAAAGAAAGAGCATCAGTTCCTTTAGTTCCTGGATTATCTCCAAGATCCTATCAACTCCGCCGAAAAACAAATAGAACAATAATCAATGATGCATTTTGTAAATAAAAAAGCCAGTATTTAAAAAATCAAAGAAAACAGAAACTGTAAACGCCTGTATTAATTCTATAAAGTTAGTTTCATTAGTATTGAAATATTTGTCTTTTTCTTTAAAATTTTCATGGATTTATGTATAAAACACATTACTGAATTGTAAATTTTCACTAAAAGATATATTTTATATTTTAGCCAGTTTTATTCAAAGTATTTTATTCCAAAACCTGTTTCACAAAGTCAGCATTTAATTCAAACAGAATTAAACCAAGTGGTTTAATTATTTCAAAACGGATAGTTTTCAGTCGAATTAGTTTATCTGCCAGTCAGTCTGAAGGTTGACCCTGAACGCTCACTGGCCGTTACTTAAACATTAATCATCCGCATATTCGGGTAATATTACTGGCACAGTGCGTCTTATGAATTCTCAATGGTGGCATGGCATTGTGGGAATATAGCAGCATTCGTGTTGGGAAGCTTGATAGTTATAAAGAGTGATGTCATGATGATGTGTCGAGTGTGGGCTGAGCCCTAGTGGGCAACACTATGTAAAATGTAAGTAAACATGGGGACTTCCTTCAGCATTCGTAAACTGTATCATCTGAAATGGTAAACTGGAGTGATGCTGAGGTCAGGGAGTTTCAGGCCTTTAGAGCTGAGGAGCAGATTAGTCCTTCTCGGGGACTGTGAAGGTCGGCACCTTTTGGAGCGGCTCGCAAACAGTCTTGAGGAACGGGGCTTCAATTGGGATAAAAAACAAGTTATTTCGATCTATTTTCTACGGTTTACCACAGACTCTACGGTCTCGCACTTGATATGCAACCCTGCACATGAACAGCCCGGAGACCACCACTGTACCGCCACATAATATATTGTGAAATGCAGTAATGTGCACCTGATTGGGCAAATTGTTGCCACGGACTGTGTTCTTATGAGTGACCAGAATAGAATACAATAGAATAATCCTTTAATTGACCAACATGGGGAAATTTGGTTGTACTGTAACAGCAGCGAAAAATTGATTGACAATATTTACATCATGCACTACAGATACAAAGTAGTAGGCTACTGTATAGTTGAAGTAATTAAGAAGGCTCATTGATGGGCAGTATTAATGCCAGCACTGATGGCAGGATTGTCTTTTGAAAGGGGCTAGTGAATGCAAACTATCCAGGATGATCTTATTTCTGCACCGGACCCCTGCTGAGCTCTGTAGCGTTGCGCTCCGCCTGAGCGAGAACGGCTTTATTTGTTGTTGGTTGTTTATGTCACTACGACTACACTAGGATTTGCAATGATATCAAACAAAAACACTGGCATAAATCGCCTTACATTTAACGATAAAGATGGCGGGAGCGCGCAGAGACTCCAGCAAGATTTCTAAAGTCTGCCCGTCTTTAGTCTGAAAATCATTTGATGCACGCCCAGCATATTTATTCCCTTGGTTTATGTGTTAGCGTCTGAATCGGCAACATTTGGATAAAAACCAAACACCACATAATTTATCTGGAATAAACCTAATTACACTGATTTTACAAGAATATAAAGCACACACAGAGATGTTAGCACATCAAACTACTGTAGGTCGCAAAGCACAAGCTAACTGCAACGTGCTGCTAACAGCAGTTCACATGTTTTAATGTATTTACAGTCACATATACGGGTATACTAAATCACATTCATCATCATATAAATATCTAAACTTACCCATTTCAGCTGTCGGTCTCCAGGCGAACATCCAGAGCTTCTTCTTGCAGCTGTGGTGTCGAGTGATAACATGGTTCCTCCAGCATGAGGCTGAAGTTGGCTTCTGATTCTAGCCTCTGATTCGGGACACGGCCAAAGGGCAATTCCACCTAATTTCTCACTGATCCAAGCAGCTTTAATCTGCTCTAGTCTAAAAACTACAAAACATAGATACTTTAAACAGTGAAACATCAGTTGGACTAACCTTTTAGGCATTTTCATAATTATAAATAGAAGCCAACTTCAGCATTCACACAGCCATACTAATCTACTACATTACCCATAATCCTTGAGGCCAAACTTTGATTCCATATATTCAAGGTTGATTCCATATATTCAGACATTCATTCCATATATTCAAGGTTGATTCAATATATTCAGACGTTCATTCCATATATTCAGACGTTCATTCCATATATTCAAGGTTCATTCCATATATTCAAGGTTGATTCCATATATTCAAGGTTGATTCAATATATTCAGACGTTCATTCCATATATTCAAGGTTCATTCCATATATTCAAGGTTGATTCAATATATTCAGACGTTCATTCCATATATTCAGGTTCATTCCATATATTCAAACATTTTAAATAATATATAATATTTTTCCTGAACGGCATGCCATAATATATATATATATATATATATATATATATATATATATATATATATATTATATATATTAGTAGTATATTAAGAATTTGCCGGCTAAGACGATGTCCTGTCAGATCAGGAGCATCGATTCAGATGATGCTCCCAGTGACCAACCATCCTCCATGTCTTGTAATCAACTTTTTACTTTTTTTAATATAGAAAGTACTCTTACATCAATTCCTTTTGTTCTTTTTGTGTCTTTTCTCTGTCTTCTCAAACCCCCAGATGGCAATGGTAAATGAGCCAGGTTCTGCTAGAAGTTTCTTTCCTGTTAAAGGGGAGTTTTTCGTCTCAACTCTCACTACATGCTTGCTCAATATGAGGGATTGTTGTGGTTGGAGTCTGTATGTTCAGGACACAACCTCATGTCAATGACTTAACGCAATCTGTTGGGATTCCTTAGATAGAAAACACATATCCTGCTTTGAATCCATCTGCTTCCCTCCCACCAGCCGCTGTTTACTGCCTGTGTGCAGCTTTAGGCTAACCGCTATGAGGCTAATATGTAAGGGTGCATGTTACCATCTATCAAACGTACTTAATTTAATAATTTGATTTCTGAGTGACATGTGATCTGAGACTAGGCTCTCAACAGGGAGCAAGCCCTTAGTCTGATTCCTTCAAACAGCCCCGACAAGTTGTCTGTCCCAGGCTAAAGTCCAAAACAACAGCCTCTAAAGAAATTCCACTTCAAACACTGATTACAGACAAGCAGGTGTGCAATTCAGATGCAGTTGGACCAAGAGGAAGTTGTTAGATTGCATGCTCAAGTCAAAGCATATTTGTGCATGTGCATATTTTTTTGTGTGTTATCATTGAATTTCATTTAATATATATAGTTTGGGCCACCATCAGTGGGGGGTTTTTGTCACTGTGGAATAAAATAAAAGTTACATATATTCACCTCCTTTATGTGTGACTCTACTAAATTGATTTTATTTAAAACGAATGAAAATCAAAACAAATATGTATGAATATGTCATTTTTATTTTATAAATTGATGTGTTAAAATAGATTAAGATCGGATTTTCTTGCCCTATTAGTCAAAACTGCAGACAGTGGAAAAGTCTAGTGGAACCCCTGCACTATACTATCAGGATTTTGGAGGATCTTGCTTCTTGAGGATTTTGAAGACTTGTATTTGATATAGGCATTAATTCTGCTCTTTTTTCACATTTATAGGTCAATGATAAGGAGAATTAATGAATATCTTTGTGATTTTATGGGTGCTAAATATACCTCTTGTCACCCTTAGGTGTTAATGCAAAGATTGCAACCCTACCTCCTTGCTCTTACTTTGTTACATAACTTTGTACACACAGGAATATGGTGCTGAATTGGTTTTCCTTGCTGACATAAATCAAGAAAGCCAAGTTGCCCTAAACTATTAAAACATTTACTGCACACATGAGTTCATAATTTCCTCCTGAGGCTGCTGCTGCTATTATTTTCCACTCTATCTGCCTGGCGTTTAGAATTTTTTTTTTCTTCCTTGAAAGTGTGTTTTAAAGTCCGGCGTGTCTAAAATGAACAAGCAGACCAGCGTAGTGTGTTATTTGTTTCTATACTGTACATTCCAGCCATGTGACTAGCACACATCTCAGCCAGCTGTGTTTGTCTTACACTGTGTTCTTCACCATGGAGTGGAAGTTTATGTGTGTGCATCAACCCCAGTCCACCTGCATGCACTGATGGATTGCCACGGTTCAAATGAAACAATGCTGTTGGGAGGCTGTGCTACTAGAGCAGATTTTGTTTTTAACATTCGGACAAAACCTAATGTCCGTAGCGTTCACAGGATCTATGACTATATGAAATCCCAGTGGATTACCTCCACTGATTTCCAGATTTGTTACCACATCATGTTCCTACAGTTTTATTATTATAATTGAACTACTCTACAGTTTGTTTTTCGAGTCAGACGAAAGCTAGACAGTGTTATGCAGCATAAAGTTTAAAAACATTCCAGTCAACCATTCTAAAATCTCTTTAATCCTCATTTCCTTGTAATCTTTTGAGGTATTTTTTTTAGCAGACATAGTATCACCATCAAGGTGATTCTCAATGAGCTGTTAGCTGGAAACGTTGGTCTTCCACTTGTCCACCTACATCTTTTTCTCAGCACAATAAGATGTGTTGGTTTGTTAAAGAGAAAACATAAAAGACCTTCAAACAACCAAAAAACTATTGCGTTTTCATTCATAGAGCACTTTTTTTAAGGTTTTGTGCCATCAGTGTTATTCATTTGCAGTGTTTCAAGACAGAAAATGAACAGAGAGAAAAGAGGAGAAATCATGAAGCAAATTACCCGAGGTCCTGGATCCAACCCTAAGCAACTGCGTCCAGGACTAAAAGCCTACAGGTTAGGTTAGGTTAGGTCAGGTTTCTTTATTCGTACCCGTAGGTAAATTTGTCTTGCAATTCTGAGAACTAGTCAACATTAAATCATACTATACAAAGATAAAACACAAAGTACATGTTTAAATATAAAACTTGTAAGTGCTCCAGATACTAATAGGATGTGCCTAAGATACAACAGAAATTTAAGCCACTGGACAATAACAGAGATAAGAAGCCGTGTCAGGGGAGACCAGATTCCTACTTTTTCATCAAGGAAATGGCAGCGGGAACAAAACTTTTACTAAAACCATTCGTATGGCTTATTGGCATTAAAAACCTACGCCCAGATGGAAGCAATCGAAACTCTGAATGCAAAGGCTGCGCAGTGTCTTTTAGGTTGCTTCGTGCGATCCTTTCTAACTGTCTATCATACAGAAAGTCCAAACTGGTCTGAAGCTGGCCGATGACTTTACTTGACCACTTGACCAGCTGATTCAGGGCGTTTTTGTTTCTAACAAACAACAGCACAGTTTTCATTAAAATTCAGTTTACAATCTATAATTGTTTCAAGATATTTGTAGGACTCCACACACTCCACTGGTTGTCCCTTTATATATTTTACGTAATGTGGTAGAGCGCTCTTCCTGAAGTCGATGATCATATCCTTTGTTTTTTCAACATTTAAGAGAAGATATGACTCATCACACCATTTGACAAAGTCCCTTACAACTGGGCCATGCTGACTTTCATTTTTGTGAAGTAGACTTACAATAACCGAGTCATCTGCGTATTTTAAGATGATTCTGTTTTCATGGTCACTCTGACACATGCTAGTGTACAATATAAACAACAAGGGTGAGAGAACGGAACCTTGGGGTGAGCAGACACTCTGCTTTTATTCCTCACTCGGCTCCAAAGAGCACATGTAAACAGCCTCAGCTGCACCAACACGAGGCGCAGGCACAATCATAAAATTAACTCCGGTAATTGGGCGAGCAGTGTAGTTTTAGAGAGCGTGGGATAATAAAATTTATGTTCTGGTTTGTGTTATTTGTGGAGACAGGGTGGTGATCACACAAATGGTCTGCTTTCTTAGGAGTAAATGTGAATTTTTATGCAATTGTATTGCCATTCTGAAGGGTTCATTGACAAACTATCAGAAAGTAGTTCTTCTCCTTTCTCCTCAGACTCAGGGAGCAGATTCTAGACGTTTGCATATAATGAATATCAATGAGTAAGGATTGTAACCTTGTAGTTTTCCACCCACCCACTCCTCCGACAGATTTCAAACTCCTTAAACAAGACAAGAAAGAATTATCACAAGGCATTCATTCAAACTACAGACAATAGCAAATTTATTGAAAAAACAAGTTATCAGGATCTTTAAAATGTTTCTAAAATGTAACATATATTTTTTTCGTCTCAGGGATGGAGTTGAATATCCATCTATGACAAGACTGTCATATTCAATAAATGTTTTTGAAAAGTTCAATTCTATTATTGTTAGTGATTACGATGATCTTCCCATTGTATTTTCTCATTATAGTAGTAATTACATTGACAATATTAGGGGATATAAAATCAAGCCCTGAGGACTCCACACAAGGACTACTTCATACAATTCTAAGTATGACTGTGTGTAATCAAATTTTACTGTTGCACAGTATTGTATATTTCAAAAGAAAGAGATGGCTGCAGGTATGCTTGTCTCTTTCAAACCACTTTTAATCTTTCTTCAAATAAAGCTAGTTAATTTAATTATAAAGCATATTTTGAAAAACTGAGTTTTTCTAAATGCTTTACGATCTGAACGTTTGGTTTCCTTTGAGATAAGAAGTTTGAGATCCATTTATTCCAGCCACTTGAAACATCATGGAGGAATTTCTCTTGCCTCAAACATGTGTAGTGTTGTACATTATTTTAGAGAACTTTAGAGAGTCATGTTCTGGTTACCGATGAAGAATGTGACTACATAGGATGGTTTAAAAACTGATTAATCTTCTTGACCCGAGGGGAGTGTTTCCATCATTAGACCCGCCACTGCTTCCTGCCAAGCTGTCCAACACACAGATAAAGAAACAGATTCTCCATTATTCATAAAAATCACTCTGTCGGTTTTATCAAGCCTGAGTTTGACCCTGAGAGGATGGTGAAGTGCTGACATGAGTTACAGTAATAGCTCCTCGGTGAGTGTGTGCAGCTCATGTAACAGAATATGATGCATGTTGTTAGGGTAATTGTGAAGTAATGCAGAGGTTTTGCCAGAAGATGAAGATTATGGATGACGTTTTGTGTAAACTAGCGAGTGGAACTGCAGTCAGGGTTGCTGTGATGGAAATAGAGCCCCTTATGGTCAGAAATGCTCTACCAAGTTGCTAAAACTGGTCATAGTATTTTTATTCTGAAAGCTGCAAAATGTTTTTCCATCTTTTGTTCTCATTAGTGTCTCCAAAGCGCCGCAGAAAGCAGGACCAGTGCTGCAGTCTCCTGAACTCCCTGTCCGCCATCAAATATGCAATTGTGTCTTTGTACGTCCTGGTTCTACTGACCATCTTTGGACTCTGCTTGGCAGGTAGGGTATAAATGTTTTCTGTGCTCTAGAATGTGACCAATTTTGTCGCTTCATTTTACAATAGTGCTGCTAAGAAATATCTGAGGTCACATTGGTACAACCAGGCATTCAAGAACAAAAAAGGTCTCTTGACAATTGATCTCTTGACAATTGGTTCAACAACACACAAACAGGTTACTAGATTGTTATTCATTTACAAGTTGGAATTGCTTTATTGAACAGTTGTTGTCTTTTATAAAACCTGTATAACTACGATGTTAAATGCAATGCAGTCTAAAATTTGGGTTTACCTAACTATTGCACAGGTGCATATAAGAAAAATAGTTAGGCGCACCAGTCCTACAAGTGCAAAAAGTTATTCCAAAGCCCTGTTTTTAACTCAAACTTTGCGTAATCACTAAGTTGTTCAGTAGTCTTAAGGTACATTTCTGAAAATGATGGGCATGTGATGATGAACTCTCTTGACTTTTGTTCTAATATGAACCAAACCACAATAGAAAAATAAAATGTGTCTGTATTATAAACCATATGCTTAGCTTTTTTTGTGTGATTTTTAAAATCTGATCCAAAATGACATTTTCTTGCTTGTTATTTTATTTAGTATCTACACGTCTTGAACGTTGTTTCTCTGCTGCTATACTGGCTTCTTTCTACCCGACACTCAACACGGCTTCTCCGTTCTACTGTATCACACACCGACTTCACTGCTCTAACCCGTGTTTGGAAGGCATTAACAGCTCTGATCGCAACTCCATTCTTCTTGCCGATCTGAAGCCCAATTTCTCCCCTGCTGCTGCCGAAGCTGCAGCCCGTATGAATGTGGATTCTCCCCATCAGCTTCAGCTTCATCAAAACCACAACCCTCCCTAAAGGCTATAAAACTGTTTATAAAGTACTCTGGGTTTTTTTTATATAAGGAGCTACTTGAAGCAAAGAAAAATGAAGCATTCTCTGAGACTTTGAATATTTCAGATTTTATAGAAATCAGTTTCTAATTTTGGTACTGTTACTGTTACTAACTCCAGGCCAATCAACAGCTACCGCTGCTAGGTAGGAGTGACAGAGATATCACATTACTGGACCAATCATTCCATAGGTTGGCGTATTTGGTCACTTCGGCACGCTTCGAACCAAGGCCGAGGTAGTCCAAGAAAAAGGGTGTTGGCTCGGACGGACACAGGTCATGGAAACACCCTAGAACCATTCTGAATACTGGCCCTAGTTGAAATGGTCCATATGATCCAACAATATTGTCAGCACAGCTGCACTGGCACTGAGAAAAATTGTGAAGTCATCTAGTCAAGTAGTTGCTTCAGAGGTCCAGAGATATTGTTATCTTTCTCAGGAGAGTAGTGACCAGAGAAGAGCAGAAACTACAGTAAATTTAGGTAAAGCTTACACTAGATAGACCCACATAAAACATTTCCACGGCATCAAACATGCGGGAACGGCAACTTTCCTCCTGGATTAGTAAACTAACTCACTGGGTAACTTTGCTATTGTTATCTGTTAGTTAAACTCCTCTAAAATATATGCCTTACTGGACACAGTTCAGGCTGGTCACTGGGCACATCAGCAGCTAACCAGGCAACCCGACAGCTGGAATGATGTTTTTATTGTTGTAACTACAACCTAGACAAACTAGATGTTGCTATCATGCTCATGTTCCATATCCAAACTTCCACATACATTGAAGTTTAATGATAAAAATGAACACTTTGAAAACAGTCAGAGAGGTTTGAGTACTTCTGTAAGGTATTGTTTCACACTCATGGATCTTTTGATGAGTTCTTGGCAAATAATCTTGTCTGGATGGTGCATTCCTGTTCATATATAATTATAGTTTTGCTATGTTAGGGGCGACTATGGCACAGGGGGTTCAGAGGTTGCCTGGGCAAGACACTTCACCTACCGCCTACTGGTGTTGGCCAGAGGGGCTGATGGCGGAATACGGCAGCCTCGCTTCTGTCAGTCTGCCCCAGGGCAGCTGTGGCTACGATTGTAGCTTGCTTCCACCAGTGTGTGAATGTGGGTGTGAATGAATAATGGAATTTGTAAAGCGTCTTTGAGTGTCCAGAAAAGCGCTATATAAGTTTGATGCATTATTATTATTATTATTATCTCTTGCCAAGCCTAAGTAGCTTAGTTTCATGGTTTTAAATCTGACTCAGTTTGATCCCAAATGGGTCATTATTTTAACATGCTTCTTCACATGGAGTCCTTTCAAAGTTGCAGTCTTTTTCCGAAAGCTGGACATATGTAGTCCCTTAGTCAGTAGATCTCTGGTGTTGGATTATCATATGGGGGGATGATTCCATTAAACAAACCCAACACTGATGAGTGTTTGTTTAGTTTATTAAGCGTCTGTCCAAGAGGAATAAAAAAAGCCTTAAAATGTTTGGTTGGGACGGCTTGTTCATGTTGAAGGAGCATGCTGTATTTATTTTTGCTTTCTAAAGCTTTCATGTGTATAACATCAACAATTGGTATGGGTGGAGTGGTACAATATGACACCGTAGGGATCATGTTCTGTGAAGCCCATTTTTATTTTCATTTTCGTTTATTTTTCAATGAAACTAATACATAAATGAAAGTGTAACCAAGAATCATATGTTGATGCTGGAATAATTTACAGCAGACTTAAGTTAGAAATTTTACTAACTTTGTTCTCTCAAAAGTTGGATATGGAACATGAGTCTCATAGCGACATCTAGTTTACAGTATCTAGGTTGTAGTTACAACGATAAAAACATAATTCCAGCTGTCGGGTTGCCTGGTTCGCTGCCAATATGCCCAGTAACCAACCTGAACTGTGTCCAGTGAGGAATGTATTTAGTTTAACTGACAGCTAACATTAGCAAAGTTAGCAAGTGAGTTAGCTTACCGATCCAGGAGAAAGTTGCTGTTTCTACTGTACATGTGTTTGATTTAATTGAAATGTTTTATGTGGGTCCATCTAGTATAGGCTTCACCCAAATAAGAGATGTCCAAACGTTTTGCTACATGGGACAAAATCATCAAGTTGAAAGTGGCCATGGGCTGCAAAAAAAATATATATATATATGTACAAAATTTGTGTTTACCTGCTTAACAATAAACTAAACGTGACATTTTAATGAGAAAAATACTGTAGGAATTCTTGTAGGAAAAAAAAAAAGATTTTTAAAGAAGCTTTTATGGTTTGCCTTTTTAAAAGAAATTATTAAGTTTTCAAATATTTTAGAACTGCTAATTTTAAAATAAAAATCAGTTCTTCTGAGCAGAAAGAACAGGGTTGGGTCAGTATTTCTTGGAGAACATGTGTAGCTATGCTTGGTTGTCTCTATGTCTGCTTTTGCATTACGCCGTGAAATTAAAAAGAAGCAAAAAATATGATTTTTAAAAGATGAATAATTTGTCTTTTTCTATGGAACATTTTCTAATCATTTTAAGTTGTCAACGAGAGTGATGCCCTTATAAAAGAAAGTATTGATCTGCATCAATTATTCTTGTTGTGGTGCCAATTGCAGAATGTACCAATCTCAAAAGGTGGTCAAGGGACATGCAAAATCAGTCCAAGGGCCGTAAATGGTCCCCGGGGCGCACTTTGGACACCCCTGACCTAAAACTACTCTACAGCTACTGGCTGGTAGATGTAAACATAACGTCAGTGTCCTGCCATTTTAAATGTACATTTTATTAGATTTTAAGTCTAATTAAAAAATGTAAGGAAATGTGCTTTCATTTTGCCACCCTATAAAAGCCCCATGCATGTATTATGTTTTTTAAATGTAGGTTTTTATGAAAATGTTCCATATTCAACCTTTAATAATGGTAGTCTATCTTATAAAGCTTTCAGAGCATAAATAATAATTTGGTTTTGTGTTGCGAATGCAAAATTACGCACATCTGTGGTTGATTTTAACTTGTTCAATGTGGACAAGACGAAGACTTTCAGCTTTCTGGAGTCGTTGAAGGATAAAGGCAATGTTTCAGTTGTCAACTCAGAAGCTGAACTTTGAGATAGTTTGCTTGTACAAATAGGTTGATGATGTGAAATTACCAACTTGACAACATTTCCTAAACACTAGGGTTGTAACAATACACAAAATCACGGTTCAGTACATATTTGGAGTTGTAAAGTCACGGTTTGGGAAGTTTGTGGTACACTTTAATCAAGAAAAATAAATACAAATGTGCATATTACTTTTTTGGCTTTGATCAACTTTAAACAAATAACCTTTTTGTCCTGAATTCCTTCCCATCAAATTAATTTGATAATATTCTTTCACTCAAAAAGTATAGAATAGACTAGAGATTTGATTGAAATAAAATTAAAATAGTACAAGCAGATATACCCAAAGTAGAAAACAGTATAACCGCTTTAAAAAAAAGAGATTAATGTTTAGAAATATTAAAATAATACCTTGCCCATCTTAGAGAATAAAATATTGTTCGACTTGTGCCATAGCTGTACTTAAATGAAGTATGGGCATCTGGTGGGAAAAAATCCTTCTCATCAATGGGGATTCCTCCAACCTGTCTTTTATCAAGAATCAGGAGTTTGGATTGATTAAATGCTACTGTTAGCTATTTGGACATCAGCAGTTTTTCTCCATATCAGTGATGTTTCCATTCAGCTTGACATTGTTTCAGGTGTGTCATTCAGTTTAGTTCAGAGCGTGTTATGGACTTTATTGCTGTTGAAAGATGTGTTTGCTGACAACGTTTTGGTTTGATTCATCTGTCTTTTTCTACTGTAGTTCCATTAGAAACCCTTAATGTTCCCAAATAGCAGAGTTTAGTGATAGCCGTGAGTCTTTTCTATTTTCTTTTAATGTCACTTTTAAAAGTTGCACTGCAGAACGTTGAACTGTGCTCTGAGTTCCTCACATAAACATTCTGCATGTGTTCAGGTAGAAGACAACTGGTTTCATTTGGTACACGTGCGTACCAAATGCTTTACAGAAAAAACAAACACATGTACCGTTACTAAACACGCACAAAAATAACTTAAAGTGGGGAAGAAATTTGCAATCTGAACCTTAATCCTGTAGAAGATCTTAGAATTTTGAATCCAGACCAGAATCAAGTTGAAGTCTTTGAAGAAATAGAAACATCTGTTCAGTACAATTTGATTCCCCTGGAATCTTTCAATCAAGAACAATAGGGAGAAAATCACAAGTTAAGGAATGCCAAGTCTTTGTTCCAAAGATACAAAAATTTTAGATTTTTAGTTTGGTATATTTTCCAAATGCTCCAAAAACAAAATTTTGCTTTATTTTCATAATTGTTTGCAGATTGATGAAACAATTAATGAAGCCTTGTTAACACAAGCCTGTGAAAACTGTACATCATGTGAAAACTGTACATCATGTGAAAACTGTACATCATGTAAGAAAGGAGGCAGGTTCCAACAACTGCTTAATTTCTAAAAGCTCAAGGTGGAAGACAGTTTCCTCTAAAACATCATAGTGTGTTTGGACCGAAAATAGTGAAACTCTGCAGTGGAAACCTTAGACGTTTTGGGTTATGGAAATTAGAATTAGCTGTTGTTATTTCATATCAATCAGCGCTGTTATAAATCCACATGTCTCCAGAGCTGACAGTGCATTACACTTTCTTTGTGAAACCCTGGAATAAACCAATGATTGAGAAAAACTTTGGTGGCGAATCAGACCTCATGACTCTAACCTATTGCAATCCCCACTGTGGCCTCATTATAAGCATCAGTTCTTCCATTATAAAAGGAAGACAAAGTTAGGCTGATAATGACAGAGGGAGAACAAGCTGAGAAAAATAACATCTTGCCTTCAGGTCAGGATGATGTTGGAAGAATCAACCATTTTTCTTAATCCTTATTTCAGTCTTCTTCTCCTGGAATCACTGCCATCATCTGTGACCACGTGGTTAATGCCATTAAATGGATGCAACTTTGACTGCATTCCCAAGCTCGAGGGTCTAGTTAAGCATTTGGAACAATTTCATTGCCGTTCCTTTTTTTTCCCTTAAGGCTTCTCGTTGAGGCCGTTTTAGAAAAGCAGTCCAGCCATGCCTTTCTTAAATTAAATACCGGCCATCCAAAACCTAAGTGGCTCCAGAGTAGCTGCACGGGAGGCCCCTCGCCACACATGCACACACTTATTCAAATACATGACTGAATTCACAAACACATCTACAACTTCCACTAGTGCTCAGAGGTGAAGCATTCAGCTCTATGCCTTCCATATACTCCCTTTTTACCCGCCCTTACTTTGCCCTCTTGGCCTCCCTTTAGTTCCCAGTTTCTACAAGGCATTTAGACACACTGATTTGATTTTTAAAATAGATTATTGACTTACTTTATGTTTGGAACAGTTGCATATATGACATAAATGATGCAGTTTCCACTGTATCAGCCAATTTTCTCCCAAATCTTAGTTTTTGAGTAAATGATCAGATTGGGTTGGACAGAGAAGCAAAAAAAAAATAATAATAATAAATAAGTTTCGACCTTTTTAACTCACTTACAAATTACGTTAAGACAACACTTTCCCGTAATAGGATTTGTTCAAAATGGGCTTTTTGCACTTCAGCACAGAGGTAAATAGACGGATTAGATATTACTTTCATTCTAGATGTATAGTATAGTATAGTATAGTATAGTATAGTATAGTATAGTATAGTATAGTATAGTAGTAATATATTAAGCTACCATTTAAGTTTCAGCAGCGGGAAGCAGACAGCTGAACACTACTATGTTACTTTGTGTACCTCACCAGCTAGTTATAATTCAGATATCAATGTTCACACGTTTCCATCAGACCAGCAACTACAAAACAGATGGATTGGGAATAATAGAAGAGAAAACTTCTTTATCTGTAACCATACCAGTGTCGGCAGTAGACATTTTGCAGTACAAGATGTCAAAGAGCCGAGCAGGGGAGGAGGTGGCTAAAGATAGGCACCGTACCGGTTTTATTTAACTGGAACAAATATTCTCTCAGGGAAAGAAGAACTTGTGTTTGGGAGCGTACAGCTAGACTGGAGAAGGTGGAAACTGAGGAAGTAGTTAGTCCACGATCACAACTACTGTGTTGGTCCGGATTCTGCTTTTGTGGATATTGTACTGGAAGAAAACCAGAAATTGCGAGAGGAAGTTGCTGAAGTACAACAAAAGCCGAAGCAAATATTATAGGAGAAAACGGCGATTTGTTGTTTACGAAGTGGACATTCGGTTTTTCACCAGTATGTGCATGTTGTAGTTTTGTTATACTTTGACCAGGTATATAGAGAGCCCCTCTCGTGAGCAGCTAACACGGACCACTAGGATAGCTTAACTGCTTAGCTTAGCGTAGCTTAGCTCATCTCAGCCAGCAATGCCATATCTGGGTCTCAGACAAGAGATTTTGTCCATTACCGTAATATACCTTATACCACTGGAAAGCTAAAGTCTCAGCTTTTAGAATCTGTTGGAATTCTGTTGACAGCGTAATCGTTAAAGTAACTTAAAGTTTAGAAGTTGACACAGCCGCTTTAAGAGGCATATAAGATCAAATTCACAACAAAATATGGGCCGATCTCTGATCAGTCCGGCTTTTGATGATAGTACCTCTGAGCTACTGCTGTCAGCTTAACACCCTCCTAATCGTGAATAAAGTTGGTTTATGTACAGCTTAAAGCCCTTCACTTGCTTGCTCACAGAGGTCGCTGTATGTTTGTGGAAAATCCGGTGGGCATTGTCAACCGTGATGCGTGGAAGGTCTTGAAGAAGGCGAGTTAAAAATTAAATTTTGTGTTGGGACAGCTTTGAACCGGAAGTGATGGGGCTGGCTTATTGTAATCAGGAAGTGACTTTGCATAAAACCCATTAAGCCTGTAATGTATTTGATTATGTTTCCAGGTATATGTGTGCAGTCAACGTATAGACAAAGTTGCTCACCTGCTTCATAATTAGCACTTTTCATTTGAACATCATAAAGTTTATCGACTACTAGGGGTGTAACGGTACATGTATTCAGATTTTTTGTTATGCACGTCTACCAAACGAAATCAACTGCTTTCTACTGGAACACATGCAGAATGTTTATGTGCACAATTCAGATCGCAGTGCAGCGTTCTGCAGCGCAACTTCAAATCCCAGGTATCACTTAACTCTGCTATTTGGAACATGTTTTAATTGTTTCTCATGGAGCTACAGTAGAAAAAGAAAGATAGACAGATCCAGAACTTTACCAGTGAACGCATCTTTCAACAGAATTCACAAACCTTTTAAATTTCTGAGCTAAATTTGTGTCATTTGAGTAGATTAAATAATAACTGTAATAATAAATTAACTTTAATAAATGTTTTTATGCTTAAATCTCCCCTCCTGTTCTGGATTTCCAACTTACTCAGCAGTGTAAAACATATAAACCTCTGGGGTTTGTTTTTAAGTTTGCAGGCCAACATTTTATTTGTTTGATTAATTTTGGTGATGCAAAATCTCTTACATTAAATTAAGTTAATGTTCAAATTACCAGCACTGCACTATAACTAGTAAGAAATCTTAGAATGATTATCAATGTAGCTAAATATTCTAATATTCAGATAAGTACATTTTCACATAAAACAACACTGATGAAAGTCCTCTTTATGAAAATCAAACGTTAGCTATGATGTCAGTTAAAGTATGCAGGAAAAGGATATAACCATTATTGGCAAAGTAACTAGTTTTACCATGTAATTCCCAGTATTTGTTTTTTATTCTATTTGTAGGGGATTAAAGCTACTTTAAACAATTTTTTGCGAAAAATGGCTGCAATTGACATGATAGGTCAGGACGTGTAAAAAATTAACTAAACAGTTACAAGCACTCTGTTAACTTGTGGACAGAATGTCTTTGGTCAAATCTTAGCAAATTATTAATGGAAGTAAACCACAATAATATAAATCTGTCTCCACATTGTTTTGAAACAGTTTAAAAACAAACATGTCTTGAAATAATTTGTTATTGTTTGGGTACAGTATAATCTTTACGAAGAGTTTAAATTTTTCACCTGTTGCCATTAACTAGTACTGTACGATTGAACAGCTGCTGCAGATTCTGTAGCATGAATCTACAGCCCTTTGTAGGTGCAGCTGAGTCATGTTTTCCAGTTGCAGGAAACGTTCAGCTCACAGGTTTGGCTTTGTGATGCCCTTTTCCTTTCACATTTAATTGCTGGAAAACTTGATGGTAAGTTAATAACTCTTCCGTTGAACTGTGACGCTTTTAAACAGGAATTTGTGTCTTTTAGTGGTGGCATAGGTAAGAGCCATGGTGTTGCCAAGTGGAACCGGCTCTGTTTTCAGAGCGCATTGGTGTATTTTGGCTCTTTTATATTGACTGACCAGTCTTGCTATTGTTATCCCTGTTGGTTAAGCTCATCCTGTCGTCCTTCATGTTAATTTCCTATGGGCTAACAGCAAATTGGTTTAAGTATCATGTAACAATGAACAATAGAATACTTGGTTTAATGCAATATTGATGTATGTTAAAGGCTGCTATGATACAACACCTGGCGAACTATGTATGCCGAAAATAGTTAACTGTTTCAAAACAGCAGTCCATAAATTACATAAACTTGATTGCCAAGAGTATTCACACAAATATTCAAATCCTTGAATTCAAATGTTTCAACTTATTCTATTGTCACATATTAGGGGTGTAACAGAACTTTTATGTATGTGGATTTTTGAGTACGGCCTTGTCGGAGGTACGCACGTGTACAGAACGAAAAACTGTTTTCTACCCGAAAACATGCAACATTTCCACAGCACAACTGTAAAAAGTGAAACAGAAAGGAATCCTAGCTATCACTAAACTCTGCTATTTAGGAACCTAAGTGGTTTCTCATGCAGCTACTGTATAGAAAGAAAGATGGACCAAACCAGAACTTTGTCAGTGAACGCATCTTCCAACAGCAATAAGGTCCATAACACGCTCTACTCTGAACTGCATGACTCAACTGACACAATGTCAAGCTGAAAGGAAACACCACTGATAATGGAGAAAAACCAGTTGACGTCACTATGAGCAAAATATCAAAAAAACTATTAAGTATGGTATATTCTCAAATATGGACAAAGTATTATTTTTAAAAATGGTGTGACAGAGGGACTGTTTTTAAGTGGTTATATTGTTTTCTACACTAGCAGTGTCAGCTTGTATTGTTTAAAAAAATGCAATCAGATATCAGTCAGATATCATTAATTTCTGTACGTTCAACTTTTTTAAATTATACAACATAATAAAATTAATTTCTGTATTGAAAGGAAGGAATTCATGAAAAAGTGTCATCTGTTTAATGCTGATCAAAGTAAAAAAAATAATAATATTGTGCAAATTTCTATTTTTTTCCTTCATTAAAATTTACCGAAAATGCACTTAACCTTGACTTTACAACCCAAAATATGTACCTAACTGTAATTTTTTAGTACAGTTTTACCCTTATCACATATGTATAAAGTTCAGCACTTAGACACACAGACTACTTCTATAAACTTTTGAGAAACAGTAGCTCAGGAAATCACGGAAGTCCAGCATGGCATTTTGAAAGGACAATATCTGTCAAACAAGTCCAGCTATTAAATTTTATATGATATTCATAGCAACGTAGAAGTGATTAAGAAAGTCAAACTGCAAATTTTTTTAGCTACAAACTTCCCAATGTCATGTGATCTTCAGATTAGCTCAAGCGCCTTGTGCGGAAAGCCCTGTAGAATGCATTACCAAAGGCAATGCAAGCCAAAGTATCGGTGTAAAGCACTCTGCCACTGGAATCTAGAACAGGGAAGAAGTGAACCTCTCTCTGTTTGGCAATCTGGTGTTTGAGTCTGGGTCAAGATTTTGTTGTTTCAGGGGAAAGAACTATTAATGTTCCAGAATAGCAAAACAGTTCGGACAATTTCATGTTGCTACCTTGAGGGAGCAGTTTGAGGATGTCCCCTTCCCGTTCCAACAAGACGGAGATCTTGTAAGGAACGGCATGGATGAGTGAGATTGGTGTGAAAGAACTTGATTCCTCTGTACAGAGTCCTAATCTCAGCCCAACAGAAGACATTTGAGATGAGTTGGAGCGGACCGTGCCAGCCAGGCCTTCCCATCCGACATCAGTGTCTGACCTTACAAATGTACCTAAAGTGTGCTTTGAGAAGGGAACGAGTTTGGCTATATAATCTATTTTCAATATAAACAACTTTAGTTTCATATATTTATGCACCAAATATAACACTATGGGAACTTGTGTTTGTCTTTTACAATCCTTAAGCCCCAACTGAGCTTCAACTTGTTTCTTCTGTGCACTTTAAATTATTATTTTCCTCCTTTAAAATATGTCTTCCCACAACATTAGATGATTCTAACTGTATTTTTTTAGCCCTGAATGATATTTTTTCTGCCGTGCATACTTCTCCTACTATAGAAACAAATTGGGTCCCCATGACACAGCCAAGGTGGGGGAAACTGACATCAGGAGTCACTGGGAAAACAATGCCAGAGTTTTTTTTTAAACAGCCACAAGCTTTACATTACTTAAGCTCCTTTGTGGGCTATTTAAGAAAGCACCCTGTCTATATGAGACATGATGGGAGGAAAAAAACAGTCTTGAATGTATACCACATGTGTGATAATAGGTTTGCCTGCAGAAAATCTTTCTTAGGGTAAATGTGACACCACAAAGTGCCACTCCTAACAACATAAAGTCAAACTTCAAAAGCCTTAAAGAACTGCAGTGTGGAAACAATAAGGGTTGACTGCAGACGATGTTAACTTTTGAAGCACATGGGCTCATGTCTGACAAAGTCACTAAATTCCTGTTTTAAGCTTGGTTGGCCATAGGTAAAAAACATTTTATACCAACATATAGAATATGACATTTAAACTGGCTTATTGCAAATCTAAAAAGTAATAGAGGCATATTTCTACTGAAATACTTGCTAACAGCCAAATGGTATGTATTTGTAATCCCTGTTACTGCTGTCAGGTCATTGTCTTGTCTTCTAGAAACTTCAGTAAAATGTTAACACAAAAATACACTTTATAGTCATCTAAACCCACAAACATATGAGCTAACACAACCCCCCCCCACACACACACACACACATATGCATGTGTTTTACAGAGAAGTATGCCACACGTACAATCTGCCCCGGGGCCTCTAAAGTGACTCTGAGAACATAAAGCCCTTTCTAATGAGCCTCTGTGCTCTGGCCATGGCTCTTTCTGAAGAAAAAGAGTCTGGAGATAGTCCAGCATTCCTGGTGGGAGTTCATCTTAGCAAGAGCACTCACTCAAACACACACACACACACACACACACAAAGAATAGACAGTCAGGACAAGAGGGGTCCCAAAAGTCAGCAGACAGCTTCACTTAGAAAGTCAGACTTCGGCAATTAACATGTCAAGACTAATTGGACCTTTTCTTCAGTACACTAAAAAGTTTTTTTTATATATTCAGGCAGAGGGTTTGACACTTTGCATAACAATAAAATATCCATAATTTTGTCTATCGTAGGTTTTCTAAAGTTGTGTGTATTTACTATCCGTTTAACTTTTATTATAAAAATGCTTAATATTTGACAACATATTTCGAAGAGAGATTCATTTTATCAAATATGCTGTATATTTTTTCGCCGTCACGTAGATCAGGCCTTAATTTGGGTCAAAGAATGAACATCAAGGCTAAAGTTTTGCACAAAGAGCCTTTTTATCCACATGAAAGCTCTGCTCATTTTTCCTTTGAAAACAACCAAAACATGTTTCTCAATAAAAGGGTTTTATCATTATAAAAAGCCTTACACTGTTAGTTTTATTGTTTCTGGGTCAGTCTAGTTCTTAGTTCAAAACACAAGAGCCACTTCTAACATAGCTTTATTTTTATTTTATTTTATTGTGCCACTCTTCTTTGTTGTCTGCTTCATCACAAGAAAGTTTCTACCTCATTCACAGTACACTGATTTTGTTTCTCAATACCTAAAAGTTTGGGTGAAATGATAGGGAACATTTGTAAGGATTTAAAAAGTTGGTTTTATCCTGTAACAACACCATCTCTTGGATGACATTGCTCACCACCCAGGGAACCATTGTGACTGCGGGCAGCAACTGAAAAAAATGTCAGCACTTCCAATTAGTTTTTATTTTTTAAGCCTTTAGTACAGTACAGTGCAAAAGTTTTAGGCTGGTGTGAAAAAATAATGTACTATTAATTGCTTATTTTCATAAATTAAAAAAATGCAGTGAATGAACAAAAGAGAAATCTCAATCAAATAATGTTTTGTGTGACCACCCTTTGCCTTCAAAACAGCATTCATTTCTCTTGCTCACAGTTTTTGAAGGAACTCGGCTGGTGGGTTGTTCCAAACGTCTTGGAGAACTAACCACAGATCTTCTGTGGCTGTAGACTTCCTCGCATCCTTCTGTCTCTTCATGTAATCCCAGACACACTCCATGATGTTGAAATCAGGTCCCTGTGGGGGCCATACCATCACTTCAAGGACTTCTTGTTCCTCTTTACATTAAATATAGTTCCTTATTACTTTTTCTTTATGTTTGGGGTCATTGCCCTGCTGCAGGATTAATTTTGGACTAATCATCTTCCCTGATGGTATTTTAGCCTGGATAAGCATTTGCCAGTATTTCTCATCTTTGAGCACACCATTCATCCTTACCAAAAACACAACTTCATTCGCAGACATAAAACCCCAAACATTCAAGGAACCTCCACCATATTTCTCTGTTGCCTGCAGACACTCATTATTGTACCACTCTCCAGCCCCTTGACTAACAAACCAACTTCTGCTATAGCTAAATATTTCAAATGTTGACTAATCAGACCAGAGCTCCTGCTGCCATATTTCCGGACACTAGTTCTAATGTTTTTGTACATACTTTAGTTGCTTGGCCTTGTTTCCACGTTGGAGGTATCTTTTTATTTTGGCGGCAACTCTTCCATGAAGACCAGTTCTGGCCATATTTCTCTGGACAGTAGATGGGTGTACCTGGCTCCCACTGATTTCTGCCAGGTCTGAGCTGATGCTCTGCTGGACATCTTCTGATTTCGAAGGGTAATAAGCATGATGTGTCTTCCATTTCCCTGGCCAACCGCAGCGTCCTTCTTTGTGCTTCTTCAAATGAGCTTGAACAGCAGATCTTGAAACCCCAGTCTGCTTTGAAATCTTTGTCTAGGAGAGACCTACAGTAGCTGATGGAGTATAACCACCTTGCGGTGCTGGGCTCTGTCTTGCCATCTTCAACATTCCTTACCTTGGTAGTGTAGTTTGGCTGTTCCTCATCAATTTGTGAGCCTCCTACACAGCTGTTTGTCTTTTAGTTAATGACTGTGTTTCAACGTATGTGTGAGATTGATGATCATTAGCACCTATTTGGTATAATTGGTTGATCATACACCTGACTATAATTCCTGTGCAAGTGAACCTATGAGAACTGATGCTGACTTGGGAGGCAAAAGAAAGTAATACCAAATATTGCTTAGCATTAGTTCTTTCTTTTGTTTGTACACTTTGTATTTATGTAAATTGATTTAAAAAAAATCCTAGGTTATATTTCTGAAAGCATTCATTGTGTGGAGCATTTTTTCACAGCTGGCAAAAACCTTTGCACAGTACTGTATATGCTAAAACACAAAGAAAACCATTTCTTTCATTTGGACCACCTTGAGTTGAGACAAGTGTGACAGTAAACTAAAAAAACTGGTCAAGCGTGGAATAAATTGCTCTAAATGATTCTTTAACCCACAATGTTTATTTGTGAAACTTCTATTTAAAAACCAAAGCGTGGCTTTACGTTGTAGCACTAAATCTCAGTGCCATAAGGGCCTTTCAATTAGCGTACAGAATTAATGAAATATTGAAATATTAAAGCAAAGAACCTATTTAAAACAATGTTTATTTTGGTTTTTAGGGGTTCTTTGTTCTAACCTATCCTGTTTGTTAAGTGTTGTCTGATTCACCAAGAAAAAACCCAACAGATTAGCATTCACAAGTGGAGTATTACTGCTGTTGTTATTCTACTTGATATCTACAAAAAAAATTATATAATTTGTTTTGGGCTTGTTTTAACCCATAGAAAGGACAAGGAGACAGGGAAAAAAAGGGAAAAAGAGAAAAAACAAATGAATCATGTAGAGCTAAAAAGTTAAAATGGAAAGAGGGAAGTAAGAATAGAAGAGAGGAAAAAGGATAAAGAGAAAAAAATTCTAGAAATCTGCTTCTAAACCTGCAGCAAGAGAGGGCGAAAAAAGAGAACTCATAGCGACAAAAAGAGGAGTTGACCAGGGCGTTATTTATGTCAAATTCACCACTAAAACTGTCAAAAATGTATGCTGTTGTTTTTTACTGATGTCATTTTTTGCAGACTAATAAATACAATTTGTTTCAACTAGATATTTACTTTAATTGCTTTAAATGTCATTACAAACAGTATGGAGCAGATCCAGTTCTTTCATTTAGACCAGAAGTGTAATGTACCTTCATTTGAGATAAATTGTGCTTCAGAAGTAATTTTTGGGGGATCAGTGCTGTCATGTTTATAAGGTATGATGCTGCAGTGTACAGATAATGAAATGAAACCAGCAGGCCTCACTGATGCAGCACTCCTCTAACAGCTTTGTAGATTTTATACATTTCTGTCCTAAGGAGGGCAAGGGGGGTTTAAAGCTCCAGGGATGTCAGCACACAATAGCAGGCATCCCAAAAAAAAAACCCTCTTAGTGTCTTTCTTTCTACTTCTAATAGCAGTCTAATTAAGCAACAGCAGACTTCAGTGCACACACACAAACACACTGCAGGAGTTTGATCTGGTTAATTTGTGGTCCTGCAGCTCAATGAAGTCATGCTATAAGCAAAAATGATGAGAGTCGGCTCCCCAGAAGGGAATTGTTTGTGGTTTGCAGAATGTTCGGGTGAATGGTGACATAAAACTGAAAACACACTCCAGAAACGTGAGGAATGCAACTACAAAAGCATGTGTTAAACTCTGCAGTGCATTGCTTTTTAACATCAACTTTGAAGCTTTTTTGATAAGAAACAATGTTGTGGAGGGAATTTGTCTATTTTCTTTGAAATCTAAAGAATTGCTTGTATATGTTGGACAAAAACAAACGTGTCAAACCTATGTTAGATCTAACATTACCTGCATGCAGCGATAGCAAACAGTTGTATTTGTTTGGTACACGTGTGTAGCGAACGAGCACAGCCACGCCAAAAAATACATATATCATTACATGTCTCAAGTATTTGCAGATTTTAACTATTTGTGGTTGACTTTGGTCCCTTACACCCTCAAACACTAGGGGTCGAGTATACATAGCCATTGGTAGTTTTCTGCTTAGCACTAAACTTGTACCTGGAACAAGTTTAAAAGTGTTTTACCTTGTTTAAATGCATTTTATTACCGTGTGTTTATTAGCAAAGAAATCCAGCGTAATATTTGTAAATCTGACTTCATAATTTTACAATCTTTCCCCACCTGTAAATAGAGATTAAACATTTACTTCTGAATTACTCTTGATTTCAGAGTTTGTGCATCCAATTCAACTGAAATCAGTTCTTGTTTTTTTTAATCTATAGAAAATCTGTCATTTGAGAAAGAATTATTTCTGTACTTAATAAAAAAAACATTTGGTGATTTATTTATCTCAGTCTACCTGGAGCGGCGGTAGAAAACACATACTTATTTTCCACAGACGCAAACACGTGGATCTATTAAGTCACTTGGCCTCTCTCAGCAGGACCTTCACTTTGATGTCTGCAACATCAGTAAGAGCCAACACTTGGAAATCAAACAAACCCCGCTGCCTCCCTCTCTGCTGTCACTTCATTCAAGCATTCCTGCAGTTGAGTTACAGCTGGTGGAGCTCCATGCAGACAACTCCGTCCTCCCTGAAAAACATGAGAACTCAACTGAAAATGATCTTTTAAGACAATCCATGCAGGTTCCAGAAAGTGGAACAGGATGTTGTTGGTCTTCAACAGTAAGCTTTGACGATGGATAAATGTACATACGTTGGGTAGACATGATGCATGCAATTGCAGCTGCAGAACTAGGTCATGTGTGAGTGACCATGACCTTGCATTAACTCTTACCAGCAGTTACGTGTTAGCAGGCTGCAGGCGTAGATCTATAGATGTGGGTTCATGACCTCGTGCCAAACATGTGGTTTGTGTTTGTGTTGCCATTTTTGTGAAGCACAGCAAACTTAGACACCTAAAAGTTTGTTCACTTCTCCTAACATTTACGTAGCTTTATAGTCAGGATGAGTGGTAAACATTCAGAGAATACCGTTAGAAGTAATACTCATTGTAGATCGGAACAGATGACGGCAGCCTGAAAGCGACCTGTGGTTTTCCAAAATTAGGAGCATATTTCCCATAAAACATGCCATCCCACCCACTTGCATCATGCTAGCTTGTTTTCCAAAGAAGTTGGTTGTTTTCATCAGGTTTTTTTCTTTGCATCTTGGACTTATTTGGACAAAAGACCATAAAAATTTAAAGGCCCCGGGAATACCAAATCTAAACTTGCAAAATGGATGTTGTAGGGCTGTGTTGGTTAATGGGGCTCTGCAATGTCGCCTGGACATCGGGGCAGTTCCCTTGGATTGGCAGACTGGATGGTCCCCCTGTTTGAAAAGGGGGATCACAAGTGTGTTCCAACTATAGGGAGATCACGCTTCTGAGCCTCCCTAATAAGGTCTATTCATGCATTCTGGAGAGGAGGGTTTCGACGGATTGTCAAACTTCAGATTCAGGAATGCTGTTTTCGTCCTGGCCATGGAACACTGGACCAGCTCTCAGCAGGATCCTGGAGGGTACCTGAGAGTTCGCCCAACCAGTCTACATGTGTTTTGTGGACTTGGAGAAGGCATTCAACCGTTTCCCTCGGGGAGTCCTGTGGGGGATACTCTGGGAGTATGGAGTACCAGGCCTTTGATACGGGCTGTTAGCTCCCTGTACGACGGGTGTTAGTGCTTGGTTTGCATTGCCGGCAGTAAGTTTGGCTCATTTCAGGTGAAGGTTGAACTCCGCCAAGGTTGCCCTTTGTCACTGATTCTATTCATAACTTTAGACATGGACAGGATTTCTTGGCACAGCCAAGGTGTTGAGGCGATCCGTATCAGCCTCAGGATCGGGTGTCTGCTTTTCGCAGATGATGTGGTTCTGTTGGCTTCATTGGAACGTGATCTACAGCATTTGCTGGAGCTGTTTGGAGCCAAGGGTGAGAAGCAGCACCTCCAAATCCAAGACCATGGTCTTGAGCTGGAAAAGGATAGGGTACCTTCTTCGGGTCAGGGATGAGGTCCTTCCTCAAGGGGAGGAGTTCAAGTATCTGGGGGTCTTGTTCACGAATGAGGGAAAAATGGAGCGGGAGATCGATAGAGGGATTGGTAAGGCGTCTGCAGTTATGCGGGAGTTGTACTGGTCTGTCGTGGTGAAGAGAGAGCTGAGTCAGAAAGCGAAGTTCTCAATTTACCGGTTGATCTATGTTCAATTCAATTTTCAATTCAATTCAATTCAATTCAATTCAGTTTATTTATATAGCGCCATTTCACAACAGATGTAATCTCAAGGCACTTTACAAAAAGAGTTATTACAATACAATGTTTAGTGTAGAAATTACAGAACCACAGAAGATTGCGTCGTGGAATTCTCAGCAATCCCTCATACTGAGCAAGCATGCAGCGACAGTGGGAAGGAAAAACTCCCTTTTAACAGGAAGAAACCTCCGGCAGAACCAGGCTCAGCACAAGCGGTTATCTGCCGCGACCGTCTGTGGCTTGGAGAATACATAACAGAGACACAGAAAGAGCAATAGAACTGATGCACAAGTTTGTTGCAGGACGTGGAGAATTTTCCGTCACTGCAATGCCATCTTAGTCAGGGTCGTCAAGCAGGGCTAATCCGGAGCACCTACTATAATAGAAAACAGGTTAGTGCTTGAATTGACAGCACATCATGCAGTTGGGGAGAAGTAGGAGAGAAAGTAGGAACAGACCCTAATAATGTCCTCCAACAGCCTAGCCTAAAGCAGCATAGCTACTAACATTAACCTGTCTCCTAGCTACTAGGAGACCTGGCTACCAACACTCTGTCTGAGTCCTCCTGACCCGTGGACGGTGTAGGGCCGGTAACGGCCCCCGTCATGCCGGGGTCTTCTCGGAGTCGGGTTGTTTGAGAATGCAGCCCAAAGTGGGTGGTAAACTCCATCTAAGGCTAAATACCGGCACAAGACCGATAGTCGACAACTATCTTAAGGAAAAATAGACAGAACTGAGAGGACAGAGTTGAAGAGGGCGAGAAACGTTTAAGAGATAAACGGGTGGGGTCCGCACAGTCTGCCCGGGGGATTCAACCCGGCAGGTAATGGGCGGCCGCACTGTGCGGGAGGATCCCCTTGAGGGACCTCTCTCCGGCGCTGGCTGGCCCCTGTGGGGCGCATTTCTTCCGCGGCGGTAAGCCGCGACCGGCTCCGGATCTTTACCTGGCTTACATTAATCTATCTCTACCTAGCTACTCTACCTCTTCCTATCTCTTCCTAACTTTTGACACTCTGCCTGACTACTAACATTAACCTGTCTCTTCCTATCTACCTGTCTGACCTGACTCTAACTACCTATAAACATATCTCTAACTGTAAGCTTTGTCAAAGAGGAAAGTTTTTAGCCTAGTTTTAAAGATAGACAAATTGTCTGCTTCACGAACCAACCCTGGGAGCCGGTTCCATAGGAGGGGAGCCTGATAGCTGAAAGATCTGCCACCCATTCTACTTTTAGAAATCCTAGGAACTACCAGTAAACCTGCAGTCTGAGAGCGAAGGTCTCTGTTAGGAACATATGGAACAATCAGGTCTCTTATGTATGATGGAGCTAGATTATTAAGGGCTTTATATGTCAGAAGGAGGATCTTGAATTCTATTCTAGATTTTACTGGGAGCCAGTGAAGAGAAGCTAAAACAGGGGAAATGTGATCTCTTCTTTTAATATTCATCAGAATCCTAGCAGCAGCATTTTGAACTAACTGAAGACTTTTAATTGTATTCTGTGGACTACCTGATAATAGACAGTTACAGTAATCCAGCCTTGAAGTAACAAAGGCATGGACTAGTTTTTCAGCATCATTCCTGGACAGGATGGTTCTAATTTTTGCAATATTCCTAAGGTGAAAAAATGAAATCCTACAGACTTCTTTAATGTGAGTTCTAAATGACATATCTTGGTCAAAAATGACACCGAGGTTTTTTGCTTTATTACTGGAGGCTAATTTAATGCCGTCCAGGTGAAGGGGCTGACTAAGTAGTTTCTTTTTCAGAGCTTCTGGTCCAAAGACGACAACTTCTGTTTTATCAGAATTTAGAAGCAAGAAGTTTAGAGTCATCCAAGTTTTTATGTCTTCCAGACATGCCTGTAGTCTACCTAACTGATTGGATTCATCAGGATTTATGGATAGATATAGCTGTGTATCATCTGCGTAACTATGGAATTTTATCCCATGCTGCCTAATTATTTTACCAATAGGAAGCATATATATAGTAAAGAGAATCGGCCCAAGCACTGAACCCTGTGGTACTCCGCAAGTAACTATTGAGGTTGAGGAAGATCTATTGTTTACCTGAACAAACTGAAATCTGTTAGACAAATAAGATTTAAACCAACCTAGTGCTGTTCCTATTATACCGACACTTTGAAGCCTTTCTATGAGAATATTGTGGTCAACAGTGTCAAAGGCAGCACTGAGATCTAACAGGACCAGAATGGTCACCAGTCCATTGTCTGAGGCTATGAGAATATCATTAGTAACCTTCACCAGAGCTGTTTCAGTGCTATGATGAGCTCTAAAGCCTGACTGAAACTTCTCAAACAGCTCATTATTGTTTAAATGCTCACATATCTGGTGTGCAACTATTTTCTCAAGAATTTTAGATAAGAAGGGAAGATTAGATATCGGTCTATAGTTAATTAAGTCGTTTTGATCAAGAGAGGGTTGTTAAGTAGAGGTTTAATTACAGCAATCTTAAACTCCTGTGGTATATCCATTGACTAAGGATAGATTCGTTATATTTAAAATTGGAGCAGCGATCAGAGGGAAAACTTCTTTTAAGAGTTTAGTTGGGATTGGGTCTAAAACGCAAGTTGAAGGTTTAGATGAAGCTAATAATTTTAGTACATCACAAAGTTCGGCTGCATTAAAGCAGTTTAAGCATATATTAGGTTCCACCATTTTTGAGGCTGCCTCATTAACTAAGGAGGAAGCAAGCATATTGGGAAGGTTCCCAATTATCTTATTCTTTATGGAGTCTATTTTATTTATAAAGAATTGCATGAAGTCGTCACTGCTTAGAGCTTGGGGAATGGTTGGCTCGATAGAGCTATGATCCTGTGTGAGTTTGGCAACTGTATTAAAAAGAAACCTAGGATTATTTTTATTCTCCTCGATTAAAGATGAATAATATGCTGTTCTAGCTGTGTGAAGGCTCTTTTTATATAGCAATAAACTATTTTTCCATATTAAAAAGGAATCATGTAAATGCGTGGAGCGCCATTTTCTCTCTAGTTTTCTAACATTCTGCTTTAGGGTACGTAGCTCTAAATTAAACCAGGGAGTTAATCTTCTATGGCTAGCCACCTTCCTTTTCAAGGGGGCAACTTTGTCTATTGCCCGACGCAGGGAGGAATTAACGCTATGAACTAAAATGTCAAGAGTTAAATCACTGTTTTCTGTTCTGCATTTATAAACTGAGGAAATTAAAGTTGGAAGAGCTTCTTTAAAATTTGCTACAGCGTTGTCTGATAACGTTCTGGTATAATGAAGTTTTATTATCTTTCTATTGTTCAGAGAAAGGGGCTGGAGGTTGGCCGTGGACTGGGGTCTGGCGCTAGTCTTCCTACGAACAGTCACCCAGCTCGCCTGAGGTCCCGGCTGCACGGGAGCTGTTGAAGGATGGCTAGGTCCTGTCCTAGTTGACTCCGCGCTAGCTACTGCTGGGCCTGGCTGTTCTACAGCGCGGAGCCGGGCCTCTAGCTCAGAAACCCTCGCCTCCAAAGCTACAAAAATGCTGCACTTATTACACCTACCAACTTCACTAAATGAGGCGGAGGAGTAACTAAACATCTGACAGAGAGAGCAGGAAAGAGGAGGAGGTGTAGAGAGAGATGGAGGGACAAGAGAGAAAGCTGCCGAAGCCATGCTAGCCGTAAAGCTAAGCTAACCAAGCGGTACCTTACCTTACCTAAGAACAAAGTAATTAACCCAGTAAAACGCTTAAAGAGTCCTAAACCGTGAAGAAAATTAACGTTTTAATGTGTTTGTGTGTTAAAGCAACTCAGAAAAAACTTATTGACAGAGAAAGTTAGATCAGTTCAAGAGAGAGAGAAACACCGACTAGCTACAAACGAGTTAGTCACAAAACAGGAAATGACGCGATACGTCTTACCAACGCGATACGTCTCCACAGAGACGTATCGCGTTCCTACCTACGTGTACCTACGTTCCTACCTACCTACCTATCTACGTGTTCCTACCGTCATCTATGGTCACGAGCTCTGGGTGGTGACCAAAAGAACGATATTACAGATACAAGCGGCTGAAATGAGTTTCCTCCGTAGGGTACTGGGCTCTCCCTTAAAGATAGGGTGAGAAGCTCAGTCATCTGGAGGGAGCTCAGAGTAGAGCCGCTGCTCCTCCACATCGAGAGGAGCCAGTTGAGATGGCTCCAGCATCTGGTCAGGATATGGCTGCAGATTAAAAGCTGCATCCGAAGCACAGACCCTAGATCCCCACCTCCCCCCAAGCACTATCTGGAGAGCACCCAGGTAAACCCAGCCGACCATCGCTCCTAAAGCTGAAGGCTCCAACAGAGGAAACACTGGAAGGAAGATTAACATATCAGGTTGAACAATTGAAATAAACAGTAGATAAATATGATAAGATTAAATAGTAAAACATTGATATAACTTTTTTTAAAGTGAAAAAAATCTATTTTTATATTTGTATCTTTACCTTTTTGTAAAACCCTGGCAAAAAAGTAAAACATGCAATGAACTCAAACAGATATTAATAAATAAAAATCAGTTAAAAGTTAGTCTAAAAAGTTAAGTCTTGAGCATGTTTGCACCATTCATTTTCCTTGGCTCAACAGTTTAGTTTCAACTGAGCTTAATAATGCATATTAAAGTATATTTGGTGTTTGAACAATTAAAATAGGCAGTTATAAGCATTTTTTTAGAGGGGGTCTCACGTATTCACGGATTTTAGCTATTTGCGGGGGGCTGTGGTTCCTAAACCCCAGAAACACCGGGGATTAACTGTATGTTCGTCTTGTTCATCTCTGTGTCATCCTGTAATGGACTGGTGACCTGTCCAGAATGTCCTCTTTGTCTATTGACTGTTGGAGATCCAGATCCTCTGTGACCATGCCGGAAAGAAAATGACCAAAGAAAATGGATGAAAGGGTAAAATGTTCCAGTACACTAAAATCTGACAACACGTTAGCTAAAAAAAAGTTTATATTTGTGTATTTGCAAACTGTTATCTCATTATAACTTTTATTCATTTTTGTGAAAACAATGAATAGAGTGTAAATATTGAATTCCTACAGATCAAGAGGAAGGTAATTTGCATTAACTTTGTTTTTCTAGACTAACTGAATGATAACCCCAAGATTGAAAATGACTACATTTCAATGTGAAAAGACTAATCACTGACACTAAAAAAACATCTTCAACAGGAAATCCCAGATATACTGTACTTCCAACAATAGCTTTTATCTCTGTAAGTTAAGGGGCATATAAGGGCTTTAAGAGGTCAACGGCTTTACCCCTAACCTGCACCCTCTTGTTTCACACAGATATTTCCTTGACTCATTCAATTAATGATTATTACAGCCCGGTCAATCTAATAAAGTATACCCTTCAGGCCTTATTATATTTCATTATTCAATTATTCGTTTGAGCTGCCTCTTCCCCTTTCAGTCTTGATCTCACATATTTCACTAGAAGGTAACCAAGCTTCTCTGAGCATGGGAACCCAACCTTCTGTTGGAGATCCATTTAAAAATAAAGCATCGGCAGCCCTTTTGATCTGAGCTCAAACAAAGCAGGCGGGTCTCGCTCAGATTTTAAGATCCTGTCATTTCATTCTCATTTCCTCAGGTCACAAAAAGCCTCTTTCTTCTTTGTTCCCCTTCCTCCTTCCTGCTGCTGGCGTCCCCTCAAAGTCACTTAGGATGTTGGTCAGTTTCTGTTTGGGTAAAGCAAGGTGGGGACTCTATCTAACCGATTCGAAGATAGAATGTCGCTCAGTTTTCTTAGAAAATGTTGATTCACACAAATGGGATGCATCTCTTTTTAGCAGAGAACAGCTGGTTTATTAAACCTAAGGATGGTATTTTCTCACCCTTCTCACAGGTGGGATCATTTTCATCTGTTTGGTCAATTATGGAGGCCGCACTGAAATGACTTTGGTTTTTTGGGTTGGATTACACCATCTGTAAACGCTGAGGTTGTTTTAGCTGTCTAACAGCGAAAAATCCAGCTCAATATGAAGTTATACTGAAAATAAGTTTCATTCCAATCTGCCATTTTGGAATTTTGCTGGGGTTTTTGTTGTTTGGCACTTTATTGCTAAAATATTTGCCCTCATATGACCCATTTTATATATGTGAGTGTATAAGGCATTAGGCTTGAAAACTGTATTTAGTTTGACAGGAGGAGCACAGCACTTTAGATTTGCTTACAGACTGTGGTTGAGTTCAGCCCACAAAAGTGCTTCAGTTAAAGCAGAATCATGTTATTACTTTACGTAAATCAATGCTTTTTTCTCAAATACACAAGGATTATGTTCTTTCCAAATGGGAAACTCGCATTATCTATGAGTTTAGTAGTTTTGGGGGTTTTGTTTTGGTTTCCTAATTTCCTTTATCTGTTTTTTTAACTTAGTTAATATTTTACCATTTTCAGTATTAGTGTTGCAGCCTCGTACCCTCATTCACTTGTTTGAGTGTCTCTTTCCCCTCAGTTGCCTGATTTTGTGTTACTGCCTTCTGTTCTTCATCAGCCATGAACTTATCAACTTGTATTCTTTTAAATTTTCTTTTTTCTTCATTGAATAGCTGTATCACCTCTTTTCCTGTTGGTTGTAATGAGGTTGTCATTTTACAATGGATAACTGAGTTTTGTGGATCCCTTTTAAAAATTGCAAATACTTGAAAACCATCCATCCATTTTCGGAACCTCTTATTTCTCAAGGGGTCGTGGGGGGGCTGGTGCCTATCTCCAGCTGTCAACGGGCGAGAGGCAGGGTACACCCTGGACAGGTCGCTAGTCCATCACAGGGCCAAATACTTGAGAACCCTTCTATAAAATACTTATAACTTCTTATTTCATTAGTTAAATCACCAAATATGTCCCAGAATATGTGCAAATGAATATGGTGGCCGTTTGTACAGTTACACAGTCAAAAATTAATAGCTATAATATGGAAAATTAGCCCATCATAAGAGGAAATAAAGAGGTTTCATCTTTTTTTAAATCATATTTTCAACACAAAATTTCTACTATTAAAACTGCCAGAGGTTCCAACTAAATATTTAGTTTGTTAACTAAACATTTAGTTGACAAACTTAATTTTAGTTACAAAAAAATTTTTAGTTTGCAAGCTAAACTGGCTAGCTAAATATTTAGCTTCAAAATAAACATTTAGCTCAGAACTAAGAAATTCAGCTTAATGCAAATGTATCTGCCTATAAACATATCAACTCAAAATGTTATTTAACCAGCTAAATATTTTACTAACTTAATATTTAGCTTTGAACTAGATGTTTATTTAGCAAGCTAAAGTGGCTAACTAAATATTTAAAAGCATGTAGCTCAGAGCTTAATATTCAGCTAATATGCAATTTTACTTTTGTTTTTTTAAATCAAATGCTAAATGTTTTCTTTTCTTTTTATGCTTCTCCTAAATTGCTGTTGTTAATCAAATGGTAAAGGTTTTCTTTGATTGATTCTCATGTTTTCTGTTTTTTAATTTTCATACTATTGCTGTTTTTACTTTTCATGCATTTTTCAAGTAAAGTTTAAAGTAAATGTTTACTTTACCTGCTAAACACCTTAGCTAAATATTTAGCTTCAGACTAAACTTTTAGCTCAGAGCAAAATATTTAGTTAATATGCTAATTTATTTGCCGATAAGCAGAAATTAGCTAAGCAATATATATTGAGTTAGACAGTTTAGTTTGCTAATTAAATATTTAGCCTCAAACTAAATATTTAGCTTGACTAATTATTTAGTTTGGTGCTGAATATTTAGGTGTAAACAAAATATTTATCTAAATATTCATCGAATATGAAACACAAAGGTTGTGAGTTCAGTTCCAACCGGTAATTTTAATGTCCAAAATGAAACATAGGTTAATTTTCTGAAACACAACAGACATTTTTTTAGTGAAGGTTGATGGAAGTATGCACAGTTTTAGATGCCAAAGAGCTTGGATCCAATAGGTGTCTGATAGAAACAATAACATTAAGAGTAATTTTATTTTTCAGCATCACAGTGAGTCTGAACATAGTTTGAACTTGTCCTGACACCTGAAACGCATCTTCTCCCTTAGGTTTTGATACCTTCCATGTTCTCCAAAGACAAGGATTAATATTAAACAGCTGCTTGTTTTGGCTTTTGTAAGAGATTTGTGTGTTTGACTTGGAAAACTTGAAGGGCCCTGACATGACTCCAATGAAATGTTCTGCTGAGAGTCAAGTCAACACCTCCTCTATATCTGATCTGATTTATTTCTTTTTGGATGTCCAAGTGGAGTGCAAATCAAAAGAAGGAGGAGGGAGGAGGATATGAGGAGAAGCCCTGACAAATGCATCACCTAGTGCTCACTAATCCAGGAGCAAATATAGTTGTTTAAACTTTCAACGCAATCATAGTTTTTTTCTTTACATTTTCTGATAAACTTTCATATTTTCCACAACACTAATTTTGAGGTGCGTGCTAAACATGGAAAATGGAAACCTCTCTGCTTTAACTGAATTTTAGCTAACACTGCCACACACATAGCGACCCAAACTGGCCAATCAGAAGTTAAAGTCATCGTTATTTTCCTTAGGTGGTCTGTGCCTTTGTATACAGGCTGTAAAATAAATGATACAACTGCAAAGACTTTTGTATATCAAACATTAAACAAGAAACTTGAGTCTACATTATGTATAATCTCTTAGCAATAATAGTTATTTTTGTCTCTGTTTTTTTAAATATGCATTGACATGTTTTGTAATCGGAGATTCCCTTTTCTTGCTGAAAGCACAATAAACTCCGCTGTAAAGAAATGAGCATTTAAAGTGTTTGAAACATATTGTGCCTTAGTTTTAGTGTCTCACTGGGTGTTCTGGAAATGCAGAACAAAACAGTAAGGGACACTGTTGTTGTTGTTGTTGAGCAATTTCAAAACGTTTTAAGCAATGAAACATTCTATCCGCCCATCTGTGGTCTGACCTGAATCTGCCCTGGAGGCCTCCAACGCACCTTCCTATGAAGATGTATTGAGGACTCATACTACCTGGTCAGCCAGCACAGGATCACATAACAGCTTTCCAGACTGGTAACCTGACATTGACTTTATAAACAGAATGTCCCTTTATTGCTCTTAACTATTGTAATGGTACCCATAGGCAAAGTAGCTAAGCAGCAAGGTCAAAGCAGAAATCATAATCCCGACACGTTTATTGAACTATGCTTTTTTTAAATAGGTCACCAACAGTACACAAAAATCCTGGTTTGATACTTATTTGGGGTTTTAAAGTCGTGTTTTGGTATGTTTTCTAAACACTAAGATGAAGAATAATAAATAAAAATCTGTATACTTTACTCTTTTGTACTTTGATCAATACTAAACAAAGAATCTATTCTTATTCCCTTGTTTCAATTCCTGAAATTAAATTGACTTTATTATGTTCAATAACTTAAAAAAGTTGAAACTATAGAACTGTCTGGGGATTTTATTGGATAAAAAAAATAGTAATAATAAAATTGTACAAGCAGACTTAGTCAAAGCAGAAAACAATTTACTCACTTGAAAACAGTCAGTGCTAATGTTTAGAAATGTTTAAATGACACTTTTTCCATATTCGAGAACAAAATATTGTGGAATAGCTTTGGAGTTGTTTTTGATATTTCAACAGCCTAGTCTCCCAGCTGTACTTGAATGCAGCTTTGGCAGCTGTTTTTCCTCCAGTATCAGTGATGTTTCATTCAGCTTGACATTATTTCAGGTGATTCATTCAGTTAACTGCAGTGCGTTTTATGGACCTTATTGCTGTTGAAAGATGCGTTCGTTGACACATTTCTGGTTTGGTTCATCTTTCTTTTCCAACCATAGCTGCATGAGAAACAATTAATATCTCCTAATAGAGTTTGTACAGAACATTCAGGCCCAGTTTTAAGAGGTGGAAATGTGAAATGGGATTCCTCCTTGCATGAACCTGCAGGAGTGTTTGAATCTTTTTCACTGAATGTTAACCCTTGACCTGATTTTTATGGGGATGTTTTGACCCTAAAAAGGGAGCAAGTGTCACATCATAAATATAGAAACAGTGAGTAGACTGAGACACACAGAGATGGACACAGATAAAGAGATGAATGAAGGCACCAGGATGTCTTTGGTTCTTAACCACAAAGGAATGCAGAACTAAAAGACTACTGTCTCTCTTTAATGTCCTGACCAAAACACTGACCAGCTAGCTGCTGTAAAAGGATATATGTGTGTGCAGATGTGTGTATGTAGGTGTGTGTGTGCGCTGGGTATGACATTAGCAGGAACCAGATGGAAAAAGCCAGGAGCCTTTCTGCTAGTAACACTTGGTGGTTTGAGTGTTGAGGTAAGAATACATAATTTAGCTCTCGATGAATTGCACCATAACAAACCAGGACACGATAACAGCCCGGCGAGTTAGAGGTTTGTTTGTGCATCTGTGTGTGTTTTCTGTGTGGTACAGGCCAGCCTTCCAGTAAGAGAGAAGCAGGTGGAGATATAGCCAGATTATTCATTTCTTCAGTTGAATGAAGCACACATGAAAACACGTGAATACATAAACAAGGAGAACAATAGCTTCTTGTTTTGCATCTTTGAAAGATGCCATGTCCTTCAGCAGGGATGTTTATGCAGTGAAAATGCAATTGGAGGGATTCTAAAATGAAAAACACAAAGCAGTTCATCAGAGATCTCAACATAAATTTTCTATTGTCTAATTTGTTTTATCAAATTACTTTTGTGGATTATTTAAATATACATTCGGTTTACTCTGGAGCTGCACAGTGGCACATTTGGTAGCACTGTTGCTTTGCCGCAAGAAGGTTCTGGGTTCAACTCCCGACCTGCAGGATATCTGCATGGAGTTCAAATGTTGTTTTCATGGATGTGTGAGTTTTTTTTCCAGGTACTCCAGCTTCCTCAAACCATACCTGTAAGTTAACTGATTATAAGATCCACCGTGTTATGTGTGTGTGTGTGTGTGTGTGTGGGTGGGTTTGTGTCACGTTCGTTTCTGTGTTTTTCTTTGATGGACCAGGATGTACCCCACCTCTCACACAATGACTATGGAAATAGGCAGCAGCTGCCTTGCGTCCATGGACAAGTGGGTGTAGATAAAGGATGGACGGTTTCGTATGATTCTTTGCACCTTTAAGGATTGGGTTTGAATTTTGAGCAGGACCTCTCTGTTTGGAGTTTGTATATTCTCCCTGTGATGCATTGGCTCTCACCAGGTACTCCTACTTTCTAACACATCCAGAAAACATGCAGATTTATTGGACATTCATCATTTTCCACCCTTTATTTTTAGTAAAGATTTGATCTGCTGATGCCACAACAAATAAAAATTGTAAATGAACTGCGAGCAGCCATGCATTATTTATATCATAAGCAGAGGTGATTGTTTTACCATAAAAAGACACAAAATCATTGGAGAGTTTGCAGGATAAACTGGCTTCAGGAAAACCTTTATATTACATAGTCAAGCTGGAATCAGAAGGATCTCTGCCTTTGTTCACTTTACTTCCTGTTTTCAAGAGTCTTCGTTTTCTTTTGTCATTGTGTTTTAGTACCACCCAAGTTTCACTCTGTTCTGTTTTTTTAGGTTATGTTCTCTGTGTTTTGATTCTAATCAGCCATTCTCCTTTATTTCATTCCCTTGGTTGTCTCTGTTCTCCGATTTTTCAACATTTACCTTTAAATCCAAGTAATTAGTCCTTACCTGTGTATTGTCTCACTCGACAATCAGATAATTAGAGCTAGTTTATATTGTTTTCTGATTTTCTGATTTCCAGTTTCTGTGCCATTTAATTTTCCTCACACTTCACTTGGTTTTCAGTTTGTTTATGGACTTTGTCTTTGCCTGGACCACGTTTCTGTAAGCTTCTACCTTAAACCATCTCTTTTTTTGCATCCATAAAATTCAATTGTAGGCAGTTTGTGTGCATTCCGGCATTTGGGTCCCATTTCATATATTTTAGTCCATCTCATCCTTATAGAGGGATAGAAGTGTAGCATGTGAGCAGGAGTGTACAGAAGTAGTCCGCAGGTTTGCATGTATTGTCAAAATAAAAAATGGGCCCCAGATGAAAAGTCACAACGCATGCTCACCTACAATTTCATGGAGGACATTTTTTTGTGTCATAAGAAGCAAGTTCCATTAAGCAATTCCTCTACCTCGAAAGAAATGTTGTGTCTGAGCGTACTCTTGGAAAACTGGCTGCCTGATGTCAGCAGGCTTCAAATGAATGATAAAACCACGGTATGGTGCAGAATTTCTCAATCCAAACACAGCACCTTTAATATAGGTACTGTAATATAAACTTCAATCATCCAGCTTTTGATAGACATGCCACCAGCACAGAGCAACAGAAAGTTGTTTGATTAATAATGAAATCAGCCGCAACCAGGATCAGAAACCCAGCAGTCCACTGGACAAATCGAAAATAGACAAGCTAAATGACTAGCAGCAACAAGGACTGGGCATTGTTTTTCTTTTAGCCTTTCACAAAGCGAAACACAGACGTCTTATGCTGTCATTTGAAGAAGATATTCCACTTCTGCAGAGGCTTTGAGTTAATCTCGGGAATGCATATCATTCAGTGCATCGCACAGACAATAAGGCCAACATCAAATCCCTATGTCCCATACTGATTCATTTAATCAATCTATTATAAATCTGCTGAGGTTTTGTTTGAAGAAAGGGGGTGCAAAAACGAATTTCACAACTAAAGATGACATGCGAGGCGAAAGGCATCGTTTTTTTGAAAATTGGAAAGTTTCACAATTTTAGATGGTCAGCATGGAGGGTGATGGAAATATGGAGAATGTTACCAGCCATCCAGATTCAATTGGCAAAAAGTGATGACATGAGCCTACAACACATCTGCACATAGCGTTTTTATTCTTTCCTTGCAAACATTCTTAGCATTGGAAACATTTTACAGTTCACCTCCCCCAGGTTGCAGAAAGAAAATCAAACTATCGGTGAATGCAAGGATGAGCTTGTGGTTGCTGTTGGACAGTTGACTATTGATGGAGGGGGGAGGGAAGTACAGGAGAGAGCCTGGAAATCATTCCGATGTTGACAGGGACAAAATTAACGTACTGAATCTCTCAAATCATGTGATCAGTCTTTTTTATTTTTGATCCCAAAACTTGCCGTCTTGAAGTTAAAGTTTTGGTAACACAACGCTCGGTAACATCCTTGAAAAATAAGTCCAACATGTCTTTTGACAGAGGAACAACTTTAAGCGAATGGACGCATTTAAAGCAAGCTGGAAAACATCTGGCCGTTTCCTCTGTGCACGACCTGCTAATGTAGTGAAGACAAGCAACCCTGACAGTCACTCCAACATTCAGAAAGTCCTTTTCTTGTCCCTTACACTGCCTTTAAGCAGAGCTGCATGTAAAACAGGATTTCTACATTTAAATATCATAAGAAAAAACAAGTAGTGATCTTTTCTATCAGACACTTGCCTCTCATCTCTAATGCACATCATTTCACAGTTTTCCACTAAAAATTTTGACCCAAATCCAGCTGTTGACTTGTAAATGAAAATGGCTAATCGGAGGATGAACCAGGAAACAAGGAGTCTAGACACATCTAGACCGTCTGCTGTGTTAAATAGAGGAGGCCCGTCAGGATGATGATGACGATGACAATGGTGATGACATTATGTAGACATTTTAGCTTAAGTGCTTTGAAATAGTAATTATGTTGCTAAAAAGCTCTTTAATTCATTTGATTTGCATTATCACAAAAGCAGATGTTTTCACATTTATTCTTCTGAGCGTAAAACACGGTCATGATTTTAGAAAATTAGGCTTGCTATAATAAGAGATTTTGTTGTACTTCTCTTTTAAATGTAAGTACATGTTTCATTCTTCATGTGTCACTCAATTTTTTTCATGTTGTGAGGTGAGCTTAAAAAAAAAAGTGTTTTAAAATGTGAGCACCAAGCAACAACCCAGGGTACCCTGAGAGCCAGGCCAAAAATATGAACAACCATGTATATGAGCTAATAATAATTAGGTTAACTTTAAAGAATTGTGTCAGTTCCATTAAAATAACAAAATGGGTGTTCTTGGGTCACGCAGGCTTTTCATGAAGTCTGTTATACCGTCATCTGTGGGTCAAAGGTCACCTGAATATAAGCGTTTGTAAATGTCATCATGATATAAACCCATTTAGGCTGAGTGGTAAATTGACATTGCTATTAGAGTCATGTGTGGGGTGCCCCAGAGCTCCATCATGGGGCCCCTACTACTTAATAGCTATGTGCTCCATTCTTAGATTATAAAAACCAGTAAGATTAGTTACCATTTACAGATGATACTCAGCACTACATTACAATGTTATCTGATGAACCAATCCAAACACTACACAAATGCAATAAGCAAGTCAATGGATGGATGTACCATAACTTTCTACAACTGAATAGAAAGAGAAGTGATCAAGAGTCATTACACAGCTAGCTAAAAGAATGAACTTTAAAAGAATTTTACTAGTTTATAACCAAAGTATATTGCAGATCTGTTGCCACTGCACCAAAGTACTAAGGTACTTTAATTTCAGTCTACTAATCATCCAAGAAACAGGACCTAAAAATGGGGAAGCAGCTTTCACGTTCTATGCTCCCCTTAGAAGAAGAAGTTGGTTCCCCTTCTGGAACCAACTTCCAGATGACTGCAAAGCTGCTGAAACACTGAGTTCCTTTAAGTCAAAGCAAAAAAAGCAACATTCGTTTAGAGATGTCTTTGATTAATGAAATAATAATAGCTGGAATATCAAAGCAGTAGTATGTTTTAATGTTCTTTATGTCTTCAATGTTGTGTTTTTTTTGTTTTTATTGTTGTTTTTATTGCCGCTTTTATAGTTCCCCCAAACATCCAAAGCACCTTGGGTCAACTTCTTGCTGTAAGTGTGCTATGCAAAGAAACTTTAGAGAACACAAATTTAAAACAGTCCTGACTAATGCATGTTTAAATGGACTGAATTTGTATGGTGCTTTTTTCGATATACTGACCACTCAAAGCCCTTTTCAGTGTAGCCACATTCATCCATTCCCACTCACACATTCATACACTGATACAAAGCTTGGAAGGCAATTTGGGGTTCAGTGTTTTGCTCAGGGGCACATTTACATGTGACAGGAGGAAGCTGGAATTGAACCCACGATCATCTCATCGGAAAACAACTACCTACTGAGTCACAGTTGCCCCAGTAACTATGTTTTCTGTGCCTTGAAATATTTTCCAACTGTCAGATTTGTTCTGGCATGCTTTTTGCAGCATATCACCATCAGTTTGGCTACAAAGCTCATCTACTAACTAGGCAGGAGTCATTCACATTACACATTCAAGTCCAGCTGTCGACTTGGCCCACTCTCCCAACATTTGATACATAAGTGGATAAACTGTCCCCTGCTCCTTCAAGTCTTCACAGAAGACCTCAGAAAAAATTAAGTTGTGAAATTAGAGCTAATGGGCTTTAAATATCATTACAGCCAGTTCACTGTCTGTGTGTGTGTTCTTTGGAAAATAGTCAACAAGGACTATGTTTTGGCAGGAAATTGAGAGACAGAGACTTTACATTCCCACAGAGCCAGACCCTTTGTAAAATTTGTCAGGCAAGGCTCCCATTTTGTAGCTTATTTCTCTTCAGCTAAAGTTGCATTCACTGTACTGATGAAGGTGACCTTGGAAAGGGCAATTACAAATTTAAAGCATTTTTGTCATGCCTTCAATTGAAATTTCTAAAAAAAAAATTGCTTTTAGTTTTTTGTAGTAAGATGAAATGGGTTCTGATCCGTGAAGCCAAAGCTTGAAGTCATCCTGAAGAATGAATTCAATCATTTAAGCATGGCTTGTAAGTTTTGTGTCTCTTGAGGAAATATTTTAATCTATTTGGTATTTAACTAATTATTCCCTGTCTTAGTATAGGTTACATACAGGATAGTATGGACCAGTTCTCCAGGAGATTGCTAAATACTAAAAATTCGAGAGATGGCACTGCTTTCTGCACATTGTCCTCCATATTGATCAACACACCGTATTTCATCTGAAAACGCCCAAAGGATCCAAGTCTCATCTTTGTTTACGATTTATTAGAAAAAAACTGGAAACTTCATTTGCTTGTCTTACTTTGTCCGACAAATCAAAACCACTCATCTGAATACATCAGATGATTTATGACAATACCAACAACCACACAACTGGTTCTTCAGGCTTTTAACTTCTCTGATAAATCATACATGCGCAGATTAAAAAGAATAGGACATAAAATGCTTCCTTGTCTAACACCATTAGTGACCTTAAATGGCTCTGATGCATTGTTACCCCATTTTATCTGAAATATTTGCTGACCATACCAATACACCAAGATGCAAACAATGTATGTTTGAATTCCTCTTTGCAAAAGGGTTAAGGTTCATGAGTAGTTTCCTATGGTTAACTCTATTAAATGTCTTGGCTGCATTAATGTAGCACAGAAAAAACTGAAGAGTTCTGCTTTCTGTATTTGGTCACAATCTCTTTTAAAGGGGAAGTTCATTTTTTTCAACCTTATTTTTAGCAAATACTACATTCACTTACTCACTCAGAAAAATCTCAGGAGAAGTTTATATCCAATCGTGATCAGTGTTTATCTATATAATTGGAATCAACCATGGCATGAGTTTGCTGTCTATAATAAGGCGTTGTCTGCTCCAAAACTATGACTATGCTTTGTTATGAATAGTTAGCGATATTCCCCTGTTAGTTTGGAACATCTTGGAGGTTCTAAGGTATTAGCTTCTGGGTGTTATAGGCTTTTAATGCAACTGATTCAAACCTACAATAACCTGGGATTTCAGTGATATCGCAGCCACCCGCCTTCGCAGCTGTAATCTGCATAGTTTACAGAAAAGGACCCTGTGGAAGCTGAAATTAGTCCAATTGTTCATTCGGTTAGTGCAATTAGGAAACAAAAACAAACCCTGTTCATGTCTGCAGTAACAAGGTCTGGATAGTCGACCGCTGTAGAGCACAGAGTGAAAGTCCTGCTCGGACTACAACCAGGATGGAGAATGGCAGTGACATCATTATAATAATGCGGTTATGTTATGTTATTGCCTCTAGGTGATCCCGGAACAGAACAAATAAGCACTTCCAAGACATTCTAAACTCCGAGGAGAGTCGCACTAACATTTAATAACAAATTATTGTTAAATGAAGGAGTTTTTGGGCAGATAATCCCTTATTACAGGCGGCAAATCTCCTATCCCAATTGACTCCCATTATATGGATATACGCTGATCATGACTGGATATAAACATCACACAAAGGACTCCAAGTAGCTCAAAACTTGTCTGGGTGAGTAAATGAACGTAATATTTGCTTGAGATGAGGTCCAGGCAGAAAAAAAACTAACTTCCCCTTTAAGGGAAATACATATGTCTGAACAAAGCTCAGACTTAAAGGCAAACTGATTATCCAAGGACTTTAGGATGTTATGTATTCTGTGGAGCAGAACTCTTTCCAAAGTAAAGCTTGATGAGCTTGCTTCTTATTTTTTTTCAAAAGATCACACAGAAGGTTTTTTGTTTTTACTAAGAATAAAAATTGCTCTTTGGATTGTAAAGGTTGATGACTCCTGGTCTAATCATTACATCAGGTCAGATTGGTCTCATCATAACAAACTTTCACAAACTTCCATCTTACTCCTTTTAAAACTTACCATTTCACTTGATAACAGAATGAAAACCTCGATAATCATAAGCTGACTTCACTGTCTACTCTAGCCGTAGTTATGGGTGATGCTGCTCTTTTGTAGGTCTGTAGGGGCTGCAAACAACAGCTTCTTAACAAATTGATTTAAACACATGGTTTTTATTACAACTTGGCTTGAAATTATTGCTCTTTGAAGATGAAATCAGCAAAAAATAAGTTAAGCAGTCCCAATGGATTTACTGCCTCTGGCAGCAATAAAAAAAGATGACTCAAACTGGTAAAAACAGTCAAACTGTTTGCCAGTTAAATGTAAGAATAGCAACATCAAAAAAATAACATTGAGGCAAAATATAATATTCCTGTTGGATAAAGTATTATCTATCAAAAAGTACTACTGGTGTTTTGAGAAGTTGTTTTGTCACTAGTTGCACATGAAAATTAGGCTTTAATAATTTGACTGTAAATAAGGAAGCATTTTAGCTGATACAGACCTCTGTGTGGACGCGTCTTCATCTTGTAATTCGAATAGATTATGTTTGCTGCAATTTAAACAAAGGGAAACATGATGAGGACAAACTTTTTCATATTTTGGCAGCGAGGCACATATTTGGTTCATATAACTTTGCATTAATAATATATTGTTATTCTGGTCAGTGACAAGTTTGGGCTCCCAAACAGTTTATTGTTAAGAAATCTAATCTTGCACACTTGTAGTTTTGCTAAAACATTTTGCTTAATTTCTGTTCTTGGAAATAATCAAAAGGCTTTGTGCCTTCAAGTGTTGCTTAAAGTATCCTCAATAGGGTAATTTGTAAACGTGTGATGCTGAGTGTACATTATTTCTCTTTCTAAAGACTCAATTTGTTTCCAATGTTCTTGTTGTAGAGCATTTCAATATGGAAAAAATTAAACAGAGATGACCAAATGTCTTCTAAGTACCTTGTGCTTTTTTATGTATGGTTTTTATCCTATTTTTATTTCTAAAAGGTACTATTTCAGCCTGTCTGGAGTGAAACAAAGTTTCCCAATGATTAACTTTGGGATCGATCTTTAAATAATCAGTTATATCTTTAATTTGCTCTCTTTTTTACCTCTGCTTTTATTAAGGGCGCTTTCACATGGTACGGGAGTCCGTACTCGGGTACGGTATTTGGTCAAAATCCACTTATTTCGTACCATGTGAACACAGACTGTACCGTGCCAGAATACGGCCAGAGAGACCTGCCTTGGAGGTAGTATCCGAGTCCAGGTACGAGCGGCCACGTATCATGTGAACACAACGCGTACTCTGGCCGTACTCAAGACAATAGACGCGCTCCATGCGGAAATGACGACATCGCCGGCCGAAATTACAGAATCACCTCGCGACCATACAAATACCAAAACAACGCGATTCAAGCATCCCACAGCAACACAGCAGGTTACAAAACGGTGGGTTTACTACAACACTCACCCTGTAGATGGCTTCAGGTAGCAGCTGACCAGTAGACCAGTTTGTTTACATTCTAGGCTGTCGCTCGTTTTATGACGTCGGTACTTCTCACTCCCTTGTTTGTTGGAGAACTAAGACTTATTTGTATACCGCCACCTGCTGTTTATTTGTAGTAAAAGACTCGATCCCAATACGGTCAGAGATCCGTGACATGTGAACAGAAAAAATTAGCATTTTCTCTTGCCGTTTTCTGGTACGGCCACACATGTGAAAACGGCCTAACCAACAGTAAGCAGCAGTAATCGTGAAAAAAAATATTTTTCTGTCTGTGTGTTCTGGAGAAACAAAAAACATTGCTGCTGGCAAGCCGTTATTTAACCATTAAGCGACCTGTGTGGTGGAGAGATTAGAGATTATTTAGTTTTCAGGTCATTAGGAATAAACCTAACAAACCTAACGAGCAGTAATTGAGATGGTTTATTTGAAACCTTCTCTGCCGCTGTCTGAGGTCATGTTGGAGTTTCACAGCCTTTGCTCACTTCTAAAACCACACGCAGGGAAACATTTTTAGCATCCACACTATGATCAATGGTGGAGAAACGGTGTTTGTGTAATGTTGGGAACATGTGTGAAACAAATTATCGGTTAGCTGCAACTTCCTTAGTTCTCTTTTTATCTATTGATGTGTGTATGGGATTTTTGTTGCTCTGCTATGTGATTAATAGAATATGGAATAAAATACTTTAATACCGACACCTGATCCAGCAGACATAAACGCTATACACCGTTAAAATACATCACATTAAAATAAATTAAAAACAAAATATACATATACAGTAAAAATTCATACCAAACACAACAATAGATTTGCTAGCCACCACTCACACTCAACACATCAACCATGAAATAAGATACTAACATAAAAGGCAGTTGTTCCAATGTTGCCACATCTGGGTCTTATTATAAACAGCACTGAGACATATAGATCATTTTAAAATTATATAATTCTCAGAGCTATTCAACTGACAGATACATTTATAGATTCCATTAGACTGCTGGTAGTGAATTAACTCAAGCACATGCTAACATTTCACTACAACACTAACTTAAGTAAAAATCTTACAGTGTCATTAGGCTATCCGTCTACTAGCTTTCTTAAAGGAGGTCCACAAGTGTGCCATATATAACAAAACGCTACAAAAGTTACAAAATGCACAAAACATGAGGCAAATCTGGTTTTAAAGTATCTTGCCGGAAATCAAGTCAATACCATCTTCCATTCTTTCAACATAAAATAAAACTAAGGTGACTACTGTTCTTTCAAAGTTGACCTATTTTCAGTATTTCTCCATTTCATCAAGAATAAAGTTTTATTCTTGTTGAAGTTTTCATAATTTTTTTTAAAAAAGTTCAGAATTTCTTACTTTTACACATTCTTGCTTACCACAAAACTAAAGTTTCACTCTGAAAGCACTGAGTATTTAAGCTCTTTTAGTTCATTTAGGCTCCTTTACAGCTCTAGTTCACTGAGAAGCGGTTTAATGCTTGCTGTTTTTAAAATACAATAGGTCACCACCAGCGAATCAAAAAAAAAGGCTTTCTCTGGTACGACAGAGAAAATGTTTATTCATGGTTTTGCTACCGCGCACGGGAAGGTTGTGTAGATTTTCTGGCCAGATGAGAGCATAGCACATCTCTGCTAGTTGAAGCTAACTGTTAGCAACTCGGCTAGTAGCAGCTAACTGTTGCAACTCCACAAAATGGTGGAGCATGTTCAAGTGAGCATTATTTGTGGAGTTAACACGTCAGCATTGCTGTGTTTTTTTCCACAAAAGAAGAGCTAAGGAATATGTTTGAATTTTAGTTTTTCAACACCACAAGCGAATTTAGTTAGCTATTTGTTGAAGGCAGCAGCATTGCAGTTAGCCAGAGGTATGACGGTTGCATATCATTAATATTATAGGAATACTCCTAATCCTGACATTTCCCGCCCTCCACACGCACACTTCAGTTTATAACAGAGATGCATTAACCATCCCTGCTTCTTCCATTTGATCTCGTGTTATCCCCTGCTTCTCTGGGCACCTTTTGGTGCTGATCGGAGCTACTCACTGCTGAAATGGTCGCAATCTACTGACATCTTTGCAAATTCTTTAGAGGGCCAATTTCGTACTGAGACAAGAACTAAGAGGATTGAGCCACTGTGTTTTCCTTCTCAACTTCCCCCCTCAAGAAATGTCCCTGAACTTGCCTAATGGAAACAGATCTATCGTCCTAATTTTTCCGGGTAGATCTGGACACAGTCCGGTAGTGTTAACTTATAGCCGACTCAACTGCAAACGTGTGTTTCCGACAGCTAGTGAAAAAGGAAGGCTGGGACATGGCAACAGCTGCGATGCAACTTATTTTTGTACCTATGTAACAGTATGTACATAAATGCATTGGGAATATTACAGTCTATCCCTATCAAACTATCATCCAACTAATTACAACTATGTTGTAATAAAAACAAAGTGGTCATCAGACGGAATGCGGACCATGGACCAGTTTAATTTCAGGCAATATTCACATGGACTGGTTAATACAAAATAAAAAGAAACGACTGGCATTAAAAAATTGGGTTATTTTTTAAAATATAGAATACAATGTAAATCCAATGTGTGCTTGTAACTTTATTAGCGTTTCCACCAGTGGTCGCTGGCTTATAGAGGGCGCTAGGGCACCGTCCCACCACTCACAACTTGCCATATTACCATGAATAAAACATGGAAAATAATGTTTATAATAACATAAAAAATATTTTGAAATATATGTGTTTTCTTTCAGAAGTGTAAGATAAATATTTAATAGTTTAAGGGGATGAGTTTTGGTTGCTACTCATTACCGTCGTCGGATTGAGGACTCCCATTACTTTCATTATAAGTTGTACATAAGTTGTACATCTCCGCCCCCTCTCCCCCGACTTGGGGCAGGGGAGAGGGGGCGGAGATTGCATATAATAGCAATATTTACCACAAAAATAAATATAAAAGCATTTTAAAAACAACTGACGACACAGCTCAATCAGTGGCTTTTTCACTATAACGAGACAGTCCAATCTGGGACAGTTTTAAAGGCTCCATTGCCTCATTGGAAGGTTGGCTGCATATTATTTAGAGCAGGCTTGCTGCGTGGGAATGGAAAGAGCTCAGGCTGGTATTCAAACCCAGGACCTTCTCGCTGCAGGGCAATGGGGCTGACCACTGCAGTCAAATAGAAGTTATGTAATTGATTCTGTTGTGCTGTTAGGGTTTGTTATGGGGTGTAATTGGTTCCCTAACTTTGCTTCGTCATTTTGTTACATAACCAGGAACCCATTTTCATTATACTTAACACATTCAAAAATGTAATTAGATAAAAACAAAGAAAGCAAAACAAAAAAGTTTGGATGAAGGCTATACAGACGTGGACAAAATTGTTGGTACCCTTCATTAAATAAAAGAAAAACTCATAATGGTCACAGAAATAACTTTAATATGACAAAAGCAATAATAAATAAAAATTATATAAATGTTGACCAATGAAAGTCAGACATTGCTTTTCATCCATGCTTCAACATAATTATTTAAAAAATAAATGCATGAAACAGGCCTGGACAAAAATGATGGTACCCCTAGAAAAGAATGAAAATAATGTGACCAAAGGGACATATTAATCCAAGGTATGTCCACTAATCAGCATCCTAGGTGTCTACAATCCTGTAATCACTCAGTGGGCCTATATATAGGACTCCAGGTAGTCACTGTGTTGTTTGGTGACGTGGTGTGTACCACACTCAATATAAACCAGAGGAAGCAAAGGAAAGAGTTGTCTCAGGAGATGAGAAAGAAAATCATAGACAAGCATGTTAACTGTAAAGGCTATAAGACCATCTCCAAGCAGCTAGATGTTTCTGTGACTACAGCTGCACATGTCATTCAGTAATGTACGATCCATTGGACTGTAGCCAACCTCCCTGGACGTGGCTGCAGGACCAAAATTGATGACAGATCAAAGAGACGGATAATCCAAATGGTAACAAAAGAGCCTAGAAAGACTTCAAAATAGATCCAAGCTGAACTTTATGCTCAAGGAACATCAGTGTCAGATCGGAACATCCTTCGCTGTTTGAGCCAGAGGACAAATCATTAAAAAAAACAGACTGGAGTATGCCAAACTACATGCTGACGAGCCACAAAGCTTCTGGGAGAATGTCCTGTGGACAGATGAGACAAAAATTTAACTTTTTGCCAAGGCACATCAGCTCTATGTTCACAGACGGAAAAATGAAGCATATCTAGAAAAGAACACGGTCCCTACTGTGAAACATGGGGGAGGCTCGGTTATGTTCTGGGGCTGATTTGCTGCATCTGACACAGGGTGTCTTGAATCTGTGCAGGGTACAATGAAATCTCAAGACTATCAGGGGATTCTAGAGAGAAATGTGCTGGCCAGTGTCAGAAAGCATGGTCTCAGTCACAGGTCACGGGTCTTACAACAGGAAAATGACCCAAAACACACAGCTAAAAACACCCAAGAAGGGCTAAGAGGAAAACACTGGCCTTCTATGAGCCCTGATCTCAATCCTATTGAGCATCTTTGGAAGGAGCTGAAACGTGCTGTCTGGAAAAGGCGCCCTTCAAACCGGAAACAACTAGAACAGTTTGCTCATGAGGAGTGGGCCAAAATACCTGTTGAGAGGTGCAGAAGTCTCATTGACAGTTACAGGAATCATTTGATTGCAGTGATTGCCTCAAAAGGTTGTGCAACCAAATATTAAGTTGTGGGTACCATCATTTTTGTCCAGGCCTGTTTCATGCATTTGTTTTTTAAATAATTCCGTTGAAGCATGGATGAAAAGCAATGTCTGACTTTCATTGGTCAACATTTATATAATTTTATTTATTATTACTTTTGTCAGATTAAAGTTATTTCTGTGACCATTATGAGTTTTTCTTTGATTTAATGAAGGGTACCAACAATTTTGTCCACGTCTGTATTTGTATTATTTCCTGTAAACCACTTGCTTCTGGAGGCACCCTATATCCAGCTGCTTGAGGTCAAATTAAACATTAAATCACCTAAATGAAAAATATAATATCTCTTATAAAAATATTTACATCTCGATTTGTGAAAAAAGGAGCATTCAGCTAGAAAAGATAACTAAAACAACATCTGCTCGACATTACCGCGTTGGCTCACTCCACATGGTCAGTTGTGATTTATACTTAATGAAACATGATTTGGGGACTTTTGCTGTTACTCAAAACAGATCGCTCACACTTTTTTTCTCTGTCTCCCTAGTTTCCCGATCCCAGGTGTCTTCACGACGCCAAGAGGTGTTGATGGAGAACGTGACTCGGATGTCAGACCACTCTAATGTTCTCCAGCAGACTCTGGGTGAGGCGTCCACTCAGGCTGATCTTCTGGAAAACATCTGGAAACTGGAAAAAATCTTTCAGAACCACACCAACTGGCTGCAGAGGCTGGAGAACCGCATCAAGGTAAAGCATACAATCAAAGCATATAATATGTTACCTTATAATGTTCTCTGTTTTTGACCTTTTAGCATGGATCTTGGAGAAAGGGGTTATATAAGGGAACAGAATTGAATTGTTAGAGGGTTGATGGCCTTCAACGTTGTCTATGTGGTTAAATTGAGTTTATTCATCCATCACTGAGCTATAAAACCTGAACGAAGTATAACAACAAGTTATTGCTAAATTAAAATTGTAGTACTGTGAAAAAGTGTTGCTTGAATGGTACTAATATGCAGGTATGTAATTAGGTTCAGAGATTAAACATTTTTATTATATTCAGTCTGAAAAGATCCATTCATTCATTCATTCATTCATTCACCTACTGTACTATAAAGTAGTCCATCCAGTCATTCATCCATTCTTTGTGTCTTTATTCATTCATTCATTCATTTGTTTGTTTGTTCATTCATTCATTCATTAATTCATCTAACTAACAATTAGTCCGTACATCCATCCATCCATCCATTTATTCGTTCATCCATATTTTTTCTTTCTTTCTTTCTTTCTTTCTTTCTTTCTTTCTTTCTTTCTTTCTTTCTTTCTTTCTTTCTTTCTTTCTTTCTTTCTTTCTTTCTTTCTTTCTTTATTCATTCATTGTTTCTTAATTCATTCATCTATTCATCTAACTAACCATTAATCTGTCCATTCGTACATTTATTCACCCATCCATCCATGATTGTTTCATTAATCCATCCATTCATCCATTCATTCACCTATTCATTATTTCTCCTTTCACTCATTCATCAATCCAGTTTTTGTTTTTTAGGTTTCAAAATTTCCTTTGTAGGAATACCTATAATATTGAATATTTGCAATGAAATTCGATATTAAATGTGTCCATGGCCCTTTAGAATCAGCTGAGTCCTCCTCCCTGCAGGATCTGGAGGTCGAGCTGAGGAACATAGAGGCTAACTCCCTTCAGTCAGAAGGCTATCTGGTACAGCTGGATGATAGGTTGTCCTCATTCAGCAGCTCTGCTGGCAGGAACCTGACAGTCTTGAGCGTGGAGGTTGCCCGAACCTCCAGGTGGCTCCGTGACCACGACGTCCTCCTGAGGTAGACCTTCATATCACAAAAATGTGAAGGTTAGAAGGTTAAAGGGATTATATCATGCTATTTTAAAGCTTTCAACTTCTGGGGTAGACATATATATTATAAAATGTTACCGTTGGTGTTATACAGTATTAATTTGTCCTGAAATTTAGCTTGTATCCTGAAGTTAATGTTGGACCACGAAGTGAAACGGCTCGTTTCTCTATAAACCCCCCTCCTGCATCCCAACGCTACGCTCCACTCCGCTGCACAGCTGGGAGAAGATCAAACTGTGACAAATAGTGCTGAGCTTAATCTCAAACAGTGTTCTGACAAAGAATTTGAAAATCACGAAGTACGACAATGAAACTCTGTTATATTAAGGGCTCAGACGTTTGGTTTATTTTTTGAAAGAAAATGCAGTCAATAAAGCCTATTTCAGTTGATAAACTCCAAGCTTTAGACAGAGCCCAAACTAACATAGCTAAGTCCACTAAGCAAATGTTTCCAGCCCAGTATATAAAAAAACTTCTGGATGTTGTTTGCACCCATTTACTAAACATGCTACAGATCAATTAATTAACCACAAAAAGGCTGTTATAAGATTACATAAGCAACTTGATAAACGGCTAACCCGCATTAGCATGTAGCCACTTACTTCTCTGTCCATCAGGTGTCTTTGTTCTTTGATCCAGCAGCTGTTCTTCAGGAATTTAGAATAAAATCCAGTAATCCATGCAGCCAAAAACGGTGTTTTCACCGAGAATGTAAAAAATCCAACAAAAAAAGTGTTTTAAGCTGCTAAAAACTGAAGCAGCAATGAACTTTGAGAAGGAGGAAGGTGTTTTTGAACTCTATCACAGGTAAGCCGCTCTGCAGGGGCGGTGCAGACACCTCAACACCCCCTTGTTTTCAACCAGTGATGTCACTAATTGAACACTCAGTCGATTTCTAGGAGAGGGACGGCAGCTGCTCAGGGAACAGAATTCAGGAGGATTACTCCGACATGCGTGAATTAAGCCAAACACCTCTCTGGTGGGATTTTTATAATGAGAAAATTGCATTACCAGATGGTTGAAAACTCCAAAAACTTGATTTTGCATGATATAGGCCCTTTAAAGACTGGAATCTAAGCCATTTTTGGTCATGTTTCAGGGAGACAGCAGGACATTTGAATGGGTTCCGGGAGAAACTAGATGAAGTAAACTGGACTGTTGGAGCTGTTAATCATACCTTCACCAATGACATCAGCATTCATCACCTTAAAATACAAGACTTGCAGGTTGGCTACAATACAACATGATATTTTGTTAAAATTACTGCTGAAAGAGCCTTGGAGTTTTAACAGCCTTCCATTTTGCACTATTTCCGCTCAGATACAGATAAGCAACATAACAGAGGACACCAGCAGTTTATGGGTGACGCACATCCACACAGAGGCGCAGCTGAGGAACGAGATGGAGATCCTGAACACAATCACAGAGGACCTCCGTTTGAAGGACTGGGAGCACTCCATGACTATGAAGAACCTAACAATGCTAGAAGGTAAGCAAGTTGAGGTGAGAATGTAAGTCAGATTTGGAGGGAATAGAAAATAACTTAGATTTACTTAAAAACTGCAATACAATTTACTTTTAAGCCTGCTTTTAATTTGAAATACTGTTATGTATGTTACATCCTAAACATCTAGTTCTGTATTTACTGACTTCTAGTATAATATGGGGGTAAGTAACTTTATTTTCCTGTATTCTCTGAAAGTCAACGAAATTCAGTTCATCATCAGTAAATATGGTAATTTCAAACTCAGTTCTATTTTTCAGACCTCAACTGGATTACTAAAATGAGAGGAGAGCTGTCACTAAACATATTCACGTTAATTTAATATGCACTGTAACAGTGGTAAATATACCTTCAGAGGCCATTAAGTAATTTCTGCTAATGGTTGTTCTTCCAGTTCTTCGAACATATGAGTCATAGGATTTTCTTCTAACCCCCTGGTTTTTAGTAATAAAAAAATAATGACATAGGATAATGTATCATCTTGTTAATCAAATGCTGGATTATTATAATTTAAAGACCAGATGGCAAGCAAATGACTCTTATGTTGTCCAGATATATAATACCTTTGGATTATTAGTGTTGTAACTTGTTTTAGTCTGTCTATCGAGCACCCTAGAAACAAGAGTTATTACTATTAAAGAACGCTATTCATGACGTAACATGATAAATCTGTATATATATTGCTGTCTTTAATCTGTCTTGTACAGGAAAACATGAGCCAATCCCCAATAGCAATAGAGATGTAAAGCTTGCCATTATTGGGTCCTTTTTCAAATGCCCCCTTTTTTTCCTCAGTTCTCCCTAAAGGTTTTATTACAGTCTGCAGATTGACAAGGCCACAGAAGAAGTTTGCGTTTAGGTTGAGTAAACTATTCCTGTGATGTTTTGGATCAATATACTGCTAAAACACCCAATAAAAACCAAAGTTTTTAACAGAATGTCCTGATATTTTACAGAGTTCATGTTGCCATGCACCCCAAACAAGGCTTCTAAGTGTTTTTTATATTAAAACCAGGCTGAGAGAAAGAGTCTCAGACATTGTATTTGTCAAAATGGACTTCCAAAGTAAATGCTGGGCTTTGCATTACTAGAGCAGTGGTTACCACCCTCGGTTGGAGGGGGGTCCTCAAACGTTTTGTCTGTGCTGAGGTTGTGAGGTCGTCGCCACAATAGACAATTGTCTATATATGTATATATATGTCTGTGGAGATCCAAGCTTGCATTGGACACATCAAGGGGGACTACTGACAAGACTCTTTTCTTTTAAATCTTTTGCTTAAAACATAGGTGGAGCCATTTTAACTGCAATACAGATATTCACTGTTGGAGAGACAGCAACAGTGACTTCACCAGCAGCAGGACTTTATGAGATTTGCAAGACCCAGCTTTTATTTTGATAGTCCACTTCCGCTTATTGGTAAGGGAATTTGCATAGCTGCAAAAACGAAACTAAATATGTAGCTGACATCTTGTTAGCTAGCTACATACTTAGCTTCAACTAAATATGAACTAAATGTTTAGTTTAAAGCTAAATATGTAGCTAGCAAGATGCTGACTAAACATTTAATTATTCAGCTTTCTGTGATTTTTTAAATGGATTAATAAGAGGGTGAAAATAAGAAACCTCTTTTTCTCTTATGGCAGACTTAAAAAACTTTAATTATTGCTGTTATTTTTCACTGTTTAACTTTGAAATAAGCACCCCATAGATTTATTCTGATACTGCAATTAAAGTTGCGTCTAAGCGTTTTTACACATTTCAGGTGTGATGATAGATTTGTTTGATCGCGGATACAGGCGGCTGAAACGAGTTTCCTCTGTAGGGTGGCTGGGCTCTCCCTTAGAGATAGGGTGAGAAGCTCGGTCATCCGGAGGGGGCTCAGAGTAGAGTCGCTGCTCCTCCACATCGAGAGGAGCCAGTTGAGGTGGCTCGGGCATCTGGTCAAGATGCCTCCAGAACACCTCACCTCCCTGGTGAGGTGTTCTGGGCACGTCCCACCGGGAGGAGACCCAGGGGAAGACCCAGGACCCGCTGGAGGGATTATGTCTCCCAGCTGGCCTGGGAACGCCTCGGGATTCCTCCCGAGGAGCTGGCCCAAGTAGCCGGGGAGAGAGAAGTCTGGGCCTCTTTGCTTAGGCTACTGCCCCCGCGACCCGACCCCGGATAAGCGGAAGATGATGGATGGATGGATGGATGATAGATTTGTCTGGATTCGTGAAATCTAATCCAAATTAGTTTATAGTTTACTGCAAAAATAGACATTAATCCTTCCTTGCTTTTGTACAACTTAGGGTAAACATTTTTGGAGCATTGGAGCCTCTTCTACATCTATTTTTCCCCTATTACTAATGAAAAAGTGAGATGAGGTATGTGGCATTAACTATCGTCAACACAGAATCTCTTCAGACATCAATTGTGCAGAGATTTACATGCTACGTTTAGACATGGGCGTGTTATATGATTTTGCAGACTTTTATCCCACCAAAATCAGCCGAGTTAATCAAATCCTCTCACATGCAGACCTGTCCTGAAATAATCATGAAACACTGAGTAGTGCCTTGCATGCGTGAAAAGAGTGTCTGACTTTCTTTTTTTAGAATCTGAAAACATTAAGTCTCGTCTCTTATTAATAGCAGTCTGAAGGCCCTTAAGCGTTTGATTTGTGTTGCTGTTTAATGTAACATTTGCAAAAGCGGACACCTATAGAACATGATCATTTTAGCTCTGTGTTTAATAAATCGCTACGGGAAGTGACTGAGTTCTCCTAAAAGATCTCTTCCAGCAGCTCCTCTGGAATACAGCTGACTTCAAGCGACTCTTGCATGCAACTTAATTTTACATTTTGGAGTTACAGCCCTGGAGTATTAAGCAACCCTCTGTCTCCCTCCTCCAATTTCTTCAAACCTGATTACTCCAGATGCAGTGCATTTCTCATTGCCAGCGTAGCAAATGACTTTTCAGACTTGTACAAATCAAAAGGTATGCCATGATGTAATGCTGGCAGGGGACACAGCCCAAAGAAACGATAGCAACCAAACGGGACCCCTGAAGTTTGGGTCCGCGCCACATGTGGGTCCTTAGCCTGCAAACAATCGTGGGTTAAAATTAGAGCTATACCCAGAATGAAAACTCAAATCAGCTCTGTCATCAGTTTTAGCTCTGTGGCCACATTGATTGGTGATTAGCTCTGTGTCACCTGTGCCAAGAAAAGCTTTAAATCTCCATCCATGTTTACCCTCCTTTTTAACTCTCGCCATGACTGCTTTTGGTTTGTCTCTTCTTCTTCTTAATTATGCTGCTTAACTTTACTTTCATCCTGACTCACTTATGGTTACACATGTTATGTGTTGCTTTAATGATACAAAGCTGAAAGGTATCACTTCGATATCTTTGTTTTGATCAACACAAATCTTACAGCACTTAATTCAAATTCACATGACCTTGCGAAGGTTAAAAGTATCCGAGGATTTTTTTACACATCTTCATTTTGCTGTAACTATCCTTTTTTAATTTTTGTCCTATCTGACCTGGAAAGCTTCTCCACATGTTTCCTGTTTCCCTTTCATGGATTATGGAAAATTGCAAACAGGACTTGTTACTTTTGTAAGACGATGGCTTTCTTCTTGCTGCTCTTTCATAAAACCTAGACTTGCGGACTGTCTTGCTAATATTTGTGTTCTCCACACCTGAGCAGTGAAACTCTACAGTTCCTCAGCGTTACCAAGAGCTTCTTGGCTGCTTCTCCAAATTTTCTTCTTTTTGCCTGGTGTCTTTTTTCAGGTTTAAAATTGAGTGGCAAATAGTTCGCAATGCTACTCTACTTTGTGGTTGGATAGTTACTTAAAAGCATTAAAAATACATTAAGTGTATGCTTGTAACTTGATGAAATATAAAGCGGTTTAAATGGTATCTACTTTTGCAATTATTTCTGCTGGTCGAACCTCTATCTCTATTCAATTCAGTTAAATTCAAACTTACTTTATTAATTCCGAAAGAAAATTCAATTCTTGACAAAATGTTCTTCAAGGAGTTGCTGTTAATGCTGATGGTGTTGTGCTGGAAGGATCTGCTGTAGCAGTCTGTGTAACAGTTTGTCTAAAATGGCCTCTCACTGAAGACACTCTGCTGTTGTATAAAAATGTGTTCCATTAGTAGTTGGAACTAAGAGATTCTTGTTTCGTCCCAAATTTGACGTTCAATATGGCTGCACCTCACACCAACAGTAGTAGCTGTGGTGGAAGCATGTCTATTTTTCAAGAGTTTTTTTATAAGAATGTGTCTAAAATCAATGTAACATTTAGAGCCTGCAACTCTAAACTTAAAAGGGATGTTTGCATATGTAAAGTACTACAGTCTGTTGTCCAGGTGAACGCTGACATAATTACACTCACCCCCCACCTCTATATTCTTCTCCCATGATGTAAACAGTTTGTGACCAAACACAGTTCCTAAATGATAATCTCCTCTGTTTGTACTGGAACTGAGATGTGTACAGAATGAAAAACTGATGCCAGAATTGACCTGTGGCTCAATCTTTGCTACTGCTGGTAACTCTGAAAAACCAGCGCAGCTAATGGTGAGTTCTATTTACCTCGGAACTCGGAGCTGGGTTTGCTATCACGCCCGAGTAAACAGTGTTCCAGTAAATGTTTTCGGATGAGTTGGGATTCCAGTATGGCGACCCCCAGGTAGATGTAATCTACCTCTTACAAACATTGTTTTTAGGTTACTTTCCATACACAAACACTCATTTTATTTTGTTAAGATTAGAGTTGCAGGCTCTACATATAAGATGGATTTTAGACGCATTCTTACTAGTGTGTCTTGTAACATAGACATTTTTCCAGCACAGGTAGTGTTGTTGTGAGCAGCGGCCATATTGAAAGGAAAAGTTGGAGCAAAAAAAAAAAATCTCAGACTTTCCAAGTGGGAAGTCTGACTTCAGAGGGCGTTCCAGGTGATTCTTCCCACTCGGAAGTCAGAATTTCCGAGTACAAATAGAATGTGCCATAACTGCATGTTTACAATGAGAGTGGTTCATGCTGAAACAATTTCTTAAGAGACAATTTTTGGAGGGGACAACTGTGAATGTTCTCAAAGATCCTATAGAAATGTCGGCATAATGACATGGGGGGCTATGAACAACATTTCAAACTGGCTCATCCCTGCTTGGTTTTATGCAGTGATGCCGGTAACGCGTTACTTAGTAAAATGACCACTTTTCCAGTTACGACTAATCTAAGGCATCATTATTTCCATAACAATAATTAAATTAAAATTAATTGTCCAAGCCATCATGCTTTACTATTTTTGTAATTTTCCTAAGCAAAAAGATATATTTGATACACGGGGTCAAAGCAGTAGGAAAACAAGTAACAATTACAGTGAAGATGGTCTGAATTTCCTTCTACGCCACTGATGCTGTCTTTTTCTGTCGTGATTTGAAAATTTAACTGCTGATTATCTCCTCTGTGGTCGCCATGTTTGTTTTGTTTCTACTCTACAAATTCCGCACCATTTCCAGTCTGTATTCTGCCCCCTAGTGGAACTCTCCAGTAGTACGTGCAGTGCATAAGCCAGTTGCAGCCTGTTGCTTGCATTAACGCATTCCGGCGTTTTACTGTTAAAATGTACTTACAATAAAGTAAGTAATGGCAAAACCGGTTATTGTTTTTATATTGAGGCAATGGAGAGAGTCACTGGAAGCTGCTGAAAGTAACTTGTAATCTAACTTAATTATCTTTAAAAAAGTTATCAGTAAATTAACTAAGTTACTTTTTGGATGGAGTAATCAGTAGTGAGTAATCAGATTACAATTTCAAAGTAACTGTGGAAACCCTGGTTTTATGTGACCTGATTGCTAAGTTTATGCAAGACCACTGTCTTACATAAAAAACGTAGAATCTTTCTTCCCTAACTTTAATTTAATAGATTTTCTAGGCCTCAAGATACATTTTTACAAAAGAAACGCTTTTTATTTGTAAAACAGGGACATAATAGCCAGATGAACTCACTTGAATAAATGCTAGATGATTAATAGTTTTCATTTTTTTAGAGATGCAGAATGACCATCATGACACATCAGTTGCAATTAAGGAACATCTCAGTTCACTGCTCACCATAATTGTGGGCAATGCGGTTGGTAAACTGCACACCTTCAACAGGAAACTGGTTCCACCTAAAACATGACTTTGTAAATTAGGCATGAATTTATGCTCAATTACCTTCTCCAGATTTAAGCTTTTTTTCCAGATACTTGACATTAACTCTAGGTGATTATTGTTTTTGCTGTACATCAGGCTGAAGTTGATTAATACGTTCTGATATTCCAGTTTTGCCTTTTATGCTTTTCTTTAGCTTAAGTCCTCGTTATGACATTACTCTATCCTTGATATTTCCACATTGGTCTTGGTTCCACAGTTTTCATGAGGGTGAAAAAACAAGGGTGTACACACCGTCTGCCCTCTTTATACAGCCTTTATCATGGTCTCAGGAACCTGTTCATGCTAGTTACATGTGTACAGGTACAAAGCAGATCAAGACAGCTGCTGGCTGGTCTGTATTTGAAATTCATTCAGTTCCAGAAACCTGCAAATTACCGGTCTAAAAGATAACTAACTGCAGAAAAACAAGTCCTGAATTTCTGAGTATTCCCATAAGCTGTGCTGTGGTTGTTAAACATGTGGTTTTAATTGTGGCCAGACTTTTCTTCCTTGTTCTTTCGCTATTTGGCTTCTCTCCTCTCTTGGTCTCTCAACAAACGCTTAGACCGAATTTGTGGGCCAGTTTTCAGATCCAGTTTGACTTTCATTTACGAGCAATGTTTCTGTGTGTGCCTTTATCTATAAATAAATGCAATGACCTCTAGAGTGTAATCTTATGAATTCAATTATAATCAACACCAATTAAAATGTTTTCCTCTTTTTGAGAGACAAACCATATGTAATGCAATGAAAAAGTGGGAAAATGCCTATTTTATTATGTTCTTTATAATTATATTAGACAACTCTGTGTTTCCCTGTGATGTACTGTCGATCTTTCTCTGCCTCTAAACAATGAAGGGGCTGCATAGTGGTTCCATTCAGCAAAAATATCATGGGTTTGAATCCCAGCGTGAGATCTTTCTCCATGGTGATTGCATGTTCTCCCTGTCTAAGCTTGGATTCTCTCTGGGTACTCCAGCATCCTCCCACAATATAAAGACTGTTAGGTTAACTGGTTGCCTCTGAATTGTGCTCAAGCGTAAGTTTATGTGTGCATGGTTGCATGTTTGTCTGCATTTTTGGCTAAGCCCTCCAGGAAAAGCAGTCCCAAGTATGATGCTGTCATCACCATGCTTCACTATTGATTTGGTGGTCTTTTAACCATGTGTCATTTTGGAATGATGGCCAAAAGTTGATGTAATCGAACAAAAACACATTTTCCTGCTTGCTTTTGTAAGACTTGAAGTGTCTTTTTGCTAAATGACATTATGTTTAGCTTCAATGCCATGTTGGGTGGGGGGATTTACTGGGATGATGATCCCAGTGACAGAACATCCTCCCTGTCCTGTTATCAACTTTTTACTTTCATGGCAGATCGTCGCTTGTACTGAGCCAGGTTCTGCTGAAGGTTTCCTCCTGTTAAAGGGGAGTGTTTCCTCTCCCATGTCGCTACATGCTTGCTCAGTATGATGGATTGCTGAGAGAATTGCTGTGGTTGAAGTTTGCATCAAAGGGGCACAACTGCAAGTCTATGACTTCAGGCAATATGCCCTTAGATGAAAAACTTTTAAAATGATTGGAAAGTTTCTATGATTGCTTTGAAATTAGTTTTCCTATATGGTGCCTTGAGATGACATGAATCTGTATATAAATTAACTAGAATAAATTAAAATTGAATTTAATTAGTCTTTTATCTTTAATATTTTTAAGATTAAGGACACCTTAAGCCATGGCCTTGACTATGGGTGTTACACTCATTTGTATATCGGGCCACATGAAGATAATTCATTTCCTTTCCAGTTGTGGCAGGAAGTATTGCTTAAACTATATTTAACAAATTATTGAAATAATAGTAATATCTCTGTCTATGCATTCCGCAAGAACTTTTTTAAAGTCAAATAATACTGAATTTATTTTCACAAAGTAATTTAGGACCATTACAATAACACTGATTTGTTTTGAATGATAAAATAGTATTTAGCTACCCATAAATAGAATCTATTTTCTTTTAGATGTCAAAGGGCATTTTAGGCTTAGGCTGTTTTCAGTACGACCTGGAACGGGTAGGTTCTGTTTCCATTACCATCTCTAAAGAACTCTAGAGGGCAAGGACGTGGGTGGGCTCAGCTTAACAAAAGCTCTAGCAAAAAGCATCTCTGTTATGTTGTTGAGGATTTGATTTTTTGGAAAACAGAGATTTGTTTTACCTACTGTATGTACTACTTAGACTTTCATAGCTCAGAGTGAAGGCAATCTAGCCATCTTGTTTTACAAGGATACTTTGCAGCTTGTTTTTTGTTGGACATTAAATTCAAGTCAGCTCCAGGAAAGGATGATTGCAATAAAAGCAGGTTTGTGAAAATATTTTTTATCACTTGCAATTTCTTCTTACGAAAAAAAAAATCAGGTTGGAAAAATTGTATTAAAATCTGAAATCAGATTTGGTATTAAAAAAATCTGAGATTAAATTTTTAAGCCATATCGCCCAGTCCTACCTCCAAGTGTTTCTGTAAATATTCATCTTCTGTTCTGAACCTTTAATCCTGCAAAAATAAGAGGAGTTTGGCCCTCGTTTAATAATGTTAGCCAGGGGAAAAATAAATATAAGAAATAGTGCATTGAAAAATCTCAAATTAAAAGTAAGGTTCTGCCATTAAAATTGTGTTTTTGGTTTCATTTATTGAAATACAAAACCTGAAACAAACCTAAAGCTATTTAAAAATAAAATATAAATAATATTTTAAAAAACAAATATAGAATGGAAAGACGCCACAGCGTCCCGTTCAGTACCGTACTGGCACTAGTGGAAATGGGACATTAGGGTGATCACATCTCACCGTCAAAAATTCCTGCAGTTTCTTTGCTATCTCTGGAGGCCCTCCTGCTGCCCTCTTGCACAGTTTTCTTCTTGTGTTTTTATACATTTTGCAGGGACATCCAGTTCTTGGCAGCATCATTGTAACACATTCTCCTGATAATTACTGTCTTCTGTGTTCCATTATGGCAACAGAATAGAAGAAAAAAATATCCTCCTGACTGAAACCTTTGAACATTGAAATCAATCTGATGCTTTGAATCCACTCTGCACTGCTGAATTCTGTTTAGGGTCAAAGAGATGGACTTTAATGATAGTACACAGGTAAAAACTTCTATTTAAGCTAATATTAGCTGGTCAGGTAATTGAAATAGGTTCGCCACTGAACAGGCGTGTCCCCTTTTAGCGCTCTTAGGCTGTTTTCACACCAGGACCATTTAGTTCGACCTAACTGAGTTTTCGGTCCGAACACGGCACGGCTGGACTAGTGTGAACACGCCACTCGTATTCGTAGTCGACTTAACTCCCCCGGTCTGCCAGAGATGTGAGTCTCGGAGCGGCTTGTGTCGACCTGAAATGCGGCGCTAATGATGTGTGAACGCGCAGCAATTTTAGCTCGCCCTAAAGTCCAGATACTCCGCCCTTTCTTAACTAAACGGGTACCCGTAAGCAGATGTGCTGTAGAGATATCCATCCTCCCGCGCTGTTCCACGACAGATTCGTTGCATTCGTTGTCAGGATAGAATGCCTCGTTTTGAAATTTAACATATTCCTGATATTGAAACAGATAAAATATGTACAATGCCAAAAGCAGTATCAGGAGCAAACGGCGTTGCTGTTCATTCTCCATGGTTCACGTGTGTTCTGTTTACAACTCAGCCAGGCTTCTTTTCCTGTTGGGATAAGCGTCAACTTCCGTCTAGTTGCCATGGATATACAACGTTTAGCTCTGTAGAGCGACGACTTCGGTGCGATGACAAAAAGCATATGTGAAAGGAGCCGTACTTGTAGAAAATTGAAACAAATGTAAACTTTTTACTTCTAGAGCGGCGCCTGGCTCGACCCAAATACGTGTGAAAGCAGCCTTAGATGCAGTGTTAAAACAACATTACATTAACAGGAGTAATTGGAGGCTCTAATGTAGATTTTTCATTTTTACGGGAACGAACGATATGATATAAACCCTTGAAAATCAGTGAAGTCAGTTTTGGTGTAGCTTGGTAGCGGTAACTGGTCCATGACCAATCAGGCCATAATTATAATTGTTTATTCTCTGGTAGCCGCTACATCCATAAATGATGTAATTAGCTATTATAGAGGACGGCAATGTTAAGTTCTTTACTTTTTTGTGCAGGACCCCCTGGCCCGAAGGGTGAAAAGGGTGACAATGGAGAAAGGGGCATTCCTGGCTTTCCTGGGCTCAGTGGCCTACGAGGTGAGTATTGTCAAAGTTTATGTTAAATATAGAGAGATATTGGTGTACATCAGGGGTTTTACATCAGGGGTTTTCACAGTTGTGTGTTTCACCTCGCTACGCTTAGCCTTTGTTATTCAACCCCATACACCTTGATTGAGTCATTATGTGAGTGGGGGAGAAAGCTGTTCTTATGCCTAATTCAGGGGTGCCCAAACTTTTTCCTTCAGAGGTCCAAAATAAAACCCTGTCAGAGAGTTGCAAGCCAAATATAGTTTTAAAAAAATTACGCAAAATACAAATACTAATAGTTAAGATAAGTACTTTCATTTATTAAACTTTTATTTAACCTTCACTTCTGTGTAAATAACATTAAACAAAATATGACAAATAAGTCATATATAGCCACTTAGAAATCATATCTGAACTTCAGTATCTGACTGATTTATTATTGATGTCAGTGAAAAAAAGATTCTCCCTCCCGGCATTTTTTTAATTGTGTGTGTGCTACTGATAATGGCGCTCCATGCTGATAATAGCTGCTTAAGCTTGCAGTCTGTGTGGTGATGACACACAAATTTACAGTACATTTTGTAAATTGAATAGATTATGATTATTTGTTCTTATAAAGCGTGCTAATGTGAATAGTGCACAAATCTACCCTGCATGCCCCTTGTGGTTGCTTATATTTTACGTTAAACAAAATAAAGTTAATGTCTAATCAGAGTAAATTTTTAATAAGATCTAAGGGCATCACCCTGTCGGTCAAATTAAACAGCTTATGGGACCAACTTTAGGCACTCCTGGCCTAGTTTATACTTCTTCGTCTGAGGAGCTGTGGGGACACGCAGTGCCACAAATTCTTTCACAGTTGAAAAAAGTACGAAAATAATACACCTGAAGATTGTAGTCTTGATTCATGCTTTCTAGATTTTCTTTGTATGAATAAAAAAAATTCAGCAACTTATCAGTTTTTAATCATAAATTTAAGCTTAGACTACTTTTAGACAAAGCAGCTGTGAAATAATTTAAAGGTTTAAATCAGAGCTTGTGTGTAGGAGGTCTGGATGTGGTCTTGATGTTGAAATCGGGTTTGCTGCTTAGTAGGCATTCCCCTATTCCCCTATTAGTAGTAGAAAAAAACTGGTAGAAAACTTCCCACTCACATACATTTTTTCAATATATTTGTATAGTTAGGATGGTTAAAACATTTTTGCAACACATCTACCCTGTTAATAGTTTTGAGTCATTTTAATTTGCAAATCTGTAAACATTCATTGTAAATGACACATTTTTGAATTATGAGTATTTAAAAAAAAGGATTCATGATTGAAAAGCGGGACTGCTGGAGGTTTAAAGAACAGTTACAAGTTTCCTAAGGGTTTCCTCTGGTTTTTCTGTCATTACATTGAGACTCTTTTCTAATGTAGTGAGTGGAAAGAATAATTTGTCATCTACATATATTAAGAAAACAACGTTCCAGACTTTGGGTGGGGAATTATTTTCAGACAGGGCCACCGAGATTGATAATCCATCTTCCTCTTTATATTAAAACACAGCATAAATCTTCATCTATGAGGAATCTCGAGCTCAGAGCCATGTTATTTTTTTTTCTCTTTGCAAAAGACCACATTTATATCTATATATAAATAACAACTGTATGAACCCAGATGTTCTGGCACTCTCTCTCTGGCTTGGTACCTTTTGAATGATCAGGCCTGCAGGCAGCCTGCTGTCATCTTCGATCCAACACTTTCCTAACATTTCCAAGAAACCTTGTTGTTGTTTTTTTAGGGGATCCCTGATCTGCTGTTGTGGTTCCAGGAAATGTTGCAACAGCAAACAGAAAAAATATTAATGTATTTGGTGGAAAAAGGAGACCTATTTAAAATACAATTATATTTTCATGTTTTTTTAACTTCAGGTTGTTGTGAATTTTCTGAAATCAGTACAAAATCACAATTTGATACTGTCTGTAGTCAGCAATAAATTAAAGTAGTTTAGCATCTGTTACTGTTCAGAGTTAGAGCCTATGGAGTTTTAGACTTAAACCAGATCTAGAAACCTTGTAAAATACTGCAGACATGCAACCCTAATCATCTTTTGAGCTAACCCTTGATCCACAGGGATGTTTGTCACTTAACCCAACCAGACACATCACTGCAGGCCAGTCTTATCTTAACAAAATAGTTTTAAGATCATCTGATTAAACTGAGCTGACGGCTTTACACAAAGCAGCTGTATATAAATTATGGACACGTTTAGAATTGCAGCCATTTTGGAGAGGTGTTTTTTTTATTCCCTTTAAAAGTTTAACTTCTGCAGTTTTATTACCAACATGTTAGAGTCTAACATGTTGGTAATTTCTTCTTTGTCAGGATTTGTGGTTGGTGACCGTCTAACAGTTAGACGGTCACCAACCACAAATCCTGACAAAGAAGAAAGTTTTATTTATCTCTGCGTTTTGTTGGTGTTTTGTGACTGAGAAATTATAATTACATTGGAACAAAGAAGAGAAGTAGTAAACGCAAAAAAAGACGTCCGTCCGGTGATGAATATGAACATTAAAACTGTATAATGCTTCACAATTTAAATGACCCATATCTTGTCAACAAGCCGAAGTTGTGTTTAGAGTAGTTTATCCTCATCAAAAACATTGTTTGTGTATCCCTTTAAAGCGTTTTTCTTTTTTGTCTCCTTGCTTATGGTTTGACTCAATCTTTGGTCATTTACAATCATCGTTTACTGTAAAATCGACTATGTACTGTAGCATTTATGATCAAATACAGAAATAGCACAAAAATTAGGGGGTCTTTGACAGTACCACAACTAAACAAGGAGCAGAAGACAAAAACACAGCAGTCTCCTGCTCAGACTTGATTTCTGTATTCAGTGTTGGGGAGTAACGTAATACATGTACCATCGTTACGTATTTAGAATACTATTTATGAGTAACTGTATTCCATTATAGTTACTATTATTAAACATGGTATTCAGAATACAGTTATTTTTGTGATACAATTGGAATACTTGTACTTTCATCACTTCAACCAAAGCTTTTAAAGCACTACCATGTAACTCTTGCTCTCGGGTTCCCCCTACAGTTGGGAAAAAGGTGTTGTCTTCTACTGTCGTAAAATCTGTTATGGTTACACCAGGGGATTCACGTGCATTGACAAGCGATACCCTCAAACGTTGCAGATTTTCACGTCTTGGGCAGCCTTAGTTGCTTGTCAAATGTCTTCATCCCAGGTATATTGTTGTATATGTCAGCATGTCATATATACGGCGGCGTATGTATAATACTTACTAGTCCAAGAGAATGATGGCCAGGTCCGCATCGGTCGAGCACCCCTCATCCTCCTTTAGCTCACGCCAGCGAGTAAACGCTCGACCAATATTGATTCTCGTCCGGCCCTTTAGTTTGTCACTCTCTCTTTTTCTTTTTAGAGTCTCCTCCGACTTCACCTTCTTCGGTTTGGTTGCTACTTCAGATATTTACAACTTGCTCACTCACGCACGGTAGCAGTCGGCAACTACATGCTTGTTGGGCTCACGTGGGTTGCGGAAGTGAGCTGTGCCGTAAAGCAGCAGTTGAGTTTTGTAGTTCTTTTTGTGCACAGGTAGCTACCCACACCCGAAGTTACATAGTGCCAGTGAAAGTGATACAGACCCCGTCAGGCTATGGCATGCGTGTCACTCAACCTATTGTAAGTCGATGTATCATCACAAGGGTATTGGAAATATAATATTAATGTTGAAAAACTACATAGTGTTGCTTAAAGTTGAAGAGATTTGAAGTCGGAAAAACTCTCTGTATGAACAGTTTCTTGTCCTCCAAGCTATCGCTTCAGCAGGAGGAAATAACCACAACAACCTGTGGTTGGCATGACACCGCGCCACGTGACTAGTCGTATCGGTCACAGAAGTGCTCCATGGTTGCAAGATGCACTGATTACAGTGTCCAGATCTGAGGTTCATGGGAATTGTTTTTTCTTTATTTATCGTTTTAGTTACCTTTACTCTGTCTGCGCATCTGCACCAAATGGTGAAGGAAGCGAATAATCTGTGAAAGTATGCTTTTTCGGGGGGTTGCGTGGTGTTGTGGTTAGAACGGGCGACCCTTGTGTGGAGGCCTCAGTCCTCGATGCGGCTGTCTCAAGTCCCATCCTGGGCGACCCTTGCTCCATGTCCTCCACCACTTCTCTCCCCCCTCAAAATCTGTCCTCTGTCAAATAAAGGCCACCTCGGCCCAAAAAAACCTTTAAAAAAAATTATGTTTTGTCTATCAATACCTCTGTTTATGATTAACTATAAAATTGCTTGGGGGTACAAATTACTTTACCTCCACTGTGTGGTAGAAAATGAGGAGACTGTTTAGCACAGTCCCTGGCAGGGATTTTGGTTGGCAAATGGGATGTATTTTAATATCGCTCCCTCCCACATAAGAAACCAGAAGTGTAGCCTACATGAAACGTGATGGCGTCAGATAGAAGGTAAGAAGGAGCATTGGACAAACATGCATTACAGTTGCAATGTTTTGATGAAATTGCAAGACGCATAATTTGTGTTAATAGTTGTGACCGCAACAATATGAAATCGTGAAGCCACTGCAGTACAGTCTAATTATGACCTAATTCAATACATTCAGGTCCAGATTCAAATCTAGACAGTGAAGATAAGTCCAACTACAATCAAATTTGACACGGTCATAGTCAATAAAGTATAAAATAGCCGTTTAATAAAAGATGCATGTCCAGTAAAGCCAGAAAATTGCTCATTGCAACCATGGAGAGGGTTTTTGACAACTTTGTTTAATTAGAATCAGGCCTAAGTTTGCCTTCCATTTGTCTCCACAAAGGCCAGGAATCAAGAAGGGAGATGGCTGGTTCATGCATGATACAATCCGAAAGAAAAGATATGTTTTGATTCATTCACCTTTTATGGCCTTACTGTTATAGAAGGAGCTGCCTTTCAAAGCGCAGTGGGTTTGTACGGAAGTGCCTTGACCTTAAATGTGTTGTTCCCAGCCGTGCAGGCTGTTTCCCTTCCTGCGAACTCGGATCGAGACAGTTTGTTTACATATCTCACCAGACACCGTTATGTTCTTCCACTTGAATCAAAGCCAAAGAGTCTTTCAGGACATCCAGCCTCTTTTTCTCTTGTGAATTATCCAGTTGTACCGACCTGAGGAGCCCTAAGAACACTTTTGCTCTGGATCCAAACTGTGATTGATAGCACTTTCTTAGCGGGTTGTTGAATCGTGTTGAGTTATATGACATCATTCATCATCGGTTTTATTGTGCCTTTTAGACCGCAAAGCTTTTAGTCTAATTATTACGCACATTTTGGAGCAGTCACAACTGTGCAATCCGAGTGAATCAGAGCACAGTAAGTTTCAGAATTACAACACTCAGGATACTCAGCCTTCAAGGACTGCGCGTGTCTTTACTTCACTGGGCTTCGCCGACAGGGCCATTTTCTGAGCCATTTCAGGAACCGACTGAGTACCAGTCATGGGGTATTTACTTGGAAATGGTCCCAGTAGAGACACTGGGTGGGGAGTTGTGGTTAACTGATGCTGATTGGTTGTAATTCAGAGGGACATGAGCAAGCGTCTCCAAAGCGTCTCGGATTTGTAAAATAGAATAATTTGCTGGCGAATAAGTTTATAACAGCTAACAGAATCACAGTAACCACCCCTGCTTCTTACACATCAATCTCTTGTTATTCTCTGCTGCTTTTGGTGCCTTTTAACGCTGATCGGTGACGCAACTCACTACCAAAACAGTTGTGATATGCTGAGGTCTTAGCAAATTCATGAAATGACCATCAGATTGACCCCTATAGATGAACGTCCGGTAAAATTACCATGACGTTCTGATACTGGAAACGCGCCTAATGATATTTGAATATGATTAAGCTGGCTTCAAAGCTGTAATTAATTATTACCAAACTAATTTAGAGATAAAAGTTCTTAGATTTTGCTAGTTTAGAGAGGAAAAATTTGAAAGAAATTGCAAAAAAATAAAAATACTTTTCAAATCCTCCATAAAAACTATAGGCTGGAGGGCCTTGGAAACATGTTCTTTAGGTTTTAATTTCCTTTTTTTTCACATGGATTTGTGGAAATTAGTGTTTTACGTTTTGTTTTTTTTGTTATATTTTACTAATTTTGTGTTTTAAAAAACATATTTTTTATGTAATGTTTTCTTTCCTCTGAATTGCCCTGTAGGAGAAACTGCATCCTTAAAATGTAATGTGTTTACAGCTTTGTATTTGTGTTCTTGTTCTAGGCCAAACAGGAGAGAAGGGAATGCAAGGCCCCCAGGGTATCCAAGGACCCCATGGGGTTGATGGTCCACGGGGGGAGAAGGGTGAACCTGGACCAGGCGGGCCAAAAGGTACAAAAATCCAATCTCCATGATCTACTGGTGTTTACTTGGGTCTGAGAGTAACTGGCTCCGGGTGTTTTTGTTCTAGCAGGGCAAGGTAGTTCATACTAAGACCTCCGATTTGACCTTTCACACACTTTTTACTGCCTTTGCCTTTACTTTTTGCTTTTTTGCAAAAGGCCGGATATATGAAATGCATCGTTTTCAATGAGATCAGGTCTCACGCCCTGTCATCTAAATGTAGTGTCCTTTGAACCCACAAATTCAAACAAAAATGGTGACGTTATCATATAAAGTGCCCCTAAGAGAGCCTTCATTCGTCTGTACTGTGGGTTCTGGTGTCTCTCATCTTCTTTTGGATGATAAGTCTTAAATTTTTTATTGCATTTTTGGCCAGGTTGCTAGCCAGTCGATCAAAGTGATACTATGATCATTATAGCAAACAGACACATATATACGCATTTTATTTTTATATCTGCTTACTTTAATGTAGATAATTGTGCTATGTTGTAGTGTATATTGTATGCATTGTATGTTTTTACTTATTTTATTTATGCAATGTGCTATGCTTTATATTATATTTATTGTATGTTTTTATCTATTTTATTAATGCAACCTGTTGGCCAGGTCATGTCTGTAAATAAGAAATGGTTGTCAAACAGCTTACCTGGATAAATAAAGGTTTAAGACCAAGACAGGCAGATATTGAATCCATTCAAGTGGATGGATTCTTTCATTAGCATGTTATTCCGCTCTACAGAAGCCTGGTAAAAAGTAACATTCATGTGATTCAGGTGTGCTGGAGATGGGATGTATCTAAACATTGCATCAGAGAAGCACTGAAAAGCTGGAGTTGGGAACCATGTTTTAGTTCTCATTAGCTCATGTAAGACAATGCAGAAACAACTTAACACAACAAAAGCCACAGTTGTGTCCCGTGTCCTGGAAAATGCTGTGTGTGGCGATGGCTGAACTTTGACTCCAGCTACCGAGCATACCTGTTGAATCGCCCCTAAACTCCTGAACAGGCTTGCCTCACAATCCTATCTTCCACTCTTTTTCCTTCCACTAAACTTTCCATTTATATGCGTAGATACAGCAGTTTCTGACTGTCTGTTGGACGTCTATAAAGTAAACTCTTATTTATAGTGCTTATTTTATTTTTATTAGTCTTGTGTAATATTCTAATTTTCAGAGAAAGTCCATTTTGGATTTCCATTAGCTGTAAGCTGTAACATTTAAAATCTTTGCATTAGTAAAGATATTTCTATTGGATCTTTATAATACCAGTTCCACTTTTTGAAGTGAATTAGTGAAATGAAAAAAGGAACTACTGAGCTCATGTAATTTTGCTGTTAAGAACTTGTAAGGTGACTGAAAAAAACAACTATTAACACTATTATCCTATATGTCACACTGTAATGCAGCCTTATAAAGTTTGCTGCCTGCTCCTAACTTTGCCTTCAATCGTGACCAAAACTGCATTTGCAGTAAATGTACCAAACTTTTTAAAATCCAGGAACTTAAGTGCAGCACTGTTTTTTAAAGCTGCAGGTTACTAAGTTAACTATGGAAAAGAAATACCTGAAGGATCAATTGGTAACCCAGATGAAGCTGCTTCTCATCAGCAGTTAAACTCAGCATATATTTGGTTTGCAAACAAACAAGCTATCAAGAAAACCATAAAGCCTCGCCAGCCTATGCACACCAATTCATTTTCCAAATTGAACCTGTTCAGTTCAGTTCAATTTTTTTACATTTCTTTATATTGGATGCTTTTTTGCATGTATATAATTTGACACATTTGCAAAGTTATTAACACATTTTTGTAAAAATATTTTTTAGGACTTTACGACTTATTTCTCTGCATAGGTATGAGACTACAGGAGCTACCTTAGATTAGCTACAGCTACTACATTCGGAAAAAATATAAATGTATCTCTTTCCTTCACATATTTAAATACTCCCAGCTGAAATTTGGAAACATGTTTGTCCTACAAATGATTTATTTGTCTTCTCTAAAAACCCTCGGAGCACAGCTCTCAAATGGCTCTGTGAAATAAAAATAAAACTTAATCCGGGTTTAACAGACACTAGCAGGTGGAACCGTTATCTGTTTATGTTCAGTGTTGGAAACTACTTTTTTCAAAACCCACATAATTTTTATTGCATAATAACAGCTGTTCCTACAAATCCAATCTCGTATTCAGTGCAAATGTAACAATGCAAGGCAAACCAAAAACATATCATCTTAAATTTCCTGTTTTATGCAGTTTAACTTTTTTCCAATATCAGATCATTATTAGGTGCCCAATTTACCACAAAAAACATTACACACAATGTGAAAAGAAATTAAAAAAATGTTTTTTTACAAATAAAATTGTGAATTACATTTCCTGACAGAAGGAACAGTGTCTGTTTTATAAACTTTCTCTAGCTGGCTCCTCTAATACTATTGTGAGTCCAGGATGGGTAATGATGTTTCTACAAAATTTATAGCATTTATTGCTTACCAAACAGCTGAATTTAATCGTATTTTCTGTTTCAATATATTCATGGTCTGCTTTTCATAGTTTTTCTGGCGAAGTGCTTTCACATGCACATTTATCCAAGTTTAAATCATCTAATCAAATAATTTGACTACAGTGAAGCATTCCTGCTGCACCTTATGTGTCTCCTAATTTTCCCCCTTGGCTCTTGTGTCTTTTTGTCAAATCTGTAAAGCCCTGGCTGTTGAGTTTATCTTAAATCCAAGATGACTGGCTTAGCTGTTCAAATGATAAGGTTTCCCACAGACAGAACCGTGATTGTAGTGTTTGTGTTTTTTAGGCAACAACTGGCAGCCAATGCTGGTTTGGTTGAAATGTTGAATATTCACTCTCACAGTTCCTCAAGATCTCTGAAAAACGTCCATGTTTTTAGTCATGGCCCAGCAATGAGTATAATCTTCAGCCTTCGCCTTTTTGCATTATTTCCCACCTCCTGGAAAGACAGGACAGCGCTCACCTACATTCCTTTATGTGTTTATCTGCTGCAAAAGACATCTGGAAGGTCTCCTAAACATCTTTGACAATCATTGGCTGAAGATTCCTTAAAGAGGAGCAGAGAGAAAAAAATTTGCATTTTGGTACCCTCTTTTGAAAAATTATGTTTTATGGTAATTGATCTTATTGGTTGTTATAATCTGGGCTAGTGGGAGCATGTATATATTAAGTAGAAGAGGCCCCATGATTGAGCCTTGGGTTAGACATCTGACAGGAGGGATGTTTTAACTATTTGAATCAGATCAGAAATAATGACAGGGAAAACTTTTTTTTTTAGAAAAGCTGTGGGTAATAAAAAGGCAGCAAGAGGAGGATCTAAAATTCTTAATGATTTCAACAAGGTGTATCTGGTTTAACTAATGGAATACAGACATTTTCTCTACATTGGTGTTTATTTGGGTGGCCCTGGTAGTGGGTTCTGTCTATACTGGAGTATAGACTGAACAACTGATTGTTAGAATCTTTTCAGTAGAGAAGCTGGCAAATTAATTGCAGGCCCTGGTGGAGTTTAGTTCAGGAGCTACTGTCATTGGAAGATTAGTTAAACTTGGTTTATGCTTGACGTATGTACACTCCACACGGAAATGAGATGTGTGGATTCGGCCGAGACACCTTCTAGCAGCGTTTATACTTTTTGCAGCTTGTCCCTGCTGTGAGCCAATATTCTAAAAGACTGAAGAGGGCAGCGTAGGGCATGCACACAACACTACACAAAGGAAGTAGAAATCACTGCTGTTTACAACATGGCGACACGAAAAAAAGAGAAGGAACTTTTACTGCTGTTAGGAAAAAAGGCAAGGCAATTTTATTTGTATAGCACACTTTCAGCACAAGGCAATTCAAGGTGCTTTACATGATTCAGTGATAATGAAACCACATGATTACAAACAAAACATATAAGTTAAACAGTAACCAATCAGTAAGAAAAGATCATGTAAGGAACAAATTTATGAAATTAAAACAGATTAAAACAGATAAAAAACAATCGGGTAAAAAAAAAGGGGGTCAGAAAGCACAATTTAAGATTCAAATGCAGCTCTGAATAGTAGAGTTTTTTTCTTTGATTTAAAAGAGCCTAGCGATTCAGCGTTTTTGCATTCGTCTGGAAGTTTATTCCACATTTATGGAGCATAGAAAGATGAAAAAGGACATGGTTCACTCATCCATTAAACAAGACAAAACGTTTTTTCACTGCATCCTCGTCTCTCCCGAGTGTGATAGCAATTTCTCTCCAAGAATTGTGAACAATATTTTGATCACAGTGATCTCTGTGGGCCGAATCATAAAGATGTCTTTATTTACGAACCTCCGCCAGTAGGAGTTCTTGCCTTTCCACCATGTTTTTCCGTGCGGGACCATTCGCGTTGTTAGAAAATTTCCTAGGTGCGTGGTGTGGAAATTTGGGTCTTCCTAGAGGCCGTGTAATTAAGTAATTTGACCGCGTGAAACCCTGCGAACCTCGCGGATGTGTCAAGCATAAACCAAGCTTTAGTCTCGCAACTGCTGCAAACAAAGTCTGCACATTATTAATATTTCTGTTAATTATTTCAGAACAGAACAATTCCCTTGCCACTTTTAAAGTTAAATACCATATTTTTAGCCCGTCTTTGTAGATCTCATAGTAAACCTGGAGTTTCGTTTTCCGCCTTTTTCTTTCGGCTCGTCGAAAATCCCTTTTTTCACTATGTACCAATCGATCCCGCTTCCACTACTACTATTTCTACTTTAACTTGCAATTGTATCGATAATGTCTCAGATTTTCGTGAGGAAGTTATCCTGCAGCTTGTTTATAGAGGTGGAATTTGGGAATGAGGATGGTGTTTCAACTGAACTGTCCCCTAAAAAACGCTGTTTTACAGTGGTCTCATTGTGACTCGAATGTTTGGTAGAGATGGAGCTTTCAAAGAAAACACACAGCTGGTCAGATAGCGTAGTATCAACTACAGAGATGTTAGAGATATTTAAACCTTTGCTAAAATTAAGTCTAGAGTGTGTCCTCGATTGTGTGTTGACTGTTTGACATGCTGGGTAAGGCCAAACGGTGTCACTAGGGCCTGATTTATCAATGGGTTGGGCTTGTTAAAACCCGCACTGTTAAGTGTAGAACAAACAGGACTCAAAAATGCAGACCACAAGCAAAACTCAGTTCAGAAAAAAGGTTTTATTTACTCCGATGAGAGAACTAACCCAAAGTCCAGACAAACTCCAAAATCTAGTCCTCTGCACTTTATGGGGGGAACTCTCTGTATCCAGTGGAGAGGCTGCAGGACAGAGCTAGAACCAGGCAGAATGGGGAGAAATCCAGGGGAGGACGTCAGGAGGGGAGCAGGCAGAGCAGGTTAGCAGTTGAAGTCTCACATGAACTCACTGAGGTTGGATAACGAACTGGCAGTGGCTGCAGTGAAGAGCTGGGCTTAAATACTCAAGGTAATGAATAACAGGCTGCAGGTGTGGAGATAATAGTTTGAGCCTGCCTGGCCTGCTCACACTCAAGGGGGAAACCCTAACACGCACAGCGACACAAAAACAGGCTCTGGCTGATATATCAACACTGCACAGAGAGCATTGAGCCTGTTAAACCCGCAGCAAGATGCATGCAATCCATTTAGTGCTTTTCCCCTTGACAAACTTGTTTGCGCCAGCTATTTTAGCGTCTATTTTTAGTACTTCTGAAAATCAGTTCTTAATTTTACGCTACCACATTCAACATAAGTTTATTATTGACAAACGAAAAATGTCCGTCCCACACAATATAACCTAAGAGTAATGAAGCCCCTAATGGCCAGACAGTTATGTAAATATTTAGCTGTTTTTCCCCCAAAGACGCATCATAACTCACTGCGCTCTCATCACGTCTCCACCTGGTGAAGAAGGGCTGAGCTCACCTGATCCTAGTGGATCCTCATCAGTTTCTCACTATGTGGATAACCTTCCTTGAATCTAATTAATAAAATGTAGTAATCATATGCAATACCACAATGATAATTGGCATTATATATGACATTTGAAGAACCAAATTCAGACATGCTGCAGTTTTAATCAGTCTAACTCTGCAATACGATATGTGCCTGCAGCAGAGAGTAGCGCATGTACACCACATGAATTACATTTATTACTGACAAATGAAAAACAGAATTCACAGCATTCTAGCCTAATAATATTTAATTTTGTAACAGCCAAAGAACTGATACATATGTCGTCGTCGCCCTCCTTTATTTCTGCCAAAGACGCATCGTGGATCCATGCCCATATTCCTCCTCTCTCTAGCCCTAGTGCAGCTCATATTAGCAGCCGCGAACTCCTCATTTGAGTAGTGCTACTTGTGACTGTTAAGAATTGCTCACGCAATCTTAGTAAATCACCTGCAAGTTAAGGACAAGCCACTCGCGCATTTTTTTAGCGCCGCATGGAATTTTGCGGTCATTATCAGGAATCTTCATAAATCAGGCCCTTTATGTTTTTGCTTGTCTATCTTCTTGGATGTCAATATGGATATTTAAGTCGCCCACAATGATTAGTCAGTCATACTCAATACATATTACAGACAGAAGGACGTTAAAATCATTGAAAAAATCAGAGCTGGGTTTTGGTGGTTTATATAATGTTAGAAATAAAGCTTTGCTTGAATCCTTTATGGCTAAAGAAGTCAAAAGAGTCAAATGTCCCCAGGGGCACTTTTCTAAAAGTTATTGAGTCATGAAAAATCGTGGCAATGCCACCACCTCTTCTATGTTTCCTGCTCTCGCTTAGAAAATTGCATCAGTGCAGATGTTTCATTATTCACATTTAACCAGGTTCTTGTAACCTTGGCTGGCTGCCAGGGTTCCGTGGTGATTCAGGGAGCCGAGAGCTGCAAATCTGTTATTCAGGGGAATTCCAGGAGAGTGGTGGACTTTGTTATGTTTGTTCCTTCTTGGAGCAGGTGTCGAGGAGCTTTTTTTTAGAACTGGCCAGTTTTTTTAATAGTTTGAGTTTCCATTTGGGTCCAGATTCCACGCATCGGTGATGGGATAGTGTTGTTCTGCTTCTGAGTGAGACTGGACCAAATGCGCATGGGACTTCCCGGTTCTTGTTTCTTCCGTGTCACTGGTAGTCTTGTCTCATTTCCATATCCAGCGTTAATTTCCAGGTGCATTTCCAGAAGGTGTTATTTTGCTTCCATGCTCAGTAGCTGTTTTTCTAATGCTTCCTGTCTCAGGAGCAGTTTATCAAAGTTTTCGTCTGAGTAAAACGGCGTGTTGTTAATCCACAGTCTTTCACAGGTCCTTCAGAAGTAATTCACAAAAGAAAAGTGATCCAGTCTAATAGCCTAATTCCAGAGGCTGGGCACATAAATTGATTAAGAGGAAAACTAAAAACAGAATCTAAAGGGGGGGAATTAAGCAAAAATAAGGCAAAAATCTGAGAGATCAGGAGTGCTCAGATAAAACTGCTCCTCCTTCAGCTGTCAGAAAGAGTAGTGGTTACAGAAGCGCTCTAAAGCCTCCGTGATTCTAGCATGTTGTGTCACCTCCTGGACAAAAGTTGCATTGAGTAGGGGTGTCCAAGTCAGAGATTATGCTCAGAGCTTTCATGGGATTATTAGTAAAATTGAAAATGTCTGCACGTCTGCACTAAGTCATCAGGGGTGTAAATTGTAATCCGTCAAAGTGACTGACGGCTTTGAGATATTGCCATCCCCATTTTAGAAAACCGTTCATAGACAACAATATATTTGGTTAACATAATTCCTGGTGCTGTCACAAAAAGATGCTGTTTTCTTGCTTTTACCTGGAACAGCTGACTCATTTCACAGTTAGAGGCTTGAATCAAAAAGTCTAGTGTTTGTGAGCCGTCACACACAGAGCTCCCAAAGAGACATCACATTTCACCAGCAGCTGTCCTTTGCTTCTGCTGCTTATTTTCTGTAGTGTGACGTGTCAGAATAAGAGGAAATGAGCAATTTCGCAAATCCTAACCACATGTTGCAATCAGTGACCCCAATCTTGTTATTGTTTGGTCGAAAAAAATGAAAGAAAACGTGGAAAGACTAGCTTCAGTAGAATGATCATCCTGGCTGAGACAACATGAAGATGTCGCCTAAAAAAAATGATTTGGGACTACATCATTTGACTGAATATTAAACGAAAATATCAAGATCCATTAAATGAACCCTTTCTGTTCTTTCTTCTAGCTAGAATGATGAGTAGAATCAAACGTGTCTGGATTTCTTTTGTTATTAACTCCATACTTCAGTCAAAATTGTGTGTTTATTTGTAGTTTTGTAATTTTTCAGAACATTCAGAAATGAAAGTACAGAATTGTACTTTTAGGGGTACAATGTCTTTTCACAGGGGTGGTACCATCAAAGCTACCAATTTCTACACTTAACTGTAGGTAACTAATTGCCAACCTATCATTATTGACTTGAAATGATTGGCACATCACCTGACCACGATGTAGCCGTTAGTGGTCTTCTAAAACATTTTTTTTTTCAGTTTCCAAATACTGTATTTTTGCCGACATAACAAAATGTATCTTGCCAAAATAAATCCCTAAACAGAAAGATTTTTGTAAAATCTGTTATGACAGATGTACTTTCAAAGACTGTGACTCCAGTACCAAACAAGGATAAGTGAATCAGGTATGGATTCCTTAAACAATAAAATCCTAATCAATTTAGACCATGTAAAGAATAATTGGTAGGAAACAACTACGAAGTGATTGCTAACTAGTTATCCAGTTTAGGGTGCATTCACAGCTTTGCTTTAATCAAACTCTTATTGCATTTGTGCAGAAAGTGTGCTTGGTTTAAGGAAGTGTGAATATGCAATCAAACTCTGATAAAGACCAAAAAAGTGAATTATTGTCTTGGTTTGGTTGAAATGAGACCTGCGATTAAGTTATATGTTTATATCAAGCGGGCTGGATGACGCTACAAGAGCAGGAAGTGGACTATAGTGCAGGGTATTCTGGGTAAAAACAATCGTGCAAGAACAGTTCTTCCCCATTCTCTGCTCTTGTTCAGCCCATTGCTGCAACATTTCTGTCTGGAACATTTGCCAAAGAGATAAGATCAGTCCTAAAACCACAAAAATCTAATGCCACTCCATGATGTGTGCATGTCATGAAGAGGAAGTCTTCCTGTGTTCGGTGCTTCTTGGTGCAGCGCCACCACAGGCGAGGAGGTAAACATGAATCTCAGAATGTTCGGTTCTTTTGACCAGCTAAAAAAAACAGCAAATTTGGTCCCCAATTGAACCAAGTCTACCGGACTATAAGGTGTGGAAACAACCTAAAAAATAATAAATTGGATTAAAAAGTAATTTAGATACCACTATATTAAACTGATGAGGAAGACTGGTTCTGATCTGGGGACTACTGTGGAACAACTGAAGATAATGATACAAAGAAGGATTCTTTATAAAATCAAGAAAATATGGACAACCCTGGCCTTCACCTTCATCAGATTACGTATCATACAACAACAGAGTGTCTTCAGTTAGAGGCTCCTGTAGTTTCACTGCAATACAGACTGCTACAGGAGGTCCTTCCTACAACAACATCTTGAAGAGACTTACAGTAACTAATAATATGAGTTACAACATCTAATTTCCTTCTGGGAACAATACAATATTTTTGAATTGAATTTAAAAAGCACATCACTTTACTAAGCAATTTAGTGGAATATTTTAGTTTCACTTTATCATTCTTAGCAGATAACACTATTTATTTTTAGTTTTTTTAATTATTTATTTATTATTTCTATTTCTATTTTAATTATTTTTTTATTAGTTGAGCCATTTTGTTGTGTGTTTTGTTTTATTTTTATGATACCCACAGTACCCAAATGGTTACAATAACTTACCTTCATTTTCCCATTTAATGTTCCATTTCTAGTATGGTTTGGGCACGCCATGAAGCCACCATGGCCACTCCTTTCAATTCTCTAAACATCCAAACATCTCCATGACATGTAATGGAAGGCTACTTTGTTTTTTAAACACCCCAAAAGACCTCCTGAAACTCTGAAAAATACGACCCAAGCTTTATCTATATTATAAAGGGGGGTTAACGTAGAACAACACTACAATAATTTAGTTTTGTGCTGTTTCTACAGAATCCTCTTCTTTGTTTAAATTAACAAAAAGTTTGGTTATATTAGCAACACCACTGGCAGCATTTTCTGCATAAATACAGTACATGCATTTTTTCAAATGCTGATATGAGCATGTATTGGTATCACCCTGATACTGCTCAATTTTACACATTCAATAGATAATTAGTCCAAGTTAACAATTTAGAAGCTATGACAACATGTTCATTTCAGGGATTTTATCCATTGCCATCTTTCTGGATCACCAAAATACAATCTGACTTTGTTGATCTTAAATCCAATTCCTCACTGTATTTTGTGGCTCAGCAGTTGCTTATAGAGTGTTTGTGTTTTCCCTGCTATATAATTTAGTTGGTAAGGATGTGGTCAAAATGTATCCAGCCCTGACAACCCTGCACGTCACAGCCAGGGTGTGGCAACATGGTTGTACCAAACACGGCCCATAAAACATGGGTGGCGAGGCTGAGGGCCACCTCTGCTGACACCTACACTGCAGCCATATGATTTAAAAGAAAATCAATTTAAAGCTGGGATAAAGGCCCAGTTTTAGCTAATCCCCGGTATAGCCTGATGGCAGAAACAGACGTTGTGGTTTTAAGAGCTAGCAACAACTGGAGGTATGCCCTTGCCAATTTGGCTAAGAATTTTATTTTTTCAAATAAAAACAAACGAGAAATGGGTTGTATCCAGGCTGTTGATTGCAGGGACATTTGTGGGTAAATGTGTCATATGTTCACTAGAACCACAATGAAGGTTATTTTTCCTCTGCTGATTTGGTGGTTTTACACTTTTTAAGCTATAGATCAACATTCAAACTCTAATATTACAATATAATGCTCTGACAGACATCTTCTGGTTTCTCTTTTCTGGTAAACCTCTATAGAGACAGATTAAACACATTTGTAACCCTCTAATTTCTATGTTTTAATGCATGCTTTTGCAATTACAGGGGTGCTTATTTAAAAGGGTTCTGGTAAAAATATATCAAAGAACTTCAATGGGAGGAAGTGGGTGTGAGATAAAGAAAATACTTTAGAAAATTAACCTTTAACGATCTCTCGAAAAACTGAGGTATTTTATTTCTCTTTGAGTTGCTGTAGTTTTCGTCACTGCATAGCAGATTTAAAGAGTTTTATGGGATTTTAATCTGATAAATAGGTGCTATGTTGCTCAAACTTCATTGGCTCTTATGCACTATATAAGTGTCTGTTGCTTTGGGTTAATTAATTTGGTAAAGCCATTTAAAGAATCATTTTGGGTTTTTGCAGGTGACAGAGGAGATCGCGGCTTCAAAGGGGAAAAAGGTGATCGAGGAGACAGAGGAGAAAAAACAGGTGAGAATCAATTAAAAACATTTTAAATAGTAAGAAAATGTCTCTTGTCTCTGTCACACTTGATCAGTTTATTTATGTGGCAACAATTCAAAACGAATAATTTCACAGGGCACTTTACCAAAGAATCAATATAATTCATGCAAATCACATTCAGACCTAATTATACAGAGTCCAGTTCAATCCAAATTACAGTAGGAGTTGTAATGCAATTTGGATTACAGTACAAAGACCAGATAACAGGACATTCTGGGTGTGAATTGTAATCTGTCAAAATGATGGACGGCCTTTAGATTTTTTTTGCCGTCATTTAAAAAAAGCTTTCAAATACGGAAAATATTTGGGTAAAGCAACCCCTTGTGTGTGAATAAACAATAGGGATGGTGACTGATAGGTATTCTTTCACAACGTAATGTAAACACCTCACGAGATGTTTGAGGGACGTGTAAAGAAACTGAGAGAGAAGGTGGAGTCAGAGAGGGAGCCCCTTTATACCTTTTTTGGTGAACATGCACGCAACGGGCAATCTTTGTGTACCACTATTTACTAAATACTTCAATTCAATTCAGTTTATTCATATAGCGACAATTCACAACACATCATCTTAAGGCACTTAACTAGTCATTTTAGTTCAGTCATACATAGCTTATACGCCAGTCTGTCTAAAAATTTTCTATATAATTATTTGCTATCTGATCCAGAATATCACCATATTTCATTTTCTCCTAATACAGCACCGACTCCCACTATGCCTTCCACCCATTATACACACAGCGCTAAGAACTCCGTAACTATGCATCAAAATATTGCTGCACAGTTCACAAATAGCTACGTTTCTAAAAATTAAAAAAAAATTGCAGCTTTGTGCTGGCAAATATTGTTGTTCTTGAACTGAAGTTGAACCTATCCAAGGAGTTTTTTATAACTATAACCTACGACAGAATATCTTCAAGGTTATAGTGACTTAGATCATCGGCGCCATGGACAGCGGTTTGCTTTGTCTTGCATGTGAACGGCAGAAGAGATAAGAAACCTGATCCATTAACAGCTATGTGGGGAAATTAACAAGACATAACTGCCTGCATTTACCAGCAGCTACAAAACACTTTTAGTCATGAGCTCTTGATATAGGTATGCAAAAACAATATGGAAGGTTTTTGCATTTTTCCCCTTTGTATTTGGTTAGCGTTATATCTCCTAATTTCTACATATTTATGTATTTGTAGGCAAACTCATGGCCACAACTTAACTCTCTTGTTCCCTCACAATAGTAATACAATGCCATAAATTAGTATAGCGCGCTATACTAATTTATGGCATTGCAATATGGAAATCTTTATTAATACTTTTACTTTTATGCAGTTCCTGTTACAGTATAGGAAGTTAAAAAAACTTTTATAGAAGAGGTTTAAATTTCTAATCACATTCATTGAAATATTTTTTGATAAATATGAAACATTCCTCTCGGAAATAAGGTCAGTATACATAGCTTCTCTCTTTAAGCAGAATTTAAGAGATGCATCATCTGTCTCTCAATATTCATTAATTTTGAAAGAGTATAAAATAAAGATTCCAATCAAGAATAAACTGTTTAATTTTGAAGCAAATAATGACAAATTCACTGCCTATAATATATATATAAGCAGTTTCATGCACTTTTTAGAAAGTCAAGCTCAAGTTAGGTGATAAATTATGTGTTTTAGAATCTCCAGCATCTACATGGGCCCTATCCAGATGTTCACTCAGTTAAACAAAGTTTGCAGCAATAATCTGTCATAATGTTTACATTGCTTCAGTAATGACTAGTCTCTGCGGTTTTGTTATTTCATTTACCGGAGCAATAATGAAGTTTCAGGCGTATGGAAAGAAAAATGGGGGATGAGTGACTAAATTCTGTAAATTAAATATAAGGGGGAATGGGTTTGCTTAGAGACTTAAGCTATTTTGTGTTCAAATTTTCACTTACTGTGGAAAAAAAAGCTACTTAAAAGGCTGTTTTGGATTATATTTCCCTCTAAATTAGAATATTGTTGAGGAATAAATGGACTACACAAAAGAGCTAGGTTCACTCACGTCTTTATGCTAATTCCATCTGAATAACTGTAAGCCAGAACACATACTATAATAACACATACAATATTTGTGCCAAAAATCCATACATTACTTAAATAAAAACATCCTGTTGTCTGGTTGTGAGTGGAGCCTCCTGGTGGTCCGCCAAACATCGTAATTTTATTTGTTATACCTCAAATAGCCGGTTATATGTAGCATGTCATACAGTTACTGGAATAGTCTCTACAGTGTTCTGCATTATGAATAAATTCTTCCTCTGCTTCATTCCAACAGGATTTTATTAAACCTTTCATGCTACTTGTCCTAAATCCTGCTAACATAGTCTTGCTATATAAGTTCATTAGTTTATGTTTTAGTTCCTATTTCTTGTGTTCTGCTCTACTTATTGACTTGATCCACTTAGATTAGTCTGAGTCTTTTTTTAACATTAACTTCTCCGAAAATTCCTGAAGCCATGCTGTATTCGTCACTTTTTAAATATGAAGATATTATGAGATTAATAAAGACTTATCTCATCTTATCTTAAATAGGTATACAAACAAAGACTCTATATCATTTTTTGTTCCACACTGTTTTGATTATTTTGGGCATCTTCTGGGGAGTTGACATTTCTTGCAATACCTTTTGATTTTGGTATTGGTGTGAAAAATTCGGAAAAAGGAGCAAACGAATGCCTGGATGAGGACCCAAGTTTATCTATCAGTCACTCACAGTGGGAAGGATGTTATGGCAAGTTTAAAACACCTTCTTAGGGTCACAAAGTCTCAGTGACAACCATTGTTTTAATGCTTTTGTACACATCTTTATCTGAGATGCCAATAACGGGACAGGAACACAGGTACGGCACGCTCCTAAATGGAAGGAAAGCTGCAAAATTGATGACCATAATATGACATGCAAACATTCCAGTCTGTGCAAAAACTGATGGGTTTTTTAAATCTGTTTTTCTTTTCAATTCTCTGAAATTTTAATGGAGATTATGATGGACTGCATGTTTTAATGGATACCATTTGAGAACTATTAAGCACGTGCAGATGCAACAAAAACATCCTCTATCTGGATGTAGAGGAGGGTCTGTTTTTTCCCCTTTCTTCCTTCAGATATTATTTTCTGTATTACATCATTACAGCTGTTCTGCACTTCCTGCGTGTGCCATGGGGCGGTGCTCACGTCAGAAAGTCTTGATCTTTTTGCCGCATAAACCGTCAATTATCACTTCTTTCCTCACATCTTTAACAAGACGCGCATGTTTGAGGTTTCACAAAAAGAAAAATGGTCTGAGTCTGCATGCTGTAGGCAGTAACAAATATCGAGTAACAGCCTTATGCATTTTTCTGTCACAACTCTCATATGGGAGACTTATTATTAGTAGCTTGACTTGGATCTTTTTACACTTCAAAGCATGAATTTTTTTACCTGGGGAAGTACTTGAGTGTATTCACATGTGTTGGATGTTAATATAAAATAGGCCTGTTTCACAGAACATTATGTCACTGGATGGATCAAATACTATAGAGCTGTTGAAAGCCTCAACAATTTGAAACAAGATATTTTTTAAATCTGCTGCTCAAATTTCAATGTTTACAGCAGTTCTGTTGAGTTGAATAGAGTAAGTAAAATTGGTTTTAAATTCTCCAACAACTGTGCTTTGAGTGGTTTATTACCATTTTTATTACCTTTATATTATTTCCATTCCATTGTTTATACTCCTTTTCACAATAAAGAGATATTGTTACATGGCTATTTTAGTTTCTAACCAGTTTTTGAAAGATTAAGACAAATGAAAGCATATCTTAACTTTGGAGACAAAGCAATAAATGTAATGTATGTATTTTTGCTGCAATATGATGCAAAAAGAACCGATATGTTTTTGTAATGTCTTCTTGAAAATAGTGAGCCATTTTGCCATTCTGTTTAATTGAAGAAGTTTTTTAGAAAGTTAAAAAGCTGTGAGCACTTTGCTTTTCATTTTTTCTCAGAGCAAGTTATTATTCATGTCAACCTCAATAACTGATGTATTCCACAAGTTGAGTTTAGGCAAAAAGTGTATTATCGCTGAAACTTCAGCATAAACCTTAAGTGGGTTAAACGTGTACTGTAGATTGATACTAATTATTTCGCTATCAAGCTAAACTTGATAGCGAAATATTAGCCATATTAATATGCCAATAAGCAAGAAGTGTGCTATAAAAACAAATGTTTGGTCTCGCGATCTTCTCCTGCTGGTGCAGTCACTGTTGCTGGAAATCCATTGGTAAACCTCTGTGTTACCATTACAACAGCTCATCCTGTTTTTAGGCTGAAATGTTGGACATGTAAGAGGGAACATAAACAATGACTAAAAAGTGATATTGACAACATTCAGTCTCACCAGCAGTTTAAATTAAGGGTTAGCTAAATATTTCCTTTTCAAACTAAATATTAAATTTAGTTAAAACACAGAGCAAATATTGTGCAAGCAAGATGCAAACTAAATACTTCAGTGCTTCAAACTAATTAGCTTGCTAACTAAATATTTAATTTTAAATTTATTAATGGAGGCCTTTAAAATGGATGCAAATACGACTGATGAATGAATGCACATTTTGTTCTCTTAAGACAGGTTAGATTACCAAAATACTGTATATTTTTGACTGTTTAACTTCACAAATTACTCTTTTTTTAATTTTTAAATGATAAACTTTTAAATTCTTGGCTAAGTTCAATTACCATTATCTGATTTTTATCTGTCTGTTATTTATATATCTTAGTGAGTTGTGCAGCTGTGTTTTGTGCAAAATATGACATTTTCTTGTGGATGACTTGTAAAATTGCAATATGTGCCATGTATATTTTTTGTTGAACCTCTTGGTTTTCCCTAAAAATCTAATTTCCCTCCACAATGATATTCAAGAGAAAGTGAAACTCTATGTGTCTGCTGCAGTTTACTATTTTTGTCACATGACATGCTCACATCAACCTCTTCTCTAAGTTCTGAAAATAACAATGAGTCATATCAAAACAGAGAATGACTATTATATTTTACATTGTTAAAATAATTAGCTGCATTTGTTGTTCTGCAATTTTTCAGCTTGGCTTGCTGTCACTCAAGACATGTTACTTACTGTAGCATGTTTATTATTTTCCCCTTACTGTAACCGAAACAATACTAGCTATATTTATTTAGCACAGTCTCTCAAAAGTATATGTGCTCATTTTAAAAATTGCAGCTTTTTATGATGTAAAGAAAAAAGTAGACAATTACACATAATTTCAGCACCTTTTCCACTTTTAATGGGACACATGCCTGCACAATTTAAAAGAAAAGTAAGTTATATTAGAAGAAAGAAAATAAGAATATTTTTTTGTTTTTTTAGTCTATAACACATTTTACCACAAATTTCTGAGAGATTATAACTAGGACTAGATGTTGAATTCTCTCTCAACACTGCTCCAGACATAAGGAGAAAACTGGCGACTGAGAGCACAACTAATACTAAGCAGAAATCCCTGCAGCTCCTTCAGTGCTTCCTCTTGACAGCCTCCAAGAAAATGTCAGTCTTAACGTTTCATCTTTTCATCAAGAGAAATGTTTATTTTTTTGTAATATCCCAATTATCCCAGTTATTTTCCAGTCATTGGCTGCTGCCTTCTATGTGTGAGTCTCTTGACTGATAGAAACAAATCACTTGCTTTTGTCGATTGAATCACACGGAATAAATGTCTCATAGATTCAAGAAGTTATGATCTATGGCTTGTCAAAGTCTAACTTTTTCCATTACAGAAATCATATATTTAAACAGGCATACACTTTTGAGAGCTTTTATATCCAAATATAATTTCTATAATTTAGGTTAGCCTATAAAATTTTCCTATTCCAATGCATAGCTTTTAAACATGTTCTTGAAACAATTGCTGCACCAGTCAATGCGGAGGAAGTAGTATTTTCCTAAAGCTCCAGAATGGTAACCTTGTTATTGTTTTGTTACTCAACTATAGAAATAAAGCTCTGTTGTATATTAAGCTCTTACATATTGGCATATACAGTAGGTGAGCACATGGTTATCATTTCATGATCTATGAATTTCCATGAAATTCCCCAGAGGCTTATTGGATTACTTGAAAGAGACCTGTATGAGTGCGTTCGATTTTCAGAATAAAGTTAACAAACATTAGAGATGGAGTCTGATGTCCAATATTTCTCTTTGAAAGGGGTCTCCCCCTGTGTGTGTAACAAAACACTTATGTTTGTGCTTTCAATTCCAGGCCTTTTCAAACTGTGGGATTTTTCCCTGACAGTTGACATATCACAGAAGAGATGCTGTCTAGCAGATTGATAACTGATCTCATGGGACTGGTATTGTGAAGGGTGGATTTAATGTTTAACAGACAGTTTGAATTGCAAAGCTCTGCAGCTATACAGGGATCATAAGACAATTTCAGATTTCTAATACTAGTCTGGAGTTCTTTATGGAGTGTACGTTTATAGTAGCGTCATTGATTAAATTTTTACTCGATTTATGTAACCTGGTACTAAATCTAGACTGGTTTATTGACATTCACCATAGAATCTATTTAGAATCGCCTAAAAGTTCAGCTGTAAAGCAGAAAAAAGTTGTCAAATGTGCCATTAAAAGCAGCCTTGATAACCTGAATGGATAGAAGATGCAATGAAAATGAAAACATGGTAGACATGATTTTTATGAACAGATGGAGGTAGTTAGCTGTTCTCCTGAAGCCATTCAGTCTCGTCCAGTCCAAACTCCTTCAGCATGCCAGATAAACATTAGTAATATGCGATTCCTGCATGCTCTGGCATTATTCTGGTTCTGCTTGCTGCAGCTCGCCGGGCCTCTGGGGCTTAAAAAGCTTTGGACGGCCGTCAACACTTGGAGCTCGCTCAGCTGGTTTTTCCTGAGCAGAAACATTTTACATCCCATGAAATCCCTCGTTATTCAGACTTGAGCGGAAAAGTTGTGAAGCTTGTCGTGTCTAAATTAGGCAACTCTCGTGTTTTACGGTGTTTTATTTGGTCTTCAAACTGAACGTGTGTGCTGTTGGTCTGTGGACGCAGGGTAAATTAGAAAGGAGATTTTTGTTTTTGTTTTGTATAATTGCTTTGAGAAGTATTTATTTTTTAAGATTAAATCTCTGAGGTCTGTTTTCCATCATGGCTATTGTAAATGTTATGGCCAACTGGTTTTATGTTCATTCTATCATGTTTTGTTTTTTGTATATTTTGCTGATGTATTCTGGCTCTGGATGTTTTACTTTTGTGCTTTTTGTTTTATACCTTTTATCCTTCTGATTTCAGTCTATTTTTCTGTTGTTTTAGTCCCTGGTGCATGTTATTTTACTATAAACCTCCTACAGCTATTTTAGGCAGCATTTGTAGCTTATAGTAAACAGTCTTTTGAAACTACTGAACACAACATAGTTGTGATACATAAAAAAAATATATATTTTTTTGTAATATCTAACATGAACCATCTTGGTTTAGCTTCTTTTTTATTCAAATATTTGTTTTGTTAATTCAAATACCACCTCTCTCCACCCAACTAGAAGACAAATTCTGGGGAAAACAATCTGCAGAAAGAGGAAAAATATGAAAAATGTAGGAGATCCATAAGCGTAAATAAAATCCTTCCTGGATTTAAATGGGATTTCACCAGCAGGCGGAAAATCCGGCTTTAAGTGTGAAGAAAAAACGGTGCAGTTGTTTTCTTAATAACATGCAAATATGATAAATATTTTTATAGCTCAAGAGTTTCATTGTACAGAAATTCTAAAGAAAAAAGCCACTTCTAGCTGAAATCCTCAAGCCAAATTCAAAGCATAATTTAGTCCATTTTATTGACGTCAGTTCTCATGTTCATGTGAACATGAACAATAAAACCAGAAAAATAATGATTAAAAATAAAAGTGTTTTACATCATTCATTCATTCATTCATATTCTTTATTAGAGTGTCATGCACAGAGTTTGTGCCCTGCCCACATAGACTTATAAGACACTGACATTACAGATGAGAAGATGACCATATACCCTTATAAACAATATCATCACATCTTGGGATAGAGTGTACTCTGCCTTAAAGTCCAAGCTTTCTCCACAAATGCCGCCACACTAAACCAGTCTTTAAAAAAAAACAAGCAGCCCAACATTTCCCCTTCAGACAACCAAAATAAATCAGGATTCTTACATTGAATCTTTTCAAACAGAACATTTCTCAAATCATTATACAAAGGACAATGAAACATAAAATGAAATTCATCCTCAACCAAACTTAAATCACAGAAAGCACAAAGCCGATCTTCCTCAGGAACCCCTCCATAACGACCCACCTCCACCTCCAAGGGCAGCACTCCTGCTCTGAGCTGTGCACACAGGGATCTCTGTCTCCTTTTTAAATGACAAATCACATAGGGCTCTGTGGAAAAACAGTCTTTGAACTGCACATACGTTCTTAGTTTAGGTTTGTTTAACATTTCAAACTCTCGTTGCTTTTTATAAATGTTAAATAATATTTCTTTGATAATGGGTATTTTAAATTGTAAATTATTCTGAAACAATGTTTGTAAATTTATTTTATATGATATCTCATGAACATCCTTAGTCCAGGGTTGGCCGTTGGCTTTATCCCAGTTAAAGACTTTCCTGGTAAGTCTATAGTCAGGTAGGCCCACCAGGCAGTTCCACAATCTTATCACTTCAACCCTTTTCCTCATCACACAAGGCTCCCAACCCATGTCTCCCTCTACAGCTACCTTAGGGGTGAACCTGTGAACACCGAGAAAACAACGTAAAACTCTATGCTGAACGGAGTTACACTCAGGACCCTCCATGAATCCCCATACCCCAGCAGCATAAATACACCCCAGGTGCAACCATAGAATCATACAACCGCGTAAATATAGGGAAACTCAACTCAGGACATACCTTCATCTTATTAATCACCGACCCCAATGACCTTCCAGCAGATATCCCTAAAACTCTCCTGCCCACAGTGAACCTCATATTTTTCTTGAAAAACAAAGCCAAGGTATTTATATGTCGTAGAAGAGCTCAGCAATGTTTGACCAAAATGGAATGCATAACCACTTTAGCAGGTAGACGGCTTTCTGAAATGCACAATTTGTGTTTTCTCTGAATTAATAGTGAGTCTCCATTTGGTACACCAATCATTCATAATATTCAACATTTTTTGCAACTCAATTTGTTTATCTGCAATCAGCACATTATCGTCAGCGTATAAGAGAATACTAAGATTAAGGTCTTCAGTAGTTATTAGTAGATTTGCCATTTTAATTTCTTGAGCCAAATCATTAACATAAAGAGCAAATAACGTTGGACAGAGAACATCTCCTTGTTTTACCCCAAACGGATAAGATATAGATAAAGAAGTAATAAGTCCCTCTTAGAAGTAATATTTAAATAAGCATTTTACTGTTACGGTTTCCACAGGAAACAGGATGTTTGAGCTTTCACGGTTTCTGTAGTCCCCCTTTGTACGAGCAGAGTGCGCTGCATTAGGGCCAGGAACAACGTTGCAATGAGCATATGTCCAGCTTTGTTTTTATTAGGGCTAAACCATTTTGGAAAATAATCTAATTGTGATTTTTTTCTTCCGTACTGCAATTGCGATTTAATTTGCAAATATTCTTTATGGGGCTTTTCTCATGTATTTTTTAACTAATGCAAGCAAGAAAATCAACATGTGTTATTATAAACAATGTCTGATTTTTTTATACATAAATTATTCTATTCCATAGGCTACACTCATTTTAAGATAGAGGCGAGTAAAGCATGGCTGAATATAAACAAGATTATTTTTCTACTTAAATAACCACATTCAATGTGATTTTCCTGCAGAGCTCAGCCGGTAAGCCCCTCCCCAGGCTGGCTACAATGTTTTCCCTCCTGCGGTTATCTGGTGGCTGGTATTTTAGCCATGCAACTCTCATATATGGTGGTGTGATGTTTTTTAGGTGTTGATAAAGGTTCGTAGTGAACATCATGAGGTAGCAACATAATAATCTGTATAATCCCTGGTGTTGTGCAGATTCATTGTTTTTAAAGCCAATATAATTCCCCATGTACTATTCATCTTTGGTACCAAATGTTGAGCTGCGATGGCTTCTGTCAGCTATAGCAGGTTAAAGCTCACTGTTTCCTTCACTCCCTGATTTGTTTGAGCTGCTCACAAGTCAAGTGACTTTCCCAGATCTCATGCTCATGACCAGTTAAATTGCAGCCTTTGCAATTAGAAAATCTGTTTTTGTCATATTGCGATATTATTAAACATGCAATAAAATGTTCAGCCCTAGTTTTGATTCAAATTTCAAGAATCAATTTGATTCCGATTCCTAATTCAATTTAATCTATTCTAATTTGATATTAATATAGGTCAGTACTAATAAAAATGTTTTTTTTTAGCTGTTACCTTAATTATCTGCCCAAAATTCAATGAGGTAACACTGTGTGAGTAACAGTTCACCAGGGTAAAGTAATTTAACCCTTTCAGACCTAATCCTTAAAATGGTCGTCCAGACTTTTTCTTTCTATTTTAGCTTTAAAAAAAACAAAATATGTTAACAATTAAAATGATTTTTGGTCTTGTGACTCAAAATCGATTTTTTTTTTTAAAACAGCACTTTAAGCACACATCTTTTTTGCTGCCTGGCAGTGCAAAGCTGCAGGGGGTAACGTGCACTCACTGGTCACTTTGTTAGGCACGCCTGTCCAACTGCTCGTTAAGGCACATTTCTAATCAGTCAATCATGTACACATGGTCAAGACGATCTGCTGCGTTTAAAAGCGAGCATCAGAAGGGGGATGAAAGGTGATTTAAGTAAGTTTGAACGTGGCATGGTTGCTGGTGCCAGACGGGCTGGTCTGAGTATTTCTGAAACTGCTGGGTTTTTACACACAACCATCTCTAGGGTTTACAAAGAATGGTCCAAAAAAGGGAAAATTTTCAGTGAATGGCAGTTCTGTGGGTGAAAATGCCTTGTTAATGCCAGAGGTCAGAGGAGAATTGCCAGACTGGTTTGAGCTGAGGAAGAATATCTAAACACACAACACATCAAACCTTGAGGCAGATGGGCTACAGCAAGGCAAGGCAAGGCAACTTTATTTATGTAGCACTCTTTAAACACGAGGTAATTCAAGGTGCTTCACATGATTACAGAAATGTTGAAAGGAATTAATAAAAACATTTAACAACAACAATAATAAACACAAAAGTAATCAATAAAACATTCCACAGTGACTGCAGCAGAAGACCACACCGGGTGCCACTCCTGTCTGCTAAGAACGGGAACTGAAGCTACAATTTACACAGACTCCCCAAAATTAGACAACATCCGTCCATTTTCTAAACCGCTTAATCCTCAATGGGCCGTGGGGGGGCTGGTGCCTATCTCCAGCAGTCAATAGGCGAGACGCGGGGTACACCCTGGACAGGTTGTCAGTCCATCGCAGGGCAACACAGAGACAGACAGGACAAACAACCATGCGTCACACACTCACACCTAAGGACAATTTAGAGACCAATTAACCTGACAGTCGTGTTTTTGGACTGTGGGAGGGGGCCGGAGTAGCCGGAGGGAACCCACACATGCACCGGGAGAAAATACAAACTCCATGTAGAAAGGCCTTGGCTGGGATACCAAACCACAACCTTCTTGCTGCAAGGTAACAGTGCTAAGCACTGCGCCACCATGCAGCACTTAATTAGACAATGGAAGGTTGGAAATGTGTTGCCTGGTCTGACGGGTCTCAATTTCTGCTGCAACCCTCGGATGGTAGGGTCAGAAGTTGGTGTAAACAACATGAAAGCGTGGATCCATCCTGCCTTGTATCAACGGTTCAGGCTGCTGGTGGTGGTTTAAAGGTGTGGGGGACATTTTCTTGGCACACGTTCGGCCCCTTTGGGCCCGATTGATCATCTTTGGAACTCCAAAGCCTGCCTGAGTATTGTTGCTGCTCATGTCCATCCCTTTATGACCAACATGTACCCATCTTCTGATGGCTACTTCCAGCAGGATAATGCACCATGTCATAAAGCTCCAAACATCTCAGACTAGTTTGTTGAACATGACTAGTTCGCTGTACTCAAATGGCCTCCACAGTCACCAGATCTCAATCCAATAGAGCACCTTTGGGATGTGTGGTCGAACGGGAGATTCTCATCATGGATGTGCAGCCGACAAATCTGCAGCAGCTGCCGTTGCCATCATGTCAATATGGACCAAAATCTCTGAGGAGTGTTTCCAGGATCCAGTACTAGTAAGGTGTACTTAAAGTGGCCAGGGAGGGCATAAACGGGAAACAGAGACTGACATAACTCCCGAAAAAGTCCCTGTATAACGAAGGGTAACATTTTTAACATGCTCATACTGTGTATTTATGCATGCTGGCCGTAGTTGCTGTTTGTCTGTGGCTCAGTTTCTATTGTAAAAAGAAATTTTCCAAAGTGGGCTTCGTCGGTGACGTTAGTTTATATGTGGCTGTTTGGGAGCTGCAGAATGAGGGCAAAAAACCGCCCCATGGTGTTTAAATACACAACCACCTACCTGATAAAAATTCACAGTTATGTTAAAAATGAACGGCTGGGGACAGCTGGTTGTCATGCTGTGATCCTCTGCTGAGTGGAGAAATAAGGATGAAGATTTGGTGAAAAGCTTTTCACCTCAGCTCTGGATTTACTGGAGCGGTTAAGTTTCAACCCTCTGCAATTTCAAATAAAATCATCTTAGATTAGCTTTTTTCTGCAGATTGAAACGAGTCAGTTGTAGATGTTCAAGGGTCATTGTTAGGATGCTTCCTTTTGGAGGGTTACTGTAGATGTCCCACAGATTTCCATGGGGATGGATAATCTATCACTTCTGGCCTTTAAACAGAAAGAGAGGATGGGATGACTGGGTTTCACTACCTCCAGGGTTTGAGGTCGCATAAGTGGAATATGATGGAGACTGACCTTGAGAAGCAGAAAGTAAGAAGGAAAATTAACAAGAAAGTGAACGAAGCTGGATCTATCCAGGGAGCATGAAAAATACATAACAATGTATTGTGGTTGACTAAATCCGCTTCATAGGAAACAGACAGGTCAAGGTTTTAACATGTTTCGGTTATACTTTAAATTCATACTATCATATTTGATTTCTTTGGCTCTTTGAATTATTTGCTATTATTTATTATTTTATTAATTATTATTAAATTTTTAGTGATGATTAGAGATTCTGCTGAAATGTTGTTGGTGCTGGAAGTAACACAATACAAGCAAACGCTGCAAATAGAAGAGCATAATGTTATGGTAGATATTAGTTTATGATGGGCTGGTGATTTCTGAGTATTTGACTCAATAATGAGAGATAAACAATAAGCAGTCCGGATTTATGATGGTCTGATGGGACTCATGTCCCGTGTCCGTGGTGTGTCTGACTTTGCTCAACAGCACTTTGTCAACAGTTTCAATGATGAACCTGCCATAATCTGTATGTGTGTTTGTGTATGTGCGTGTGTTTACCTCTTTTTCTCATTTCCTCTCCACACTAAATCACTTCGAGTATATGAGTGCAGCTGCTGCATAGTTTGAAGAATTCATGATTCAGATCCACACAGCAGTTTCCAACATGTCGACTCACAGATGCGTACTTAGAGTATCGTTTGTCACGGTGGATAGCAAAAGTATTCATAATCCACTTTTCACATTTTGTCACATTACCCGCATTAATATAGTGTATTTTGTGGGGGGAATTAATGTGAGAGAGGAACACAAAGCGGTGCATAATGGAAGTGGAAGAAAAAATTTTCTACACTTAAAAACCAGCAAAATTACCAGAGGTGTGGACTTGAGTTACTCGACTTGGGCTTGAGTCAGACTCGAGTCATACATTTTTTGACTTGGACTTCCACACCAATAACGGGACTTGGGATCTATTTACATGAAAAGACTTGATATTTTACCCAATAATTATAGTTTATAACGTCTATTTTTTCAAAGTTGTGCACTTTTAGGTAATTTCACTCATCCTGTAGCGCTGATCATGAAGGAGACATTTTTTTACGTTAATGGTTCTCCGTTTCATTCTCCGCTCTCCATTGATTTTCAGTGTTACAAAGCAATTCTCGACCAGGACAGCAGGGGGTGCTAGCTTTTCCTGGTGGCTTTTTCTACTATTGCAGTGTAGTTTGTTTTTTATCTTCAGCCTGTGAACGCATTTCCCCCTCAAGTAGCAATGGACGACAGAAAGTATGTTTTGATTAAGCTGCCGCTCATAAAAATACTCTAAAAACGCATGGACATAAACACAACAGTCTTTATTGTTGTTTTCTATACCGCCTTGTGTTCAAAATTGTCAAAAGACCAGATTAGATAAATTATTATTTGAGTATAAAGCATGCAGTGCCCAAAGGCTGCATTAACTACTGATTACAGCGACTATAGACGGATCAAATTAAAGTGCAACGTTCTTTTTAAAAAATGACTCAAAATGACTTGAAATTTAGCGTTTAAGACTTGAGACTTGATGTTAATGACTTGAGGCTTACTTGAGACTTGCAAAGCAATGACTTGGTCCCACCATTGAAAATGACCATTGGTTTTCCAAGTCTACTTTGTAAATCTTTTCAATAGATTTCTTTCCAAGCTAGCTCCACCTTTGTCAAGTTGTATAAAGAACATCTCTGAAGTTTCTTATTTTAAGTCGCATACATATATTGCCATGTTTGCTCTCATGTTGTACGAATTTAAACCCAGATAAATGTAGAGCATATTGCTTTTGTTCGGTACAAACAGAAACTCAGTGTTCTGCAGTGTCTTGACCAGGTGAATTACTTTTCTGAGATGTCAGTCTTGATTTATTTATGTTTCCACACTAGTAGTATTACTTCAGGGGTCTGACAACTGTCCTGCAACTTTTAGATGTGTCTCTACTTCAACGTTCCTCAGTCAATTAATCAGGTCATCAGTAGGACTCTGGAGATTGTGATGGCATCTTTTTGAAGTAATTCAGCCATTCGACTCAAGTGTGGGACCAGGATACTTCTAAAAGTTGCAGGACGCACTGGAATAGTTTGTCATTTGAAAATTCAATTTCAATTTGGTATCCTGTGACTGCTCCCAAGAGGTCATCCCTCAGTTTAGGAATCCAGCATGCAGAGGTGAGAAAAGCATTTCCAGTGTGCTGCATGAGGTTAAGTAAGGTTCTGATTGGTGCATTGCTGCCATGTTTGAGTCACAGTTATGTTAACATGTGGTTTACTGGGTGTGTTAATAAATCTGTTTAGATGTAAATGTAACAAGGTAAAGTCTCTGAGATTTAATAACAAAAATCTTAGTATATTCTAAAATTTAATCCCTATGATAGTGCACAGTAATTATTTCATAAGATCTTTCTTGTAATCCCAGTGAATTTAGCTAAAAGTATAAAACAAACTGTTCCATTTATTTAGCTTTGATTTTACATTGTGGGAGGAGCTACTGTTTGTGTAGAACACGAATACCATTTTTCAAGAGACACAACTTCGAGATATGAGTAAAGTTTGTTTACCTGCTTTTAATTCACTTTTTTTTTTTATTGTTATAAAAACAATGCAATATTTGTCATATTTGTATTAAAATTATATTAAAATATTTGTATCAAAGAAAATGTCACTGTCACAGGTATGAGGAGGTTTGAGCTAGCATACCAAAAAAGATTTTGTCTCATGGTTGTACAATATTTGCTTTTAAATTGACTGATTTCGTATCAAATGTGCTCATAAAAACTAATTGAAAGCCACTTAAAGTGAAAATGTATTCAAAAGATTAAAGCAATTTTCCTGATATATCAATGTAAAATATTCTGTTGGCTGCATGTCAGTGTTAAGATCAAACGTGTTGTTGTGAACGATACAAAAAAAAAAAAAATTCCAGCCTGTTAAGTTGGGGGGAGGTCAAAAAATCCCGCCACGGTGAATTTAAAAGTATTGCCAAAAACAGTTTCAGCATAACTCAATTGCTTTTATGTCCATTTCTTAAGGGAGGAATTCTACAAAAAGCAAAAGAATCGGTTTCAAAGGTGGAACACATCTTGACATAACACCTGCTGTTGCCCAGGTAGAAACCAGCAGATCATGTCTATGTTTTACATTTGACTCTGGCAGTTTAATACTTCCTGAATATGTATACCTAATTTCCCTAGGGTTTGAATCAATACATCCTACAAATAAATAATGGGATTTAAAGAATAGGAGTTGGTCGTACATATACAGAAGTAGATGGGAAATAGAAAAACTAAGTTGTACTTAGGAACAGATGCTTAAAACTCTTCAAAATGTGTAGTTCTCACAAAGAAAAGACAAAAGCTATACTCATGCTGACTTTACTTGGCAAATGCATTTCTTACGCTCAAACAGGGAAATAGAAAATGCAAACACAGGTCTTGCTCAAGCTATTAAATAATTTGATACAAAAATGTGCAAGAATTTTGTTTTTAGGTAGATAAACAGATTATTTTCCTCAGTGCATGTTTCACAATGAGGGGGTGTTGTGTTCAAGCAAAAATATTCTTAATAATGTTTAACATTTTATTGCTACGGTGAACAAACAGTTTCTCAGAGGTAAAAATATTCCATCAGATGCAAAGTTCAGAAACAATTTCAGTAACAACAGACTCCAAAGTCCACTGAATTCAGAGAGTGACCCCTATTTTAGGAAGTAAAGTGTAGCTAAATTTAAACTGAGGTCCACAAATACATTGATGAAAAATAAGTTTAATTTTAGGGTAGAATTTGTTTCTTCTGTTAGATTCATAAATGTGCACCTGAAATCGTAAATGTTGTTGTTTATATTTCCAGTTTTTTATCGTTTTTCCCACATTTTCCTCGTACCTATGTGTACATACAGCTGGTTGTTTTCACTCTTTCAATAAGGTGACTGAATAAATGCTTACAGGTACCTTCTGTGAAGTTCCAATGCAAGAAGATATGAATTTCAAAGACCTTTAACAATTGCTTTCAAGACAAAACGTGTAGCTCTGAATTTAATAAAATGAGGAATAAGGAAAGAAGAAAAAGAAAAATCACACAAGTAATTTTATTTATTGCTGTTGTTGGAAAACAGAATGTCTGTGGTTGATAGAAATATTTGGTTTCGGTGTGTCAATAAAAAGCCTTCTCCTCAGTTTGTTTTCATACGGGTTTGATTAACTGCTTGATTAAACTCATAAATGGAGCCAATGAATAAAACAACCTATGTGTTCAAAGCGCTGCCAGCAAATGCAAAAAGATTTTCATACAATTTCAATGGAATGAATAACATTGACCGTCTGCAATTATGATACATAGTTGGAGCAGAGGAGATACTGATACAGATTATTTTTTTAAAACATCTCTTTATGTGCCCGTGTTCTGCAGTTCAGGAGGCTCTGGTGCGGTTGGTGAACGGGTCGGGTCCTCACGAAGGCCGCGTGGAGGTGTTTCATGAACGTCGATGGGGGACGGTGTGTGACGACGTCTGGGACAAAAAGGACGGAGATGTCGTCTGTAGGATGCTGGGATACAGAGGAGCGATGGAAGTCCACAAGACCGGGCGTTTCGGACAGGGTACGTACGCAGCACATCTGATACTTATGATTCTTTGGTGCTTTTTGAGCTTAATGTAATCTGTGCAACACGCTGCGAAAGATTTTGCTCGTCAGCCATCAGCAGACCTAAATGCAAGTCCAGCCCGGCATACCAGAACTTTTAATATGGTACAAATTTGCACATTTTAGAAAAACAAACTTCCAGGGAGGAAAGGAATTTATTCTGATTCTCATATATTTCATAATTGTGATGTTTGCTTATTTCCTATCAAAGGGTCGAGATTGCACTAATGTGGCCAATGCAATAATTATGAACTAGAATGAATGATGAGAACTAGAATATTTTCTTTATCTCCCCACCACAAATATATGTAACAAATTACCTGAACCCATGCAGAATGTTTATCTGCAGAAATCAGAGCACAGAAAGGAATCCCAGCTACCATTAAAATCTGGTATTTGGGAAAATCTATGGTTTGTTGTGCAGCTACAGTAGAAAAAGAAAGATGGACTGAACCAGAACTTTGTCAGCGAAAAGGGAAGCATTATTGTAAACTGTATATATATATATATATATATATATATATATATATATATATATATATATATAAATATATATATATATATATATATAATAGGACGGGACATTAACGCGTTAATTAATATTAATTAATTACACAAAACTAACGCATAAAATTTTTTTACCGCATTTTAATCGCACCTATTTATGCACCGCGGCTTTCCAGCGCTGGTGCGCAGAGAAAGGCGCAGATCCCGTTTCTTGTCCGCTAAGCTGTGTGCGGTCGTTCTTCCAGAAGCTGATGGACACAAATTTAGCTTATGCTGCAGCTATTTCTTCCTGTCATGAAGGTTTTGGTGACGGAGCGGTCTCCTCTACTCTGTCACTGCGTGCGCTCTCGTGTTACGTGGCGCACACGGCTGCACTGGGGCTGCTTCCAGCTCTGGGCTCGATCCTCCAGAGAATCTCATAACTTATTCCACTGGAGGGATTTCATCCTCCACAGCTCTGCATAGAGGGATGATGGTGGTGCGCTGCAGCTTGCTGGTCATCACCGTGTTAATTTATCTATGATGGTTTTATTTTTTCTGATAACTTCAACTTATGTATTCAGTCATTATTCATAGTAAAAATCCATGTGAAGAAAATTCTCACTTTTCTCAGGTCAAATATTTATGTGCGATTAAAATGCGATTAATTTTGATTAGTTAATTACAAAGCCTGTAATTAATTAGATTAAAATGTTTAATCAAGTCCCGGCCCTAATATATATATATATATATATATATATATAGTATATATATAAAGTAAATAAAGTATTATTAAAACATTTGTAAACAATAATAATGATATCGTTTTCTTATCAGGCTATGTCTGCTTGTACTATATTATTTTTTTTTTCTAATCACATCTCCTGTCAGTTATATAATTTGAACTTTTTAGGTTATAAAACACAACAAAATCTAAGTAGTTCCAGGAATTGAAGGAAAGGAATTCAGGAAATAAGTATATTCAATGCTGATCAAGTTTTTTTTTAAATCATATGCACTTGTGTTTATTGTTCTTGATTAAAACGTACCAAAAACATACCGATCCGTGATTTTTGTGTACCGTTACACCCCTATTCAATTGTATTCTATAGCTGATCTGATTGCATGAGGATATGGGGACGGTGATGTGCAGTGTTAGTTTTCTGACACACGTCATTTTATGACCTCTACACACCCTGCGGCAAATTACGATGACAAGTGATTGTACTCGACTTTCCTCAGAGGTAGCAGAGTAAATGGATCTAAATGAAAATACATCCCACACTTTTCTAAATGTTTGTATCTGAAAATGAAATGATCCAACCCATCATTTTACTTCAATTATGCACCACTGTTGTCTCTCATACGAAATGAATAAAAGATTATATGTAGAAATCTTTCAATTTTTTCATGAACTCCTCTGTTTTTGCTTTTGAGTTATATTAACCAGTGTCCTTCAATGCAGCAGGCTTTAATATTAAAGCTTTAATGGAAATCATGTGTGAGCCAGACGTAATCACCAAGAGGCGACGTCTATTTTTCTTTCTCTGTCTTTATGTCATTCATGCTTTAGCCTTTCATCATGCAGGTTGTTTGTCCAGTGAGAGTTCTGCCCCCCCCCCAAAAAAAAAAAGAAAAAGGGGGGGGAAACATTTTCTTCTTTCAAGGGACTCCCTTCGAATGAAAACAACTGGATTCAATTTAAAACGGGCAGAAAATCACATATTTTCGTTGACTTTGCTGATGAGTCAGTCGTAATTTCTGTTGCTGTTAGTCTAACATTCTGACATTCAGATTAGATAATAAACAACAGATGGCAACACAGAAACAACCTAGTATTAAAGATTAGATAGATTACAGATAGATAAAGACTTATGTTCCTTGGGTCATCAAACCACTGACCTAAATGTCTTAAATGTGTGTTGAAGAAAAATCTAACTTGTATTTACAGAAAAAATGATCCTGTAATAAAGTATGGTTGATACACTTTCTGACAACAGTAATGTTCTTTTCGCATCCTTGCACAAATCTCACAAATCAGCCCTGGGTGTTCCCCTAAAATCCTTCACTATATTTTGGGTCTCCAGCACTTCTTGTTTTTTTGGAAGTACTGGGATAAACGTGGTGTGAACAAAAGTTTCATCAGCCTGCCGGCAGCGATAAAAACATGTTTCAAGATCCAGAAAGAGCTGCTAGTACTTTATCTCTAAATCCTCAGAGGTCGCCTCTGCAAAACAGCTGAGGCTGTCATCTGCGACCTGCAGCAGCAAGATGAACGCTTTCCAAATACGCTTACCTCATTTCCATCCTGTGCGAGCACAAAACGTGGCGCTTTCAAGTTGTCAAATATGTGTCGAGTTTGTTTTTCTTTTCACACACAAAGTTAGCGAAGCTGAAGTGCTTGGGGTGCTTTCTGAAACCTCCGATGACCGCATTGTTGCATACAGTTACCACAATTCAAGGCGAAAACAATGTGGCCAAAATATTTGCTTACCCGCTGGAACTGTGTTTTATCATCGGATGGAATATAATCTGATCAACAGTTCTCAGAGAAAGCTTTAAGCTGTCTCAATTACGAAATTTAAACAAACTTTTCCAATTCTGATTACTTCTTGGACAAAAATTTGTCACACTTTTTGTTGTTTTTTAATTCATATTTACATTTATTTTCCTTAAAAAAAAATTTATTTTGCTTGAATTTTACGCAGCAATAAGTGACACACTTTTTCCCGCCTCTCTCGTTCAGGTACTGGCGTGATCTGGATGGATGACGTTGCTTGCATAGGGACTGAAGACACTATCCACCAGTGTAAGTTCGCCGGCTGGGCCAAAACGAACTGCGGCCATGTTGAGGACGCCGGCGTGACCTGCGTGGTCTGAGCATTCAGGATCGTGCGTGTAGCAGTGGCTGCAGAGTTCTATCCATGCCAGGCCTTTGTTTGTACCATTTTTCTGCCACTTCTTACAAGAAGTGCCTTTTTATCCATATCGTTGCTCACCTACCACCAAAAAGTGCCACTTAACAACTCATCTTTACATGTACTTTTACGGTGTTTATGGGGTAGTATTTCATCTTAAAGACTGAAGAATGTCCCTCTTTTTATGGCCTGCACAATAAGAGCAAAGATCACACGACTGGATAATTTCTTCTGCTCACCTAATAAGAATGGAGTGAAACTGAGTTTCATTTCTGGACACTTTGACTGAAGATGCGAAGGACTTTTCCAAACCATTTTATTCCCCTAAAATGAGCATCAAATTGCTCTTAAGGGAGGACAGAAGACTATGAATGATTTCACTTTCCTTTACCAGCAGCTTCTCATTGCAGCAAGATATGCAAAGGGCTTTTACAGAGCGTGACGGCTGTGCCTATTTTCTCACTGTACGACCTTGTATAACATTTATTTGAATGATTGTTTGCAGGTCAAAAGACGCCACAGAGAATGCAGATAAAAAAGATGATCTCTCAACCTTTCCACCTTTTATATCCAGCTTTTATAGAGGTCATTTTAAATGGGTCTTTTCAAAAAGCCTAATTTTGTTTAAGTCTTTTAAAGTGGTTTTGATTTAATTACTTTTCAGACTTTCTAATGGTTGCTTTAAAAAATATCGATCTAATACCTAATCGTGACAGCAAAGGGAGCTGTGTGTTCTTTAGAAATAGGAGCAATGACTTGTGGGTATAAAATAATAATGTTTAGCCTTTAATTATCTCAAGCAGGTCAAACATTTCTGAAGGTCATGGCCTTAAGATAAAACCAAAAGCATCTGGTGAAGGCCTATGTCAAGCATATAGAATGTTTAATTGAGTTTATCTTAATGGGTGCAGACAGATCAACTGCATAGGGTAGCATGAGATTAGGTGTAGTTATTATAAGGTAATTGCAACATTTAAGGTAGCTCTTCTTACATCTCCATAGACATAATGCATATGTGCAGTATATATGGTGCTTGAGAGCTACAACACTCAAATACGTGGCAGCTAATCAGTTTGTGCCTGCTTCAAAGTCAGATGCTCAGAAAGGTACAAAAAAAAGGCTATCTACACCATAGGAATTCAAGGCCGATATGTAAAGGTGTGAACTCTCTGGACTTGAAGGAGATTTTGACACAAAAGCTGTTAAAGCTGAACTTTCTGACAATGACACATATAAAGAGGCAGAGTAGCGGTGGGAGTACGACTCCGGCATGATGGCATTCTGTGATGAAGATAGTTGGCAGTAGCATTTCTTACTTTACAGCTGACGTCACAATTTTGCCACGCAGGTGCTACTTGCTAATGCTAGATAAAATAATCACATTTTCTATTTGAAAAAACACACACACAGATCGCTTGAACGTCCATGTAAAAGTAGAAATTATATGTGAAATCTCACAAATGAGTTAAAATAAAATGGAATAAAACATACCAGAGGCTTTTCTTGCTTGCGACCCTGCTACTTGTTGATTGCCGGAACTGAAGCGCTAGCTCGAGTGTTGCGGTCAAAGTAAAAATGTGTCACTACGAGAGACTGTTGAAAGGATGCGGAGATGTACTTCAATAAAAATACGGGTTTATCCTGGAGTGGGTGGTGGCAAACGGTATGAACCAAAAAATTAAGGACTCGCTAGCAAAGCAACACCTGTCACAATCGTTACCGTGACAACGCCCGACAGCGGCTGGCCCACAAAGTTAGTAATTCCACTATGAGTGAAACTAATTGGCAAAATGTTTGACATATAAAGTATACATAGTTGGTGTTTTTTGTATCCTGTTGTCAAGAATTATTCAGTTTTAAACATTTATTAGACATTTTCTTTTCTCATTATTGCATTTTTTTCATAACTTTCCCCAACATCCAATCTGAGTATCTTTCGAATCTATGCAGCCCCCAACAGCTGTGCTTAGTTCCTTCCGTCTTGAACATCTTTAGGAGACGAAACTTATGTTTATCGCAGTGACTTCGACACATTGGCACCCATGCGCAATGTGCACTTATGTGCTACAGTCAAAAGCACTATTACAGCCAGAATACCACGAGGATTAATTCTGAGACAGCAATGAAAGTAATGTTATTATTGTTATCAGGATGCATAAATGTATGAGCCACAACACTGAACGGGAAGATTGAGCCGACTGAGCCGGCAACAAATCACATGGACGAGCAAGATTGGTGTATTTCTTGTCATTTTCTTAAAACTGAGTGAAGTGACCTTTAAGCAACTACTGGTTGTGTAGCATTTAGCCAGGACAGCTTTAGAGCACAAAACAATCGTCACACGGGTTCCTCGTCTGTGTCACCTCTATGGTAAAAGGACAGACTGTTTACACCTGGAAGTACGCTCAGATGTGTATGTCGGTGTCACATGGATTGTTGGTACATCTCTGACCTTAAATCTGAAGCGAAAATTAAGTGGAGAGGTGTAACAATGCCATCAGGAGTACAGAAACTGCTTGGTTTGTCTATACTTAGGTACTCCTGTAGTGTTACCACAAAACTAGGCTCCAAAATTTTTAGAATTTCAGAAAAAAAGCTAACAAAACACTGTTTATCGGATGCAAAAAAATAAATATCTTTGTTTTTCAGTGAAAAGAAAAACAGAAATCCGTTGGGGGCTCTAATAAATAACTTGCAGCTTACCACCAGGATGTTGTTTAGAGACGTAGTTTGATAACTGGTCATAGGCTGTCATATTTCAAGATTAGCTGAAGGAAATGGAAGAAAAAAGAACATGATAAAAAATAAAAAAAAATTTAAGATAGCCAGAACAGCAAACTGATAATCTAGGTTAGGTACATTGGCCTGATATTGAAGAAATTGTAGGGTCAAATGTGAATATCTGGGTACGAAATGGGTTGAAGGGGAGATATGCCTTGTAAAAATAGTCAGGTATTGTAAAAATAGCAGCCAACGTCTAAAGGCAAACTTTACAAGACTTTCAGAAAGTCTGTAAACCTGTTAACCATGACCACTTTAAGAGACTTCATGCAAATCTGGCTCCTTGAAAGGAAAATGTGGATAACTTGTACTGTTGTTGCAGTGTTTGTTTCAGTCTCTTAAAATCTAATCCGTTTATTAGAACATATTTAGTGGAATCTCATTTAACCAAATAACTCCATACCTAGAATACGTTTGCTAATATGCAGTGCCTTGCAAAACTATTCCACTCTATTTACTGTTTAGATGACTTCTGAAGGCAAGTGATGGTACTGTACTTTATTTAGGGGTATATGATTTAAAATGTACACTGCTGTTTACAGATTGTTTTATTAATAAAAGAAATTTAGAAACAATGTATTCCTTTACTTTTAGTCTAAGTTGGTCTTCAACCTAAAATCCAGTAAAATACAACAATTTTGAGTGAAGAGTTTGAAAATGTGAACAATTGTAAAGGTTTTATAAAAGTTTTTACGAGGGACTTTACATATTATGTACATATTTATGTATTTAACTTGTAAATAATCACCTAATCCTGAATTTTAGGTACATTTTGAAAGGAACAATGGGTTAATAGTTACTTCAGTTAGCAGATGATAAGTAAGACCAGATGAGTTTAAACAGATGGATTGATGCCTGCCTTGTCTGATTTATAACGTTGAAAGTGCCAAAACGTTGGCTTACTCAAGCGTCAGATCTCACTCCCAACAAACCACAGTAATCTGCTTCAGCAGTTTGTATTTGTCTCAGTTTGATTTAATCTTTATTCTTTATTTCTGCTCTTGAATCCCAAACACCCCAGGACCTCCCAATTGATTCCTGTGCTGAGGGCACAAAATTCACAAGACTGGATTAAAACTGAAGCAGCAATCCGATCTTGACTCTAGATCAACTTGAAATTTTGCTAATTTAGAAATCTTACATTTGTCCCCTCAAGATGCAAGGCTATATTATGACACTTTCTCTTGAAAAATACCCACAAGGTGTCCCTTTTAGAAGTTTGTGTGTAAAAGATGTTTTTTTATGTTAACTTGACGTTTTGTTCTGAATTCAGCAACAAATTATATGTCAAAGTCTGTGTTTTAAATAAAGATGCTGCTGCAGGAGGCAAATTAAACACTAACCCCCCCCCAAAAAAATCCAGTAATACTGGATAGGCTGAAGTGTTTCAAATATTACCTGTATAAATTCCTGGTGTGTTTTTTTTTTCTTTTTGCTTCAATCATCTGATTAACTTAATTTACTGTTGGTTCGATAATGAAACCATCAACATCATGTCTCGTTAGATTTTCACATCGGCCAAAACGTTCTGCTTTGACTTTCATTATGACTAGAAATGGGCCAGCCACCAAGATCTGGGTATATTAAGGTTTTTAAAGATTCTGCTTTCAAGATTTTACGTCATACAATTTCTACATCTTCAAGTCTTAAAGTTAATGAATTGCAAAACCCCAACTTGGAATGACCGGTGTGGTGACGCTTTGCATCTTCCCCCACCTGTTGCTGCACACTAGAAAACTACTGCACTTTTCCTTTGCTTGCAAGAAAGAAAAAGCTGTTCAGAATATTTCTGTATGTGATAAACCAGGCCTGTAACAACATGGAAACAAACAAAAAAAACACTTCTTATACCATGGCAGTTTTGAAACCATTGTTGGCAAACTGCAACTGGCATGTTTTTGAAGCAGGCTGGCTAACTCAGCAGATAGCATGACCAATTACCCTTGTTATACGTTTGTTACTTTTCTAAGAGTTAAAGGGCCCAAAGGTAGCAGGTGTTTATTCAACATTTTTGCTTATTTGTCTTGAAATTAAAACAACACAAAAATGTCATATATGACTTTTTACCTGTACTAATCAATATTTTCTTACAGCTGTTGCTTTCTGTTTTAAATATTAGTGTTATCTATGTGTAGCTAAAATTTTTGAGTAAATACTTTTAAACCCCGCTACTTTTACTCACTTTAATTTTACTGTTAAAATCTGATTGTGATTCATGCCTAATACATTTTATACGAATCTCTCTGATTGTTTGGATTGTATACAAATAGGGGTGTAATGGTACATGTCTTCGATGTCGGATTTCTTAGTATGGCCCTGTTGGTTCAGTAAGCAAGTGTAACCAAAGAATACACTTGCTGTTTTCAACCTGAAGACATGTAGAATGTCTACAGGTGGACACCAAAAAAAGCTATCATTAAACTCTGATATTTGGGAGCATTAATATCAAAACAATTTGAAAGTTATTTAACTATGTTTTATTCTCAAATATTGGCAAAGTTTCATCAAAACATTTCTAAACATTAACACTAGTGGTTATATTGCTTTCCTATCTGGTTATGTCTGCTTGTAAAAATCTTCAGTCGGTTTTCTTGTTTTAACTTACACTCACCTGAAGGATTATTAGGAACACCAAAAGTGTAATACGGTGGTTGACCCCCTTTCGCCTTCAGAACTGCCTTAATTCTACGTGGCATTGATTCAACAAGGTACTGAAAGCATTCTTAAGAAATGTTGGTCCATATTGATAGGATAGGGTCTTGCAGTTGATGGAGATTTGTGGGATTCACATCCAGGGCACGAAGCTCCTGTTCCACCACATCCCAAAGACATTCTATCGGGTTGAGATCTGGTGACTGTGGGGGCCGTTGTAGTGCAGTGAACTCATTGTTATGTTCAAGAAACCAATTTGAAATGATTGGAGCTTTATGACATGGTACATTATCCTGCTGGAAATGGCCATCAGAGGATGGGTAATTGGTGGTCATGAAGGGATGGACATGGTCAGACACAATGTTCAGGTAGCCTGTGGCATTTAAACGATGCCTAATTGGCACTAAGGGGCCTAAAGTGTGCCAAGAAAACATCCCCCACACCATTACACCACCACAACCTGCCTGCACAGTGGTAACAAGGCATGATGGATACTTGTTCTCATTCTGTTTATGCCAAATTCTGACTACCATTTGAATGTCTCAACGGAAATCGAGACTCATCAGACCATGCAACATGTTTCCAGCCTTCAACTGATTTTGGTGAGCTCGTGCAAATTGTAGCCTCTTTTTCCTATTTGTAGTGGAGATAAGTGATACCCAGTGGGGTCTTCTGCTGTTGTAGCCCATCCGCCTCAAGGTTGTGGGTATTGTGGCTTCATAAATGCTTTGCTGCATTCCTCGGTTGTAACGAGTGCTTATTTCAGTCAAAGTTGCTCTTCTATCAGCTTGAATCAGTCGGCCCATTCTCCTTTGACCTCTAGCATCAACAAGGCATTTTCGCCAACAGGACTGCCGCATACTGGATGTTTTTCCCTTTTCAAAACATTCTTTGTAAAACCTAGAAATGGTTGTGCTTGAAAATCCCAGTAACTGAGTAGATTGTGAAATACTCAGACCGGCCCGTCTGGCACCAACAACCATGCCACGCTCAATATTGGTTAAATGATGAATCCCATTGAAACAAATTCCTATTTGCTCCAGTTTATTCTCATATGTTGGCCAGAAGGAGACGAGGAACGTGTTTCATCAGCAGAGGAAGCAATAAAACCAAATCTGAAATGCAGCAGCTGACTGTGACAGAACTTCTTTACTGACTTCGATCACACACAAAAAAGCAGACCGGGATGTTTTTCTTGGTTCTAGCAGTTCACACGTGTGAGGTTTGCCCTTTTTTTTTTATTTATATCTATCATAATGGTTTACATTTGTGTGTATGGAGGAACATTTTTACATTGCTCTGTTTGTATAGCGTTTATACGTGTTCTAATAAATATTTTTCTGTTTCCTTTCTAAATTTGATTGAGACAAATGGAAACTGATGAGATCCAGATCCAGGCAGAAGAAGACATGATCTCAACAAAGGATCTAGTTTAGTTTAATGCTGATATCTGAATTAAATTGTGTTTAGCCATGATGGTGGACTTTTATAGACCAATCAAACAAACAGAAATGTGTAATATAACCCAAGAGTGGAAAATACAATTGCTGGAATAAACAAACCTGGATTTCAACACTGATTGGAAAATTGTTTTTAAAAAATTGTTACAGATACTGTGATCAAAATGTCAATGTGGAAAAAAAACAAAATCACTACTTTTAGCCAAAAGCTGAAAAAGGAGAAAATATCAGTGCATTTGAAGCAAAAGTAATAACACCGCTTAAACCTTTTCCACACTTTGTCAAGATACAAACACAAATGTAAGTTGGTTGTATTCTGATTTTATGTGACAGACCAACACAATACATCTGAAAGAAATGCAGTGCAGCCAAAGGCTTTTAGAAGGGACTTAATTAGAAAAGACAGTCCATCTGTGTGTGGGATTTATTATCAGTGGTAACACAGCTGCTCTGTGGAGGCCTCATATGTTTGTTAGAGAACATTAGGGAACAAATAACACCATGAGAAGCAAGGAACACCGCAGACAGGTCAGTGAGAATGTTTATGAGTAATTTTAAGCAGATTCAGATTGTAAAACAATACTCAAAGCTTTTAACATCACACCATTTAAAATGGAAAGAATTTGGCGCAAATACAAACATACCAAGACATGGCCATCCACCTAAGCTGATTGAAACAGGCAGAAGCAGCCAAGAAGCCCAGCTAACACTTGATGAGTTGCAGACATTAAAACCTCAGGTGATCCTACAAAATCTGTCAGATGTTTAACATTTCTTTTTATTATAGTAACGCATCATTAATGGTTAAAAAAAAAAAAAAACAAGCTTCAGAGGTTGCACCCTGACACCAAGATGTCTCCAGGATACTGTGAAAGATAAACTGAAAAAGATTAAGTAAAAAAAGAATAATATTAACAATCATTTATCATAAATAATGAGATGCATCTTGGGTTTTGTGGACCAGGTTTTCAATAATCCTGTTACATTGGTTGGAAGATTGTAATATTGCATAAAACTATGAACACAGAGATTTTTGATAGTTGCAGGATTCCAGAGTACCCAGAGAGAAGCCATACATGCACCTGGAGAACATGCTAACTCCAACCAGAAAACCCCCAGACCAAGATTTTGGGCTTCAGTGCTACCAACCCTCTTGCTGTTAAGTCAGTCTTTTAAACCACCAAAACAAATTAATCTCATAATATTTACCACTTACAACATTTCCCAGCTGTTTCTTACATTTAGAAACGTGTGAAATTTTATTTGGTAGCAATATGCAGATTTACCACCAGGTGACACTACACCCAAAGCACTGCAACTCTAGATACGGCTCCTGTTCATTAACACTTCTTTATAATTATTTTGGGGAGTTTGGAGCAGATAAGAGAGGAGTTCATAATGTTTTCCTCTAAACATTTGAACAACAACATACAAACAACATTTAAAGATGAAAAGACAGTACAAAGGAAGTTTGTTTAAATATTTAAACATGCAATTAAAAAATCTTTTAAAAAGTGTGGGGTTTTTTCTTACTTACTTGTGCCTATCATTAAACATAAAAAGTATATGCAAAAGTTAATCAAAAACAAAAGTTTCATACGTCCCATCATGTTGTTTTGTGCTTTTACGATGGTGACATAAGCAGGGCTAGAGCAAAGAAAAACCTTTATTTGCTCAAACAGGTAAACGCTGATCTCTTTTTGCTGACATTTCAACAGGCATATAAAGGCTGTCAGCAGGTGAACAGGTGAAGATTATGGCTTGGTAATTTTGTATTTTAAGGTTGGATCACAAGAGCTGAAACATGTAGAGGTGTGCGCTTACCAAAAATCACACGCATTAACGTTTCCACATGTGAAGCGAATGCAGAGGGGAACGGCTGAAAAACCAACCAATTAGTCTGTGCATATTGTGGAGTAGGTTTGATCTTTGGTGTGACTGCTTCAGTTATCCTGGGTGACGATTTTTATTTTAATTTTAAATCAAACTAATAGTTTCTTAGACCCTAAAAAAGTTCTCCTTCATGTAAAAGAAAACTAGATGCTTAAAAAACAAAAGCAGATAGCATCTAAAAATCCAGGCCAAACCCTGCCATAGTCAAGTAACTTGATTATCAAGAAACATTTATCGTATAACTGATTTTTGGACTGAAAGGCATTTAAAAGCCTTCAGAAAGCCTGAAAAGTGACCAATTAAAACCACTTTAAAATATAACAAGAAAGTCTGAGTCCTTGGAAGAAGAAAAATCAAACTTCACAAACTCCAATCTGAGTTATTTAGAAATAGCTAGTTGATGAGTATCAGCACATCTTCAACAACAATAGCATTTTTACATTTTATATGTATTACATGGAAAACATTACTACTGTTGTTCTTTCTTAACTTACTCCAAACACAATAGCATCTGTTTATCATATTTTGTTGCAACATGTAAACAAAATATTCAATTTACTAATGTTTTCCTCCTGGTGTCAAGGAGTGGTTGGTTCCAGTGCTAGGCTAATGCTTGCTTGATTAGTTGTTGATAGGTCTTGTTGATAATTTGCCTTGTAAACATGTTTAGGTAGTTCCAGTTAATTAGGTGTTCCTTTTATTAAAAAACTTAGAGCTTAAAAGGGACTTAAACTGAAGTTTAGATGACAGAAGATTTTTTTATGTGATTTCAGATGTACAAATCACAATCAAAAGTATATGTATGACACATAAATCCTGAGTAACTAAAGTATTACCCTTTTATAATGTAACATTTATGAGTAAAGGTGTTTCTAGATATCGACTTTAATCCGTTGGATCTAAAGGAATAGTCGTTTCTCTGATGCCTGAACAGAAAACGACCCAGTCTTAACTTATCATATTCGCAAATATGCTCTCATTTTGCTTTGAGGGAAAATGAACTGGGAGAAAAGTCCCAGTCTTTCCCTTCCATGTCCATTTGTCATCAGACCACATTCCTGCTCCTCTTCCTCATAATAAAACAGTTCTGCTTTCACACAATGGGCAGACTGAGCAGCACAGTTTTCTGCAGTGTGAAAAGATTTGAAACGTAAAACAGGGTTGTGTGAGCGCAGACCTGTGCCCCCTGCCAACACCTGTGTGGGGGATCTTGATGATGGTTGGAAAGCAGGTACATAAGAGCAATGAAGCCAATCTAAACAAAATCTAAACGCAACAATACCCAAAAAAATGTGCAGCTGTAGTCAAGTTTAATAGATTTATTTCCAAAATTCTGAATTGTTCATGAATTTGCAGCAAACAAACACCTTATAAAGAACCGTTGAAATGATTACAAACAAAAACTTTACAAAAACTTTGTCCAAGTTAAACACTAAATCCTCCTTTCAATGTCAATCAGGGGTAGTCTCGAGCAAAACAGTATGCGCAAGACAAAACAGCTATAATACTTGGACTATAGACAGTATTGTATCAATGCAAGTGGGAAATATGAGTGGGTCATAAAGTGAATTGTCCCAAAAATTTCAAAGAACAGTTTTTTTTCCTTGCACAAATAAGGAAAAGAAGATACAAATGTCTTTAGTTTTCATAGTTTCCTGACTTGAAATCCACTGAAATTCTCTGATGGGATTGGACAAAAACAGCAGTAGTTCACAAACGCAAGTATATTAGGGAAGTAGAAACCTGTGTCTATAAGAAGTGGCCTAAGATTTCTCAGGATTGCTGTTAGAAGCTGTAAAACCTAAAATGTACTCTATTAAATACAAAATATGTCTGTCATGAAAGAATGGACATTTTTTGACTACATTAGCTACTCATTACATGTGATATCTTGTTTAATTAGGAGAAAACAGTAATAAAATTAGTTGTGTTGAGCATCAATTGTTCTTGTTTATTTGTTTCAATCCGTTGCTTCTTTGTACATTTTGCAAAACAGAACTTGTTTACATGTGGAGAGGCAGAGGGAAATAATCGTTTTCCTAATGACTCGATAAATCTAGATAAAATAACAGATTTAAAAAAACACGATCTCTTACTTGCCTGTGAGCTCTTAAATAAAGTGCATTGTTTCATCTATCGATATTCCAGAACACTGGTTAAAATACTCGAGTCTTGACAATCTGTCAAACACATTAGATACACCTGTCTGACATATTCATCCAAATCCAAACGCAAAAAGTCATGACTGCCCCCTGCTTGTGCAAAGTTGAATTACAGTTATTTCCTTTCTTATTTACAAAATCCAATTTTTGTGTGTTTAGTAAGAATTTGTACACTGTACAACTTACTCTCGTTTTATTTTTAAAAGAAATAAGCCTGCAACACTAGCAAAAGAACGACCTTTGGACTTCTCAAAGCACTACGTTTTGTCCCTCCTCGGCATCCATACCGATATAGCCGTTGGTTTGAATGTGCGGCGCGATTTGACTGCTGCTGTTTTACGTGCACAAGAAAAAGCAAACTGAGGTAATTTTACATTTACTGTAAGAGTTTTCCCATTTTTAATCTCAATATAAAGATACGGTTAACTATTCTGCTTCTACAACTAAGTGCAACAATATATTAAAGCGATAAACTGATTAAAAACCGATTACTAGCAGCTGTTCTTTGAAGGTTGTTTGTTTCCTTCGGCTAAACTTCTCCCTAATAATGCTATATTACAAACAAAAAAACGCTGTTCGTGTCTGCTTCACCTGAAGCCTTTTATGAAAACACATTTCAACGCTGTTCATCACTGAAAAATTAAATTCCCAACCTCCATTCGAATTTAGATGTACGCAATAAAAAAATCCATCTAAAAACGGAAAAATATGGCTATTTACACCGTCAGTAGAATATTAAGTGCTATACTTTTATTTAGCTAGGATGTTATACATGTAACATTTCTTTTTTGTCCCATTTTACTACTTTGAGAATTCGGCGTTCCTGTCTCATCATAAAAATGACCAAATTTATATTTATTAGATCCAGATCTGGATAAGTAATGAGGCATGTAAGTCTAAGACAAAGAAAAGTTTTTTTCAATACTTTTTTTCCAAGACTGTAATGCTTAAATTGCTGTCTCAAAAACAACAAATATTTCGTGTTTATTTTTACTTTTCTTTTAATGCATCTGACATGACCTTTTGAATAAAACTGCTATAATTTGAGATAAATAGTATTACCACAGTTATTTGCTACTATATATATTTTTTTACGTTTGAAAGAACACCCATTTTATTTCTGCTTTTAAGTATTAAAATAAGGGGGAAATGCCCTTTTAAAAAGATGAACACATTTTATTCAATAGGATGTTGATGTTTGTGAGTATTAATACTGACGAAATATAAAAAATAGTAGTACTGGTACTTATAGTGTCTTTATTTAGTTTATTGCAATTTTTTCATTTTAAAAGAAACTCATGAAACTCTGATTTTATGACATATACAATAAAAAATAGTAGTTGGTTCTTTGTCACTTTAAGCCAGATTTATTAAGCGCCATTTTAGGAGTCCCAGGGAGCCACTTGCAGATTACCGTTCCAGAATCAATGAGTAATAAATGAATAAAACTGATCACGTTGGGCATTTACAAACGGAGTATTAGAAAAATCCCATACTATGCTTTGGAATAATCTGTGTTCAGTGGAGGTTAATCCAGTTCTGACTGAACAACACAGTCAGGTTATAATATAGATCTTTATTTTATTAAGATAATCAAGATTAAGATAGTCTGAGTTCATCCAGATACAAGTAGAACTGTTTGTGCAGGTTATAAAACTCCACTGTGTAAATGTATAATTCTTGAAAACTCTGAAAACTACATTATACAAAATACATTACAAATAGGAACAGTAAAAAAAAAAAAGGTTAAATGTGGTGTTTGTTTTCTAACATTGTGTTTTCCTTATTAGAATGGCCTCCATAGATGACGGAGGGGTGTTTAAAACCCCTAATAGAAGCCGGGTGAGGAGTTCAGGGAGCAGCGGCGGTGGGACCCCAGTAATCATCCCTGCCTCGCCATTTATGAAGAAGTTGGGTTGTGGGACCGGAGTCAGTGTTTATCTCATGAACAGGTTAGAACATTAACACAAAGAGAGCAAAATGTTTGTTTATTCACATTTTCAGTTGTTTGGGGGCAAGAACAAGCATTTCTAGTTTTTGATTGAGGTTACATTTTGCAACGCCAGAGAAACTTAGTGATGTTTTTCTTTCTTCTAAATCCAGAGTGGGAAAACTGAACGCCTCTCCATGGGCTGTGAAGAAGATTAACAGCAAATGTGCGTCCAAACAGGGGGATGTTTACCAGATGCGTCTGAATGAGGAGGCAGAGATCCTGAGAGGAATAGATCATCCAAACATTGTTGGTAAGAGTTTCAAACAAACACATGTACGTCAGTGAGTGGATGTTCTTTGAGATTTTTTTTGTACTTTATAAAAAGTAGGATAAAGCCAAGTGTATGCTAAATAAATATGAAAATATCAGTACAATATAACAAGTGAAACAATACAAGGTAATAGTTGGATGTTTTTCTTCTGTAAAAAGGCACAATTGTAATACCTTTATGGATGATAAATAGGATCTTTTTTTTCACAGTGGATTCCAAACCCATCAATATTTCATAATTAGTTGATAAAGATTACATTACATGTATCAGTCTGTTAAAGGGACAATATCATGCTATTTTACAGCTTTCAACTTCTGGGATAGACACATGATAAAATTGGTGTAATACAGTATTAATTTGTTCTGAAATGTAACTCTTATCCTGGAGTTAATGTTGGACCACGAAGTAAAACGGCTTGTTTCTCTATAAACCCGCCTCCTGCACCCACGTGCAGCACCACCCTGACTGAGAAAAACCGAGCATTATCTCAAACCAGAGTAAATGTAAGTCACTGCACGATATTCGTTTGCATTTATTAACTTCGTCGAAAACACCAGAATATGTATACAAATAAATAAAAAAATACTCTTAAAAGACGTTTCCAACATAAATGATAAACTTAATGGTTTCATATACATTCTGCTCTTTAATCAACTTCACTGTTGTCACCATCTTCCCATTCAGGATCAGAGTCCATGCCCAACTCAAAATATTACAGCAGCAAAAATATAACACTTGTAGGTGTACATTAAAATGCCACCATTAAAATAAAAAAATCAGAAAATGTTTTGATTTGATGTCCCTTTTAGGATGAATACAGAATCTTAATACTACTCTGAAGCACTTAAACTGACCACTATTCTACTTTAAGAAGCCTTCCAGAGTCTGCTGATTGGATTTTCTTTTTGGTGGCATCTTTCTCACACCTCTGGGCAGGAAGAAACCATGAATAGGAGAAGATCACTAATACTTTTTATTATTATTATTACAACTACTACTATTATGTGACTGGGAGCGCTGCTCTGGTGGCAGCAAGCACTTCAGTTACCGGATCAATAAAGTATCTTTGAATCGAATTGAATAATAAGCAGGCTATATTATTTTCTCAGACATTTGCTCAAATATAATATTACTTTACTACTACTATTTTCACTAAATTATCATCATAATTATACAACATATAAAGTAGGAATAAAAACTGATTTGCACAGCTAAAAATAAAAATGAGGCAATACAAGCTGGCATAGTATGGCATCAACGGGCTTTCTGTGGTTGTAAATCTCTTTTCAGTTCATGACACGTTCACAGTGCAGTGGTGGCTACACAAATAAAGAGCAAATAATTCTCCCTTATAAACAAACGAAAACACACTCTTACGAATCCGTTTTCACTAATTGAACGCTTGAAGGGAGGACTGAATTAACGACAACGCCGCCGTGGACTTAGCCTTTGCGCATCGTCCATTTAGCGAGACCTGAGTCAAGAGACCCATGATAACACTGGGTACAACTTAAGCGGGCGGAAGGATATTAGTTCAGTGCCACCGACCAAAAGTATATTAAAGGACCGGGCGGAGCTTGAAAGCTAACCCAGTTCACATAGCATTCTGGCGGAGAATAGAGCAGTGTCACAGCGGGACTCATGCTGAAGTATGAAAGGGAAAACACGATGGGCGTGCTAACGTCGTGCACAGCATTGCGCGGAATCACACCCTGGTCATAAATTAGTAGCCTTGTGGAAAGCCCTGGTTTTGTGTAGTTATTGTTTGTAAAAAACAGTCAATAAAGCTTAGTTTCAGCTGCTAAATCTACCAGGTTTAGACGGAGCCCAAACCAACACAGCTGAGTCCAGCAAGCAACTCTTTCCAGCCCAGTATATAAAGAAAAGCCGTGGGTGTTGTTTGCACCTTTTTACTGAACACCCTGAGATGCTACAGATCAATTAATTAACCACACAATGCTGTTATAAGATCACATAAGCAGCTTTATAAATGGCTAACACACATTAGGATGTAACTACTTACTTCTGTCCATCGGGTTTCTTTGTTCTTTGATCCAGAATGTAGAATAAAAGCCTTTAATACATGCAGCCAGACGGGCGTTTTCACAGAGATATTTTAGATAGTTTAAAAAAAAAAAAAAGTTGTTCCAGCTGCTAAAACCGGTGCAGCTATGAGTTTAGAGAAGGAGGAGGGTGTGTTTGCAGCTCTACCAGAGGTTAGCTGCTCTGTCTGCAAGGGCGGTGCAGACACCTCTAGCGCTTCCTAGTGGTAACATATATATACGTCACAATTTGACCACTCAGTCTTTTTCCAGGAGAGGGCGGTGCAGCTGCCCAGAGAGCATTATTCCGGAGGATTACTCAGACATGCATGAATTAAGACAAAAAACACTCTGGTGGGGGGTTTTATTAGAAAATTGCACTACCAGATGGTTGAAAACTCACTCCAAAAAATAGATTTTGCATGATATAGGCCCTTTAAAACTCCTCAAAGGGAAGGTTGATGGAGGCTGTATTTTTCTTCATTGTGTAGCAGTGTTTATGGATTCCTGGAGGTTATTCTATGCGTCTTTGTGTCCTTGCCAAGGTTTCCGGGCCTTTGCCACAGCAAAAGACGGCTCAAAGTGTCTGGCTATGGAATATGGAGGAGAGCAGTCCCTCAACGACCTGATAGAGAAACGGAGGGAGAATGGACTAAAAGCTTTTCCTGCTGCCAACGTAGAGAAAGTTGCTTTGCATGTGGCACGTGGATTAAGGGTAAAATGCGCTTTGGAAAGTAATTTTGCACCTTGCATATTTCTTATGTTTTCGCTTTTTTTTTTTTTGCTACATGTAAATGTTTCAGATCCTCAAATAGTATTGGATAACTGGTTGAGCGTTTAACATTTCCCATTGAGGAATTTTATCCCCCTCTTTTTTCAAATTCAAACATGTTAAAGGGTTTTCGAGTATCAACAGGGTGTGCAGTATCTGAATTAAATTTAAATCCAGATTTGGCTTTTATTCAGACTTTGAATGCAACATGAAGTGAGATTATAGCGTTCATTAAACGACTTTGTAGTACCTTCACAACGAGAAGAGCCTTCTCCACGGGGACATGAAGTCATGCAACGTGGTCATCAAAGGGGATTTTGAGACGGTCAAGATCTGTGACGTGGGCGTCTCTCTGCGGCTCGACGAGAACATGAGAGGTAAACCTCGTCTTCAGTTCAGGGATTTCCTTAGAGACGCCGGTATGGATGGACCAAACACAGCCTGTGTGTTTCTTCAGTGTCCGACCCCCGGGCAGAGTACATCGGCACAGAGCCGTGGAAGCCCAAGGAAGCTCTGGAGGAGGGAGGAGAGATCACGGATAAGGCCGACATCTTTGCCTACGGTCTGACTCTGTGGGAGATGATGACTCTGGCCATGCCTCACCTGCAGATGCTGGACGATGACGACGGAGATGAAAATGAGGGTAGGACGATTTTACGTTGGTGGGTTTGAAGATGTGTTGGGTTGGGTTTTTTTTAATCAATAAATTTACTAAAGTATAAAACTGGCTTAAGTCAATAACTTATAGGAATGAAATTATTAAAATGTCAGACAAATTTAACGGTTTGCTTTTTGATTATGGTTGAATTTTATATGTAATTAAAATTCATAATCTTTCAAAAATCAATTTAGAAAATATTTTTTGGTCCTCGAGTTTTGTTGGGATTTTTAAGTAAATTATTATAAAATTATTATTTATAAAATTTTACAAACTGTTATTAAATTTTAAGTAATTTGGATTTCTAAACTTTGTGGGGTTTTTTTATAATTGCAATGTTTAACAAAGCTGATATAAGGACTTGAATTACTTGTTGCACTACTTTGTGTGTGAGAAATTTTCATGAATTAAATACCGTTAAAGTACAGTCACGGTAACAAAGTTAGCCATCCATCCATCTTCTTAACCGCTTATCCAATTCAGGGTCACGGGGCAGCTGGAGCCTATCCCAGCAATTATCAGGCGTTAGGCAGGGTACACTCTGAACAGGACGCCAGTCTGTTGCAGGGCCAACACAGAGAGAACGGACAAACCATTCACACTCACATTCATTCTGGGACAATTTAAAGTGATCAATTCACCTATCATGCATGTTTTTGGAACTCGTGGGAGGAAGCCGGAGTACCCGGAGAGAACCCACGCATACAGGGGAGAACATGCAAACTCCATGCAGAAAGACCCTGGGCCGGGATACGAACCCACGACCTTCTTGCTGCAAGGCAACAGCGCTAACCACTGCGCCACCGTGCAGCCCCAAAGTTAGCCTCTCTTTTTAATTCTTTTTTAAAAATCAATAAATCTTTTAGGGCTGGGTATTGTTAGGAATTCAATAATTTGATTCTTGAGGCTTTGATTCGATTTCAATTCGATATGATTTATTAGCTTAGATATCAATTCAATAATAAATAAATACACAAGTAATTTAGTACCTGAGTGTACTTTTAAATAATGTGTGCAGTAGTACAAATGGACACCAGCATGTTTCCTTTTATGTTTTCTGTCATGGTTTATTTAGCAGAACAAGCTTCAATATTGTACATTGTTGTACAACGCTGAACGCTTTCACTGGCGTTTTGTCCACAGCTGGCCGGGTAGACTAAATCGATTCATAGGATTTGATGAATCTGTCTTGAATTGAGAAATGAATAATTGCAATGCATTGTGGAATCGATATTTTTGCCAAGCCCTAAAATCTTTAGTAAATCCAATCTTTTAGTAATGGCTTTATTCACTAACATTTGGGCTACGTTAGCACTGCAGGTCCTAATGCTCAATTCCGATTTTTGTTTTTTTAATCAAATCCCAAAAAAAAAAAAAAGTTTTGTGTGTGTGGTTATTCAAACTGTTCCTAAAATGCGACCGCAAACACGCTCCAGTCTGAACGATTCACAGCCCACAGGAAAGGCAAGACGCCACGTACGGCACACTGTTTACAGAAGGAAAAAAATCCTTGTACCTGTTTGTGTTTGTGCAGCAATTTGGCACAAAATGACTTCATTACTAATGAGTGACCCGCATAAAAACTGTTTTTACATGTGGAAAAATACATCAATTATATATAATAAATATATAAAGATTAAGTCTATTATTAATATTAATGTAAAGATATAGTTTATGCACAGCAACACTCCCTTCAAATAAATTCAGCAGTGCAACATTCCAGAGAAATAAAAGGCAAATATCCATCTTCTATACCAATTATCATCGCGGGGGGCTGGTGCCCATCTCCAGGTCGCCACTCAATCGCAGGAACTGTAGCTTCGGGTGATTAGCCACAGCGTTTATCAGTATATCCTCCATGTTATGCTGAGGCTGTGTCTCCATGTTAGTCACAGCATCACTGACACTCCATTGGTTGATGCGACGCGAATTGACGCCGTTTTTTCAAGATTTTGTAAACTTCAGCGGCAGACGCGAATGCACAAAACGCAACACTAAAATGACACGCAGATTTTCTGACGTACATGATACGCCTCCCTTGCGCTGATCTGACGCACGGATAAGCCAAAAAAAAAAGAAATGTTTTCATGACATAAAACTGCTTCTGGCGTGACGCCGGAATCCGACGCACATCAGCACGCTTCTGTTGACTTCACATTTAAACCTGACGCCCACGACACTTTAAACGCGTTCTGTGTGAACGCACCGTTATAGGCAGCGTGTTCAGAATGATCATAACAGGTGCAGGTGACTATGGTCTGTTCTGACTGTCGAAGTGATCGGATATGAGTCGCATAGGGGCAAAAAAAAGCCAGGAATGAAGTGCTTTTGCCTGCAGTGTGAGGGGCTATAAATCATATTCTACGATCCATAATAAAGTGCATTTGATGCGCATCACATATAGTAACGTCATCTGCTTCTAAAAAAAGGCTGGAGAGCTCATACTCATAAAATCAGTTAAAAAAAAATCAATTAGTGTTGTCCGATATTATCGGCCTAAAGTCATTATCGGCCAATATTGGCATTAAAATGAAATATCGGAAATTATCGGTATCGGTTTTTATTTTTTTAATTAGATGAGTTTTTCACAACAAATACATATTCTATATCAAACTCTTCAGCTACTTCTTTTCTCTCTCAGAATGTAAAAATATGACAGATTTGAAGTTTAGTTTTTGAGAAAATCTTCCAGCTACTTTTGAAGACAAAATAAAAATGGCACCTTTTTCAATTGCCTAACTAAAATTCTAGTACTTATTACATTTTCTAAATTTTTAAAAGTGTCCCCACATATCGGTATCGGTTTATATCGGTATCAGAAACTATGAGTTAGGCTATATCGGTAGAAAAGCCAATATCGAACATCCCTAATCACAATCTATCGTCTTCCTCATGGTATTCCATATATTGTCACCAGATTCTTGCCAATACATGTCTCTAAAATTTGACATTTACATCTCACAAGGATGGCATTTTCTTTCGGGGGAAAAAATAAATCTCATTAAATTAGTTTACCCTTCAAATTTCTGGACTTTACTATACCAGAAAATGTCGTAGTTTAAATATAAAAAATGTATACCTTTACCAATGGAAATGTCTTAGTTTTCTCTTGCAAATATTTAACTTTTCTAAATTAGTTTTTCTGGAAAATGCGACATTGACTTCAAAATGAGTTTTTGGTCAGAAAACTCTAAATTTACTCAGATATTTTGTCTACAGGTGCCCCAAAACTCCATAGAAGTGCTATTCTTACTGGAGTACAATTTTTGGGTACTCTACCCACCATGGATTGTGAAATTCGATTATAATTATAATTCCATGCCATTCTCATGGGGCAAACATGCAGCGTAGTAACCATGTGGGTGGACATGGCCTGCAAATGCTAATTTACATCAAAGTGACTGAAATTGACTAGAACTGAGTGGGTGAGATCACTTTGTAGGATTGTAAAGATCGAACTTTAATTTTTTTGTACAGACCATAGACCTATTAGAACTGTTTTTTTTTAAAGAGGTATAATGTCCCCTTTAAATTATGTTTGTTCCAGACGACTCTATGGAGGAGAGCTTCGACGAGGACGCCTATTACGAGCGTTTGGGGACGCGGCCGCCTCTGGACGCCGCTTCTCTGGGTGGATCGTACCACAGGATGGTGGAGCTCTTCTGTCTATGCACAGAGGAAGACCCAAAGAAGAGACCGTCTGCGGCTCAGATCGTCCAGGCCTTGGAGGAAAACGCTGTTCTGGACAGAGCGTCACACGAGGTGATAGTCATCGACTGATGGCAAATGACATCCTCTGTATATGTATAACCAGCTGTTTTCCATCCTTTTTCATGTTTTGTCACTTTGTATCAACTGTATTTTTTAGTCGCTGTAAACTATTAAAATGCTCCTGCTTCCTTTCTGATTGGTAGCACCCATGGAAAAGGCCAAGAACTGATTTGCATTTAAAGATTTATTAAATGTACAAAGTAAAAATGTCTCTAAACAGTGATGGCATCTATATTTCTAGAACGTTATCTTCAAAAATGTACAGAACAGTTTTAACTGGTACCAAGAAGATACATGTCGGTAAGGCTTGATGTTAAATGAGCTGAACTCTGAATAAAAAAGGACTTAAAGCTGAATGAAACCTCAGAACTGTCTTTAGCTGCTGCAGGTGAAACGTCCATTTAAACATTCAGTGAAACAGGCTTTATTATAAATACCGAATGGATAATCTGAACTTGCTTTTTATCAAAGCCTTAAAGATGAAAACCATTACAGCTGTGCTTATAAAAATGAACATTCAGCAGAAAACTTTGAGGCGACATCTTTAATCAGCTGTCGCATCTCATGCAATGAAGTTGTAAATGAGGAAGGTTGGCGTGTTGCAGTACTTTGTGGCAAACAGCTTCCCATCAGGCGTCGGGTCGGAGAAGGCGATTTCCTCCTTGGTCAGGTAACTTCCGTACATGAAGGTGCTCCTAAGAATAAATACATGATGTCAGGCAAACGCTCAAGTGATTATATTATATACATTAAATTGAGAGAATTTACTGGCCACAAATGACTGGGAAAAATAAAAAGCAGAGTGGTTTATCCTACCTCACTGTGTCCAGCATGCGGGATGCGATACCCTGCCGTCGCGCCAGGCTGAAGACCCAGACTCTGCTGATCCCACACAGAGCCGGTTCTGGGATGGTGGAGCAGCACCAGGCTCTGTGGCGATCCATGAAGTCATCCTTCGTCATGTCCTTGTTGTGATCTGGCTGCTCCAGAACTCTGTATGCCTGAGAGAAAACGGAATATTTACACTTGGGGGGGGGGGGGGAGTATTTAAAAATTAGATTCTCTTCCTGCAACAAACCAAATGCCGACCTGTCTGATGGGTTCAGCGACGAGACATCCTACCACCAGCCTTTCTGTGTTGATGAACAGGAATGTTTTAGCCTGAGTTGGTCTGCTCAGAGTCACCTGCTGGAAGCCCAACTCGTTGTCCGCTATGCGACGCACTTCCTCGGCCTGAAATCAAAGCAGGAATCGGCACCAAAGCATTTAATCTTCACAATTCATGCTTAATATTAGTTTTTTCAAGGCGAGAGAGGCGGGATTAATTCAGTGTGTGGCCCTGAACCTTTTTGACTGCGTATTTTGGATCGTCGGGTAAGACGAGGATAATTTTGCCATCCCAGAACTCAGCCACCACACGCTCTTTTTTCCAACCCTGGAAATACAAAGAATGAAAGTTCAGGTCAGAAAAATTTGCTTTATCCACAGAAGAGCTCAGTGCATCAGAAAACCACTGAGAAGCACCTCATTCCCTACTAGTTAACTCTTAGAAAAATCCGGGAATAACCTGAATGTCACTAAAGCAACTAAATAAGCCTCGGATGCTTTAGTCCAGACGAGCTCATTTCCTCTCTACAATCACACATAGATTTCTGAAGTTTTAGGTCAAGCCAGATTACAGAGCAAATCGATACTGAGGTCATTAGGAAGTATTGGTACCATTAGCAATGTGGACAGATTAAACAGCAGGCTGAAAAAATGAAACCATAACTTCATGGCAGAGGAATCCATCAAGTACTCCAAAATGTTAAAGGTACGGCTGTTAGTCGATTTTTAACCACTCTAGTTCCAGACACATTTCCCTTTAATCTGAAGGCTTTGGACATTTCATCTCCTCAACCTCTTTAGAATCCCCTCTGCTATTGTTTGTAGCATTTTCTTCCCCCAAACTTTCCAATACAGGCTTAGATGCCACACTCTGAACAGCCAGTGTTTAACAGCAGCAACCTCGTGCATCAAAAAAAAAAATTATGTCAATGTAACTTACAAAACTCAACAATAACGAGTTTGCATTCTTTTTTTAAAGTTAATCTCCCCCCAATAATCCAGTTTTTTTTACAGACAGATTATAAATGAGTGTCAAATAATACTGTATACGTCTGGTCATTACTTTTGGAATTTTTGTATCAAAAAATATTAGTGGAGTGCCCTCTGCTGGTTCAAGAATGTACACTGCACCTGAGCTCGAATCTTACTCTGCATCTGAATCCTTAATATTTACTACATGCTACATAATAGCTACTACTCTCCCATTGATGTATCAAATGTTGCGCAGCAAACGAGCGAGTAGTAGGCATGAAATCGGACGTGCTGCGCGACCATTTTACCAGGATGTTTACGTTACGTCACCTGTGGTCCTGTCCTCTGTAGCGGACTATTTTGGGGCTTCCGCTGCATTGTGGGATAGCCTAGCGTGCATCGGATTTCACTTTGGCGGTAGTACACATCCGGGAACTTTATGCCTACTATGCCAATCTATACTAGAGATTCAGATCTACTACATCGCTCGCTTACTGCTTTTCGCCTGCTACGCAGTAGGTATAATACGAGTTTTCGGATGCAGGGAAGGTTTGCAACTGGCTCAGCGTAAGGGATGAATAAACTGTAGTAACCAGACCAAAAAGCAGCGCACTTTTTTGTGCTTTATTTGTGTTTCCCTGGAGATGTCAAGCAATATGGATTCTGGGCATGCCTTCAGCCAAGGGTGATGCCCTATAATAACTGTATAGCTTCAGTATATTTCATAGTGATGTACCGCCTCATTAAAATGCAAAAATATCCAATTAAAGTTATGTTTTCGGACTTGAATTTGTGCTAATTCATTAGCGGAAGTAGCCATGAACATTTTCATAAGAGCATCTATTTCCTGATTTGATTTTCGTAATGTTTAAAACAGACTGCTGATATCCGAATGTTACATTTTGTTTATTTCTACCTTAGTTGTGTTTATTTTTCATATGAGACCATACAAACATTGTGAATGCGATTGTGGAGTTCAAAACAAAATCATCATTCATTTGTCCTATATTTAATTTAAAAAAATAGCAACAGCATCTGGATTTATTCTTTATGTACACTTAAGTTGTAGTTTTTAAGTTCATTTAGGAACGGTGATTAATTTACAGCTACCCTGTGATTATTAGCTTAAAAATGTTTAATTGTTTGACAGCCCTAATATAAATAAAAAAAGTAGAGTGTTTTTGGACGAAGTTTCTAGGTTTTCCATTCTTTAAGCACGGTTTCAAAAATACCGGTTTGGCACCGGTATCTGATAAAACCTAAACGATACCCATCTCTACTCAGCGTCCTGCCTCTAAATAAAAGACACTGCGAGTTTGCAACTCATAAGCCATCAACTTGAAAGTGATACGACTCAGGGCTGCTCGTCTCCTCCACAGAACCTTCCTCCTTTTGACCCCATCTGAAGATATGGAGTTCGCATCGCTATTGCTTTGCATCATTCTGGCTGGCTGTGTGTCCTGCTGCAGAAATTGCAGGCAGTCTTTTCAGTTCCCTTCGTATTCAGCGAGGAAACACCTCATTTTGAGGCTGGTAGGGGGTGAATTCCTCTTTAAACGTTTCATAACGCTGTTAATGTACGCTTCCTGGTAACTCTGTGAAAGACCAGATAAAGAGACGCTTGCCACATATTTGATGGAGTCCAGGAACCGCTGGTGGAACTGGGTGTGCTGGAAGTTGTCCTCTGGGTTGTCCGCGCTGTAAACCATCCCACATGAGTTGCAGGTTGTCGCTCCAAACTGCTTCTGTCCAGCGTCCTAAAAAATAAAAATAACTTCACCTCAAGTGTTCCTCCTTACAAGATTCAACGGGCTTGATGTTTAGTAGATCTGTGATGTAAAGTCCGAACATTGCATACAGAAGAATATAAACGTACAATGATGAGCTGGTCATTGTCCAGCTTGTCCTTCTTCCTGCGAGCTTGTCGCTCTTTCGCTGCAGATGAAGCCGGCGGGACTGCAGCTCCTGAGGAGGCGGACGGGGTGCTGCAGGACACCGGAGGACGCAGAGCTGCACTCAACCTGAAAGATACAAGTTTTCTTTAATTCAAAACAATCTGGTGAATGTGTTATACGATGTCGCCATGAGACCTTAATCCACAGAGTTAGCAAGTCGACGGCTGGAGATGGTTACCCCCCCCCAACTACGCTGCACGGATGAGCGGCTGCAGACAATGAATGTTCAATTTTGCATTTCAAACGACTTAAAACAAAGTTGGAACTAAAGGCAAATATTAAAAGCAGCTGTGATTAAATTTGTGTGTTTGTTTTTTAAGGTTAATTTCCACTTTAAGCAACCTGTAATTAAGCCCGAAATGTCTAAAGATTGGTTCGTTATCCAAGCTAATAAATATACATGAAATGTAAAAAAATGTAAGGATATGTTTTTTTTTAAACCACATGACTAAGAAATCAACTGAATTGAACTGGCTTTAGCACACCCCACTGCTTTACCACAAAAAACTAAATATCTCAATTCATTTTATGTTGCACACACAAATACTAAATCAAACTCACCTTTTTGCTGAAGAGCCAAATATGGGATACACGGCTCCAGCAGCTGTGGAAACAGGAACATTAAGATAATCATATAAAAATAAAAGCACAACTTGCCTAAGATGAATTAATCAGCTGTTTAGAATGGGAAGGGAACTTTGTGCGCATGTAGTACCTTTGGAAGGAGTGGTGGAAGCTTTAGAGGTGTTAATTTCACCCTGCTCCAAAACAGGCTCAGAGACGCCTGCCAGAAACTCTTCCTGCAAAAAATACGTGCTAAATAAAGTTAGAATACCTACACAATACGTTGGATGAGAAAGCGAAGTGCTTTCATAAAGCGTAGATTTATCAAACTATCCAGTGAACCTGCAATGCACCTACCTTATTACTGAGGGACGATGCTGTAGATTTGGGGCTTGGGGTCCTGGAAAGCACAATCTTCAGATGTTTTCTAATCCCGTGTGTTTCAGTCAGCGACGTGGGGGAGCTGAGGGAGGCAGAGATTGATCATAACGGATGCATTTTACCATTTTCTTGGTTTGGATCCTTGCAGAACTGCCATATTTCCATTACAACATCATACCGTTTTAAGTGAATATCCTAATCCAGGTCGAAACCTCATTTTACACTACTGACTTAGCACTTTCCATTTCAACATTTAAGGCAAAGAATATGTTGACTGGTGTCAATTTACATATAGAACAGGTAATACAGTCTGAACCCTGTGAGTTTTACACCAAAATTGTTTTATGCTTTTAGTTATTCCCAGTTTCTATGTTTACAGCATTTTGACGGCAAACGTATTCGTCTTGAGCTCGTTTTATAAACCACTGCATTTCCTCATTAAAAGTCATTCCAGATTATTTAGCATTCTCAAGTCGCCATTTAAAAGATAGATACGAAATAACATAAAATCCCTCCATATATCATAATTTGAAGATATTACGAGGTATATAACGAGGAAAGAAAAATTAAACATTCTCCAAAAATGAAACATTTTTTTAAAGATAATTTAGGAAAGGGACAAAAAAAAATAACCTAGCAAGTTTAAAACCATTGTATCTCCAATATCACAACATATTTATATGATTTGAATATATAAAGAACATTTATAGGGAGATAAATTTATCCTAGAAACAAATTTTGGTTAAATACCTTAATGGACAGAGAGTTTCTTGCTCCTCATCGACACCATCCATCCAGTCTGTTGGATCAAACTTTGTTCTCTGCGTGGTTCTTTCTTGGTTCTCATCTATTCTCTACAGTAGCCAGAACATATCAATAAATTCACCAATTCCAATTTCGTTCTCATAAAACATAAGAAAACCAACTAAATATTGTTTTATGATGTACAAACCTTCTGGACGACCTTTTGGTCCACCTGCTGCGTTGGCCTCTCGCTGCTCTGCTGGGTTGCAGTTTGGCTCTTGGTCTTGACCGGAGCTGGCCTGGCAGAGGACTTTGGAGCAGATCTCTTATACATGGACGATGGCTTCTTTCCTGTTCCAAAGAAAGCAGCTCCGACAAAGATCTTCGGCTTGGGCTTCAGGCTTCCAAAAGAGATCGTGATTCCCCTCTTCGCCTCCACTGGTTTGTTGCTTGCAGACACGCTGCCGCTGCTGGGTGTCTGATTAGCTGCAGCATTGCTAAATAAAATGATGGTCAAGGTTTAATATTAGAACATTTAATTTAAACGTATTTATTAGGGGTGTAACTGACAAAACCGTGCGTGCATTTTAAATTTTTTTTTATTTTGACCAGCATTAAACTGAATTCCTTTATTGGTTTTATTACATATAAATAAATAAAAATAGTACAAGCAGACATAGCCAGACAAGAAAGTGTATAACCACGTCAAAGAGACGTTAATGTAAATCACCTAAATCACTTTAGTGTTGTTTTTTTTCTATTTCAACAGCCTGGTCTCATCAATGGGGCTTCTACTTACTTTTCTCCAAAATAAGGAGTTTGGTCTGAGTGGATGCTACTGGTAGTCATGGTAACGTCAGCTGTTTTTTCTCTAGTATCAGGGATGTTTCCCTTCATCTTGACATTGTTTCAGGTGATTAACTTAGTTCAGTACAGAGCGTGTTATGGACCTTACTGCTGTTGAAAGATGCGTTCACTGACAAAGTTCTGGTTCGGTCCTTCTTTTCTGCTGAAACCATTAACGTTCCCAAACAGCAGAGTTTGGTGATCGCTTGGGAGTCCTTTCTGTTTTGGTATCACCTTTTAAAGGCGATTTCTGCACATAAACATTCTGCATGGGTTCAGGTAGAAAACAGCCGAGCTTGTCTGGTACACAGACGTACCGAACAACACCAATACGTGTACAGTTACACCCTCAACATATAGGTAAAGAAACAAACCTGGCATTTCTTTTAGACAGATCAATCGTCTTCGCCGGTGCTGGAGAACTATTGGTACCCTTCTTTTCTCTCTTATTAGATCCCACTGACGCGTTTCTGGGTTTCTTGCCTCTTTTCACTGTTTTCTTCGCTTTCTTCTTTGGCTTTTTGGCTGATGGAGGACGGGAGGGAATAACAGGGGGGAGGGACGGCAGAGATTCCTTTATTGCCTTCCTCTCAAGTGGGGTGAGATAGATGGTCTTCTGCTTGCCGTAGAAGGAGCTTGGAACCACTGAAGGCTTCGTTGGGGATTTACGGGGTGAGCCTAAAAAATAAAATAAAAAACAAGCCAGTATGTTAATTTCAAATTATAGGATTTGTTGTTTAAAGCAAGTCTGATCTCTTCCGCTTCAGGGAAATGCAAATATTTTAGGTCAAACTGAACTGGTCTGTCCTACCTGCTGGACTACGTGGCACACCAGTAGGTGACAGCAGGCGTTTTCTTGGGGATCTCCTCTTAACCGGCGACACTTGCTCCCTCGCGCCCTTCTTGGACGGCGAACTGGTGTTTGAAGAAAACGTCAGATTAGAAGCAGCAAGACTGCCTCGGATTTCTGAGCCAACGCCTCCGTGTGAAATTGGAGTCATCTCAATTTATACCCCCATGCAACAATTTAAAGGAATGTTTTAACAGCACGTGTTTACATCTTACCTTCCAGAGTCCATTGAGGACAGTTTCCTCTTCCTGGTTGAGGTTGGTATCATGTTCAATGCTCACCTAAACATAACAGAACAAGATCTGGGTTTTTACCTCATGGAATTACCTGTCCATTCTGATTGCCCAATTGGGGCTTTTGTTTCTTATTGCTATATTATATTAATAAAAATCTGCTATATTAAAGACACCCCATTTTACAAAATAAACTGGAAAATATCCGATGGGCTAGAGACGAATGGACCAAAAATCCGGTTTGAATTTCAAGTTGGATAAATGAAAATTAAGCAGCTTTAACTTGTTGTTCTTGCATGTTAAGATAAATTGGCTGATTATTAGTCTGGTTTAACCTCCTGGTTGGGTTATTAGGGACAACAGCCATTTCAGAAGAATGAACTCCCATGCATTGAATGTTTTTCCACTGACCCTTGGGCATCAATGTGTAACATTGGCAGTAGATAAAAATAAGTAATAAAACAAAACCCCGCACACTTTAGCAGCAAACGCCCATTTGGCGGGATGATTAGCTTATGAAACAACAAACACGTCCGATGTGATCGGCTTTCTGGAACAGCAGATTGTCACAATCTGTCCGCCTATTTACACAGAAATAAACACTATTTTAGCTTTAAAAGCATCTTAGCTCTGAGTCTGCCTGACGTGAAGCTTCGTTTTTACGCCGCGATTTTAAACGTTGAAAAGGCGAATCAAACCTAAGAACACCCACAGATAACACAAGACAAACTACTCAATTCGTCTTACCGAAAAGCTTTTTTCTGGTCCACATATGATGATAATGTTGATTTGAAAGCAGCAAAACGATCAGAGAAACTGGCGTCTCTGCTGCTCTGTCCTCGCGCGTTTCTCTTCTGTTTTTGAAGAGCGCGCGCTGGTGTAAAAATAGTTGCACAACGGCACCGGAAACGGAAACGTTAGCACCATAGCAACTACATTTTTGACCTTCAAATTAAAGCAACTTTTTTAAACAAATTTTTAAAGGAGAACGATATTTTTTTTTTTTCTCTTTTGAATCATCCGCAACTTGTTTAAACAACGTATTTGTTTGCTAATAATTAAAATCACGCAACTACTATGACACTTAACCATAGCAACAAAATGTTGGTTTCACAACTGGAGGCAGGTGGTCAGCATCTCAAAAGCTCAAATAATTCCTGAACTAAAAACCCCAAAGCCAAGAGGAGTTGAAAATGAGGCTTCGTGGATACAAAGCACAGAGAGAAAAGAGCGTTAAATTCCCATTAATAAAGTGTTTTTGGATTGTCTAGGGCAGGGGTCACCAACCTTTTTGATACTGAGAGCTACTTAAAGGGTGCTGAGTAATATGAATCTGTTTATTACACAGCTGTATGGTTTATCACATTTCACATGCAACCATTTATCTCTATTAAACTCTGCATTTAATTTTTTTTGCTATTTTTTAGAATATGTCCAGAGGGCACCTTATGCTGTCCCTGAGAGCAACGTGGTGCCCGACCCCCGGACTAGGGCTTGCTTTGCATTCTGGGATGTGGCGGACATTTTGATTGCGAAACGGGTGTAAACAAACCATAGATTCACAATAGAAATACACATTAAAAAAAAAAAAGAGAGGAAGCAGAGTTTGGAGAGAGTAAAATACAACATGTTAAAATCCTGAAAAGGATGTGGAACATAGATGGATACGCTCAAAAGGAAGCCAGAGACCGATATATGGACAAAGTCGGCATTATAAACAGTTTGGATCCATATGAAACACCTAATAAAGACTGGAGCACTGACAAGATGTGCATCACAGATATTTTCGGCTGCTTTGTTTGTGGTTTGAGCATTTACATTTCAGAACAGTTCTGAAGCTAGTGTTGTTGTCTCGGATGGGTTCAGGAGCAAACTCTGAGCACATAGTAATATGGACAAAGGTAAACTATGTTGCTCTCCGTTAGTAACCTGTACCACTAAAAAAATTCCCAATTGTGCTTTTAAGAATGTGTTTCAAAAGCGCTTAAATGTTATACACTACAGATGTATGTATAAATGGTAATTATGTACCATGAGATGGGAGGTGTGACCAACCTGTCAATAATGACAGGTCTCTCATATCCCGATCCGGATGAGAGGTCTACATTTCATTTGCTGGTTTTAATAGTAAAAATCTAATCTAAGTAGTTTTCCCATAGAAGTGTATCAGAAGTTGTGTTATGTTTTGGTGCGTCTGCATTAGCCTACCCGAGGTAGCCCATGTATTTTGTGACAGTTAAGTAAATAAACTATAAAACATGCATCCTAATTAAATTCCCAGAATGAAAATGCCAAAAACACACTCTCATCGACACCGGGATACTCTGGAAGGTTATGTTTGGCCGCCCACAGCTGCGAGCCGAGGACACTTTATTTCGGATAGTCTATGGCCATGATTCTCAAACTGTGGTACGTGTACCACCAGTGGTACTCAAGCTCTCCATAGTGGTACTTGAAAGAAAGTTCTAAATGTTTTTTTAAAATAAAATCAATACTAAAAATGTATAATTCACACACAGCCTGGCTGTGACTGGCAACAATTACCAATAAATAATCCTTATTAGGAGTAAATACGCCTCCTTTGGTCTTTCAGACCAAAGTCTATGGTCACAAGGGTAAGCCTTCTCTTTACTGTATGTTTAGGTCGGTCACAATTGTGGTACTTGGAGTGCTCAACATTTTCTCAGTTGGTACCCACTGTAAAAAGTTTGAGAAACACTGGTCTATGGTAATGCCTCCAAGCAGGAAAATGGTGCAAAGTTTGGACCGTTTTCCACCTTTTTCCTTGGCGATCATGAGTTGCGCTGCTGCACCCCAACAACGTTTGGGTATTTATTGATGGTAGATCAAACGAATAATAGATTAAATTAAGCCACAAGACAGAGAGTGAAAAGGTCTGTAAACAGCTCGCTGTTGTTATAAAGAGGCTACCAAAATGGCAGCAGCGTCAGGTGATGACGACACGATCCCATACTCCCAAACCCCAAAGCTCAGATGAGTTCAGATGGTGGCTTCATTGATGAAAAGCAGCAAGAGAAGGGATGTTAAATTCCCGTAACTGAAGTATTTTTCAGATTGAATTTGACTTGAGCCAAGATCAGTATGAAACCGGGTTTTTGATCACTTAAAACCTCCAATGGGATCCTAATCAGAATCCTGAATTACTATAATGCATCTTTTTTTCTCCCAAGATATCAGTTTTTATTTAGAAAAACTTTATTTTGAAGCGAACACCTAGCTTGCTTCGTGTCTTTGCTCGGCAACTTTATTCCAGCAGCTAACAACTTCCGGGTCAGTCAATACATGAGTAAAGTGTCAGTAGCAACGGGCATTGAATTCATACGTTTTGGACTATATTTGTTATACTTTCACAAACTAAACTTGTCACGTTATTATATTGCCACTGTGTTTTAATCCGGTAAAAAATGGTGTTTTACTTCACAAGTGCTGGTGAGTTCAGCTCCAACATCAGCCGCGCTGTTAGTTTTTGTAGCCCGGTTAGCTTCATACATCAATTATTTTACGATGTGAATGCTTTTTTTTCCGTTTTTGTTTTTATGCATTATGCTGTTCCTGCTTCCTCCAATCAGCTGACATAATCTGTGTTCTGTTTCTGTAGTGGTGGACCCTCCATTCACGATCTACATGGGAAGAGATAAATATGAAAGTAAGACTGATCTCTCACATCTTTATATTTTTAAACTGCGGGTTTCTGTTTGCTGTTGATGAACCGCATCGATTTTAAAACGACACGTTTCTGTCCGTAGATGAGGATCTCATTAAATATGGCTGGCCCGAAGACATCTGGTAAGAGTCTCACGTTTTTTGTTTGCCGTTCCTCAAAAATAGGGAATTTAAGTCTTGATGTAAATGATTACATTCAAATATATTCAAGACAGTCAAGACGTGCTAACAGCTCAGTTTCAAGGTGCTTTATGATTTAATGGCAAATAAATCACACACAAAAAATATATGTATAAAAATTGCAACATTAGCAAAAGTAAAAATGCAGCAATTGTAAAAACATGAAAATTAAAAACAGCAGTTAAGCATGTAAAGCATTAAGTATGAAGAAAAATACATTGGAGAGCAATTGTCATAATCGTTTACTCAAAGAGCTTTAGAGTTTTCAGTTTTGCTTTACAGCAGCTCAGTGTTTAAGCAACTTTGCAGTCATCGGAAAGTTTGTTCCAGATAAGAGGAGCATAGAAACTAAAAAGCTGCTTCTCTGTGTTTGGTTCTGATTCTAGGAATTATTACGAAGTTAAGAGTTGGAGGACCTGAGTGGTCTGGGGGGGTCGGCATAAAGACAGCAGGTCATCAACATATTTTGGCGCTAAGCCATTCAATGACTTATAAGCTAGTATAAGTATTTTGAAAAGCTCAATCTCAATTATTTGGTGGGGTGTGTTGTAATCGTTATGCCAATTGACCAATCCCAGCCGAAGCACTGCCTTGTCAAGCTAACTAGCCAATCAAGTTGCAGAAAAAACTGTGGTATTTAAAAGCAGCAGGCCCATGCTGGTAGGTAAAACGAAAAGTGCAGTGTCAATTGTACGGCTGGTGAAGAATTGTTAAGGAAAATGGACAAGAGGGAAGATGATAAAGATGACCAAATTGATGACACTAAGCACAGAAGAGAACATGGCCGTGATATTGTGGAGAGAGGTGCCATTGTGAGCTCATTGGTTTGGATATTCCAGAGAGGACAGCAGCCAGACTAAACCGATGTGTAAAATCTGCTGATGGACCGTTTCAACAAAGCTAGGGAATACAACCAATCTATTTAATCACCTGAAGTTCTATCAATTCTCTGAGTAAAAAGAGACACACGCAGTTTTGAATTGATGTGATGTTGTTAGCAATACAGCACACTCTTTATGCAGCATTAAGAGTGAAGGCTATATATATAATTGTTTTTATTATTGTTGTTTTTGAGATCGTTCAATATAGTGAAAATAATTTTGATTATTTTATAATTTCATAATCTCCCAGCCCTAGATGAATGCATGGATTAGTTATTAAAACTCCTGTTGCGACATTAGTCCTTTAATCCTAGAAATGTTCTTCAGGTGACAGAAAGCTGACTTTGTTATTGCCTTTATGTGACCCTGCAGGTTCAGGTCTGAGTCCATTATTACGCCTAGATGTCTGGCCTGATCAGTAGTTTCTAGCTGGATTAACTGAAGCTGTGTGCGGACTCTTGATTGTTCCTCTTTTGGGCCAGTTTTTCAAAGCAACATCGGATTGGATCAATCTGATCCGGATTGGAACTTTTCAGGATCATCAAATCTGGATAACCAGTGCTCAAACAGGATAGGAAATCCCAATGTAGAACTATAGATATGTAAAGAGCAACAAGTAGAATATCCAGTGTGGGGTCAGTATAAGTTTATTTTTATTTGAAACGAAAACACACTTAAAAATAAAAAAAAACCCTACGCCATCCTCTTCCAGCAGTCCGCTCATCTGAGACCTGACACCCACAAACACTATACATTGAGGATATTTATAACAAATTTCAAATATATATGTATTGAATTCAATAAAAAAGACTTAATGTTTTGTGTAATGTAAAGTTGTCATTCTTTGCATTTATTTGGTTATTCTGTAATCATTGCATGCATCACTAATAAATATTCTAAAAACGAAAATATGTTGGATTGTGATGAATATATATTTTAATTAGTGACAGAATAAAATGTATTGTTTTTGGTCAATTTTGACAGCAGTTTGGGGGATTATTTTATGAGGCCAAACTCTTTCTACTTTGCTGTAGGCCTATAATGAAAGGTTGAATATGTTAAATCCTACCTAATCACTGTAGCCCGACGAATGAACAAATAAAATTAAAACCTTATGAATAAATAGGAGAATCCACGCTGAATCCACCCTTCTGATGGGATCAGTTTAATCCAGATTTTTTTGGATCAAAGTGATCCACATCCTACAAAAAAGTTCTAAAAAACCCAAACTAAACGTTTGATCCGGATAAAAACCAAGATTTTATTACGTGATCTAATCCGATTATGTAATTTTCAATCTGTTATCCAAAATCCTAGTAGATTACTTTTGAAAAATGTACAGATGGGTTTCATCTGCATAGTTCTGGTACCTAATCTTGGTGCCTGTTATAATCTTGCTAAGTGAGAGCATGTAGAGACTGAACAGAAGGGGTCCCAGGATGGAGCCCTGGGGGACCCCAAATGTGATTTCTGTTTGTTCTGATAAAAAGTTGCCTATTGGCGCAAAGAATTTCCTCTTCTTAAGGTAAGACTCAAACCAGTGAGTCCGACCCAGCTCTCCTATCATTCCAGTAGCATTTTATCATAAGTTTCAAATGCTGCACTGAGGTCCAACAGAGCCAGCACTGTGGTTCTGCTACTTATTTGTGAGGATGTCATTGGACACTTTGAGGAGGGCTGAGCAATATGGCTTTAAATCAGTAACACAATATGTTGAGCAGTTCACCTTGATATTGATAAATTGACAATAATTACCCAACCAACTTTTTTTTTTCTCAATGGGATTTTGGCTTCTTTTCCTCCTCAACCAGCCTGTAGTCGTATCATTCGCATAATTTGTATGAAATTATGACGGCTGTTGTAGGGTAACTTTTTTTGTTGTTTTTTTTAACCATTTTTGCAGGTTTTTGAGTTGTTGTGGGAGTTTTTTATAACACTAATTTTGGCGTTAAATTTAGCCTTAAAATACAGGCAGTAGACTTGTGTAACATCTCCAATAAACGGCTTAAACCCACTTTTTCTTTCAGAGTTCTATACCGAATCCTTTTTGTATTTCTTAGTCCATTTTAGACTGAGACATGATGACTGCTTAACATCTGTCACAGAGATGCGACCAGACTGTGGATGAAGTGAGAAAGTAGCTGGGGCTGTGATTGATTTGATTTATGAAGTTATTTTAGAGCGCAGTCGTTTATTTCAAAAATGTTGAAATTATATCTAAGTGTGGGTAGCATCAGCCAGCGGCAGCTTCGACCAAGCATGATTTATCAGCATTCTGGACCTATTCAGGTGGAGCTGCAACATGCAGACTTGCTGTAAGTGCTCAGTGAGAAGAGTAGCAATGATACATTCTTCACACCAGAGTCTCCAAAGGCCTCCTGTAACGCCATAAAAAGTCACTAGATTTGTTGCTAGTTGCTATTTTGAGAAAGGTTGCTAGACGGGTCTAAAAACTTGCTGCTGGCAAACACTTCTAGTTACTGACATGATTTGGTAGATTCACATGACTGTATATAGTCACATGACAAACCCCATCTAACAGGGCATTCAGCCTCTCAAAGAGACAAACTAAAACACATATTTTCATTATTTTTAAATACCGAATATTAGGGGTGTCACGATTCTCCAAATCCAAACAGTACCAAGCTCTGTCATTTATAGACTATTCTACGATCATTGGTTTTATTCATTACATTTTGTACAGTAAATCTTACTTTAAAAGACAAAAGTGATGCAATTTTTATTATTCTTGTGTAATGTATCACATTAGGGATTAATGGTCAAATAATTAATTTACAGTAAGGGTAACAGTATTGTTTTATACTAACGGGGGCTTGCTGCCATCTACTGACTGTTTATTGTTGTATGAGAACTGGTGAGATTTACTTCTTAGGGAAAATGCAATCTGACGGATGTCTGCTAACTGTTGCTGCTGAGTCCTGAGTATAAAAAGATGGCAGGAGGTGATCGCGATCCTCTTTTGGATTTCGATGAGCACGGTCATAACGTAATTTCGATCGATTTTGACACAATATCGAGATCGTGACACCCCTACCAAATATATACCGACATGGGTAAAATGATGTTGATAACAGTCATAAATTTTGATAGCTGTAAATTTTTTGTATCTCGCTATTCCACAGGAACATTCTGTAGTTTACAGCATCAGATGTTGGCAAGCACTGCTAATCCACCTCGTTTGCTTTTCCCACTCCCACTTTGAATATCTGCGTGGCTGTATAGCTAAAAAGTCAGGCAGGGAGATCTTTGCATTCTGGGATATGTTTCTTGCTCTTTGGATCTTTGGAAGAGTTGGTTTGAGCTTCTTTCTCTCTCTGCTCTGAACTCTTCCAGCCTCCTTTTCAACTACGAAGATTTGGGGATCGTAGTTTCGGTATTATTTGAGCTTTTGGGATGCTAATCAGCTGCAACCCATTTGTCAAAGCAATACCTTGTTTCCCTGTTTACACATCATAAAGGATGTAGCTGTTAAAAAAGGATGAGAAAAATTGTACAGCGTCCAAAACCAACTGTACAAACACAGTTAACCCGTGCCCGTCTAGATCCTGTTAGAGTTCCCTCACACGGAGGAACGGTTTACATTCATTTTCCATGTGGAAACTTAAAATTCATTTTGCAAATGATACATTTCCAAATGTGGAGTTAGTAATTTCCTAGAGCTTTTCCACATTTTGTCACTTCAGTGCAATTCCTTGGAATGTTAAGTTATTAATCATTACAAAGGAGCGTAAAGCATGGCATGCGCGCCACGTCTTCAGCCTCTGGTACTTTGATGCCCGTTAACAAAATCCATTGGTGCAAACTGCCTTTACTAACAGCATATTGATATGTTAGATGGCTGAGTCAAGTCCAGAAATAAATACAATTAAGAATCTGTAGTCATACTTGAAAATGGATATTTACAGATGCTCTTCATCCAATTAACTAAGCTTAAAGTATTTAGCAAAAAGAATGAGCAAGTTTTCAGCTTTTAGCTCTGCAAAGATGTTAAAGAAAATACACAAATAATTGTTTTTTTAAATCAAGGGTAATGGATACTTTTGAAAGGCACTGCAAGTGATTAACACATTTAAATGATCAGATAATGAATTAAATACATTTTTTTAAAACTTATTTTATGCAAGTTGTCGGTAGACTCTAAAAAGGGAAATCATGGTTTCTTTTAGGATTTACAGAGCGTTACCTCAACCCATAAATGAACAGAGGAAAGTAAGGACAAAAACTGATGTTTCTGTAGTAAGCCTGTCAATATTCTCATTCATCCAGGTCATGGTTATCTCAAGGAAATTTCAATCGAACGCAACTGGACTTGGGGTTTTTGTTGTAACTCTAAAGAGTTGTTGTAAATGCTGGTGGCTTTGGACAGGAAGGATCTCCTGTATTACAGCCAGTGTGGAAGGCTTGATTGAAGACATGGCCTCCTCGATTTTTTTTTTTTGATTTTCTGAAGAATCCCTCTTTGCATCATCATCTCCGGAGGTTCCCGAACAGAACCAGCCTTCTTTATGAGCACGTTGAGCCTTTTTAAGCTCCTGGTTCTGATGCCGCTACCCCAACAGATGATGGCTGAAGAGATTAAACTCTCCATAGATGTGTAGAAGATCTGCTGCATCTTGCTACAAAAAAAGTAGATAGAATAAGAAAAATATGTCAAATGATTGATTTGATAAGACGAATCAATGACTGATTTAGCAAAAACAAGTTGAAAACATTAACATTTCTTTTTTTCTTTCCTCTGATGCAGGTTTCATGTTGATAAACTCTCTTCAGCTCATGTTTATCTAAGAATGCCAAAGGTAAAAGTGTCACCTCAGCCAATGAGATCAAACCTGAAAAACAGATTTAAACACACTTTCTCCATTAAAATGTTCTTGTTTTTGAGTTTGAAACTGGGATTAGTTTTGGGTTGGTTGATGTGTTTGGGTCGTTTTCAGGGCAAAACCATAGATGACATTCCTCCAGAGGTGTTGATCGACTGTGCACAGCTGGTGAAGAACAACAGCATCCAGGGTAATTCTGGATCGTCCCTTCAGACGATCAGCCTATGCATCGTCTGTGTGTGACGTTTGAAGGATAGTAACGTTGTGTTTGTCGTCAGGCTGTAAGATGAACAACATCAATGTGGTTTACACACCGTGGGCCAACTTGAAGAAAACGGGCGACATGGATGTTGGACAGATCGGCTTTCACAGACAGAAAGAGGTCAGCAGTCAAATATGGACCAAGTTCAAGGCCTTGTACACTTCCTGAGGCTAATCGTTTGATGCTTCCCACAGGTGAAGATTGTTGCCGTGGAGAAGAAGATCAACGAAGTCGTAAATCGTCTGGAGAAGACAAAAGAAGAGCGCTTCCCGGACCTGCCGGCAGAGAAGGAAACGAGGGACCGGGACGAGAGGAATGAGAAGAAAGCTCAACTCCAGGAGCAGAAGAAGAGAGAGAAGGAGGAGCAGAAAAAGAAAAAGGAGATGGAGGAGCTCAGGTGGGCCAAAGATCCAGAATTATTTAAGTTTAATTGATCTGCAAAAGTATTTTTTTTATTTTTTATTAAATCTTCTGCAATTTATTAGTAAAGTAATTAATAGTTGAGAAGTTAAAGGAGAAGGATATGAGTGTGTCCTGCACTCTGATCGCCCTAAATAAAATCCCATGATCAATTCCTCATCTGGAAAAATAGAAAGAATTTCGAAAAAACGCAGAACCAAAACATGGCCTGTCATATAAAAATTACAATATCACGCAATGACATCAGTGCTTATAACCTGGCAACAGTGTTGGGCATCTTACATTAAAAAAGTAATTAGTTATAGTTTCAACTTTTTCCAGAAGTTAATTGAGTCAGTAACTCAGTTTCTACACTGTAAAAGTAATTGGTTACTCAGCAAAGTACCTGTGCTGTTATTTGTATGTTCTATAACAGCTACATTATATAATATCTGTACAGCCATATATTTTTATAACTGAATGACAAATAAGAAGACACCATATAGTATATTTTAGAACATTTGGTTTTTAAGTTGACTCAATAAGATAAGCTGTATGGAGAAAAATATACAAATACAAAAACTTAAAATTGGTCATACACACCTGATTATCTGACCAAATCACACCAGTGCTGATATTAAGCACAACGGCACTCCTTCTCGTATTATATTGCTTATAAATTACATATGTTAAAAAATAGAACATAATAAATGGTTGTTTCATGTTCCTTTGGTGTCAACTTATCAACATATTGGGGTTATTTTGTCAGTAGATCTCACAGGGATTTTCTGGGAGATTTATCGCAAAAACCAAACCCTAACCAAAACCACCGCCTTCGCCACCGATGTATCCGCTCTATCACCGCAGTCCCGGTGCGAACGGCTGCGGAGCGCGCAGAGTAGCACATGCGGTGGAAATCAGGGGTGAGACGTTGGAAGGAGTCTCCGCTTTAAGGAAACTAATGTCCGTCAAATATCCAAGTTAAAATCAAGTTCACCGCAGTCTTTGGAGCATACAATGAGACGGCGAGATCACTCAGGGTCTCCACTTGTGATGGGAAGAGCAGCACCGAAGCGTTGGCGCATGTATCTAGCTCATAGAGGGAAACCCCGAATTGGTGCGCGTATCGCTTTAAGAAATTGTCACTAAAGCGCCAAACTGTGTTTAAAAGCAGGAGCGTCTCCAACTGTCATCTAAACACTTCTCTGTCAAAAGTACACCCATTTAATCTAAATTGCTCCACTATTTTGCATGTCTGTTGACCCGGATGTTAAAGTTACGTTCACCTGCGGTCCTGCCATCCACTAGCGGTTATTTTATCTGGTGTAACTTAACTTAAATGTTTAATCATCTGTCAGAAACAATCACAGTAATCAGTAACATCGCTACATGTACATTTATATGCCGAAATTGCGCCCGTGTCAATGGTTGATAGTTCGTCTGTAGCCATTTTTAGCTAGGTTGCTCTTCTACGATTTCGGGGTTTCCGCTGCATTGTGGGATGGCGTAGCGTCCACCGGCTGCTTACTGTGGCGGTGCTACACATCCAGGAACTACTAGTCAGATTCGTACTGGAGATTCGGATCTAATACGTCGCTCGCATGCTGCTTTTCGCCTGCTACGTTGTCGACGTATTCGGATGCAGCCATTGTGAGTGCTGAGTGGCGTAGGTTTGGTTTTTATTTGGGCAGCTTAATGAAGCTTTAGCCATGCGTTTTCCCCCTGGTGGTTGGCAGACTATTGGTTGAGGCAGTGAATGATTAAGAGGCGCGCAGTGAAGCTCGCATTTTGAATGTAAAAATCGTTGACGATCGGGTCCATTTAATTGTGACCACCAAAATCGTGATCGCGATCAAAATCCGATCAACTGTGCATCCCTAGTATTCACCCACCCAGCAAATCATCCTCATCATATTTGCACCGGCTCATCACTGACACATGTTCTCTCCCTGTAGCTGAAGTGTGGCTGTCAGAAAGCCTGACACTGCTGCGCTTCATTCAACCACGTTGTAACGCACCAATTTAAATCCCCGGTAATGGTATCAGCGTTGCAAATATAGGGAAAGTATTTAATTAGATTATTCCATTACCTTAAAAGTAACGCCTTTATACTTAAACGGCGTTACTTCGAACACTGCCTGGCAAAATGTAGAACAGGTCAAGGCACCTTAAAAATGTAACTCTCTTTATATTGTCTAGGAACTACACTTCACTGATGAAGAGTGAAAAGATGAAAACTAACGAGGTAAGAAAGAAAACAGCTCCGACTCTTCCCAACAATTAATTAAAAATCTATTCAAAAATGGCTTAAGTCTGGGTTCATGTGACTTTTTCTTTTATTTTTACTTCTCCACAGGACGGCTATGACTCAGACGACTTCATGTGAAAGCTGAAAACACGGCCGGGCAATCAGGGTTCGGGAAGCTCCCCTGCTTCCATCGCTTGCAGACTTTACAGACTTTAAAGAAAATCAAAAGAAACAAGTGAATACTGCTTTTTGACACTCGGAACAGAAAGCATACCATCAGAGAGAATGACTCGGCATCTCGTGACTCAGGAGCGCTTTTCCTCTGCATTAAAGGACCTGACAACGCTGCTCAGTGGGAGCCGTCTGGGGGGGGGGGGGAACCCAGACAACAGATTCAGTTTTTACAGCTATACTCTTGATGATGAAACTGGTGTCTTTTGTTTCAGCCACTCACTCAAAAAGCATTCTGTTGATGCTGCAGAGACTCTTGTTTCCTTTCTCAGTATGCCAATTTTGTCTGCATGTCAGATTTTATTAAACACAACTCATTGTATAAATTCAAAAGCTTGGTCTTTTCTTGGTCTCTTCGTAAAAGACTTTAATGCCACTTTTGGAGCAGGGCTCTACGTCAGAGCTTGCTACTGTTACGCATTTGCCGTGTGAAAATGGTGATAAAGTGATCTTGAAATGAGCATTTGGATTAGGCCCAAAATACTAATCCAAATCCGGCTGTTATATGTCTGACACGGTTCGTACAGGTGCTCGAACGCCTTCAAAAAATGCTTGAATTTTAGCAAAGGTTTTGAAAGTTCTTAATTTTGGTATTGTTTACAACCTTGAAAATGGTTGATATTCTGTTGGCTCAGAGTGATTTATTTCTTTTGGTAAACCTTGCATGTGAGCAGTAACCTCCTGAGACCCGGAACATTTGTTTGTCTCCTTTACAGTGGACATTTTGCTCCATCTAAAGTACATTTTAGAGGATATCCTGAGTTTCTGGTATGGCTAACTTATTAGAAACCACATTTTTATGGAAATATGTGAGATAATCATATTTTGCGATGTTTTTTTAAACATAATTATATTTATACTTGTTAATTAACATGTATATAATATTGAGTTCTGAAAATAGTTTAATGATTTATCTTTTGAAAAAATTGCTTTTATGAATGTCTTTTGTGGAGGACACTACGGCGGTTTTAGTGAGTTAAATGCCTTCATGGGAGAACACTTGTTTTGTTTAGTTCTAAGACATCACGTGATGAAAAGACGATATAACATATATGGAAAACACCAGCATTAATATATATATATATATATATATATATATATAATATATAAATTAGGACCAAATTGTCAAATAGCTTCCTGCAACAAAGGCCTGTTGGGAGCAGGCGCTCTTTCTCAAGAAAAAGCTAATTTATTGTTTGAAAGCTCTTTTGAGATGGGGTTTCATGTCTTCCACTGCAGTTTGAAATGTACAACAACAAAACAGGTTTATTAAAAACGCTAAGAAAGGCAAGGCAATTCTATTCGTATAGCACACTTTCAACACAAGGCAATTCAAGGTGCTTTACATGATTGAAACAGCATAAATCAATTTGATGATTAAAATACAAAAAAGCAATTGCAATTAGACAATACAACAATGTAGGGACAAGTAGGTAAAAACTGTTTTTATCCACTAACTGATCTTGCTGAAAAAGCTCAGGTAGTTAGCAAATGGTTCATTTCTGATATGCGTGATGCTCCAGCAAACATTTGGACGCTGAATGACCGTTGAAACGACGTCAGTCCGAGACGTCCCGTGATGGCTGAAAAATATTTCCAAAATGAAAGTTGAACTGGTCGTGAGTTCCACGTCTTTTCTGGCTTTGTAATCCACCACTTTTCTGTGCATCCTCCGTAGTCAGAATTAATCTTCCTCTTGATGTTTCTAAAGTGTTTTTCCAACATTAAGCGTAGACATACAAGCCTACATCTAAAATAATCTTACACCCATTGTATTAAAAAGTGCCTGGCGATGTAGATGTTTCACATCTAAACTTGACAAAGGTCTAAAAATATCCAAAAATCGGTACAGTCATACCTAAACATCTATAAAACGTTATAATCATATGTGGCTCAAGCATCACTTTACCTATACGTTTAAAGACACTATAAAATAAAATAAAATGTTAGTAGTTGTAGATCCAAGATAACGGGATGAAATAAAAAGCCACAAAATACCACATCACATGTATTTCTTTAACAGATTATACAATAAAGGAAAAACATCTTCATAACTTTGTCAGCGCAGTCTCTGATGGAAGATTCACCAATTCTGGACACTTGCTGGACCTACGTGAAGACAAATGAAATAATGCTTTACATTAGCAATGTGAAGGTGCTAAAAGCATTTAATAAAAAATTATCTAAATAAAATTCTAATTCAGGTAATTTAATTTTTAAGTGAAACTCTCAGAAGGTTACATTAATAAGTTGCACTGAGTGTATCATTCAAATTGCTTTATATTCTGGAATTCCGTTGTATAAATTCAAAATAACTTGTAGCCTGTTAACAAAAGCCCAACTTGGACACTAGGGCGGTTTTAGGAAAATTTTCTGTTACATATTTTTACCAATTTAAGCCGTCCTAAAACAACCATTTTGGCCAGGGACAGTACATTGTGGTTGGAATATTGTTTGCTGGGGTGCCTCTGGTGTCTTTTTGGCTCCGGCTATATGTCCATTTCATAATGAGCGCTTGAATTGACAGCACATCATGTTGTTGGTGTGAAGTAGGAGAGAAAGTAGGAACTCTAATAATGTCCTCCAACAGCCTAGCCTAAAGCAGCATAGCTACTAACATTAACCTGCTGGATGCTCTGTGATTGGTGAAGGTTTTCGGAGCAGCAGAGGGATTCAGATTGATTTAGAAGATGTTTTTACCTGGAGAAGACATTGACCCAATAAATGATTGACACTTGTGTCATTTGTTACCTCTGTATTTCAAGACGGCTGCACCAGTTGGCCAAATTAACTACCCTGAGGTTACAGAATGCAAGCACACACAAAAACCTGTACAAAAAAAAAGTTCTTTTTCAAGAATTTTAGCTGTGTGAGAGTGAGATACATTTAACCGAGCAATCAAAATCTTTAAAATAAAATATAATTCATTAATATTTTTATTAATATGCCATATCATGTCTGTGTTTTTGTATGCGTTTTAACACCTCCGTTGGTAGAAATAACACAAAAACTGGAGGATGCGGGCATCGATCCCGCTACCTCTCGCATGCTAAGCGAGCGCTCTACCATCTGAGCTAATCCCCCGCATAAATCACAAGAACCACTGCGTGATGATACTTACGCAGGATCATAAATTCATGACGCACCTGTAATCCATTTAATACTTCATTCCAATTTTAATGGTACTTCATTACCAACATCATATTAGGAGGATGTTGTGATCGAACTAAAAACTAAAAACGATGAAAAGTGGTGAATAGGGAGACACCGCTTAATTGGTGGAGCGATACTGACCCCTACTGGCTATTTACTATGTGGTAAACAATGAAAAGTGGTGACTAGGAAGAAAAATAAAATCGGAAGTAGGGGTCAGTATCGCTCCACCAATGAGGTAGACGTTCATTTACACCAGGCATTCTTAATGAACCAGTGACACAATCCTTATTTGCACTGTCAGGTTTGTGTATGCTGGCTGCAGCGCATCTTAAACATACAGCACAGACCAAAAGTTTGGACACACCTTCTCATTCAGTGCGTTTTCTTTATTTTCATGACTACATTGTAGATTCTCAATTAAGGGCATCAAAACTATGAATGAACACATGACGTACGGAATTACTGTATGTACTTAAACAAAAGGTTATATTTTAGATTCCTCAAAGTAGCCACCCTTTGCTCTGATTACTGCTTTGCATTCTTTTTTGCTTCCAGAAGAGAAAACCAGAAATGGTTTTCCAACAGTCTTGAAGGAGTTCCCAGAGATATTTAGTACTTGTTGGCCCTTTTGCCTTCACTCTGCGGTTCAGCTCACCCCAAATCATCTCCATTGGGTTCAGGTCCGGTGACTTTGGAGGCCAGGTTATTTCACTCATTTTTTGTAAAAGTACTACATAATTACATATGAGTTAATTCATGGTTTTGATGCCTTCAGTGAGAATCTACAATGTAAATAGTCGTGAAAATAAAGAAAATGCACCAAATGAGACCAAACGTTTAGTCTTTACTGTATGTTTACCGTTTCAAGACAAAATTATTGTTGAAATAAAAATATATTAAGAACAAATATATTAAGATCATTAAAATTAAATATATGAATTCATCTGACTTATCCAGTTATAGCAGGTGAGTATAGACATATGAGTAATTTTAGCTGGGGACATTTCACAGGCGTTATTTATAAATTACTGTTTTCTACCCACCAAGTAAAAAAAAAATGTTTTGTTTTTTTTAAAAAGTGCATCCACCAGCTCAATTTTCATATAATCACTATCCGAACTGACTACTATTCCAATATCTTATACACAGTGCTGGAGAGTAACGGAATACATGTACCGGCGTTACGTACTTAGAATACTAAATTACTAATTATGATTCTGTTAGTTACTATTTTTAAACATGGTATTAAGAATACAGTTACTTTCGTAATACCATCTGACAGTGTTGGAGAATACCTTGTAAATGTATTTAGTTACAGAATACCTGCTTTAAAATTTATTTTGTAACGTATTCCTGGTAATGTAGCCTAAATACTTGAAATACTTCCCCTTAAAAACAGCATTTAAGTTTCTTAAATGTCACAAAATGCGCTGGTAGCTACTCCCGCAGGAAAACAGAGCATATTAATGCTAAAAATTATGTACTAAGTTAAAGCATTTAATTATTTTTGGCACAACACTGCTACCTCTCAGTGACCAAAAACCAAACTGGTTTTTAGCAGTAATATATCTTTACATTTTATTAGATTTGATATATCGTCATTTGAAATGAACTTTAGCTGTTTTGCAGCCACGGCCAATTAGGTTATATGCGACTTTCTGTTATAAATATGCACAGTGTTGTAAACTGACATTCATTGCACTCTAAATTCCCTCTGGGAACAATAAAGTATTTTTGAATTGAATTGAAATGGAAAGCTTTTATCCTTGCAGCCATAATTTTTGTGGAAACGCATCACAACAACATACAATCAAGCTAACATCATGTCACATACAACAACTATAACTGTGAGAAATGGGCTAAATAACAATACAGGCCCTGTCAAATAATGTACAAAAAAAATAAAAAATAAACTGTGGAAGACGATTTTTGTACATCATTGCAGTGTCTTTCAATTTCTTTGTGACTTTCACATACCTTGAAAGGCTGGGCAGCTGGATGCTTTGAGTTTCAAGTTTGCTGTAGACGTTGATGAGCGGCGTAGCTTCTTGGGACCCGCCAGCAAAAGTTAACACAACATTTTTTTTGAGATGAAACAAACCTGGTCACTATAGAGTTTAAATATAGCTTAGTTGTCAACAAGTTCAACGAATAATGCCGTTTTTGCAGCCATCAATTCTTGAAGGTGTTCGCCTACGGTGTCTTGATGCTTGTACCGTCTAAAGAGAAGTGCAGGTGTTGCAGAATTAATTCTAATATGACGATAAGATGATTTAGGAACGTGAAGCGATCTACACGCCTGACGATATGTCATTTTTGAGGGAATCGTTTTATCCCGATTCACAGTTCTGCTGATGTATTTCTCCCCTCTGGGTTTGGCTTTTTAACCAGACGACAAAGAGCAAACAAAGATAGTTTTCAAAGTTTGCACAAGGAGAGCGTCAAGGCAAGTGATCGCAACACCTTAAACTTGTTCAATCACTTGAAGAGAAAACTTTGCAAACAACACAGTGAGCCAGCTGGCAGCTGGCTCACTGTGTTGTTTGCTATAAAGTAGCAGCGGTGGCTAACACTTCTTCTCCTTAGTTGTTCAGCAAACGCAAGAAAAAAAACGTATAAAACTCAAACTATACGCGCTACCAGTTGTCCAGCTGCCTTTTTTCCCCCCAAACACCGCAATAACACGCATGTACGCTGAACGCACAGACAGTTGCAGGGAATATCATGAATATGTTTGGATGGATGGAAGAACAATTACATCTGCTTACACTACAGTCTACCTTCATTGTCTTATAAGGAGCCTAAGTCTCCTCCCCTTCCTGTCGGCCCGTGGGTCCCCAAACCGATAAAATAATGAATGGAAGTCAATGGAGCGATAAGAGTTATTTTCTGTAACGTATGTCTTGTAATTCGATCTAAATGATAACTAGTGATGTATATTTCGAATGTATTTGTCCAGTGATGTGGGATTTATTTTATTGTGAAAATTCGAATTTAAAATTACTACAAATCGTAAGTCAGAAGTCGCATATGACACCATTTGGCTAACGGGAGTTAGCACTAGCTATAGCATGTAAAAGACTCACCTAGAGCTTGTAGAGCTTCTCCTCCATTCTGGCTCTCACTCCACCGACTGCTTTACCCCCGACATAGCTGCTACTTTACACATGGTCAGATTTATAGAGGTTTTCTCCGTTTTTAATTCTCCTTTCTTCATCCTGGAGGTTACGACCTTCGCTCTCCTTCTTCTTCTGCAGTTGTAGTCCGCTAAACGTTTTCACACAAAACCTAAAGTAACTTTTACCTCCGATCGAAAATCAGCGTTTTCTCTGCATCAAAATTAGTTTTTAAAATTCACGGACATCATATGTTCGATCCACGGTGCATTTCAAACTGGATCGGAAAATAACTTTAATCGCTCCATTGACTCTCATTCATTTTTTTGGGCGGTCTGGGACCCATAAACCGGAAGGAGAAGGGCGTGACTTAGGTTCCCCATGTAGTGATATTCTATATTGGCCATATCGGCCACCCCATGAGCATATTGGAGTGGTGGGGGGGGGAATCGGCCACAGGAAATCGCACCGTGGGTATAATATCAACAAAAGATTTAATCAAGAATTGGAGGATGCGGGCATCGATCCCGCTACCTCTCGCATGCTAAGCGAGCGCTCTACCATCTGAGCTAATCCCCCGTTGAAGACACCTCTAACAGTGACGTCACATATTCTTCAACGGTATGTTAGTGTATAGTTAGGTCTATGCATAGGTCTATGAAAGTAAGCGATATATATATATACATATATATATATATATATATGTATATATAGAATAGGATAATCCTTTAATAGTCCCACCAGGGGAAATTCGGTTGTAAACAGCAGCCAAAGAAACAACAAATATACAACATATGTAACAGAAGAGAAAAATATATACAAAAAAATACAATAATACACAGAATATGTACATCAACACAGAATAAGAATATGTACATCAGGTGAAAATAATGTGCAAATGTATATATATATATATATATATAGTCTATGTGAGACATTTGTGGGAAGTGACTCTTACACAATAAAAGAGAAACACAGACCTTGTGTGAACAAATAAGATATGTTTGTTTACTTTTCACACGTTTTTTTGGAAGATGGTGACATTTCGGTGGCTGGGGTGTCACTGGCTCAGGTTGGAGGAGTTCGTAACCTTTGAGTTGCTTTATTGTGAATCCCAACCCTTCCAAGTTGTCTTCATGACGTTTCGCTCGCTTTACTCATCTGTGTGTGGTAACGACCCAATGTGGTGCAAAGAAAAATGTGGTTTTGAATTTCACACAATATAAATATACACACATCTATTTGCAACACTGAATAAAGAAAAAAAGATCTCCTTCGAGCCGGATTCGAACCAGCGACCTAAGGATAGCCGCTTAATCATTCTACAGTCCTCCGCTCTACCAACTGAGCTATCGAAGGATCTGATTGGTCCAGTTGAACTACCAAACTAAAAACCGAAAAATGTCACATACGTAGGAATTTTAGCTCTTTTACGTAGTTTCAAAACTATAATGACCTACATCGGTCATAATACTGACAATAACAGTTTTTGTTTACAGGACACAGTCGCACAGTACATTTTCAAAACCCCAGTAGAAATAATACAGAATTTGAATGCTGAATTTCTGAGAAAATATAACATCCCCCTTCAACAATCATGCATCAATACTTTACCGCCGCTAAAGCTGTCGATTAATTTTTGTTTTACGAACTGACACATGTACAGAATGACCCTTACCAGTTCTCGTCAAGTAGCGAGGCAGACCCGAACTGCATCCACAGTTTCACGGGAATTTGTTTTATCAGTAGTAGGCCATAAAAAGGTATAATCAATCAGCTATGTTAGGTCTGCAGAAAAAGAGCTTAATAATAAAATGTACTTAAATAAACGCCTTTCGAGTCTCAACGTTGCTGTGCAACAGTAACATGAAAAGAGAATATGAAAAAAGGTAAAGTGGTAAAAGCAAAACAACACATGAAATGCAATTAAATTCAGCGTAAAATGCAGTCTTGGTTATTTTATGCATTCTTTAAATTAATATTTAATTCAATTCAAACCCCCGTTTTAATATAGGCCTATATACATCAAGTCAATATGAAGAGTTTTTAACTATTTTAAAAAATTAGAAATTTTAATTGACAGTTTATCTTGATGCTTTTAATATCCCCCAAACGTTTATTATGACACTTTATATTACATTAATTGCTCAGACATTTGGTTTAGCTTAAGTTCATAAACTAGCCAATAAAGCTAATTCTAGTTGCTGTTGAAGCTAACAAGCTACTCACCGATAATTGAGTGCAGACAACCTATTAAAACACTGCAGCCGAGTCCAGGGACTGAATGCTAAAGCAAAAAAAAAAAAAAAAAAAAAAAAAAAGGTTTCTTGTACTCTTGAAAGCGTTCTCACTTCTGAGGACGTGATGATGTACCAGGTGGACATTTTTTACATCAGCTCAACCAGGTGTGTTGGGTCCTCAGCAGCACCGGTTTGGACCAGAACGTCTGTAGGCAAGGCCCCGCCTTTCTCGCCTCTGATTGGTTAGCCTTAATAACTTATTACTAATCTTAAAACTTGACCATTACCTTAACCTTTACCTAAATCATTTTCTTATCCTAATATTCGAGGACCAGTGGTGATACATTTATAAATTATAACATTTAGGAACAGTAAATAGTCATAATTCGCAGAAGGTGGGACCTTGTCCTTAACACCTAACCTATATTTTATATTAGATAAAAATATTTTATGTGATAGCCCTACTTCTAACAAGCGTTTGCAAGTATGATCAAAACTCACACAGGCCGATAAACACAGGTAATTGGTTCCTAAGGGGGTCATTTTTTGTGTGTTTAATGTCTTACTGTAATGACACTATGGCTAACAGATGTTCAATACACACTAGTTGTGCACAAGTAATGCTCTAATAAGTATTATTTAAGTTAAAAAAAAAGTTTACAGTGAGAGTAACACACATTATGCAATTGTTCATTTAAGGTTTTCATATACATTTCAGTCGTTTTTTTAAATAGTGCATTCTTGATTAGTTGAAAGGGCTACCAATGGCATCCGATTTGGATATTTTTATGTCTGGGCAACATTTTATACTAAATGGGTTAATAAAAAACTACCTTTGTTTTTCAGGAGGACATGAAGCAATACTAATAACAGATCTAGCCTATGTCCTGTCTAATAGATAGAGAGTAGTCCATTTTCAACGTGAATAAAGGCTTTCAAATATGAGGATGAACTTGAAACACAGTTTGAATTCTTTATTATAAAGGATTTCCATCACAATTTAAGACACTGGTCGCTGCCATATTCATCCAATCGGCTGTACAAGGAACCGTTATAATGAATTAACTGGACTGAAATGTTGACTTTCATCCTCTTGTGTCAAGAATAAAACTGGGATGTTGCTACAGAAATTAAGAATGTCAAGAGTGCATTTACACAGTACTCCTCTAACCATACAAGTTGAGGAACTCAAGTATAAACGTGACAAAAAAACAGAAAGATGAAAGAAAAAGCAAAGAGTCATGGTTATTTATAATTCGTTTTCTGTTAATTAATAACACAAACATTGAGTGAAATGTAAGGGAAAAAAAAAAAAAATCACATTTTCATTGATGAAAGCCGAGACAAGCTGTAGATAAAGCGGTCCAGGTTATTTTCTAATCTCTTTTTTTATCCATCTTTAAATAAAAATAATGTATAAATCTACAAACCTCCTTTTTTATTTCATATAAATTAAATTTGATCACCTTGGAGGGTAAAGTTTAGCTGAAACTTTAGGTAGAAAAAGGAGAGAGGAAAAACTGCGACCTCCAAAATCCAGCAGAGACAGAAAAAAGATCGGTAGAAACATCAAGACAACAGCAAACTGATTTAAAAAATTTAGCCAGAAAAACAAGACGGAAAAGTCTTTCTGAAGGAGTTAAGTTTCCGTCCGACAGTGGCGATCATGGCTTCAGAAGAGCCCCATGAGCCTGAGGCTGGGCCACAGTGTGTGTGTGCAGCATCTACCTACACACACACAGTGTTTGTATTGCATTTTTAAACACGATTCTGTTCCGTTCCGTTATCCTGCTCGCGTCAGCAGCTCCTGCGCCCACGTTTTGATGGCCGACGTTGTGTGTTGCAGCAGCTGCCATGTTGAGTTAGTGAAGTGCAGGGCGTGTCCCCGCAGGCAGGACACAGACACTTCCCCACTGCGCGGAAAAAAACAGGGTTAATTCAGACAGAAACACAGGAAAGTGTTGCAACAAAAGCGAGACTGCAGCAACAACAAAACTTTATCAAGCTGTCTGAAGCAGTGGAAGAGCTCCAGCAGGTATAACTCTTACAATAACACTTCTTTATCTTCAAGGAAGCCTTTGCAATAAATATCCAGTTTTTTTTCATTTCTTGACTGAATATATTTCAAAAAATTAAATTTTATTCTAAGGTCTATCGATATTTGTAAGTTTGAGTTCAAAACTAAAAATGTATTGTTAAAAATATGTTTTTAGGTGCACTTTATGGTTGCGTATTACAAGATCCAAATGATTTAATCTTTTAATTTATTACACACTTTTTCACATCATCTTTTACCTCATAACTATTTGAAGTGGTTACCAGCTGGGGGGAAAAAATCAGGCTTCAGGGACGTTTTTTTAAAGGGCGTATTCACACCAGGAAGGTCCATTAGACTAGGTCCACCAGAGTTTCTCAACAAAAAAACCCGTATATAACCAGTTTCCAAACGATGACAGAAAAATCAGAAGACGACGCTGCAGAGTTACCCAAAGACTTATTTCGACAAATCTCTGCATTTTATCTACTGATTCAAAAAGAGCAAATCCAGGGGGTTTTCCTCCCACTGAAGCAAACAGAAAAGACCCTTGCTCAGAGAGTTTTGCCATATTCTGATATCTTTAATCGGATAAATGTTCCCGAATTGCAAATCTATGGCTTGCAAAGGCGCTTCCGCCCCCAATACGCACAGCAGGAGAAATGTTCATAATAAATGTAGATCATTAATCAGCACATTCTCCGTTTTGTTTAGTGTAGTAGAAATGGTCGGGATGACCGTAGCGCAACCTCTGATACAGCTACAGATATTAACAGAAATGTTTGAGCGCCGAGATCATTTGATGCAATTATGAGGTGTATAAATGTGGCTGTTGCCAGATTCTTCAGAGTTAGATTTTTCTTTGTGTGTGTAACCAACCCAGTAATTCCCCAGATCTGATCGGGCAGCAGTGCATTTGTTTTAGCTTAGCATAAACCAATGTAAATGAATGGGAACTACTGTACTGACATTGGTTTATGCTAAACTAAAACTAAAGTTAAAGCAAATGCGCGCACACATCAAAAATGCAGAAAGTAAATAAAAATAAATTACTTCTCATAATGACCATAAAGATGGAGCAGGCTTAGACTTAAATAGTAGATTTTAATTGATTTGCTTCTTCCCCCTCCTTTTCAAGATTTAAGAAAATGTGAGTTGTGACCCATCTGTTACTTTGTTTTGTAATTGTTTTCTTTATAACATTGTACAATATATTTAATTTGTCAATTTTCTTTAAACGAAACACCAGGGTTCATTTGAACTATAAAATACTCAATATTGATATCACTAAATGTTGTGGTTTTAATATGGTTATAGATAAAGGTATACTATAAATGAGAAAAATCTTCAGCATGATCCAAAGTTTGTGATGGGAGCAAATTCACATCTAATTTGCATATTATGACATCATCAGGCATTGGCAATATTGGTTTGCAATACTTTTACGGACGTTTATCTTTTTTACGTTGTTTAAAACTTGTTTTTATTTCGAATATTTATAATTTTCTTTTTCTATTTAGGCCTATGTATTTTCTACATATGCATTTTTTGTATTTATTGGCATTTATTTCAAGAACAGGTGGACATACCTGATTATTTCCTTCGTTATGAGGCTCCACTAGTCGATTCAATACATTAAACAACAGAGAAGAAATTATTGGGCTCAGAATTTTACAGATCCGCCGCCAAAATAACGAAAAGGCTCATCAAATTGTCTGATCCACTATTGATGATCTTCATCAAACTCTTCCTCATAACTCTGCATCATCGTCATTTGTTTTCCAGCTTATTAGCAGTCTTTTTTCTCTTGCGTTTTCCACCGCGTCTGCTGCCATTACCTCTGATTTTTACATTCCTGCTTCTTCTGGATTAGTGTTGTTATGAGCGCCCCTGCTACCCAATCACATATCTTTTTACCAGCGGGAGAACGTGACGAACAGCATCGCACCTGTTGCTGCTGTGGAGCATCATGGCGAACCGGACAAGCTGCTACTGCTGTGCGCTGTTTGAGTTTTGGTTTCTTTCTCCCTGGACAACTAAGCATCTGGATCAGAGGCTAAATATTCTTCTACAGAATCTGACTAAGCCAATACTTCCCGGTGGGGAACTCAGACGTCTCGGCATCATACGTTTTTATCTTTCTAAAACTCACTCTCTTTATGCTGTGACAGCAGCAGCTGCACGCTGCCTCCCCCGCTGGTGGACATGCATAAAACGCAGATTTACTCCAAAAGTTTCCTTGGTAACACACCCAAAAATGTGGCTTAAATTAAAGTTACAGATGTCCGCCTTCTCCTTAAGTAAAGTAGTAATGAAATTAGCAGTCAATTCTGCAGCTGTGGCTCACCGGCGTTAAAGGTCCGGACCTAGAGAGGAAAGGAATTAAAGTTCGTTTTAAGCAAATTAACCGAGGCTGGTGTGATTACGCCCTAAATGTTCAACATAATCCTGCTCCCCCACCTTCAAGAAGGCCCCCACTAATGGTTATAAAGCGGCTGCTTTAGGTACTGACTTGCAGGAGTCCTGCAGGTTGGTCCACGCTCGTTGTAAAAGATCAGATATGTACGTCAGCGCTGGGATGACGTAGTTCTGATGCAGGAAGATGAGGAGCTCTTTTAAATATGCCAACGCGTGGAAAACGCTGTCTGGGGTGTTGGTGTTCACCTGGAAAACAAAGATGGGTTCAACACGGCGCCAGCTGCACTCCCTAAGATCAATGAGACCACGACCGTCTTACCCATTCTATGACCAGTGGTGTTGTTTCTTTGACCCACAGGATAAACCGTGAAGTGTTTTCAGAAACGACGACGGCGGCCGCTCTCGTTTTCTCTATACCTTGTTCCAAGACTGGCCCCAAAACCCGCACACACTCGGAGTAATAGTGAGGAGTGTTTTTCTCCAGCCAGCTGCGAAGAAAGCCACCCATTATGCTTTTGCAAAGCCTCGTTTAAATATAGAACAGAGTCATTTTAGGAAGCAGAGTTAAGGGACTCTGGATCAGACGGGATTCATGCAAGTTCAAGACCGCAGGACATGATGATGAGCACGAGGTCCTACCTGAAGCCCTGCTTTGTGTAGACCGTTATTTTGCTCCAGGCCTGCTGAGACACGGCTGTGACTCCGGAGCTGTGCAGATACACGGCCGTGGTGGAATCTGAAAGAACAGAGCAGCAACTACAGAGTAAAGCTTCATGCAAACCGTGGAGCTGAAATTGGGAGAAAAAAAAAAAAAAACTATATATGAGGAGTCCGTCCTCGTTCAGACCTGCGACTGAGCCGTGAGACCTGATGTCATGAGCGATGAAGCCGGCAGCAAAGACGAGCAGAACCAGGAGCAGCCTGGACCAGGGGAAACCGCGGCCACGCATCTTCACCTGGAGATTCTGGAAACAAAACAGAGTTTTATTTCTGCCCTTCATGCAAAAAAAACAAAAGTTAAGCTTGGTTTATGCTTGACGCATTTACATTCCGTGCGGAAATGAGACGCATTCTAGCAGCGTTTATACTTTTTGCGGCTTGTCCCAGCTGAGAACCAATATTTTTGAAGACTGTGGTGGGAGGCGAAAGTCTCTACAGCATGCATATCACACTACACCATAGTAGAAGTAGTAATCAATGTTGTTTACAACATGGCGAGACGCCCCCAGAACTTTAATGCTGTTTACTTAGGAAAAAAGACGAAAAAAGGAGACCGTCCACTCGTCCATTAAAACACAGTTGATCACAGTGATCGTTATTGGCCAAATCATAAAGATGTCTGTATTTACGAACCTCCGGCAATAGGAGCTCTCGCCAGTCCGCCATGTTTTCCCGCGCGGGACCGTCCGCGTTGTTACAAAATTTCCTAGGTTTCCACCTAGCGGTGGGGGAAATTTTGGTCTCGGCGGTGGCCGCACGGAGAGCCGTGGTTACTGAAATGACGTGATTTGGCCGCGTGGACCCGTGCAGACCACGCGGATGCGTCAAGCATAAACCAAGCTTTAAGGTCTGATCTGATCAACTAAATGGATGCGGCCACAGTTTGAAGTCCTATTAATGAGAAACCAGCAAATAAGCCAGAGAAAATGAAGATTTCTCTGGCGGTGAAACTAATGGAGCCCCACCCAGAGCTGAAATTAGGGTAACAACGTTTTAAAACTAGTCGGGCATCAATCGTTCATTTGCAACCTTTTAGGAGTGAAAATTTGTCCTCTCCACTTCGCAAACGTGATCCCAGTTGAATCTAAACTGCGACAGATGTGGCCAAAGCTTGGCCCGGGCTAAGGCAACACCTTCTGGTCGCGCTCAGCGGTCTTTAAAATGCTTTCTGATGCGCTACAAATTACCCTTCAGTCCAACACGGCCCAATAACGGCCCTGTTCGCGGAGTATCGGATGTGAATTAGGCTTCTTTTCAAGAAAACAGACAGACGCAAAAATCTCCTTCACCACACTGCTACACAGGAAGTCAACAAAGGCAGCAAAATATCCCTGTGGGTTAGAGATATGACAGATTAATCCGTTGGAGAAGATAAAATAATGGCTTCTTTATGGGTTCTGTTTAGAGCGCAGTTCTTTCACGTTTGAGCAAATTAAACATGGCCCCTCCTTTTTTTACTCTATTTTTCTCCCCCCAATCTTGAAAGAAAAACCTCGATGTTGTATTCGTTCTGTGGGTATCAGTTTAAGCAAGGTGGGAAGGTAACATTACAGAACCAGGGCTATGGAGAGAGACAGAAAACATAAATTTACTTGATAAAGTAATCCTGTCCTTGCTTGCGTTTACGTTCTTCATTTTGTGCTGTATTTTGAATTAATAATAAAAATACACTACAGTTGGAAAGTTAAGAACATGATATGCAGCTGACTGCAGGCTGTTGCCGGAGCAGATATCCCAACTAAAGTCAGCTTCTTGTGGCCCCAGTAGATCTACACCACAGGCTCTCAACCTTTTTGGGGTCCCGGGCCCACCTGCATATTTTTGATCAACTCTCTTTAAATTGCCATGTAGCATATATTCACTCTTTGAGGCGAATATAAGTATTCAGTCGTAATTTACAGAAAAAAAAAAAAAAAAAGCATGAATCAGCAGTAGCTCCTTGGCTTATTTATAAGGCAGTTTCCAGAAAATTGTAACAAAACAGGAAATATATGCAGCAGCCGATGAATATTATACAGTAACACTTTATATAGTATTTTTAAGAAATATGTTACACATTTCTGAAAATTACTGTATAAAAAAATATGTCAAAATACTGTATGAATATATAGTAGCTTAAAGAAACATATGTGTATTTTTACTTTTTCATGATATTCTTTATTACCAGCACCTTTACAAAGAATTATACTTGTGAAAGAGAAAACTAAGGTCACGTTACTGTATGTAGTTTATGTAGATAAATGTCTCAGTCACATCTGAGTAAAATAATTATCTCTTTCTATAATGTCAGAGGTCCTTTTAAAAAATGTATATTTTATCATCATGAACCCTTTGCAATTACATCACAGAAAACTAGGATTCTACGGACCCCCATTTCAGAAACAGTGATCTACGCCAGAGGTGCCGAAACTTTTTTTCTGTCCTCTCTCCTTTTTACCCCCAGTAAGAGTGACTAATTACAAACTTTGTTTTGCAAAACATAAACAGCAACTGTAGGTTGCACAGACAAATTTCCGTTTTTATCTTTTGGATTTACTGCCTGGATTGTACGGGTGGTTGGGGAGATTTGGTACAGATAACACTATAATAATCAATGCGTAATATTGATCTGAACCAGTAAGGATAAGTTTTTCTGTAAAATCTTATCTCGTGTTACACATTTTTGCTTTGTATTTTTGTATAAATATGATAGAAACCCAATGTAGAACTAAAATGCTCTATACTTCTTATTTCGTCCCACCTGGCACAGGCCGTTGCACTCCTGAAGTTCCTGAGACTCATTTGTGTCCTTCATTTCTTCATTGGTCACCCTGAAAGACTGGATTGTTTCTTCAAGATTCTTCCGCAACTGTTAAAGAGTAATAGGAACAATTGCTGCTAACAAAGGAACGTTTTATGGATCTGACGTTTGTCACGAATTGGACTGTCCTACCTTTGGTGGTAGAGCATTCCATGACTTCAGTAAGTGGTTCAACAGCAGACTTGAGACCAAAAGAGGGAAATTCAGGTTTAGCACAAACTCTGAAATGAGAATAGCTTCATTTTCACACAAAAAAAAAAAACTTGATGTTCACCTTGACTGAGGTAAATGCTTCGTGTAGAGCTGCCTCCACACTCCAAGACTCTGCACATCCACACACAAACACTCCGTCATACTGCTGAGCAGCTGCAAGAAGTAAGGAGAAGCAGATAGACGTAATGGGTCAACATAAGGGACACCTGCTGCAGCAAAACCTGTGAGTTAATAGGCAGGTTTTAAGTTAAATTGGAAGAAAAAAAAAACGGGTTCCTGCACATTTAATGTAAAAAAAAAATCTAGATTCTTCCAATTCTTTTGGTACTATATTAAGGTATGAATAAACTGATAAAATAATCAAATTTTATATTATTTGGTTTCAGCTAAAACCAAAAAAATAGCCGAAGCAATTTTGGCTTTTCATTAGTCGCCCCAAACACTGCAAATAACATTCTGAAACTACTTCTGGGAGGACACTTTTCCTCCAATCGCATCTCAATTTTTCAGCTATTCTACGTTTTTAGCGGCACAGATTCGGCGCCTCACCTCCCTCTTCATGTCGTCCGGGCAGTGCGGCGTGGCCCTGGACAGGAAGGACGGCAGGTACGTGTGCAACGTGCTCTCTGGTTTGGCTCCAAACGCCAGGACTTTCAGTCGAGGATACAAACGCCTCAGCTGCTCCTGCAAACTGTTGGAAAGCAGAGTTTTTATTGCAGTCGTTTGATTATAATAAATATAACCCACGCTGTAGATTAAAAACATTCAACAAAAATGTATTTTTTTTTATAACAGCTATTATTCCCAAATGACTGCGTGCTGCCAGTTTGGTGGAAATTGCACTTATTTGGAGGAAAAAGCATTAAAATGAGAATATTGACAATTTCAGCAACTCAATTCAGAATAATAACAATCAGAATGATGTTTTCTAGCTTTTATTTAAATACAACGATTTTCCGCTTACAGCAGGGGTCGCATTAAAGGCACAGTGTGTAATTTCCGGCCAGTAGGGGGGAGTGCATACCTAAATTATCACAAGCATGTTGTATCTGTGTCTTCGAGTAAGAAGAAGAAGAAGGTCCAACTAGTGCTGTTTTCAAACACTCAATTCCCTGAGAATGACGAGCACATCAGTCTCTCTTTCATCGCTTGGAACTAGCGAAGAGGTAAAAATTTATATGGCAAAACCTTTCTGCATTTTGAGGGGAAATCAATGTTTTAATAGCGGGCATGTTCGGTGCGCTTTGTCCGTCTGGGCTCTTGTAAAAGTAAAGACGTCATCTAATATGGCTTTCCCCTGAAGAGAGGACCCGCGCCTATGTAATTTAAAACTGATTTTTAAAGTCGTATTTTACAATATCGCCAATATTTTCCCATTAATGTGCTTTACGTAATTATTACTACATAATATTTTAATGGCTATTTTCAAAGATGTACTGCAAAAACTACACTTTAACGGGGTTTTTTTTCTCTTATTACTGAAAAATCTGAAGTTTATCAGTCATTTTTACAGATTAGTATTCACACCCCTAAACAACTGGTTCAAATGCACAGACGTTTTCAATTTTACGCACAAAAAACTATCAATCAAGCTGTACTCGATAAATCTCGCAAACCAGGAGCCGACAGCGCCATGAAGAGTTACAGAGGCTTTGCAGCACATCGGTATCATTGCATGTTACAGGATTACCTCTCACTGAAGCAATAGCTGGCGAAAAAAAAAAAAAATCATCTTGACTTTCCGACTCCTCATTCCTTTAATTGGAGAAATGTTCTCAGATTTCAAAATGTGTGAGCAAAGGGGAGCAAAATTTCAGTCTCCAGAAAAAAATATAAACCCTCAAAAGAAGTCATCTGTCCGATGCAAAAATCCAAAACCTCCCAACAATAACATCTGTAGAAATCACAATATTTGATTGAGCCCAGGAGGAAGGAAATACTTGAATTTTTTTTTATTTTTTTTATTTCATTGATCAAAACGACAGACAAAAAAAAGCCACATCGCGACCTCTGGTTTACAGGTAAAGGAACCAACACTGAAGATTTACTTCAGCCAGAAAGTATAAAATTAAAGAGGTTTTAACAGACCAACTTGTGCTCACCTTGGTGACAGAGCGTTCTTAGGCATGAAGGCAAAATCAAGCAGAGGGAAGAACTCTTTAGGTCCCATGATGCCAAACCCTTTTGTCAGGTTTGTATGAAGTCTGGGAAAAGAAGACAAATCCAAGACAAATGTAAAAAATCATGATGCAGCAGCTTACAAAAAAGAAAAACAGGTCAAATATGAGAAAATCAGCTGAATGAAAACTTACAGGAGAAGTCTCTCTAGATAGGCGATGGCATATGCAGACAGGGACTTCACCCCAAGCACAGGAAGCATGATTCCCAGCCACACTGCAGCACAAAACAGAAAACATAATTTACTTCATAATAACTCTGGATTTTTCAAGCTTTTGGTTCTTTACTAAAAATCAACAACCACAAACTGGTGACCATCTCGATGGGATCAAATTAAACTGTGTTTGGAAGACTTGGTGGCTAAGGCGTAGGAACCATATCCCCCACAATATTGGAGAACCATGGAGGAGAAAAATATTCGATTTTGAATGTTTACCCCATTCTTTTATTTTGAAGGACACAGCGGTCTCTCACAGACTGAGCCACGCTCATCAAGAGTGCAGACAGTACAGACTGAGAGGCTGAGGCTGCAGCAACAGTCCGTTTAGGATGAAAAGACAGCTGCAGCTCAGTTTAAATTAGTCTTTTCTCATAGCAGTGGTGTCATGTTTCTCCAAATCCTCGATTCAATTTGATTTTCGATTTTAGGTTCACGATTCCATTCTCGTTTTCTTTTTCTTACAATTCAGAGCCCTATCCAATTTTTAGACTAGTCTAGTCTATACTAATTGGTCTTACTGATTACATTTAGTACAGTGAATGTTATTTCATTTTACATATAAGTGATGCAATTTACATTATTTGTTATAATGTATAAAATTAGGCATTAAATGGACAAACTACAATAAATTATTCAGATTATTATATTTACAGTAAATTATTACACTTATAAGTGTAAAAATCTTGATTAAATAATTAACTTTTTAGTTACTGCAGGTCTACTACTCTGAGCTCCAGCTGCCTCAGAGAAACCAGCTAACGTGGAGCTAACAGTGGTTCTGTTGTTTCAAACGAGAATTTTGACTCAACTCACGGGGAACTCATAATTTCCTCACTGGTGATTTGAGAGTAGGAGTGACTTTAGCTCCAGTACCGCTGCTTCTTTCTTTCTAGCCACGGTTTAACTGTAGTTTAGCTAATAGCTACTTGCTAGCGTCAGCTAATATGCTCTGTAGAGGTGTGCTGTGTTCATCGGGGATGCTCTTATTGTGATATAGCAGTTAATAATGTTACCAGGTGTTGTTGTGAGTTGTATGAGAACTGGTGAGAGTTACTTGTAAGGGAAAATGCTCCTTGTGATGAGGAAAATCTGAGTAAATAGACGGTAGCATGCTAACGGTTGATATCAAGTTCGACTGGGACGCTAGTGACGCTACATTATGTAAACATGGGAAGACGCGATCGTCTCTTAGATTTCGATGCACAAGGTCGTTACATAATTTCGATCGATTTCGATAAAAAAAAAATAATTGTATAATAATCTTCCACATATAAACGGAAAACTGAGGAGATTTTTGGTTAGGTGCGCCCAACCAATTGGTTTCAGGAAGGTTTAAAGTCGATCGCGGCTGTAGCGTCTTCAGAAGAAACTAAAAGCTCCTTGGAGGCAGAGATGGACGCTTTTTTTTAATGCAAAAATATACTGTGTTTCTGTCAAGTTAAACACAATTTTGCGTGTTGGATAAAATAATTACTGCGAACCTCGTTGAGACTTTCTGATAGATCATCAGTAGAGGTGAGAGACAGACTGAAAGTAAAAAGAAGAATGCCAGAGGTTTTGAGTTGTTCTTCACCTGTTGTTTAGTGCGCTCTCAAATTTTTGCCAGCGTTTGAGAGGCTGTTAACTGACTTTTTCCCTTCTGAACAACCTTTTTTAGCCTAACTGCTCTGCCGTTGAAAAATGAGGCAAAAACACAAATAAACGACATTTTAATAAAATTCAGAGCAACCTGAGCCCCTTTTGAAACCTGTTGTAAGGGGAAAAATATCAAAACCTTAGAAGATATGCTTTCACATGGGAGGTTCTAGATGGGGGGCCACCGGGGGCCAGCGCCCCTGCAGAAGTGGAAGTGTAGAATTTTTTTTAACCTTGAAAGTTTGACTTTACCAACAAATAGAAAATTTTGATTTTGCTCTTAAGCTGCAGCTGTACTAAGATCGAATTTCAGTTTTCATCTGTTAGATCGTGGCTCTGGAGCTGAAGGTGACATATTGTCCTGTTGTGGTTTTTTTTTCATTCTTTTGTTCGTGCCTCCCATGAAATAACTGGTTCTGCTGGCAAATTTGGTCTAGAAATGCCACGCTGGACAGTACTTTTTAGATCCACCTATATATGCCAGTCTGCATTCTCTCAAATGAAGATCATCAGTTCAAAGTACAGATCTTCTATGAACAACTGATACATGCTGACCTGCCTTATTTATCCCAGACGTAAATTAGGTGTTGTTGTAACTTACACTAATTCCCAACAATTTATTTTCAACAGCAGCACAGTGAAAGGTAACTGAAGCATTTAGATTCCCAGAACGAAAACATTTAATATGTTTTTAACCTATTAAACGCAGCAAACATGAAGATTAATAACCTCTGTGTGTATGTGAGAGAGACTCAAATGCGTTGTTTCTCTAATTTAGAGAGAAAATAATCTTATTTTCCATTTCAGCGTCCTTATAAAACATTTGTAGTATGTTCGCACCACAATCTGCACCCACAATTTATTTTTTTTTAAATGAACGAGATGTGTTAGTTCTCAAATACGCATCGTTACTCCAGTGAACCCTAACCCAGAATTTGCGCAATCATTTCTTCTTGGGAAAGTGAGAGAAAAAGCAACACAGTCTGTAACTCTTACCTTCCACACTGTTTCTACATTCAGGGCTTTTATGCTTCTTAATTTTTTTCATTATTGACTTTAACATGCTGTACTTGAATTTTCAGTGGCCAACACAAAACAGGGCTTCGTTGTGAAATAAATGGGAAATAATACATTTTCTTTTTTTAAACTGATACGAACATGGCATCGATTTGAGACATTAAAAGGTTTGTTTTATGAATACTTATAAATTATTAATCTTCTAAATCAGAGGTCTGCAACCTTTAAAATCCACAGAGCCGTTTTTTTCCCTCAGTTCAGCTCAATGATGATTTAGAGCCGCAAATGTTACCTAAAGTTTCACCAAAAGGTGACTTACAATGGGTAGAGAAAATACAGAAAAATATAAAATGCTTGCAGAAAGTCTGTTTTACAATAAAAACAGAAATTTGTCTTTAAAACCACTTCATAAAATAGATTTAAAAAGACACATCGTCACAACATATTTAAGAAAAACCTCACAGTTTCCATTCTAATGAGGAGAAAAAATAGATCTAAAACCATTTCTTTTACTTTTAGCCCCATTCTGTTGTGGGAATTCAATAAAAAGAAGGGAAAAATAAAAGGAAAAACAGCTATACTCTATTTTTTAAATTAAATATGGATTTAAAAACATTTTCTGGTTCTTTATCATCTTAACCAAAGGTTTTTAAAGCCACTCTGGCCAGGAATTTGGTTGCTCTGAATTTTATTTAGGGGTCAATAAAAAAAAAAAAGTTACTGTTTGCCCCATTTTTATTTCATTACATTTTACTTCTTTTCCATTTAATGATTACAATACTTTATGTTGGTCTACCACATGAATCAGCACGAAAACGCATTGAAGTTAAAAGTCAGATTTTTACCTCTTAAGCCCTGGCTGAGATCGTAGAACCCAGCTTGACCCAAAGCCCACATGATGGTCAAACATTTCGCAGGACGATTCTGAACTGAGCGCAACAACTCCAGATACTGGGGAGAAAGAAAAGGCAGGAGAAAACAAAGATTATTACAAAAAAACATTAAAAAACACCACTGGATTACACATAAGCAATAAAAAGCAGCAGGAATAGGTCCTGAGACTCACCTCGGATAAGTTGTGGGTGGCTATTTTGGGTTTGTCCTGTAAGACAGCCTGAATGCAAACCCTGAATCCATGAAGGGCTTCCCCTAAAAACGAGAAAAATAATCAACTTCTGGGTACTTTTAAAGGTGTAGAATAACCCTTTAATGAAAGGTTCCTCTTGCAAATCTTAGAGAAGTCACTGAAAAAGCACCTGGCTGTTTGTCCAGCTCCCTGAGCATCGTGTAAACACAGTAATCGAAGAAATCAGGCAGAATATTGCTGCAACGTCCGATGAGGCCTTTAATAACTCCCCTCAGCTCTTTTCCTATAAGGCAGTATGGATAGTCTGGGGTAAAAAGGAAAAGAGAAATCATTAAAAAAAGCTAAATATACAGAGAAATGTTCATTAGTATTGATTAAGCGGGTCTGCTGACCGTAGGCGTAGCTGCAGAGTGTGGGCTCATCGTCCGGCGCGGTCAGTTTCAGGTTGAGGTATCCCGCCAGGTCTTTGACCCAGACTGAAGGGTTTTCTGGGAACACGGACTGACTGTTAGCCAACATCTGCTTCAGGTCCCCGATATCCAGCTGGAATTAAAACACCAAGAGACAAGGCAGCCATTGAAAAAACAAAAAACAAACAAACCGGTTGATCAAGTGATGCTCTGCGGTGAGGAGCGCCTCAATACAGCTTTGTTTCTGCATGCCTCTATGAGTTTGTTGAAATCCGTTTAAACCTAATTAAATTAAACTCTGAGTAAATCTGGATCAGATTCATATTAAACTCTTATAATTTATATGATAAAAAAAAAAATACATTTACTTACAGCTTTGACGGCTTCCTCCAGGGTTTTATAGGTGACAGGTGTGCTTGTGTTGCTCGGTTGGGATTTCTTGGATGGTTTATTTGATGAGGGCTTCTTGCTCTGAGGCTCAGCTGCTGGTGGTGGAACCTGCTCCTTGTTCTGCTTCTTCCCCACTTTCTCAAAGCCGTCGAACAGCGTCTCCGACATCTTTATGGGTGCTGAGGAGGGGGGAAACGAGTCGATAACAGTAAAATAGCAGCAGATAATCTCTGGATGTCTTCGAGTATTTCTCTTTTCCAGTAAGACTTTTGTCTATTCTGAAAATAAAAATCACAGATTACTTCTTTTGTCCCCAAAAAACTTCTCCACTAGTCCTCCCATCCGCCCTCCCTTCACGGTTTACGTAACAGGCTGTTGGCATGAGGAGGGAAATTTTATGAAACTCTCACAAGAGAATTTACAAAACAAAATCTTCCAATGTACGATCATTTTCCAACAACCCACGTGAAACAAAACCACAGAATCTAAATTTTCACGCATTAGCTGAATTTTTCAGCAGAGATCTTTTATTCAGATTTACAACAGAGAGCTAGACTTCTCCAAGGTGCTTGTTACTCCTTTCTTTTTGGTCCTTCTCTGCAGCTCTTGTCATTCTTGGGCCCTTTATGCTAACAAAAGCCAGTTCGTACCTGCCTTCAGGAGATTTGGTCGAACTGACAAAAATAAATAAATAAATAAATAAAAAGGAGGGTCAAACTGACCCGGAGCCATTTTCAGCAGATAACACGAAGGCTGAACAAATATTGTAATGCAAATAACGCTGTAAATTACACTTACAACCCTGTTTTAAATCACTGAACATTTCTGCTGCTGTTACTCGTCGGGATATTGTAATTAAGATGAGGGTATCGGTGGTCTTGTTGGCTTCGTCTGAACGTGATCTACAGCTCTCGTTGGAGCGGTTCGCAGCAGAGTGTGAAGCGGCTGGGATGAGGATCAGCACCTCCAAATCCGAGACCATGGTCTTGAGTCGGAAAAGGGTAGGGTGCTCTCTTCGGGTTGGGGATGAGGTCCTTCCTCAAGTGGAGGAGTTTAGGTATCTGGGGGTCTTGTTCACGAATGAGGGAAAAATGGAGCGGGAGATCGATGGACGGATTGGTAGGGCGTCTGCAGTCATGCGGGCGCTGTACCGGTCTGTCGTGGTGAAGAGAGAGCTGAGTCGAAAGGCGAAGCTCTCGATTTACCGGTCGATCTACGTTCCTACCCTCATCTATGGTCACGAACGCTGGGTGGTGACCGAAAGAACGAGATCGCGGATACAGGCGGCTGAAATGAGTTTCCTCCGTAGGGTGGCTGGGCTCTCCCTTAGAGATAGGGTGAGAAGCTCGGTCATCCGGAGGGAGCTCAGAGTAGAGCCGCTGCTCCTCCACATCGAGAGGAGCCAGTTGAGGTGGCTCGGGCATCTAGTCAGGATGCCTCCTGGACGCCTCCCTGGTGAGGTGTTCCGGGCATGTCCCACCGGGAGGAGACCCAGGGGAAGACCCAGGACCCGTTGGAGAGATTATGTCTCCCAGCTGGCCTGGGAACGCCTCGGGATTCCTCCCGGGGAGCTGGCCCAAGTGGCCGGGGAGAGGCAAGTCTGGGTCTCCTTGCTTAGGCTACTGCCCCCGCGACCCGACCCCGGATAAGCGGAGGAAGATGGATGGATGGATGGGTATCGGGGCCGATACCGTTCTTATGTACTCGTATCGGTACATGCAGTCCCTAGGCCTGGGCGGTATACCAGTTCATACCGAAAACCAGTGTTTATTTTCGTTATGATATGAATTTTTAATATACCCCTATACTGGTGAATAGCTCTGACAACTTCCGGAACGTTTAATGAGGGAAAGTGTTTCAGCCAGGACCGTTTTCACTGCTACACGCTCTTCAACATTGTGTAGAAAATGACGTTTTTAACTAAGTACAGCTGCTAGCAGGAGGGAAGCACACAATTCTGATGAATTCCAAAAAAGAGGAGCCTCGTCTATAATTTAAAAAGTTTATCGGCTTTAAAATGTCAGACGAGAACCGAACGGCATACCTTTTACAAACACTATTGGGAGTAACCAGTAGGGGGAAGTGTTGAGCGGTATTTGACCGTCTGTAGGTAAACGCGGTCAACGGCGGCAAAACCAGCAGGAAAGAAAGCAAAAATAGTGGTTAATATGTTTTACATACCATCTACGATACTTCTGCCGTCTTTTTTTCTGTTGTTACCTGAATATTAACCAGCTAACAATCCCATACGGTCGCCAAGTTTATTTTATTTCTTCTTTGGCAAAATCAAATCTGAGTCAATACTCTGCCCCCTAGCGGGATTCTTCACTACTACATTCAAAGCAATTAGAAGATGCAATTTGTTGCTTGCGCCAACGTGAGATTTAAAAAAATTATACATTCAGCCTTAGAACATCAAGAATGTCTACTAGAATCATAATCATTTTAATTATTTTCATATCATTCAACTGTCTGGAAAAAACATGATGCAGTCCATATGGCAGTAAAATGGGCTATTTAAAGCACATTTTTATATTCTTTACACTTATAAGATAATGTGGCAAATGTCTTGTATGGCAAAAAAAGACTGTAATACCGATATGTTTTAAAATAATACTGTGATATGAAAATTTTGCCATACCACCCACCCCTAGCTGACCCATACCATGAACCTATACATAAAATGTGGAATCTGAAATAATGTCACAGAAAATGTTTATTTTTCCACTTTAAATTTAACTTTTGCTGACATTTTTTTTCCCTAATTCCACATGATTTGTTATACCAATTAGAGAAGAAGAAAAACAAAACTTGTCTTCCATTTTATTGCATTTTTGTGTGTGGTAGACGTATCGGCTTGGTACTCTGTATCGGCAAGTAGTCAGATCCAAGTACTGGTATAGTTACTTGGGAAAAAAAGTGTATCAGTGCATCCCTAATTATTTGCACATCTGTTTTTCTCAGTTTATATTTTTAACTTCTTGTAAATAGTAAATTTACTTTTTAATGCACAGCTACACTTTCACATTCTTGTAATATTTTTACTTTTTTTTTAGTTATCCTACTACGTTGCACATTCTAATTCGAGTATGACTATCTATTTTTACTCTGGTTTTGTCATTCATTCCTTAATGTACATTTTATTCTTAAATTCTGTTTTTCTACTAGTATTAATCTTAATGCTTGTAGTTGCCCCATTACTGCAGTTACACAGCTGAATTTCCCTTTGTGGAACAATAAATGATTATTCTACTCCAATTTTAACCTTACTAATCATGAAAGAAGACATAATAGTGTAAAACATCACATCCAAAAAAATTTTGTTATAAAAACATGAGTAAATGCTCTACTATACACGTGATACGACGTTGCTGCGGTGCCTCATATAAATAATTGACAAACTCACTGCAGGACGGTTAGAAGAAATGTAGTATTTACTTATTTATATCATAGCTCTTGAAAAAAAATAGTAAATCAGCCTAAACGGGTACTGACAGCTTAAGGCTGCATCTCTCTGATCTGTGAAAGGGTCTAAAAAAAGCTTTCTGCTGGTGTGTGAGTCTATTATTTAACAGAAAACTGTTTCGTAACAGATTTACAGTGGGAACAGTAACAATTTTTGTTTCAGATAAGATTCTGGTAGGTTAGAGGCTCTTCAGTAAAGGCAAATGAACACAGATGAACCAAGTGGATAGAAAGTTGTACAACAGGAGTTTGGTACAGAATCCAGGATGCAAAATAATCCTTTTATAGATAACTTGAAATATGTAAATGATTTACCTTGTTGAATGCATGGCTACAGTGACACTTTAATTACTTTGCAACAGAAACATAAAAACAGACCCAAAAAAGATGCTTTTAAAGAACCTCCCCTACTAACAAATGATTGATCTTGTTTACTGAACACAGACTTTGGACAAGATGACTGATAAAAGTGGAGTGAACAATAGATTACAAGGTCAATATCATATTAGTCATATTTTTAGATAGATTGAATTTAATTTAAAAAAGTATATTTGATTTTCATCTTATGAAGAATAGAGCCTGCACACAGTGCATCAGAACATGATCCAGGCAGTGGGTCCAGATCTCCGGCAACAAGAATAAAAAAAGGAAGGGATCAAGGGAGATTGACTAAAAAACTGTTTTCATTTTACTTTTTTATTTTTAAAAACATGCTTTGAGTCCACCCAACAGGCAAAATCACCATAACATTAACCATATATGCAATATGATATTGCCATAAGGATTGCTAGAATGTCATGCATTCAAATTTTGTTTTCAAGTATTCATATTTGGTCACTTTGATGGATTTTTACCATCCTTTAAGCCCAAACCCCATCTAGGTCTTAGTCAATTACATTTATTTATTTGCTCAACAGGACTGATCTGTTATGTCAGAGTGGTCAAAAAAAAAAAAACAAGACACTATCTGATAAAATCTTATTTACTTCAGTGAAAAATGCTAAGAATGAGACATGTTCTTTGCTCCCAAAAGTTCAAAAAGAAAGGAACAAAAACAAGGCAGATGTGATTATTAAAAATAAAAAATATGTTTACCTCATTTAAAAATAAAAAAACTACAGGAAATTAGGATTAAACCGCAATTAACGATTAGCCAAAGCTGCAACAGTTGTCTAGAAACATGATGTCCAATATTTTACTTTTAAATTCAATGTACCAAAGCATTTTTTGGGGATTAAAACGCAGAAAACGTATTACGAAAAGCTGCTTGGATGCTAACTGCAAGATTAGCTTCCTAAAGGGATGCTAAACACCCAGGGAGCAGTTAGTGTCTTATTTGTGATTTATGTGTCTGCCTGCATACATTTTTGCATACTATTTTATAAATTTAGAGGGGAAATATTAGCAACACAGGAGGAAACGCTGAATACAGGGTAGCTAGCTTGTCAAACCAGCTGCGAGACATGCATAGCAGCTCGGTCAATGAAGGCGGTGGACTTACAAATATATATATTTGCCGTTATTGATACACAAACCCTTTATTTATTAGTTATTATCAAATGGGGGGGAAACACAGGAAGAGCAACCAGCCATCTGGACCAGGCCTTCATTCACACTTACGTCTGGATGGTTGGTTAGACTCCCCCAGGGCTTTCCTTCCCCCGTTTCCGCCGCCAGACTTGCCTCCTCCTGGGTTACTTTTCTTCCCTTTCTTCACTACCTCCCACTTCCCGACCGAGCCGTTACTTGAGGCCATGTTTCCAGTCCAGATAGGCCAGTTGTTGCTTCGGGAGGCTCTTTCTCTCCTCTTGTTGCTAACGTGTGACTACGACGACGGGACACTCCGTCAACAGCTCTGCCACGTCTCGTTGACGCGCTGACGTCAGCGAGCGTCGCGTTTAAACCGTTGATTTCAGTGAAGGCAAGGATGGTATGGCAAGCTATTTTAAAATTTAATATCCAGATTGTCACGAATTCCGTTTTTTTTCATTTGGAATGAATGATTTATAGATATTTGGAATATATATTAAATCAGGAATTAAATCAAAACGGTTCTTATATATATTGTAAAATAGATTTCCTTCTTCTAGTAGTGGGCTACACTTGATATATTTCATCGAAATTTTGACAAGTAAAACTATTTGGACAAGGAAAAAATATAATATTGCTACTTATAATCAGTAAAGATAAGTGAAGTTGTTGATTAAATGTTAAAATAGCTTGTTGGCTCATTGGGAATTTTGGCCCATAACTTTGAAAGAGTAAAAAACAAACGGCTCTTTAAAATTAAAAGTATGGGTAGCCCAAGTCACGCCCTTCTACTTCCGGTCCATTGACTTCCAATAATAATGCTGCATTCCATTTGTCTCGGAAACTCCGAGTTGAATACGAGAACGTGACATCGTTCCCAACTTAAAGCGGTCCAGTTTGTCTCGCTATACGAGTCGGAAAAACATGGATGCTTTGAGGGCAGCAGCTGTCGAGGGGCTAGTGATTGCTATTGTTGTTAGCGACATAGCATCTTTAGCAGACCAGCATGAAAAACAAAGCTGTACATTGTAATGCACGTACAGGATGGCTATGCAATGTATAATTTGGTGACCAGATTAAAGCAGAAATGTAGTCAAGTGTGTAAAAGCATTTAAAAACGGCATTGAAATGACCAACAGTACATATACAAAGAAAATATATCTCAACTACGGGCGCAGCCATCTTTGTTTCCGACTTGCCCCACCACCTACTCGGTCTACTCTCAGTTGGAGCTCGTATATTCCGACCTAAGGGGCGTGGTCTCGTTGAAATGACTGCGAGATTTCCAACTTTCCGACTCGGAAAGGTTAACTGGAATGCAGCATAATTTTTGCGGCCAGGGGACCCATGGAACGACCGGAAGGGGAGGAGACTTAGGCCCCCCATGGGGAAGGCAATGGAGCGATAAACGTTATTTTCTGGTCCACTTTGTCTTTCGTCCTGAATCCTACATATGTTGTGCCTTAATTTAAATGATAACTAATTATGTACATTTCAACTGTTTGCCAAGTGGTTTAGAATTTATTTGATTGTAAAATTTCGCAATTAAAATCCCCACAAATCAGTAGTCAGAAGTCGCATATATGACGTCACACAGCTTAGGGAGCTAGCACTAGCTATAGCACGTAAAACACTCACCTAGAGCTTGTAGAGCTTCTCCTCCATGCTGGCTCTCACTCCACCGACTGCTTTACCCCCGACATAGCTGCTACTTTCCACATGGTTAGATTTATAGAGGTTTTCTCCGTGTTTAATGCTCCTTTCTTCGTCCTGGAGGCTACGACCCTCTCTCTCCTTCTTCTTCTGCAGTTGTAGTCCACTAAACGTTTTCACACAAAACCTAAAGTAACTTTTGTCGCCGATCGAAAATCAGCGTTTTCTCTGCATCAAAACTATTACTTAAAATTCACGGACATCATATGTTTGAGCCACGGCGCATTTGAAACTGGATAAAAAAATTAACTTTTATCGCTCCGTTTACTCTTACTCATTTTATTGGCAGCATGGGGACCCAGATGGACCGGAAGGAGAAGGGCGTGACTTAGTTTCCCCATATGTGACTATTTCAACAACAAAAGATTATCCATCCATCTTCTTAACCGCTTATCCAATTCAGGGTCACGGGGCAGCTGGAGCCTATCCCAGCAATTATCAGGCGTTAGGCAGGGTACACCCTGAACAGGACGCCAGTCTGTTGCAGGGCCAACACAGAGAGACAGACAACCATTCACACTCACATTCATTCCTAGGGACAATTTAGAGTGATCAATTCACCTATCATGCATGTTTTTGGACTGTGGGAGGAAGCCGGAGTACCCGGAGAGAACCCACGCATGCACGGGGAGAACATGCAAACTCCATGCAGAAAGACCCTGGGCCAGGATACGAACCCACGACCTTCTTGCTGCAGCGCTAACCACTGCGCCACCGTGCAGCCTTGTTTTTAAAGTGAAGAAACGTGTCCTATCTAGCAGCTGAGCTCAGAACTGTTGAGTGTTAGTAAATATTTGTACATTTTACACGTTAAATCTGTAATTTACAGCTAAATCCAGATTGTATGTTAGTTTACATGATTTTTAGGTTTTATTTTTGTACAATAACCCATCAAAACAGTTTATATCCCTCGTGTTAGTTACATAACAGAAAAAAAAATCTTCATAGTTTGCCTGGCCTCCACTTGACGTTTTTAATATCAAGTTAATTGTTAATAAATGTACATACATCTATGCGGCAATTCCCACGAAGTGAAAAGTAAGTGTTTGTAACACAATAGTCAAATGAAATTACATTTTGTTACGAATTTCATTGCTATGCCTTGAAAAAAATCTAACAAAGTTTCATTTTATGTTAAGTTTAACATTTTAATTAAATAGTTCACTTTGAATAGTAAGAGGTTGAAGGCATTAGTTCAAGCTAAAAATTATAAGCTCATTTTTACAATTATGTATTGTAGCAATGATGTTAAGCATTCATCTTCATTATATTTGGCTGTTTGGGGTTTTTAGAAAGCAAAACATCTCCATATGTATGCTTGTATGCCCAAAAATGCTGGATTTCTCTCATACTGCTTTTCATTCAAAGAATACTGAAGAAGAAAAAAATAAAGATGTATCTATATGTTAATATTGTTAAATCGGCTGGGAAATAAATATCTTTGGTTCAAAGGCCTTTTTATTAAGAAGAATTGTGTTTGTTGCAACCTGATGAAGGTGTCATGTATCAGAGACAGACAGACAGCAGACATCATTCATTTTCTTGAAACCTCAGAGCTTTATTTAATTCCAGCAGTAACTCAAAAATGATGCAAGTTGGTCACATGGTTACTAAGGTAAGAAACAGCAAGAGAGGGTCGGATGTTTCCCACTCTCTGACCGCTCCAACTAATCAATCACAATAAACCACATCTTTGTCTCCTTGGCGGCCACGGCGGCGTTTCAAACGCTTTTGCAACATGTGAAAAATCAAATGCGGCAACAGAGGAATAATGGTAGCAGCTAAAATGTTTAACTAAATAAACACAGTCAAACATTAGTTTTTAGTAGTAGTTGGTCTGCAGTGTTTGTTCATTTGTAGGTTTTATCACCTGATATTTGTTTGATAAATAAGTTTTCAAAAGATTCCTTTGACTTGGCCACTGAGGAACTCAATGCAATAAAAAAACCACATTTCTTTAAAACAAATCTACAAAATATAAAATTGCATCTTCCTGTATCTTCCTGGCAGCAGCCAGTCACTGCATGTTGGCATTTTAGATCATTTCGGTAGGTTTGTTTCGCTACATTTAGTGCAAGACCTTCTCTCTCCCCAAATGCAAACCATTAATTTTCTTGATAAACTGTACAGAGCAGATTAACAAAGATAAATAAATAGAAACATAAATACACCATGCTGTCACCTAACAAGCTGTCAGAACAGTTTCGTGAGCAAAAAAAACAACAACCTGATGAACACATCTGATGTCTTTCCTCAGAGCGATGAGTTGCTTGAAGCATGTACGTGTGATCTGTTCAGTCTGTGATATGTCCGTTGAGCTAATCGTTCACTTGTCATCATATAATCAACATATTCCCATTTTGCAGGCCTCGCTTTGAGAAAAAGAGCAAAACAATCACATTGCTAGTAAAACTTTGTAGCGTTTCGTGTATAAACTCTGGGTGCAGAGGAAAGCGCCTCGTCTCCTCGCACGGACAGATTCAAAGCACAGCTGGCTCCGGTGCTGCGGCTTTAAAATCCCGTCGCTGTCACCTCTGAATGTGTAACACACTGACAGACTGAACTCAGCGTGGAGGGCAGCTGCCCCCCTCTGAAAACAGGTTAGAATTAGTCAGTCAAGCCAAGCCCGGCTGCAGGGCCCTTGTTCAGACACATCTAGGTTAGTGTCTTCTGCAAGTCAAAGTCTGGGGAGCCTGTCATCGTCGTGGACATGAAATGGACATCTAAAGCCGTGAAAGAGATGGAAGGAGTCAGAGGAGATTTTAAAAAGTAACTTGGGGGGGTTTGAAACCAGGCAAAAAGACTAAATGGTCTGATTAAAGTATGACAGGTGAGAGATGGAGGTGAAAAAAAAAGAGGAAGCTTTCAGAACTCTTCCTGGTCTCGTCCTCCTTCGTCGATTTCTTCATCTTCTGGAGGCGCGAATCCGTCCTGTGAAGAAAGCTTGTGTCAGTTTTTATGTTGCAATGCTCTGAGTGTAACTAATTCGTCCCATAAACTTCCTCTTTAACATTGGTTTACTGTACAGAACAAGGTCGGCCTTCTATCACCCAAAGAACATTTTATAGGAATAATGTCACAACAGGACCTTGAAAAGCTCATCCATGCACCTAAATTCAGTCGGATTGATTACCACAACAGCGTCTTCACAGGTCTTCATAAAAAGTCTTTCAGACATCTGAAGCTCATCCAGAATATCGTTGCTCACGTCTTTACCAGAGCAAAATTGGTAGCTTTCAGTTTCTATGGAACAAACCTCCTGCTGAATCGCTGAGTTCTTTTAAATTAAGGATAAAAACCCATCTGTTTAGGGCTGCCTTTGAGTCATGTTCCAACATAATTTTGTGTTTGTGTTACACTTGACTCCTGTGTTTGTTGTTTTCTCTTATGTTGTATTCTGTGCTTTTCTTTATTGCTGTTTTTACACTTAAGTGCTGTTTTGCTTTCTCGGATTATGTATTTTTTAAGCTTTTATCATGTTTTTTTTTTGTTTCTTTACCGCAAAATCATGTAAAGCACCTTGAATCACCTTGTTATTATAAGCATGCTATACAAATAAAATTCCCTTGCCTACTGGTTTGCATCTTTGATATATTTTATTTCATTTTCTACACTAATAAGCTGCAATTAAAATAGCACCTCCCAGATTCCCAAAGAAAAAAATGTGGCGATAGAAAAAAAAGGTCATATCCGTTCTCAGATAACCCACTTTGGGTTTTCCTGCAGCTTTTAGTAAGATCACATTGCTAAATAATTGTTTCAGCTCTTTAACTGCTCTTTGAACAAACCAGTCAAGGATTTTATCTGATCTATCTACATAATTGTGAAGTTCAAGGAAAATGTTGTACGGTTGTGGCCAAAAGTTTTGAGAGCGACACAAATATTAGTTTTCACAAAGTTTGCTGCTAAACTGCTTTTAGATCTTTGTTTCAGTTGTTTCTGTGATGTACTGAAATATAGTTACAAGCACTTCATACGTTTCAAAGGCTTTTATCAACAATTACATGACATTTATGCAGAGAGTCAGTATTTGCAGTGTTGGCCCTTCTTTTTCAGGACCTCTGCAATTCGACTGGGCATGCTCTCAATCAACTTCTGGGCCAAATCCTGACTGATAGCAACCCATTCTTTCATAATCACTTCTTAGGGTTAGTCAGAATTAGTGGGTTTTTGTTTGTCCACCCGTTTCTTGAGGATTGACCACAAGTTCTCAATGGGATTCAGATCTAGGGAGTTTCCAGGCCATGGACCAAAAAGTTCAACGTTTTGGTCACTGAGCCACTTAGTTATCACTTTTGCCTTATGGCACCGTGCTCCATCATGCTGGAAAATGCATTGTTCTTCACCAAACAGTTGTTGGATTGTTGGAAGAAGTTGCTGTTGAAGGGTGTTTTGGTACCATTCTTTATTCATGGCTGTGTTTTTGGGCTAAATTGTAAGTAAACCCGCTCCCTTGGATAAGAAGCAACCCCACAAATGAATGGTCTCAGGATGCTTTACTGTTGGCATGACACAGGACTGTTGGTAGCGCTCACCTTTTCTTCTCCTGACAAGCCTTTTTCCTGATGCCCCAAACAATCAGAAAGAGGCATCATGGGAGAATTTGACTTTGCCCCAGTCCTCAGCAGTCCATTCACCATACTTTCCGCAGAACATAAATCTGATGGGTTTTTTGGAGAGAAGTGGGTTCTTTGTTGCCCTTCTTGACACCAGGCCATCTTCCAAAAGTCTTCACCTTACTGTGCGTGCAGATGTCCTTTTAACATGTCAAATCTGCCATTCTAATCCAATCATCCTGACATAATGATCTGCAGCTCATCAACATTCTCACCTGAGTTAACAAGACGATTAATGAAATGATCTCAGCAGGTCCTTTAATGACGGCAATGAAATGCAGTGGAATTTTCCTGGCAAAGAAGGATTATGCAATTCATCTGATCACTGTTCATAACATTCTGGAGTTTATGCTAATTGCTATTATAAAAACTTAAGCAGCAAATTTTCCAATTTCCAATATTTATGTAATTCTCAAAACGTTTGGCCACGACTGTATGTGGATTTCAAAATGATTTAAAAAGGAAGATGTGGTGTGCAAATGTGTGGCGTTCACATCCCAGCCGCCATGTAAGCTTGTTGCGATTCCAGTTTTCGGTTTGAAGTCTGTGTGGCGGACCTCATTTACCTCTGTAGCGTACAGTATGTCGATGATTTTGCCGAGAACTGGGTTGTTGTCGTTTTCCTGACAAATGAGCTCAATGTCTCTCAGTTTTCCAAAGTAGAAGTCCCTCTCCTTCTCCAGCCCGTCTATAGTCAGCTTCATATCCATTATCTACAACCAGTTAGACATTGGGAAAATAAAAAACAAAGACAACATGAGGATCCAACAGCAAACTGCGACACCATTTGGGTCTGGACAGATATATCCCCTTATCCCTGGAAGTTTACAATAAATATGAGCTTTAACCTGAGAAGCAGTACCTGCTGGTTAAGTTCTATGAGCTCTGCGTCTCCCCCGTTGCGGGTCACTGGGTTGTTCCTCCGGGCTGCTGGCGGGTTGATCTGTCTCTGTGGAACAGGGACGGTCTTCGGTACTGTGGGAGACGTTCTCATGGGACCTAAAACACAGGCCCGTACGTTTCATGTTTCTAAATCCTTCAAACTGACTTCCATGTGTGGTAGACAAAGAGCTAAACTCATTTTTGAACTTTTTAATTAGATTCACTTTTAAGATCAATCTCAAAAGATAGGCTGAAGTCTTCGTAATCGGTTTAATTAAATGAGGGTAAAAGAGGCTACTTTTAAACGCGACCACCCTGGAGTCTTTTCCTTCCACATCCAGCGTTAAACACGCAGCATTAGTTTCTCTGTGATGCCTACAGGAACTGTATTGTACTGCATTTTAAAGAGACGAACTGAGGAGCAAGGTGGGGACCGGACTTTTAGCCCAACAAGATCCACAGATTGGCATTTTTTTCATCGATTGAGTCTCGTGTTTTGTCTGTTTTTTTTCTTTTTTATTTGCATCCTAAATTTTTGTTTTAATCATATGCTTTTATTGTTTAGGCTCTACAACAGAGAGAAAGATTTCAGCACATAACAGGAAGGCTGAACGGGGAACAGCAAAGTGGCTCACAACCAAACATGCAGCCACTTCCCAAACAAAGCCAGTTCTGCTAGATCGGTATTTTAAAATGTATACTATTAGATACATAAAACGCTAATTTCAAGTGGTACGAAGGCAAGAATGCAAATTAATTATTTTTTTTTTTGTGTTTTAATAATCTCCCTTAAGTAGAAGATAATCCAGTTAAGGTCTGACGAGTCTGAACGTGTAAGATTTCAAAGGAAACACGGATAAATGCTGGTAAAAATAATAATAAAACACGACTCAAAACAATGTTCGATTTTGCAAATTCTTAGCTAAAAATCTTATAGCAACTTCTTCACGCATATTTTTTTTTTTACTGAACATGCAAATAAGCAATAGAAGAATCATTAGGGGTGCAAATGTAAATAACTTTTGATTGTCCTTTTTCATCTTAGTTTAATAAAATATTCTAATAACAGGTTAAAATGCCACCCAGGTAAAACTTGGTAATTATTTTACATGTTCTCTCTTCTTATGAATAACTGATGGTAGCTGCACAGGATAGGAAGGGTCCTATCAAAAATACTATTAATTATTTATCTTAAGAGCAATGTGCATGTGTAGAATTTTATTTAAAACATATTGACCTTAAAAGTATCTGTTCAAAGGAAAAGTTTTTTTTTCACTCTGTTAAAGTGGCTGTTTTGGCTTTAGAAGATATCTTAAATGGAAAATTAGATGGGGTTGTAAGGGTACACAAAAGTCATGGTTCGGTACATTTTTGATACATTTTAATAAAGAACGTATAAAGACAAACCTTCATATGGCTTTTATTTACTGTGATCAGTGTTAAGTAAAGAAGCTTTCGTTTGTGAATTCTTTCAAATTTTTTCCCATATCTTAAAAAAGTTGAAAGGATAAAAATGACTGGAGACTGATTGGATTTTTAAAAACAAATAAAGTCAATAGTACAAGCGGACATAGCCAGAGTAGAAAACAATAAAACCACTTTGAAAACAGTCGCTTCTAATGTAATAAAACATCCTAAGTTTATTCGACATCCTAGTCTCCCAGCTGTACTTGAATGGACAAAGGGCAGCTTATGGGAAAACCCCGACTCATCAATAGGGATTCCACCAACTTCAGGAGTTTGGTCTGATTGGATGCTACTGGTAGTGTCAATGATTTTTCCATTCAGCTCGACATTGATGAGAAAACATTATTATTACTCATTATTCTTGTTGAAAGATGCATTCGCTGACAACGTTCTGGTTCGGTCCATCATTGTTTTTCTGCTGTAGCTTCATGAGAAACAATGAATGTTCCCAAATAGCAGAGTTTAGTGATAACTTGGGAGTCCTTTCTGTTTTGTTTTGGTGTCACTTTTTTACGTTGCATAACGTTTTCAGGTACAAAACAGCTGGCTTTGTATCGAACCAACAGGTCCATACCGAAAAATATGAAAATATGAAACATTACACCACTAGAAATAAGCAAAAAATATATCCCTAATTTTTTTTATATATATAAAAAAAAAATTCTCCGTAAAGATCAAACTTTATGTTGCGGAAGCTATTAGAACATTTTAAACTCATAGAAACTATTAAATCAGAAGATAAAATTTGCAACTTCAAACAATGACAATCAGATGCTTTCTCATCTCCAAATGTTCTCATTACTGTTTGCCCCTCTAACAACCATTAAAATATCGTTAGGGTTAATGTGAAAAAAAACAACCCACACCAACACACACCAAGGCAGCCCACATCAAACCACGATTGTTTGATCAACAACCCGAATGACTTCTACCTAAAATCTCGACAAACTCATGCTGAATGTAGATGTTACCTGAGCGAGGGGGTCTTTTGGGTTTAGGATGAATGGGTTCTCCTGAGTTAGAGGTGGGAATGTGGTTGCATGAGGTGATGAAAGTTATTAAATGAAGCACTAAGCTGCAAACTTCCCAAACACAAATGGACAAATACACACTGGCGTCCTTCTCTACCTGGGTTAGGCGGAGGGGGCGTTCCCTCCTGACCCTGCCTCATTAGCTGAGGGTCGTACTCTTTCCCGTCATAGTTGGCGTCAAAAAACCTCTTAAACCACTGGAGGAACTCAAAGTTGTCCTGGAACTTCCCCTTCACCAACCTCTCCACAGGAATGATCTGAGGAGGACATGTGGTAACAAAAGCTTTTCACAGTTAAACGAACGAGTTGTGACAGCAACCGGGGACGAGTTCTGTCTCACCTTGTCCACATTCATTCTCTTGAACGCAGCCTGTAGAACCTTAAAGTTGTGGATGTATTCGTGTTCCAGTTTGGCGTTAAACTTGACTTTTTTCAACAATATGCACCCGGGAAACAGCATGTCCATGAATTGGCAGTAAGCAGCACCTGCAGCAATGGGGAAAAGACATTAACGGGGGCCTTGGAATACGTTCCGCATTTAATTTGAAGGCTGAAATAAAACGCCAACCTGTACAGAGCTGCTCAATCTTTGTGTAGGTGAGCTGTAGAGAGTCGTTGACCCAGGCCAGCATGTCATGACGACTCAGGTTGTCCGCATTCATAGACGTGGAGTAGACATTCACCGCCATCCTCCTGCTTTACATGCATTTCAACAGATAACACACACAGTAACTAAATCAGCTGTGTCGAAAGTTAAGAAAGGCTCCTCGTAACACAACATTTTAACTTTTCGACATTTTCTCATACCAGACTTCAGTGTATTTTAACAGAATTCTTTAGTCTTAATAGAACTGAAGTAGAAGAAAAAGGATGAAGGCTTTTAATAAATATTTGAACAAAAACTCCTTCTCAGAGTGACTACTTTGAATCATGCTTCCATGAAAATACAGCCGAAAGTCTGTTGAGGTTTGTCTCTAACAGCCCTGCAAACGTAGCCGTAGACATTTCTGTTTTTTATCATTTTTATTTTACTTTGGCTCAAGCTCGGTCAGTTTGGATGGAAATAAAAAGAGAAGTCCTCTTAAATTTGAGTTAATAATGAATTTAAAGGCATCAAAGTAAAGGAAGTTGAAGTGAAATGCAGGGAGCATATTTTAAAATGTTGTTTTTTTTTGCTTTTAACAAAAAGAAAAAAAAGAAAATTTCTCTGTATCCACTTTAAAAAAAAGCAAGCAATACGGTTTGTTGTAGCGTGTAGTCGTAATGTTATAAATTTGGAAAAAATAAAAGCTCACTGTAAACCCAATGTATGAGACATATACGCATGCATTTATCCATAAATAAGTACAAATATGTATCATCCTACCAATTGTTATCTAAAAAACAAGGACAACTGAAACAACAGTGGAGTTTCTTCGTGTTAATTTTACTTTTTTAATATCTTTGTTTTCACTTTTCAAGATCAGACACAATTTTGCATAAATAATAAAAAGATATCAATTTATTAAAAATGATCCCATAAACAATATATACAGGGAAAAAAAGGAATATTCCAGACAATCGTCCAAAGAGGAACTTTTAATATCTTTTTAAGCTTACTTGAACTTTGCAGCATTTACTAAAACACTAAAAGTATCAAGCCTTTGCCACAAATATTTAAAAATTAAATGAGCAAAAATATGATGGATGAATAATTAATCTTAAAAAGAGGATGAAACTACCAACTTGATTTATCAGAATAATAAACATAAATCATGGCATTCTTTCAGTATATTTCATCAACTACACCATATTTTCTACCTTTTCTTCTCATTAAGAAGAAAAAAATGCTTGAATGTAAAGAGAAAATCCTGTGTTATTATCTATTTCACTCATTCAACGCGAGGTTTACTCACCTGTGTTTCCTTTATGCTGGTGTTTAATTATTAACAACCAGACCGGGTTTAGCCACCAAAGAGAAAAGATCTGAAGACAAAAGCAAAAATAAGTTGTAAATATTTAAAGCCTCTGAAGAAAAAAAAAATTGTTCAATATTCAATATGATCAAATTTTAGTAATTACCAATGTAAAAAAAACAGTTTTTATTGGCGGAGAGGATTAAACCAGCTGATCCTAATTTAAGCCAGTGTTAAATCGACGACACACAGTATCAAAGAGCTCCTAATTTTTAATATTATTATTTTTTTATGAGTACTGGAGTACTATTCAGTGAATTGCTGCCACCACAAGGTGGTAGTGAGGTATAGCAACCATTGTAACAAACCAGTATTATTTTCAGGAATACAGTTTTATAATAATTTCCAAATATTAACATTGGTTCAAATTTATTTAGCACTGCAACCATTTGTTGGTCCAATCGGCTTATCAGATGAAACCTAGCCGTTCATAGTTTTTAAAAAAGCTCAAATTTTCCAAGCCCTTGATGATGCGTTTAAATGTCCGAACAACTACGTGTTTAATGTGAAACCGCCTATCGAATCCAAATGTTCCTCAGAATTATCTAAAATCAAAATAATTTCATTATTAGTCCTTTGGAGTTTGTTGACTTTGTGCTCTGCCTGTTTCAATAGAAATATGATTTATGTGCATATGTGTTTTTAGCTAATATTAATGAGTGTTCTGAAACAACAATAAATAAATTATTAATAAATAAATGTGATAATACAGAATTACTTTTTTTATTTCTTCCCTTTTATTTATTTCCTATTTTATTTATTTATCTATTTATTTTTCCAGATGTATTTATTTATTTTCAAATCTATTCAAATCTATGTCTTCATTTCCACATGTATTTATTATATTCATTTATTTACAATTTTGGCACCATCATTCTTCCATACAATGACAGCTTTGGTAAAAAAAATACCCTGTGTTTTTTATAGAATAATTTATTCCCTTTTTTGCGCAATTATTCTTACATAAACTGCTCCACCTGGGTGCTTTGTACACAAAAATAGCCCCTTTAAAGATTTCAAAAGAAATATATTTTCCCCCCCATCATCAATTGAATTCTTTACGAAACCAACAAGTCTCTTAGTCTTTTTTATTTTTAGTTTTAACCCCTTAAATAAAAGTGTTACCAATTAAATCTTTTTAGAATTAGACAGTGCAGATGTTTTTTTCCCCATCCCTTATATGTAAATAGGAATTATATTACAAGGAAAAAATCTTCTGAAGGAATACCAACATGGGATAACGGGGAAAAAAAGCTAGAATTGATATGGAGTAAAAAAAATCGTTTTTAGAAAGACATTTATGCAAACATAAAATTACCCCCAAAGTACAAAGTGTTTTTCCAAAGTCATACAAAAGTAAACTTATAAAACAAACAAAAAAAAATATCCAGGGACTGATTATCTCCCTATGTAAACCTCTCTTTCCCCTGCAACTTGTTACAGATAAACTAGTTTACTCATGGGCCCCTAATCTCTGCCTCAGTTAATCCCTTTAGCCCGAGTGTTTCACATGCTCTTTTAAAGTTCAGCTCAAATCACCGGGAGTTGTGTCCAACAGCGACACAAAGCCAGCATGGACGCGCGCCACACTGACAGAGCGCGATAAGGAGAAGTCCGACAATACTGCAGCTTTTCCTCTGAGCTTATGTGCTCCAAAAACAACAATGTGCAGGATGTCGAGCTCAACAATCGTTTCCTGATTGCAGGACTTCACAGGTAACAGGTTCAGAGCTTTTAATGTGTCCACTGCCAGAGTGACCCTAATTAACAATAATACAGAAATCTTTAAGTTATCCTCTAACAGTAGAGAGCAGGACTGGTGAACGTCTTCTCCATACATGAAATGAAGTTTCATTGTAACTAAAAAACATTTGGGTAGAAGTAACCCACTGAAGAAAAGAAAAAAAAAGTTTATGTGGAGTCATTTTTTTATCTTTAAATAAAGTTTGAGTGATGGATTGACATTACATAGAAACATCTCTGTCTTCGTTTTTCATTTACAACCAGCAGAAATTATAACAGCTAAATTTCTTCATAAGCCGCAATAAGAGCTGAACTACTTTTTATGTTTCATTATCTACGAATCCCTCAGAGTTTTGACCCAAAAAATGTTTATTAAAGGACTCAAAGCTCAGGGACTGTCACTAATACATAAATTAAATGTTTTAATAGTTTAATAGTGACATCCATTCTTGTAACCTCATGCAGTTATTGGTTAAACTGAAACTTTGTTTGTTTCACTATATTTAAACTTTAATCAATCATCCTTCATTGATTGAATCCTTTTCAATAAAAAATCAATTTCGCACAATAATCTTTTTTATTATTTCAAATGCATAATTTAATTGACTATACTGTCTACATTCCTTTTTTAAAACCGATTTATTATGATGCATGTTACAATAAAACTGAAATTTAAAAAAAACATATCTTAAAAAAACATTAGAAAAACTATTCAAAAAATATTTTTACAAAGTAATCTCCAGATATAATTATACTGAAAACAAAGCAATATTTCTATAAATTGTTGATTTAGGTGCAATGTAGAAAAAATGGAGAAAATAAGTATCTAAGAATCCAAAATACATATAAGACCAGGAAATTTAGAAGTTAGTTTTTGAAAATTATTTACTATAAGATACTCAATAAAGAAACAGAAAATATATTTAGAGGAAAAAATATACAGTCCAATTAGTTATAAAACGCAACAGTTAACTTAAACATATGCCAATTGATAAAACGTTTTCTATGTTGCTGGATTTAAATTTTTTTATATAATCCATCTGTCGTTAACATCTTTAGGCATACGCTACAGACGCAGGAAGAAGAATAAGATCAAGTACAAAACATTAAAAGAAAGCATAGAGAACTATTAATCAGGAGCATTTTAACTGAAAGCCTGGCTGCCAGCAGTAGTTCCAAACCTTTGACTAGTACTTTGTAAAGACTATCGTCACAGGGAAATTTTAAAAGCTGTAACCATTTTTTTTTCTTTTCTTTTAGTATTATTTTTAACTTAACGTTTCTGTAAAGTTGAAAGAAAAAAAGGCCAACTACTGAGCGGAGATCATACGAGACAATAGTTATAAGCAGATTCAGTCTGAAGGAGCTAAAAAACTGCAATACAATGTAAATTTAATGCGAACTCAAAGTTACTATTTGCAGATTAATTTGTATAAATTTCCTTAATCCAAAAATAGAAAGACGGAAAACCATAAAGGCATTAGCAGTGGTTTAAAAACATTTGCACGCACTAAATAAAGGTCTATAATCCTTCACTTTAATTATGAAATCTTATTGACAAAACATGATGAAGAAAACGCTTTGAGCTGTTTATTCACTTGTTAGTAGTATAGCATATTACAGCGCAAAGGACATCCCGTAATGATCCTGATAAAAAATGCAATACCTTATAAGTCTGATGCAGGAAAAGTTAATCAAATTCAAAATCGAAGCTTGCAGAACTATTGGTATGGAATCGAGCATAAAGAAGAAAGAAGAATAAAAGCAAATATCAGCATTACATGGAGTTTTATCGGCATTAACACGGGTTTCAATCTGATAAGCAAAACTGGACGGATATTGATAGCCAACCATAATTTTTCTTTCTTGCCGTTTGTGTTTCAGGGGAGTGGAGGGCCTGGCAATGTATTTGCTTGGTCATGTGAAAGTGATAGTGATGCAGTGCAGGATTGTGGGGTGTTGAACTGAAACAGACAAACAACGTCAACGACGTGGTTGTATTTCAACGTGTTGAAAGGGAAGATATATATCACGTAAATCACTTGGTAAACTGCAACAAAAAAAGGCACTTTGTGAGGCTGAATTGTGTTTCTGTTGTTCGTGTGGTTTCTTTTCAACATGTATATGGCGACTTGATTTAAGAAATTATCATTTTTTTCAGCACCTACAGATTTTCAAAAATAAATTGTTACACATTTTTTAACCGAAGAGACTCTGCTTTGATAAAAAAATGTGCAACAACCGACCCCAAGTGCTCAGCAGAGTCTCTTCGGTTAAAGGTAAAGAGGGCGACCCTTTCAGCTAAAATGAGCCACTTAAAATCCAAAGAAAACCACTAATTTCTGATTAAATCTCATTTTAACTCATTTAAAAAAAAGCAGAACAAATTCAAGTGTTGATCTAATAATTCATGACAAAAAACAAAAACATCCAGAAAGTATTATTGGAACTTTTATCATAACAATGTTCTGTTTCATATATTCTATTTTCCAAAACTCCTCCATCTTCAGGGATGCCATTTTCTTTTTTAACGTTTCATGGAATCAGACTCCACAGTTCCCACGGCTTCTTTTAGTATTTTCTGTCTTTATAGTTTTTACGCATTGGTGGAAATTTAGCCAACACGATGGAGACTTCCCCTTCTTCATCGCATTCTTCTGTTGCTTAACTAAGACACAAGTCATTGAATGTAACACAAGATGGTTTAACCTGTGTTGTGAACAGGAAACCATTTCTTTATTGGTAACATATCAACACCGACTTTTATTTCTTCAAAACTTCCCAACTTGGTATCCAAGAATGTAAGCACCTCAGACACAGCTGCAGTATGATGAATGAATCTTTCATTCACTAATAGTCCACAGCATGATGCTGCCACTGGATCTACACAATTGGAAATAGTATGTTAAATGTATGTCCTATTTCATTTGATACGTATTCATAGATTAACCGTTGTTTGCCTAAAGGAACCGTCACAATCCAAATGTGAAGGCGGCTCATTTAAGCTGAAACGGGTGGCCCAATTTACCACAGTCTGTTAAGATTAAAATGCTTTCTCTTTAATAAAACTTAGCAAAACGGTGGAAAAAAAACTGTTTATCCAGGTGAAAGTAACCACAATATGTACTATTAACTAGTTTTTAAAAATCGAATGTGTTTCTTTACTTTTTAATCAACCTTATCGATCGGTCTGCCACACCACTTTCCACTCAGTTCTTTCCACAAAACAGGACTTGAAGCAACGCCCCATCCACTACAGCAGCTAAAGACCAATCAAATCAACTGTTTATTTTCAAGTACACTTCAGCCAACAATTTTAAATCTTTTGAGACCATTGTCTACAAAAATTAAAAGGCTAGGAGGCTCAATCCTTAAGTGGCACAATTTACCAGATGTCACCCTATATTGGTAAATTTCGTCCATTATAGTAACTTTAATATCGGATATAGATACTGGCCCATATTTCCAGATCGGTGCATCCCTAAAAATTGTGAACAGGGATGTTTAGCATGCTGGACTTTCATATGTTATTAAAGAGAAACAAAAACGAAGAGGAAACTTGTTTATTACTGAGTGTAGAATAGCCACAAGGTCATAAAACTGTAACATAATGTAATCACAATGTGTCGAACTATAAAAAATATTAGTGAATGGTAACTTGAACAGAAATACCAGAGTAAATACTACTAAACACGCTGTTTATTGTCATTAATCTATATGACAGGTGTCAATTGGGGTGAAAGCAGCTCTGGCTTGTAGGGTGTTATTATTACATGTAAACCCGGGAGAGTTGGGCTTGATCCTCGGTCAATCCTGGACCCGGTGCGGCTCGGTTTAACGGCTCAAGCCGGACTCTTTTAACGGATGACGTTTCAGCCATTAAAATGCACAGACAGGCGAGCTAGCTCCCGGCTAACAACACCGTTAATGGAGGCGAAGGAGCTAGCCGGAGCCACGGGATGCTACCAAGACCATTATTTAAATGCTCGGGGTCAGCTCAGCTTCATCACTGTGTTGTCTGTGAACGACCAGTCTGTAGCGGCGCGGCTGAAAAGGAGACTTTTCCACCCGCATCTAAAGCACACCCCCCTCTGGAGGCCTTTTCGATAATAGACACACACACATCCACGCATCGCTCCAATGAAAGAATGCCTCTGCTGTGGGACGGGACGAGTATTTATCTGTGAAATTCAATCACATTTGCAACCAGAAAAAGAAACAAAACCCCCCTCAGCTTTAGTCTTAAAGTGTTTGGACTCTTTAAGTTAATATTGAGATGTGGTACTCACTGAAGCAAGCGCTGTTCCCTTTCTCCGCCGTGCCGTTGTTTCTGTTGACGGGCTTTCCGTTGCTATCCGACTGCTCCCACCTAAGCTGCTGGCACTGCGCATGCGCTGCACAGTAGCAGCTTGGCGCAGCAAACTGGAGTGTTGGAAAAAAACACCTTATTGTGATACAGAAGTGCCAATATATGACATTTTTATCACCCAGTTACATAGATATGTGGTTTAAGATCACTACAGAAGCTTTCATTTTAAAGTTTGGGTAGCATAAAGTAGGATATTAAGCAAAAACAATATTGTTTCAATGTAAATTACAAAGATTAGGGCTTTTCATACATACAAATGTCATAAAGCTTTCCGAGCCGAGGGTGAATTACTGCCTATAACAAGGTGAAAACATGCACTGGCTTAATTAATGCTGAACAAAAAAAAAAAGGGGCTGCAAATGCCTCTATTTAATGAGTATTAGGGCCATTGTATACAAAACAAACATTTTTGGAGTAAATTTCTACCAAAAAAAACTCAGAAATTCTGAGATTAAAGTCACATATTTTCCAGAAGAAAAGAAAAAACTAAACTAAGAAATTCTCCGTCACATAAGTAGCAAAATTACGAGATAAAAGACAAATGTTTTAATAATGTCAGATATTTTCCAGCAAAAAAAAAAACAAAACAAAAAAACGTAATTCTCTGATGTCGAAAAGTAAATATTTGCGTGAAAAAACGTATAAATTTCTATGATTTTTTTTAAACGCTTTTCTGACTTTTCAATGTAATAAATATCTTAGTTTATATATCGAAAATGTATGCCTTTAATCATACACATTTCTTAGTTTTTTTCTCGCAATTTAAAAAAAAAATTTTTTTCATAGAAATTAAATGAAATTATTCTAAAAACATTCTTGTATTATAACTCGTAATTTTACGAGTTTTTGTGAAGGAGAAATTCCGATAATTTTTGCTTTTCCCCTGGAAGATATGCGCAATTAATCTAAGAAATTCAGAGCTTTTACTCGTAATTTTGCCACTTTTTGACAGAGAATTTCCGAGGTTTTTTTTGGGAAAATTTGTGACTTTAATCTCAGAATTTCTGAGTTTACTCCAAAATATTTTGGTTTTGTTTACAATGGCCCCTATACTCCTTTGTAAATGATGCCGTTTTCCCTAGTGCCCCATTATTAAATATCCATCCTTTTTTTTTTTTATATCCTTGCAAAGTTACAGGTGTCTTTCTCCAGCAGTGAATGGGCAAAATGCGAGATAAACCATCAGAGAGGTTGCTATTACCACGGGGGCACCACAGAGACACACAGCAGGCAGTGTGGGGGGAAACTGCTGACTGGACAGATGTCGAGAAGAATGCAGTATCCAAGCATATATTTAAAGAAAGTTGAGTGGAAGGAAAAACGCGTAACCATGTCAAGCAAAAGCCATTCAAGAGTTTCGGACAGCTTCGGTAAGAGAATCAAGAGTCACTATATATAGACAAAGTAATAAAACCAGAACTGGACAGCGTATAGTCCAGACCTATCATGCATTTAAACATGTTCTATACAGCCTACTCAGGTGACATTGCCACGTTCTCTGGCATCTTTTACTTTTAAAACATTTCTATAATTTCATAACGCCCACATGCCTTCTTAATATACTGACTAAATCTGTGTATTTTTCATACATACTGAAGAAAAAAAACAGATGGAAAGAAAAGAAAGATCAACATTTGTTGATTTTTTTTTTTTAATCTTTATTCGGTTACTGTTATTCTTGTGGTAGAAACAAGCAGCCACTTACAGACTTAACAGGTTCACTTTCCGACACAACTCCACAAACACAACCACCGAATCACAGCGCCCTCAACAGAACACACAAATGTCCAACAATATGATGACGGTCGTAAACAGTCGTAGGAACAGCACCGGTTTTTATGAATCTGTGGCTTTCCGTGGAGACCTCATCGCGTCTATTTAGGCGGTTCTCGCCGTGCGTTGGCAACAGTGTGGCACAGGTGATTCCCATTGGCACTTTTAATCTTTTCACAAAATAAAAACAATAATATATATATATATTTTTTTAATGTATAGAGTACCCACACATGGGAATGTGACGATGCATAAATATAATAGTGGTAGGCAGGAATGAGACACCATCAGTGGTTTTCTTCAGCCTGTGCAGCTCAATCTTTCTGCTATAATACACAACCTCACTTTATACCTGATTGCATCATGATCTCTCCGCAGAGCAAGTGTGGCCTCATTTTTATTAAATGCATAACAAACAAGGAGTTAAACATAGTGTCAAATAACAAAAACAAGCTGCCTGTGGTAGAAAACTGTAAACACAGAGAAACTAATACATGCTGTACACGTAAAAAAGAAAAGTACTTCTGCAGGAAATGATACAAATGAAGGATCTTTATTAGAGCATAAATGAGGGTTCTTTTGTTTATTGTTTTCACTCAGATGGCTCAAAGTAATCTCTCTGGAATGAGAAGGAACTGCATTCCCCCTCCATTCATGTGAATTACAATAAACTCCATTGACATGATCTGGTTAACAGAGACAAAAAAAACAGCAACGACAGAAACTACTTCACCCAGAACTGAAATTTAACCACTACATTTTTTTTTTCCTTTTAGAGAGTTTGCATGATTTTCCCGGTTATGAAATCATAAAAAGGGGTGAAACGTACAACCCCTGAACACTCGCTGGTTTTCCAGGTGTTTTAAAGGACAGGAGTCGGCTCGGTTAGAGGCAGTGGAAGTGTAAATACAGGTAGACGGTGTTAGAAGCAGTCGGATTTCATCACCACACAGAACTGTTTGGTCCGCTGGAAACACAAAAATATAAAACGCTCCCGGTGGAGCGGAGCCGATCACAAACGGGATCCACGCACATCATCACGAGAAACTATGGCGTCTACCTACAGTGTGTATGTTTGTCAGGGACAGGTTTTTAATCCACTTATCTTTGAATAAGTTATTTTGAACCATTAAAAACTGTACTGGTTTTCATCTTTAACTTGTTAAAATGTAAAAAGCACCGCTGTGTCACGTTACTCTGCAATAAGCTCTAATTTGGAAAAAACACATTTTAAGTTCGAAGGCAGCCCTTTTTTCCTTTTACATCAGTCAACCACAAATTAACTTTTTAAAAGTCACTTTTTGCAACCTGCCAATTAGTAAATAGCTCAATAAAAAGAAAAAAGGTAATTCTGTTGTTTAAAATCAGTGCAGTTTTCCTGGTCGCTTTGAAATATGATAAAAACACAGAGGTTGAAACGGTTGACGCTCCAGCATGAGACGTTACCAAATGCCGCTGGAGCGTCCGCCGGGCGGAGCCAGGATCCGGGCGGACGACCTCTTCGGGATGTGGTCGTCGACTTGAGACCCTGAGAGGAAAAATGCAATAAAATAAGACTTGTACGGTTGCAATAAAGAATAAACCAATCGACAAGGTTTAGGAGGTTTATTTTTTTATTCTAGACCACCTGACAGACTAAAGGAAGACTCGTGGAGGTCTCGGACGCCCTGGTGGACACGAGCGCTGGCTTTGTTCGGCGACTCTCCGTCGATGGGACCCAAACCGAGCTCCTTCTTCATTGTGTTTGCAACTTTGGCCACGTCACCAGAGTAGGGATCCCTTACTACTCCTTTGTAGGCCTGGTTCTGAAACGAGGAGAAGAAGAATCCACATCAGCATCGTTTCTGATAGTTTTCTGATAGTTTGTGTCACCAACAAGCTGTTGGTGACACAAAGCAGATTCTGGGATAAAGGAATGTTCTGGAGATACCAGCAGCAAAAAAAAAATTGGCCAGCGCATAAAGAGAGCATCAGCAGTAAATCCCCGACACAGACTGTCGGATCAGTCAGGCTCGACACGATGGCCGTGTTTGCATCGGTTTTCTGCCAGCTGACACAGGAGAGGACAGAGCGCCGCTCTCCCAGCGGCAGAGGAAGGTAGCGAACACACCTTTTCTCTCTGGACCATCTTCTTATAGAGGTAGTCGGGGAAAGTGCGTTGTGGGTAGAACTTCCCGGATCCTTCGGCGCACATGAACACGCCGTTCTCGCACACCAAACGTCCTCGGCTGATGGTGACCAGAGGCACGCCGTGGCAGCGCATTCCCTCGTACAGGTTGAAGTCTCCGCCCTGCACCTGGGTGCTCACTGAGATCGTCCTAAACATCAGGAAAGTGGTGCATCAATAGATTTGATTCACATGGCAGTCATCCCTCCATTATCACCCCTTCTCTGGGGGAGAACCCAGACACCATGCGGAGGAAACTTGCGATCGCAACTATTAATGCAAATTCAGCCAATCCCTGCAAATTCTGATGCCGTTGAATTTCATGTACACTCCCTGTTTCTTATCTGAGACCTGGATTAAGAATAAATCATGTTACATTTGCATTTTACCAAGGAAGCTGCTATGGGGTACAGTTTCCTCATACCAGACATGAAAAACTAGGGCTGGGTAAAAACATAGATTCATCAATGCTTTACAATTATTCGTTTCTCAATTCAATGTCGATTCATCAAATCCTATGAATCGATTCAGTCCACTGGCCAGTGGTGGCGCTGTGGGCAACACTCTAGTGACAGCATTCAGCAATGTACAACACATGTACAATATAAACCATGACAGGAAATATGAAAACAAACATGCTAGGGTCAATTTGTTCTTAAACATTGGTACTACTACACACAGTATTTAAAAATAGACTCACGTACTTAATTACTTGTGTATTTATTTATTATTGAATCAACATCGAGCCTAATAAATCAATATCGAATTGAATCGAAATGGATTCAAGGCCCCAAGAATCGGAATTGAATCGAATTGTCAAATTCTTAACAAAACCCAGCCCTATGAAAAAACATAACGTTTGGTGAAATTCGCTGTTTTGAATCCAAAATAGGTCATCTACGTGATTTGTGTTTGTTCAGGGAGAAAACAATCAGCTTTAGGGTGACGCAAAGACAGCAGCTGCTAATTTTTTTAGGAAACCGGATGTTTTAACGTGATTAACAGGACATGTAGTTTCAATTACTTTTTACATCCGCTGAGTAATTTGTTATTAAAAACTGTTTCGACTGATGACAAGACTCAAGTTTAGGCCATGTCCACACGTAGCCGGAGTTTTTTTTTTAACAAAGATTTTCCTCCGCTCCTTGAAAAAAAACAAAATCTCCATCCACATGTTACCGGATAAATGCGTTTTTGAGCACATTCATAGACATGCCAAACCTGTAGGGGGCAGTAGTTCTCCCAAATCCTATCCGCTAAGAGTAACTTTCTTTCCTCTTTCTTCAGTATGCAGCAGTCATGCTGCTTATAAAAGCAAGCAAACAAAACGCGCTTTAACAATGAGTGATACCAGCACAGCTTTGAGGGCATAAATGCTGTTTTTTAAGAGTAAACACAGGTCGCACATGTGATGTTGGAGCATTTTTTGTCGCGGATAGTGACGTCACGGTTCTTAAAACTCCGTTTTCAACCTTCCACACGCTGATACTGAAAACGGAGAAAACGCAAGTCTCCACTTTGACCGGAGTTTTTGAAAAGATTAGTTTTGGTGCCGAAAATCTCCGGTTATGTGTGGATGACGGGCCAAACGGTAGAAAAATGTCTATGTTTTGTGAGATACCCGGCTTTGTGTGGACAGGGCCTAGGGGTGGAGGGTATGGCAACATTTTAATATCACGGTATTTTAAAAAAACATGACGGTATTACGGTATTTTTTTTCCACACTAGACCGTTCATATCCACATTATCTTATAAGAATATAAAAATGTGCTTTAAATAGCCCATTTTACTGCCTTATGGACTGCATCATATAATTTTTTTCTAGACACAGGTAAATGATATGAAATTAATTAAAATGATTATGACTCTAGTAGACATTCTTGATGTTCTTAGGCTGAAAGTATAATTGTTTTTAAACCTCACGTTGGCGCAAGCAACAAATTGCATCTTCTAATTGCTTTGCATGTAGTACTGAAGAATCCCACTAGGGAGTATAGACTCAGATCGGATTTTGCCAAAGAAGAAGTAAAATAAACATGGCGACCGTAGGAGATTATTAGCTGGTTAATATTCAGATAACAGAAAAAAAGACGACAGAAGTATCGTAGATGGTATGTAAAACATATTTACCGTTATTAATGATTTCTTTCCTACCGTTTACCTACAGACGGTCAAATAGCGCTCAACACTCCCCCCTACTGGTTACTCTCAATAGCGTTTGTAAAAGGTATGCCGTTCGGTTCTCGTCTGACATTTTAAAGCCGATAAACTTTTTAAACTATAGACGAGGCTCCTCTATTTTGAAATTACTTCATCAGAATTGTGTGCTTCGCTCCTGCCAGCAGCTGCACTTAGTTAAAAACTTTATTTTCTACACTGTGTTGAAGAGCGTGTAGCAGTGAAATCTGTCCTGGCTGAAACACTTCCCCTCATTAAACGTTCCGGAAGTTGTCCGAGCTATTCACCGGTATAGGGGTATGTTAAAAATTCATATCATAACAAAAATAAACACTGGTTTTCGGCATGAACCGGTATACCGCCCAGGGCCAACAGGGCCTTAGTTTCTTGCTGCTGGTCGGGCTTTTGGTCCAGAGGAAACTAAAGTTACAGCATCAAACTCAACATATTCAACACAAAAACCCTTTTCCAAGCAATTGATTTGGCTCTATTAAGCAATAATGGATTATATTGAGTGAACTAAATGTAAACATGTTGTGTCAACCTCATACATTCAGGTTGCTGTAAGGCACAACTTCATTTCCAGTGTTAACTAAAAATTATTACAATTATTCCAGAATTACAATTCCTCCATTTTATTCATGAAAAAATTTGAATTGGCAGGTATTTATAAGATAATAATTTTTAGTTAACACTGGAAATGAAGTCATATACGTACTGTTTATCATTATATACAAAATCTTTGGCTTATTCTCTAGCAAAGTGGTTAGTGTAGGTGCTCAGAAAACAGAGGCCCTATTCTGAGTTTGAGTCCATCCCTTGCTGTTTATTTTTGTGCCTTATAGCAACCACAATGTATTAGGTTGACCCAATATGTTTAAATTTAGTTCACTCAACAAAATTCATTATTGTTAAATCAACCCAAATCAGTTGGGTGGAATTATTATTTTTTTTTTGAGTGAATACTGGGCTGTGACCAAAGTGAGAAAAAAAGTTATTTCTCAGTCTCTCCTTGCAGACTCCTGTGAGGTTTTAGAATGACTGAGTGACTATTCCTAAATATTTAGTGCTGCTGAACAGAGGCGTATCCAGGAGGTAACTTTTATTGCAACTTTTCACAAAAGCTGCCGCAACATCAGGCATTTTAGGCCACAACAATCACAAAACAGCTGCTGCAAAATCTTGGAAGGAATGTTTAATGACTGATAATCTATTCTGCAAGGAGCCTCAAACCAAGCATTTCCAGCTTGATGTCATCAGAGCGTCCCAAATCACGTACAATAGCCGTTATAAGTAAGTACTGTAAGGGATGACTTTTTTGAGAATTACTAATATGTAACGGATAACATATTACTGTACAGGAGAGAGTATACCTTGTCGCGTCAGGGTCCCAGACCACCACATCAGCGTCGGCTCCAGGGATGATGCGTCCTTTGCGTGGGTAAAGGTTGTAGATCTTTGCTGCGTTAGAGCTGGTCACGGCCACGAAACGATTCTCATCCATTTTCCCTGTAACCTGTGGACAAGATTTGACATTTTGATATCGCAAAAAGAAAAATCTGTGTTTTTCTGTTTGCTTAAAGAGCACATTATGCTTTACTGTCGAAGTAGGGCTAGATATCCATTCAAATTGCAAGAATCTCAAGTGTTACAATTGATTATCACGATCTGATCCGTTCCGATCCAATCTGATCCAATGCGATATTGATATGGGTCAGTGCTATTAAAAATATATTTTTAAGATCTTATCTTAAATATATGCCTGTATTTTAATGGATTAGGGTTAAGATAAAAGACTTAACATGTCCGTGTGGACTTTTCTTTCATATTTTAGCTGTAAAAAGGGCAAACTATTCTAAAAAAAAAATAAGAAGAATTGATTCAATTAGATTCCTGTAAGAATCAATTTTTCTTTTCAGCATAGCACCATGTCGAAAGTAGGGATTTCTGATATTATCGGCCGTTATTGGCATCAAACTTTAAAATCAGTAATTATCAATATAAAATGTTATTTTTTCCAAGACACGACTTTTAAACCTCACTTTCATACCACGGACATAGCATTCCTTTATACATATACACATTACACAGCATCGGAAAGCTACAATTGTTGTGATTCCAATGATGTATGCCAAGGAACAGAGGTAGTAGAGTACCCAAAAATTGTACTTAAGTAAGAGTAGAACTACTCTAATTAATTTATAAATATAGTATCTTGGAAAAATGGCAACATGAGTACTGAGTAACATCTCATTTAAGATTTTGAAGTTATCGACACATTGTGCTTTGTCAGAGTAAAAAAAAAAAAAAACATAATTACAAAATAACTTCTTAGCTGAAGAAACAATTTCCTAAACAATTTCCAGCATGAAATGAATAATCATATCTTAGAACAAGGGAATAAATAGGGATGTGTATTAACAAGAACCTGGCCGATATGATATGTATCATGATACAGAGGGGATGATACAATATAATGAGATATACTGCGATTCCATGAGATTATACATCGTGATTTTTAAAACTGAATTTAACTGTAGAACAACTGTCACATTGCTCCAACCTGTTTCATCCATAACACATCCAGTTTTATTACTAGTCCTATCTGAATGAAGAAAGTAAAAACAGCCACCACCTAAGATTATATTTTTAATTTTACGACAAAAATTACTGTTGTCATTAATAGTTCATTTCATGCTATTTTCCAGCTTTTAACTTCTGTGATAGACATATATATGATAAAAATGTTACCGTTAGTGTTTTATGGTATTAAGTTGTCCCAAAATTGTACTTGTATCCTGTAGTTAATGTTGGACCACGAAGTAAAATGGCTCGTTTCTTTATAAAATCTCTATTTTCCTTTAGTATTGAAATAAAAAAAACTAAAATATATTTTTTGCAAGTAACTGAACTTCACTTTTTATAAGACTAATTTCTTTAATAAGCATTACCATTATTGTAAATCCCAATCCAAATCTTACAGAGAATTCAAGTTCAGTTTCAGTTTAATATTTTACAAAAAAACAAAAGTTAAAAGCTAAACTTTTATATTTGGTACATTATTATAAAGAAAACTGTTTCCTCAAGACTATATGCTGCCTTCCACTGTCATGTGATCGCATTCACATATTTTTGAGTAAATATGTGTTAGAAAGCCAACAATGTTCTAAGTTTGTAAATTGCAGTATTATTATTAGTGTTTTCTTTATAAGATGAAATATCCTATGCTCCTGAACTCAGCATAGATTTCCAACGTTATCTGACAGCACCACAGGCGCAGTTCAGCCTCCGCTTTTTTTCTCTCCAGCAGCAGGAGCTAGAAGAAAAGTTTTTCTCTGTTTATTTCAGATTATTGTTGCCTGGAAATTCCAGAAGGTGAGTTTATATACCTTTATTACCTTCAGATGGCTGAAAAATGTGAAGATATCGGCCCAAACATATAGATAGACGTCTAATGGCGATATCGGAAACTGCTATATAGAATACTGGTTAAAAAAAAAAATCATATCGAGCACACCTAGTTGAAAGATTTACGACTACATACTGACAAGAAACAGTTCTTGGTGAATTGCTAACGTACCACTCCTCTTTCCCAAATGACGCTCATTCTGTCCTGGACTCCAGCCACTCCATGAGGGATCTTGGTGAAATCTTCTTTACCCAAAGCTCTCTGCTTGGTGCTGAACGGACGGTGCTCCGAAGCCACGACGCTCAGAGTGTCACTGGAAACAGAACAAGGACGTCAATTTCAGTGGGAACTAAGGCTGTTCGATTATTTAACACAAGGCAATTCTATGTGCTTTACATGATTAAAATCGGAACACAACATAAATCAATTTGATGATTAAAATACAAGAAAGCAATTACAATAAGACAATAATCAAGACAATAGAACAATGTATTTTTAATGTAAAAAGAAAAAACACTAACTGATAAATGATCTCGCTGAAAAGCTCACAGTTTTTATTCACTAACTGATCTTGCACAAAACACAAGAAGGCATTTACAGTAATCAATTCTACAATTCGTGTGAAAATTAAAAAAACAAGCAGGTAAAACAGTTACTCATAGGCAAGTCTAAATAGATAATATTTTAATTTTAGACTTAAAAGAGTTCAGAGTCTCTGCACTTTAATTAAAGTAATTTATTAAACAACATTGGCTCTTCAAAAACGTCAACTGTAGGATTACAGACATTTTGCAAAACTGACTAATTTCTCTCATGGAGACTTAACAGAGAAACTTTGTCTTGAGGAATAAAGTGCAACGACTGACCGTACAAAAATCCACTGTATAAAAAATATAATAAATATAAAGAACAATGTTGCCATGAACCTAAACTACCGACCCTCATTCAATGTTGGAAAAATCAAATGTCAAAGCTAGTGAATAAAAATTTCAAAACATACTTATTATGAGTATTATGACCCCCTAACCCTAACCCTAACCCTCTAACCCTAACCCGTTATGACGTTGTGGTCCTCCAAAGTGCGATATACGGATTTCAGCTTCCTCTGTTTCTCTCAACATGCTTCTGCGTGCGCACGTAGCACCATAGACTGTAGCACCTAAGATCTGTCTGAGAGACCATGCCTGTGACGTAGACCAGTGATTCCCAACCAGGGGTACACCTATTCCTAGTGGTACGTGAGCAAATTACAGTGAGGTACGTGGAAACATTTAGTAATTCATTTCCCAAATGATGGGTGTCAGGCATTCGACAACCTTCGATGTGCCCAGGTTGTGTTATGCCTAATAAATTCCCAAATGAATAATAAACGCAGCAGAAGAGGAGACTGGATGTGGAGAAGAGCCTGGGGAACTCTCTGCCCCCAGATCTATCAGAGCTCATCAACCAAGCTCAGGTGCCTTCTTAAAGATAAGCTGAATGATGAAAACAAACTAAAACTAATATGGATATTTTGTCAGTGTTCTGTTTGAATGTCTGTTTTATGGGCATTTCTTCAAAAGAGTTCCAACAATTTACTTTTTAAAGTGTATTTAGTATTCATTTTAAGATTGCTTATTCACGTTCATGGCAACATATACAGTATATACATGTTGCCATGTTTAATTTGACGTGAACATTTTGAAGCGAGAATAATAAAATGCAAACGCAGTACCACACGATTACAATGAGCGGCAGCACTAACACGTTTTTTTTAGACAAAAAAATGTAGAATTTAACATTTTAAAATGCCCTGAAACTGAAAGATTGTGTTGGTAATGACCTAGTTTTACAGGTTATAAGCAAAAAAAAAATTGTTTTGGGGTTTAGTTACACTTTAAAAACTCTGGTTACATCTGTCTAGACGCTGATAACACAGATTTTCACTTTGTCCAGAGTTTTTAGAAACAAAAGTTTTTCGGGGCGTTTTCATGTGGATAAGAGGCCAAACCGGATAAATATATCTCCGCTTTGTGATCTATACCCGGCTACGCGTGGACAGGGTCTTATCCAAAGCCTCGACTTTCTGAATCCTAAACTAGTTGCCGTGTTAATGTAACACTGGTCTTTGGCGAGGAAAAAAAGTCATGGCGTTTGTCATTTCCTTGTGTCTCTGAGAGCTTCAGGGGTATATTGTTACGTTGTAGAGGGAGTTCTGGAAAGGGAAACTGTTGGATTATTTTCCTTTCGTGATTGTCAAAAAAACCGAGATTGTAATTTGGATAAAAAATTAAATCAATCGCCCAGCCCTAGTGGGAACCTTTAGCAGCAAAAAATGCTATTCACTGTAAAACAGCTACTGTAATAAAAACATTTCACACAAGACACACACTTTCCCAGGAGGCCCATGAGGTAGCTAGGAGTGTTTGGGTCCAGGCGTAGAGGAGGGACGATGACGTGAGCGGCGGCGTGGGCCCAGTCCTGGTGGTAATACTGGTTCCCATTCACTACAGCGTGAGCCACAGTGGTCTCAGCGTGGACCACCTTACCTGGACAGAAACAGGAAAGTAATCCGTTTAAAGTCATATTTGTGATGAAAAACCACCTTTCTTGAAGTCTGCCAGCCAGACAAATACCAACCCTGCATCTTAGCAGCAGCGATCATGTCTCCAGCAAGCATACTGGACACATTCACAAGGTAGACAGGACAGCGGGCCTAAAATAATAAAACCATTCAGTTATTTACAGAGTTCATTTTCTGACATTTTAAAGTAGAAACATGAGAAAAAATGCTCAGGAAAAGTATTTCTACACACTTTTTCAGATCCCTAAAAGATGTGATTTAAATTCCAGACTCTAAACTGAAACCTAGATAAAAGCAGAGAACTAGAGAAGAGGAAATAGAGTCTTTTACCCTGTTAGCGATTGTGATGGCCCTGTGAGTGGCTTCAGACTCCAGCTACAATCAACAACACAAATAAAATCACACACTGAAAATTCTAACCAAAATAATACAGTCATTAACAACTATAAAACACTGTATATCACACATTGCTCTAATTTACTTAAAGATTTAAAGCGTTGTGCACAATCATTGTTTTATATTTAGTAGTAGGAAAATTATTATTATTCTTGCAGATGATACAGATTTATTTTGCTCAGGGCAGGATCATCAACAGTTAATCCTGAATGTTGAAACTGAGTTGAATTATTTGAAATAATGGTTTGATCAGAACGGGCTTTTTTTAAATGATAAGAAAATAAAATGTATGGTTTTCGAATCCCGCGGAAAACATTCTAAAATAAATTTGCGTCTAAATGGAATTGAAATGGAAAAAGTTTACGAAACAGAATTTCTGGGGATAATAGACAGATTAGTTGGGAACAACATATACAATATGTCAAGAATAAATGATCACAAAAGACTGGTATACTCTATAAAACGAAAGCTTTACTGAACAAAAATGGCCTCCATATACTGTATTCCTCTGTAGTTTTGCCCTATCTATTAAATTGTTCAGAAATCTGGGTAAATACTCGTAAAACATACTTAGATCTATTAATCAAGCGGCAAAAACGTGCAATTAGAATAAGAAATCACGCAGGATTCCGGGAATCAACTTTTATAAAGTCCAAACAATTAAAATTCATAGATTTAGTTAAGTTAATAGTAGGGAAGCATCAATACTGATACTAATATTGGGTATCGGGGCTGATACCATACTTATGTACTGTATTGGCATCGGTTAAAGTTAACCAATACTATAAAACAATATTTAAAATTTGTAAACTCTGCAATAATTTCACATAAAATAATAACTTTTGTGGTAATTTATATACATATTTTTTTAAATCTAATTCACCATCATTTGTTGTAACAGGGAGAGAAGAAAATAAAACCCGTCTTCCATTTAATTGCATTTTTTTATGTGTTGTAGAAGCATCAGTGTTGGCACTCTGTATCGGCGAGGCTTAAAATCCAAGTATTGGTTTCGTATCGGTTTGAAAAAAGTGTTACCGCTGTATCCCCGGTTAAAGTGTTGGAAGTTATATTTCGTGTTGAGAACAAAAAAGCCTCCCTGTAAAAATACCCATCCTTCTTCAGTTCAAGAAGAGGACAATGTAATTTAAAAGGTTTGCTTCGGTCAACCGTGGTATAATAAGAACTAATGTTAAACAAAGATGTGTTTCTGTTGTTGGAGTAAAACTATGGAACAGCCTTACTGATAATTTAAAGATAATAAATCCTCTGTCAAAATTTTAAAAAGCAGTCACACACATATTAAGTGTATAAATATGTAAAATTAGGTTCCTTTTGCTATTTGAATAAGGTAAGTTTCTTGATAAGGTGTGCAAAAAAAAAAAAAAAAAATCTGATTCTGCCCAAATCTTTTTTGATTGTAATTATTTGGATCTTGTGTTGTGTGAAGAGTAATGTTTTGATTGCAACCAAGCAAAAATAAAACATTTCATTTCAAAAAATGTGTAAATGGATATCTTGTCACTACAAAACATTAGCTAGACATCTCTATCTCTGCTGCTCACTCTTAACATGTATAAAGTTACATCTGCAAGGCATGCTGACATATGATCTACTGTAAAATTACCTCCTCTGGTCGACTTATCTCTATTCCTTCTGGCCCACAGATACCCAAATCCAGAGCCTCTTTCGCGCCCTAGTAACACACGAAAACTTAAGTTTAGCTCAATTTTATTTCTGTTTAAACTACGCAGCTAGTCACAGAACTAAAAAGGGATGAGAAATGTATCATTATTAACACATAAATACAAATACGGATAGCTCAAACAAATTATGAGCAGGTATTTTTGCACCTCCGCTACGAGCTCTCCATTTTCAGCGTGCACGCGGGCAATGGCCCCGATGTCCTTGCAGGTCTGCAGCGCCTGGTACAGCTCCGAGTCCCGCAGCATCATCATGTCTTTATAGGCCATGAACATCTGGAAGGCATTGACGCCATGCTCCCTCACCAGGCTCTCCATCTCGTTGCGTACCTGTTGGAAGCGGGCGACAGACACAACTTTAAAGATTGTGAGTTTATACCAGTAGAGACAATTTGAACCTTTATCTCACTGAGAAAATGATACATTTAAACCCAGTAAGTCTTCCAGGTGTGTGTAAGCATAAACTTTCATGTTTGTTATAATCCCCTATTATGAGAAGGTATTTTCCCCAACAGCTGCTAATGCTGCATTCAAGTACAGCTGGGAAACTAGGCTGTAGAAATATCAAAACACCTCTAAAGCAATTTAAGCATGTTTTATCCTCAAGTATTACTTAAACACTAATCCTTAAACATTTATACTGACTGTTTTCAAGTGGTTTTATTGTTTTCTCTCTGGCAAGGTCAGTTTGTACTATTTTATTTAAAGATATCCAATCAAATCTCCAGTCAATTTTAAAGTTTCAACCTTCTTAGGTTATAGAGCATACTAAAATTAAATTAATTTCAGGAATTAAAAGGAAGAGATTCAGAAAAAAAGGATTCTTTGTTTAATGCTGATTAAAGTTAAAGAAAAAAACAAGTCATATGGACATTCGTATTTATTTGTCTTGATTAAAGTGTCCCAAAAACATACAGAACCATGCTTTTTTATGTATCATTACACCCCTATTATACAAAATGGATGTTAGCAACATAGGCTGTTAATAACAGCAAGATATCATTAGGCTTTTTTTGTGTTTGATAAAGGAAATCGTAATTTGTTTGTTGGAAATCAAAGCTGTGTACTGAGAGATGTTAAACAAAAAAACTAGCAACAATTTCAGACATTAATTTACCTGGATGTTTGTTTTTTATATGGAAATATTTCAGGTTACTTATCCTCCAACAAGGCAATGTTTTTGTTTCTGTATTTGCCTAAACTGTACACTGAAAATGTCTGTTAGTGAAAGACATTTCCATTTCAGGTACTCAGGTGTTTTTGGTTTTTATGTTCATCGGATGTTTCAAAACTATAATCTCCCAACATTTTTAATCTATAAACGTAACAATCAATAGCATGCACTTCTTTTGAAATTATTTTAAATAAATCTGAAAACAATAGGGACACATGCTTTATTTCACAAATTGGTATAATCTTGTTATGTCTTTATATTCTGTTGGAATGGAGAAGAAAAATCCCAAACTCAAGACCACAAATCGTTATAGGCCAGATAAAGCCTGACTGGTATCTCTCCTAAATCTTTTAATTTGGGACATTAGATATATATGCAGATGCCAGGCGACTCACTTCTCTAGATGTGAGCACTAAAACTTTAAAATGAATCACGCCAGCATGATGCAAACAAAACAAGCGGAATAGGAGCTTCATTTTGTTAGACTATGGTAATTTCTGTATACAATCTACTGATGCTTCGTCGAATCAAGTCAAAATGGATTACACATGTGAAAAAACAAATTCATGAAGAATTAGTTCTAGTTCAGCAGACAGCTGAAAAGGTCTCACTTTAGCGACGTCCTTTAAACTGAGAGAACCCAAAGATTTCTCCTTACACATTCTGGGCTTGGTGGATGTAAAGAAAGAAGCAATAGCTTGATTGACATTCAAATATATTTGGTTGTTTCTGTTTCAGTCAAATAAATTCTGCCTCAGTCATTCATCGGGCTGAGGGAGTGGATCAAAGCATAAACTAACTAGTAAGGTTAAAAAGACATGTACAGTCTATCGTAGACATAAAAACGTCAAGGAATGTCATTATTTGGTGGAAAACATCAGGAATAACTGAGTATTGACACCTTCGGGAATGCAAAAACATCTCTAGGAGCAGCTTTAGCGAATAAACTGTGGTGTTACGAATAAAAAAAACCGCTTAAACACATTTTGGAATGAAACTCTTTACTGGATTTAATGAAGTGTGACGCACGCACACAGACCACAGATGATGCAGTGCAGACACTGAAGCCAAAGGCACAAATAAGGCAGGTTTACTCATACAATCTGACTAATGTGCCCACTGAGCATGTGTATTAACCCAGTTTCTGTTTGGTTTAATCTAGGTCAATACACAACTTGCTCATAAATAACCCCGGTTATGCTGCTAAATATCTGAAATAGTAAAAAACAAATGATAAAATGTGTTTCCACGATGCTCACTCAGGATTCTCAGGCCTACCTTTGGTCCCCACCAGGTCACGCCGACATGCAGAGCGTAGTCGCAGCATGCTTTGGCGTCTGCCAGAGTGCGACAGCTCTCATAAGCGTCCAGCAGGGAGCAGTGTTGTTCAGGCAGGACCAGAGCCATCACCATGGTGGTACCACCCATCAGAGCCGCCTGGATAGGGGGGGGCAAGGCACGTTTCTTTGTATAAAACACTTTCAACATGGTAAGAAACCAAACATATGATAAAAGCATGGGAAGCAAAAACAGCAATTAAAAATGAAACACAAAAAGCATAAAACATGAAAAGCATAAAAAATGCAACAGAGAAATAAAAAAAATAAAAAACTTATAAAAAAACATTACAAAAAGTAAAGAGCAATTAAGCAGCATAATCAAGAGAGAGTGAGTTAAGAGAATGAAAGGATGAGGGAAATGGGGTATCGGGAGGCAGAATAAAAAAACACCCCACAAGGGTTTAAAAGAAAAACAATGATTCCACTGTAAAACAAACAGACCCTGTTTGTTTTGGGACAATAAACCTTCCCTATGAGCTGATTTCTCATCATCAGATGGCCTTTTATTTAGTGGTTACACACATTATACCATAGGACACAGAAAACAATAAGTTAAATGGTAGAAAATCTGTGAAGGTTATTTAAAATAACAGTGTGTAGTTTTTGCAGTACATCTTTGAAAATAGCCATTAAAATATCATGTAATAATAGTTACGTAAAGCACATTAATTACAAAACATTGGCGATATTATAAAATATGACTTTAAAAATTAGTTTTAAAATACATAGGCGCGGTTCCTCTTTTCAGGGGAAAGCTATATTAGATGACGTCTTTACTTCTACAAGAGCCCAGACGGACAAAGCGCACGTAACACTATTAAAACATTGATTTCCCCTCAAAATGCAAAAAAGTTTCGCCATAAATACATTTTTACCTCTTCGCTAGTTCAAAGCGATTAAAGAGAGACTGATGTGCTCGTCATGTTGCTGCAAATAGATAATTCTAAGGGAATTGAGCGATTGAAAACAGCACTGGTTGGACCTCCGTTGTTGAGTTTCTAACTCCAAGACACAGATACGCATGCTTGTGATAATTTAGGTATGCACTGCCCCCTACTGGCCTAAAATCACACACTGTACCTTTAAAACCAAGAACCCGTTGAGATAAATACGCTTCATTTAGTTGGTTTATTTTTGATGTATTTAATCTTGTCCTTCATAACTCAAGAGTTGGGTGTGGATTCATATTTCAAGAATCAATTTGATTCTGATTCTAAAGAGTTAGAATAGACTAACTCCTTATCATGATCCAATCCAATCAGATATTCATAAGTCGGTTCAATTAATAACCTTTTTTATTTGTTTTTAGCTCTTACTTTAATTACGTCACTGTAATTCAAAGACGTAACACTGGGTGGGGTTACAGTTCACCTGTAGAAACAGTATTAGCCTTAAAATGCCCGTTTGGACTTTTCTTTCTGGGCTGCGCAGTTGGTAGCACTGCTGCCTTGCCTTTCTGCGTGCAGTTTGCACGTTCTCCCTGTTTGTGCCTGGGTTCCCTCAGGGTACTCCAGCTTCCTCCCGGAGCACATAAACATAAACATGTTAGTTTAATTGGTCCCTCTAAATTGTCCTTAGGTGGACTTTTTATTTCATATTTTAGCTTTAAAAAGGGCAAACAATTGTTAAACAGTTAAATCTCTTTCTGGACGTCCAAATTAATTTTCTTAATTTTATAAGAATCGATTCAGAATCCGTTTTTTGATGCTTTTCCAAAGAGCACTACATAACTCTCTGTTGCTTCTTTTGCCCCTGAATGACCGACCTCTTAGCAACCTTCCAAAAAACGTGACACTCTGTTCACAAACGACAAAGACTAGGAAATAAAAGAGGAGATACGGAAGAAGCAGAGGGACTTTTTTATAATATAAAAGAGGTGGAAGATATAGAAAGAACACGCAGAGAAAAACTGAGGCTGTAAATGAAGCTGATGTGTCTGACTTTAGTATAACCATGACAACAGAAACTGCTTAGCCATGCCTGTCGCCACCCTTTTCTTCCTCCTCCTCATCTCTCCAATGAACGTTGAACGTATTGCTAGGATATTACAGAGAACCAACCTAACAAACCGATGTATCTTTTACAAAATTAAACCATCAGATAGCATTCAAACCATATTATATGTAATACTCTCTGATCCTTTCTCCTGTAACATCTAATTCTTCCTTCTGTTCAATAATTATTGATTTATAATAATAATAAAAATCAAATTTCTTCAAATATTCTAAACCCTGAATTTTAGTCTAAATAAAAATCAGATTTTATATAAATGTGTGAGTCAGCACTGAGGAAGACTCGGACGTTTCACAAATGGGGACGGGGCCAACCTGTTTGGAGTGACTGATTCGCTAACCAATGAGCTATCCTGTTTTCTGATTACAATAGTAACCGATCAAAACGATCTGCAGAGTCAGCGGGGAAGAAAAAGGGCGTATGTGTGTGTGTGTGCAGCGTCATTAATCACTGTCACTTAATGCTAATGTGTGTATGGAAGATCAGGGATTGTGGGGTTTGGGCTGTCTGGCTGCAGGGAACAAATAGAAAGTCTCTTTACTTGTAAAAGCTCACACAAGAACACAGAAAAAGGAGGAAAAAAATAAAGTAGCGAAATATATATAAAAAAAGCAAAAAACATAAAAAGAAATACACATTTTTATATTCTGAATCTTAAGTGTTCAAATACCTCAGTTTAAAAATGCTGTATAATAACCAATAAGACAGGAACTGCCTGATAGCTTTTCAAACTGTAAGATATGGCAAACCTGTTATCACAGAAACATCCAAATTTAGACGATTATAAATAGAATATCTGCTGAAAAGAGAACAGCAGCTTCAGAAACAAGACAGTTTGTAAAAAGGTTTTTTTTTTTTTGCATAACACACCATTTAATTGATATTTTTTCCCACCAATAACAACCTTGTAACGTCAAATTGTAGACAGATTACTACATATTAAATATTCACCCCTTTCAAATCAGTATTTGGTGTCTGTTTGAATACGTCTTAGTCAGGCTACTCATCTCGACGCAGCAGTTTTCCTTAATTCTTCCAGATAACCTGTTCAAGTATAACCCTTTTCTAGTCCTGCCACACATTCTCCATGAGACTGAGGTCCGGGGTTTGACTGGGCCACTCCAGAACATCCACATCGTTGTCTTCAAACCACTTCTGTCTAGGTTTAGCTGGACGCTTTGGGTCGCCGTCTTGCTGGTAAGTAAACGTTCTCCGAAGCCGTTGTTCTCATTGCAGATTGAAACAAATTGTACTCCAGGATTTCCCTTAACTTTCGTTTTCTACCTTTACAAGCATTCCAGAAGCATTCCCATTTTAAAATTTTTCTCTTTTCCAACTGATTTTTAACAACACTAAAAGTGGTGAAAAATCCAAGGGGGGGAATACTTCTTATACGTTAATGTATAAAAACCGACAAGAGACAAAAAAGACAAGAAAAGCTACAGAACAAGAAGAAATTCCCTAGAAATGATGAAAGCAATAAAACCAACCATATGCTGATGCTGTTGTGTAAGGTAAAACACTGACTTTGAGTGGTATATGTGTATGAAGCTTATAAATTAAAGATGTATGTACTGAAGATTTTTAATATGAATAAAAAATCCAGACAGCTGTTTTAAGGCTTCTGAAAGTGTTTATACAGTTTTTCCTGTTAAATTGTTACTCAACCAGTGTTAAGTTAATGAATGACAGACATATAATTAAGCTAACTAAAAAAAAAACGTTTTTAATAGCACTGAGTCATATTTATATTGAACTGGATTAGATATAATCGGATCGTGATAATCGATATATATCGATATATATATATTTCATTTTTATTTATCCATGTCAAAATGAATTCTTATGAACATTCTTACTTTCCAGATACATTACAGGAGAACAACTTCAAAAAGGTTTAGAATGCCATTAAAAGAAAATGTATTGTGCATTATGCATAAAAAAAAATCAAATCTCTTTCCAATATAATGCAACACCAAAACTACTCACCACGTAAAGATGATGATATTACAAAATCAAATAAAAGATAGGTATTATGAGAATAAAGTTTAAATTCTCTGCTTTCCTGGTTGCTTATTTATGAATTTGATATTGCACAACAATAACCTACACAGATTTGAATAAAAAATGCTTAAAAGGTTATTTTTGTACTTTAAATAAAATTAAAAAATGTAACATACAATATATCAGTATTTATCCTATTGTATAAATTATGTAGGCATAGCTTGATGGTATTAAAATGTGTGGGCGCGATATGGCGGTAGAGTCATAATCTCTGGCTAGATTTATATAATTTTACTCCATAATGTGATTTATGTCAATATTTAGCGAACTAACTGCATGCAGATTCTGAGAAGAACAAATGTTAATTCTGTTATAATCCCACAAATTTAAGATTTGTTATAATCCCCACAATACAACCTACTTAGACCTGATAAGTGAGTATCAAGCAGAGGTCAAGGGTGAAGCGGAAACCACAGTGTTTAAAATAAATCCCCTTTCTATTTAAGAACCCCAGACCCCTGCTGTGAAATAATCTGGTAAACTGAGGAGGCGGGAGAAGAGCTGAAATGTGCATTTGTCAAAATGTAGAACAAGAGTGAGAAATTATTGATGATGGAGGATTAGAGACTGTTTGAAGCTATCAGGCTGATTCCCACTGCCGCCCTCTGATCATGCTCTATCAGCACCACTCATACCTAACACTACAGCCCCTTCATCCTCCACCTTCTTGCGTTCTCTCTCTTCAACCTGCACTGGAAACCCCAATGTTGAGATTATTTAGTTACACTGAGTAGCTGAAACTCAATATTGTGAAAAAAAATTATTGTAACTCAAACGTGTTGAGTTAGTTTAGCATTTTCTTTTGTTTTGAGTACAAGTAACTCAAACATTTTGAGTGACCTAATTATCATATTTCCCAGGGTGCTTAGGGGCATGTGTTTGACACCATGAGTGACTTGGAATTCTCACAATTTATATAATTATTCAAGATGGTGTCTGTGTTAATACCACATTCACAGTGATTACGACTCTGCTCATTTTATCATTTGTCTTGAGAAATATTGAACTTAAGAGCATAAATATAAAATGTATTCATGTGAGTTGTCTATAAATTAATGTCAGTTTTATAAAAGCGCATGACACTAACATAACTTAAGGGTAGTGTATACCAAATGTGTGTATGAAGCTTATAAATTAAAGTTGCATGTACTGAAGATTTTTTGAGTTGGCTTAATCAGTAAGCTTAATTTAATTATAATTAGAAAAATATATTTAACATAAACTCAAAATATTTAAGCTTTGATATATTCAAATATCCAAAAAATATGCGGCAACTGATCCTCACTTTTTCTGAGTTCTACCTACTTATTAGGTTTTACAGTGTGCAGGTAGACCAAAAACAATCTCGGGAGCGGCAGAGACGGAGCCTGTCCTGAAAATGTCAGCAAAACTACGATAAAACCCTCCAACGTTTGATAGCTGCGGCCCTAACACGTCGTTTGCACGCGCGTTTCTTTTTTAGCACCGTCAAACCCCGTTATCAAAGCCGTCCCTCCTGCTGCGTGAATCCAGGGAATTCTTTGGAGGAGGGAGGAAGCGAAAAGAAGCAGCAGAAGCATATGGGTTAAACTGTTACGAAGCAGAAGGGGGGAGGATGCAGAGAGAAATTTTTTTGGGGTTCTTTAAGATTTTCGCCTCACTGATTGCTAGGGTAACAGATGAAGTGTGTGTTGGGGGGGGGGTCATGTGTGCACGTACTCCCAAAACAGGCAGACATCTCCACACTGGAAGTCGGGGGTTGGTTGCCATGGCAGCGGGTAGGATTGCCGGGGGACGCCGGCACACGAACACGTCCGTTTTCCTCAAAATCCACCCAACACCCTTCAGTTTGCATTCAACTGAGCCGGCCACGGAAACAAAACTAAAGCTGTAAGAAAGCTTAACAAACTATAATCCGTCCATTTGAGGCAATAAAAATGAGTATCAACATCTTGTCTTGAAATTAGGATAAAATATTCCAGGCAAAAGGAATAGTGGGAGAACAAAACAACCTCCAAACCACCTACAGGCAACAATTACACTCTTCTGCATTTCAAAGTCTTCTAATAATTAAATCATCATCTCTACTAGGAGCCTGAGGGAAGCAGATACACGACTGTGAGCATCCATAAGAAATTATCTACAGAATCAGTACAAAATAATGGTAACAGTTGCATTTTGGCTCAAAGGTTTTACGGTATGGGGTGTTTCTGGAGACATGATGCTGTAAAATTTATTTGGGCCCTTACAGATTTCCCATGTTGTTGTTTTTTTTGTCACATAAAATCCCAATTTAACTGTGATTAACTACATAATTCACCTGGGGCAACTCTTCACAAGCAGGGGGATAAAACAAGCCTGAAATATTTTAGCGTGACCCCCCCAAAAAAAAAAAAGCAAAAAAAAAAGAAATCTGGGGGTAACTCTTAATATGACTTTTTCAGTAAAGACATATCTAACGTGTTACCAGTTTCATACCTGTAATCAGATTTAAGTACCCGTCCAAACCACTGTGCATTACAATTTTTGTAATTGAATAAAAAGATATATTTCGTACACGGGATCAAAAGCAGTAGGAATAGCAACAAGAATAGTAGAAAAAGCAACAATAGCGGTATATAGGGTCTGACATACCTTCTATGCCACTTCTGACGTCATAATCTGATAATTAAACAGCTGATTATCTCCTCTGTGGTCGCCATGTTTGTTTTGTTTCTACTCTACAAACCCGGCACTCTATCTGGTCTGAGTTCTATACTCTGCCACCTAGTGGAACTCTGCAGTGCACAAGCAAGTACGTGCCCAAGACACAGCTTGTTGCTTGTGTCAAGGCGAGGTTAAAGAGTAAGTATATTTCGGCCTTATACTGTTAAAATGTACTTCCAATAAAGTAAGTATTGGCAAAACCGGTTCTTATTTTTACGTTGAGGCAGTGGGCAGTGTTACTGGCAGCTAGGGCTGGACGATAATTCATTAGCAATATCTATCGATCTACAGACGTGTGGAACGATAGTATAAAAAAGTTTTACCAAAAAAAAAATTGTCCCCCTCATTTTTTCATTATAGCCTATCGGTTAGCCAAATACAACAGCCACTACCTACTGCAAACAATCTTTAACACAGACCCGTACGGTTCTGTCAGCCAATCCTCTCTCCTTTCAAACTATAAAAAGGAGCAAACGATTTTAGCTACAATAGAATTAATACAATAAAACTAACTTCACCACGGTCAGATGTCACAGTAAGGAGGAAGTTATCCTCGAAAAATTACGTTTATTCGTCTTAAGCAGGACTCCCCTCCCCCGGCTTGCTACGAATCGCTGTTACAGAGACACAGGAAACGTACCCAGGTCGAGCTGCTAACAACACGTGGCTTTTAAAATGTCCCCCTTGTTCGCCACCGGGTCCCTAGAAGCGAAAAACACTTAAAAAAAACACCACAACTGGGGGTGAATAAAGCCGCCGGCTTTAGCTGTCTAAACTCTGGTATAGGTGAGTAGGTGGTTAGCTCCAGCTTTAGCAACCAAACTGAATTAGAATCAGCTTTATTGACAAACTAAACCAAAGGTTTCAGACATTAGTATAATAAAATGTCGTAAAATGTTTAAAAGATTTCAAAGCATCAAGATAAGCCTTTAATTTAAATTACTAAGTTTCTGTATTTACAGATGTTACCCAGGTCTCTTGATTTGTCGCTATCTTACAAACTTAGTTATGACTTTAAAAAGGGTGTTTGAAAAATGACTTTTGAATTTTTAGTAAAATTAGTTCATTTAATAATAACAAAAAGACCAGGGATGTACTTAAAATACCTTTTCTACATTTTGTGATAGTTATCGATGATTATACATATCGATCAATATGACTATTCCCTTTATCGATATACTCTTCTTCTGTACCGTCCAGCCCTACTGGCAGCTGCTGAGAGTAACTAATAAAGTACCTTGTAAAATAACATAGTTACTTTTAAAATAAAGACATCAGTAAAGTTACTAACTTACTTTTGGAAGGACTAATTGGTACTCGGTAATCAGATTAAAAGTAGCTTAAAAGTAACTGTGGCAATACTGAATCTATTAACTCAGATAATAAGAGAGAAAGTATGTCTATGGTGGACAGATGCACTGATGGCCTGATTTACCAACGGTTTGCGCTTAATACGAAATAACCGCACAATGTCACAAATACAGGCTCTAGCTGATCTATCAACACGGCGCAGAGCGCATTGCGCCTGTTAAACCGGCAGCAAGACGCACGTAATCCATTTAGGGCTTTTGCACTTAATGAATATGCAATCTGGGCGTTTCTGTAAGAAGACGCAAAATATTGGGAGGAGATTAGACAAAGAAGTAGGGACTCCAGGCGCAGTGTGATTTACTAAGCATACCAATTTTTGCGCCGGCTATTTAAACAGAATTTTTGTGCCAAAGACGCATCATGGATCCAGGTGCATTATTCCTCCTCTCTCTAGCCGTAGTGCAGCTCGCATTAGTGGCCACAAACTCCTCATTTGAATAGTGCTGCTTGCGCTTGTTGAGAATTGCTCACGCAATCTTAGCAAATCATCCGCAAATTAAGGACAACCCACTCGCGCAAACTTTTAGCGCCGCACGCATTTTTGCGGTCATTATCAGGAATCTTGATGAATCAGCCCCTGAGTGTTTAATCTGATGAGCGTGGTAATAGCTGAACTATTTATATATATGTGTGTGTGTGTGATTTTTTACCTTGGTCCCACTGTAGAAGTCTTCCTGAATGCTGGCGTTCATGAACGACTGCTGCAGATGCACACAGGTGTCGATTCCACCTGGCAACACCAGCTTTCCAGAAGCATCTATCACCTTCGCTCCACCAGGGATCATCAGTTCCTTTCCAACCTACGGCACCGCACAAAGACACTGTTTAAACACCTCCACTACGATGCATCAGTGTAATATAAAAAGGAGCCGACAAACACATTAATTTTATTGTAATGTAGACCATTTATTGACCATTGATTGTTCTTTTGCTACCTTATATTTCCTTTATTAGGTTTGACGTGATGTTCTAAACACCACGTGCAGTAGAGGCTCGATCACAATGATCAATACTAAATTATGCACTATGGAGATTTGTATGAACTTAATATCAATATTAAGAACATTTGTTAACGTAGCTGAAGTCGTCCAGCTTGATTTGAAAGAAAACGGCACAAAATAACTGCACTGATGTTACTTTTATCTACTTATTCATTGTATCATAAAACCAAATAACCGAGTTAATCTGCATGCTTTTATTTGTTAATGAGGAATAAGCAGAAAAATATACACTCCACTTAAATATTGTTAGCTACTTGCATGTTTGACATTCCAAAAATTTATGGATAGGAATGAAAACAGGATATAAAATAAAACAGAATACATTTATTAAAAGTTAATATGAGCTTTCCAGGTTGCTGAGTTAAATCCATATTCTCCAGATAAAAACTGGATTCCACTGAGTGGTGAAAACCTTTTAAAACTATTCTGAGCCACCTGGGTCGGCACTATTCAGTGAATGAGGGGATTAACGGGATACTCCAAACCTAAGGGATATTTGGACTATCACCATATTCCCCAGATAATTGAGAAAAATCTTTTTGTAATCATCCTCAGTCAGTTTGCTATAGCTTAGCACAAACAATGTAAGTAAAGGGTAATAGCTAGCATTTTGTGTGTAAAAGTAATGAAAATAGCTCGGTAGTTATCGATTTAGACGTGGGACTACATCAACGGTGCGTTCACACCAAGAGCATAAAAACGTGCCGCACGCCCCTGGCTGAACACCTGAACATTTGCACTGCAGCGTGTGAACAAAGCAAAGTGGAGGCGCGTGACAATATGCCATTTTCTCCTTTCCCCGACCCTCTGGGAGCTGCAACAGCTACTGATGGAGTCTAATCTACAAGCTGACCGCGTGTTTGAGGAGCTTTTTTTGTGCGGCGTAGGTCCAAGCTTTGCCAGCCAAGACACCAACTACTTTGCCGAGCGGCTGTCCATCTGTCTGCGGTTAGTAAGAGTTTATAATATTATAAGAGAGATGCGTGGGACGTGCTGTGGTGGAGCCATTACCAGGCCTGGATTGCGTTTACTCCTCCAGAGAGGCTGTCTGGGTGAGGAAGCTGTTCATGGCTCACTTCTTGGTGGAGGGAGCAGGGCCTTTGCAGCTGCAACGGCTCTTTTAAGATCCACCCACAAACCAATTAAGAGCTTTCCTGCCTAAATAGTTTAACATCTTTATAATGTTTATTCTTTTTATTCCTGTCTCTGTATAGACAGCTGATATCATGTAGCTCAGGGTGATTAGCCACGGTGTTTATCAGTATTTCCTCCATGTTGTGCTGATGCTGTGACTCCATGTCAGTCACAGCAACACTGACACCACGTCACCTAATTGTGGATGCGGCTTTTTTCAACCTCAGCGGCAGACGCAAAAACGCTGGTCAGGCACGAATGCACAAAATGCACCACATAAAAAATTACGCTTGCGTCAAACGCTTCATTCGCGCTAATCTGGCGCGTCAATGAAGCAGAAAAAAACAAAACAACGTTTCCGCGACGCAAATCTGCTTCTGACGTGGCACGGGACACCCTGATGCGCGCTTCTTCAGTGGCTTTACAAATAAACCTGACGTGCATGACGTTTCAAACGCATTAGGTGTGAAAACACCGTAAGCCGTCGCTGCAACCCCCTGCAAAAGCCATCTCCTTACACAAACCCAGCTGCACAGAGTTTTTACTAACATAGTTTAAGTACAATATAAGACTAATGAAAGAAAATGTGTTTTGTTTGTGTAGCAAAGCTGAAGACGTACAGCCACACCGTGTTTCACATAATTTCATCTAATGTGGAATGAGGAACACAGCATATTGCTGACCTGGCAATTCCTCCAACAACACCGGTAGAGAAAATTAAACAATATCTAATTTGCAAGGAGCATTACACACCAGAGGACCACGAAGGAAAAAAACTCAATTTTCTAACAGAAAGATGGTACAGTGTCAGAAGAATATGGTAGTCCCACCATTTTTTGTACTGATACTGAATAACATGCATCATCAACAGTTGTATTTAATGTTCTATTTACTGTAATTCCTTGGGTTTTTCCATTATAACATTTATCACATTTCACCGTAATGGAAGCAGCGGATTACAGCGGCGCTTTGTCCAAATGTAGTCCCATGTCTAAATCGGCTCCTGTAATTCTTTTGTATATTTGCAATCGATATGATTATTGAGATCACCAGGAATAAATTGGGATCCTTACTGAGTCATTTTCATCACTTTTGCACATAAAATGCTAGCTGTTAACATTCACTTACATTGCTTATGCTAAGCTAAAGCAAACAGAGTGCTACCAGAGGAGGAGAACGACTGGGCTGGTTACAAAATGCTTTTTCCTCACTTGTACTACTTTGGGGGCAGACTTAATTTCACTTTAAAAGTGAAATTTGCTTATTTTTTGTCTGTAAAGGTTTGTTTGTAAATGTGCTTACCTGTTGGATGATGCCGTTCTCGATGTAAACATCTGCTTCCTGCGTGAAGTCGTCATTGACCACCTTCCCTCCCTTGATGAGGATACGCATGGACCCCATGTTAGCAGCCATAATCCTACAGTAAAAAAAAAAAAAAAAATACAATACAACATATTTGAATGAACAGAAATTTGCACCTTACTTTATGCATTTGACAAAGAGTTGTCATTTGGTTGTAGAAAAAAAAAAGTGTACATGAGCTGAGAGAAAATTATTTGTTGGTTGCATTCATAACTATTATAGATCAGCTCTTATAGCAACATAAATGCTCTTTATAAACAGCAACATTAACAAAATCAATGCTTTACTTGAAGAAATCTAATCTACACTTAGTTTAAAACTGGATCACAATGATCTTGTTTCTTAGATTCTGTGTGGGTGTAGTTTTGGGTCCTCAGCAGCTCTAAACTCACAATTTTACTGGTTAAAATGTTTGCAATGTGGCAACTCTAAGACAATATCAATTAAAATTCAAATCAATTAACAAAGCTAAATATTTTTTTGAAGTTTAGAAACTAAAAAGAGTCTAAAAAACGGAGCCCTTCGAATTTCCTCACCTCAAGAAATAGGGTTTTTAGAATTTAATTCAGTTTTATTTTCAACATCCTTAAAATTGTTTATTTTAGGGGTTAAATTAATAGCGTTTCATTTGATTTAATCAATTTTAAACCTATACTGTTTAACGCTTAATTGACAGGAGTTATTTTTTTTAAGATTTCCTTAACTTTATCAATTAAATCCAATGTTTTAATTCTTAGAGCACTGGACATGCACATTTTCTGAAGAATTTCATTTTTATAATACTTACAAGGAGTTTGAAAACAAAAGAAAAACTGGTTAATCAGTGAGATCAGGTATTAGTTATAATCCACCCCTCTAATTCAAGCAGATGATCGATATTCAACCAGTGTCTGATGAGGAGACAAAAGCATGCTGATTTATGTTAAGATGCTAATTAACATTGATTTGGGCATTTCTGCTGTAAGAGCCATATTCAAATTCAGTTATAATGATAACTGCTGGCTATAATATTTCCATTAAAATACATATATTTCTCTATCTCATCTAGAGCTGCAACTAATGATTATTTTCATTATCAATTAATCTGTCGATTCATTTTTACGATTAATCGATTAATCACTTTTATTAATAATTATATTTGGCTATTACTTTCACCTATATAACTTATGAAAAAAATGTCATTAAGAACAAGAAAAACACGAGAATTGTGCAGTTCACTGCAATCTATTTTATTGGACCTGAACACAGTTAACAGTGTAAAATGAATGTAACAGTGCAAGATCTTTGTCCGGAATAATTTTTAGGCATAAAAATACAAAATGAGGTAGAATTCCATACAAATTAATGAACAGCATATTAACAAAAATATCTCAGCTTATGAAATGAAAATGACATTTTTATTTTTGGGAATGAGGGAGGCTGACTTAGTTGGGAAGTATTTTGGGGCAACATTGGGGCTCTCAGAATTAATTAACGTACCTTCAATAAACACAACATTTTTTATGGTCTGTGGGGTGTTGGAGTAAACGTGGCTTTTCAAATTCGGATCTTCTGGTTTCAATAAAATGTACTCAGACATTTCAAAGATCCGATTTGTGAGACAGCAGGCTGCAAAATGTGAGTTTTGCATAATTCTTCTTCTGGGAGGGAATAGGAGGGTGACGAAGACAACTGCCGTGTTCACACTTATGATTGTGTACTTTATTGGCATAAATGGTTAAAAAAAACAATACTATTAGCTTTCCAATGATGTAAAACGTATAAATTCTTAGAAATTTTAAATATCATGGATGAAAAAGTAAAAATGGCGGACAGGCCCGCCTGCGGGCCGTCGGAACGTTAAGGGGTTAGCAACTAATCGATGACTTGATTAGTTGGCAACTACTTTTAAAATCGATTATAATCGATTAGTTGTTTCAGCTCTAATCTCATCGGCTAACATTTTAACCATTCTCACCAGAAAGCATGTTTAACATAAACCTAGATTGTTTAGCCTCCTCTAACCTGATGGGATCCAGGAACTACGAGGTTCCCGAACAAGCATCTCTCTGTGTGTCTTCTGCATGGATGGCTGCATGCAATTTTTTTGATAGCAGCACACAATAGCCTCTCAGTTATACAAAACCGACACAAAGCTGGAGTAGAGAAAGAGAGCGGAGGACAGAGAGGTAGAAAGAGAACATAACCGTGAGGAAAGAAAGTTTCTAGAGCCCGAAATCTGAGCTATAGAGGGATGTTCCTAGTAATTTACACATATAATTCATTTATAGTTTAAGTAGGTCAGATTCCAATGAGTGAAACAGATTGGAGACAAAGGAGAATAGATAAGGAGTAACAAAAAAAAAGGATGACCACAGAAAGAAATCCATTTACCGACTACTAAGGCGAGTAGATGATTGTACAAAGATGTTGCCTGAGGTGGTTGGGGGTAAACATGGGGTTGGAGGGGAGCGCAGTGTGGAAAAGCAGAGACCCCAGGGCCAGAAAGCCTGAATAAAAGGCTGGTTTCCCTGGAGAAGTGAGTTGAAGAGCTTTCAGAAGGAAAAAAAAGGGCAACCAACGCAGCCACAAACACATCTATATGCAAATAACACTTTGATTTATCTTGTACTTTCTGCAAACCATTGAAATGAGAGTTTGTAAGTGACTTTGAGAGGAAAGAGGCAGAAATTGATTCTGTCGCCATATTCTGACTTCCATAACCCGAAGGTGGAGGCTGTTGTCACTCTTTCTCCGTCTCTCTCCTGACCCACGCTCAGACGACTGTGTGTGGGAATCAGAACGCTGAAAAAACCGACCGCTGGACACCGCAGGCTCTGTGCGTTCGTAAGGACTTTAAAGCTGCAGGAAATTACTGTTAACTTATGTGGCTGACACTCTGAACAGGAGCACTCTTTTGGGCTCATAAACACAGCGCTGAAGGAGGGGAGATTCAAATCCTGCTGCCAAATACAGAATCTTTGTGAAAACATTCCTCAGTTTTATCCTTGAATACTGATCTGTTTGACTATTTTAAGCTTTGCTCTTTCTGCCTCTCTCATCCAATCAGAATTTAGACGTTTTTTTGATTACATCAAATATTAGAGATGGTTTATTATCTGTACAGATTTCTTTTAAAGGCTGCATCTGTTTTGACAGAAGTCCCGACCTCTGATGATTAAATTAACATTCCTCTGACCCCTTTAGACTTTCACATTGTTGTTGTCAGAATACTATCAGCATTTTTTAAGACAAAGCAGGATAAGGTAAGTGGTTTATTTCCGCAAAAAGAAAAGATCATACATCAGGTTGGGTCAAATTAACCCCAAAAAGGATTGCTTGGACTGGGTTTCAAGCATTCATGCTGCTTCTTAACCTCTTCATAACTTGGAAAAGGTTATTAATGAAATACCACAAACAGAGAGCAGGAAAATATCTTTAATGCTGTAAATCGGCCCAAAATGTCTTTCTGGTGCAAAAATACCATACAGGCTGGATGGTAACATTGTTTAACATGAGTTACACAGCAGATTCAAGCAGGGTCAGAGTGATGTCAGTACGTCCAGGGCCAACTATTTTGTTTCTCAAGGATACTTTACAGCTTGTTTTTAGTTGGACTTTGAGTTCAAGTCAGCTCTGGGAATGGGTGAATGAAACAAAAGCACATTTTTTAAAAATGTTCTTTGCTATTTCCTTTTAAGAAAACACAAGAAGGAAAAATCTAGCGATGATAACCAGACTGAGACGCTCGCAGACACCTTCGACTTTGTCGGCTTGCAATCTGAGCGCGTTTGCTTTCTGCTGCATCATGGCTGTCATAACATGCAGAAAGACAAACAGTCACCAGCCAGGCAAGTGTTTCTCAAGCACGCTGAGACCAGCTGCTCCTGCACACACATGCGTGGATGAATGCCACACAAACACACACCCACCCAGATCCAACAGTCAGTCATCTCATACACACCCTACTGTTCGGTTTTCTGCATGCAGTTTTTAACAAGGAGCTAATTAATAATGAATGATGAGCAGAGTCACCATACCGCACCGACTCAATGGCGAAGAACAGGAAAACCTGCGAAATATGATTCAGAAACAGTCGGTAAAAGCCTTCATGATGTTTATGTCTGTTTCTGAGGCTACGTGTGGGGCTTCTTTGGGTGTATGACTGCATGTGTGTGTGTGTCGACGCAGGCTTTAGGTGAGAAGAAATGAGAGGACAGCTGCTGACTCCTGCTTTATCTGGATAGTAATCGCCATGGGGATGAACAGTGCAACACACAGTCGATATAAACGTGTGTGAGCCACGGAAACCGTTCGAGCGTGACTTAAAATCTGGCAACATGGCAGCCTCTCGGTGCTGAAAATAGGCATCAATATGGGAGACGCTACGTCAAATACACACAGATGTAGTTAATGAAATATATTCATTTTATTTCATTTATCTGCCAGCTTAAATTCCTCTACAATTCATCTTTTCTATCGACTTTAAATCATTAAACATCATATTTTCACAGTCTTTAGATTCAAATCGGCAAAATCAGCTGAATATTAAATAGATTAAATGAAGCGCACACATCCGCTTTCAACATGTGTGGAGACCCAGAGGGTGAACACGCTTATTAAACCTTTTTTTAGGTCTAGTTATAGGGTAGAGAAACATCTCCCAGGCTCTCATTATTGAAGATATGTGGATGATTAAATATTTCCTGTGAGTTAGACGTTATTTTTGTTCAGTTTCAGGTTTTAGCCTCAGTTAAATTGTGTATTTGGATCAAAGGTTGAGCTCTGCTCTCCTTCCTTCTTGTTTCAAATGTGAATAAGCTGCAGCTTTCTAGTATTTTTGGAGGGACTTTACTCAGTACAACAGTTCAGATTTCCTCTCTTTTTAATGTAGTATTGGTGTGTTTGTGAAGGTTTTCTGATGTGCCACACTTAGGTCTGCATCAGCGTTTCCAAATTAACATCTGAACTGAGTTTCCAGCTGTACAGAATATTTTATTTCCTATTTCCAAACTCTGGACTTTTTGTAATCAAAGAATATCGGTTACAAAGGTGTTTAGGCTGAGGGGGAAAAGCTTTTGTAACCAGGCCTCAAGAATCATAATACAGTCACCATTTAGTAATGTTAGCTAATTTATCAGATGCAAACCATTGGTGTCCAATTCTGACATTTCTGGAGCGCATCTCAGCACAACGATCTCAATGAATTCACAGATTTACGACTTACTTTTTGCTATCTGGATGAGGAAAAAGTTAAATTCCTTCATGATGGACCAAACTGAAGCCTCTTCTGCAAGATTAAACGGAGGATTAAAGGATGTAGCTTGTGGATTTTAGTTTTTTTTTTTTAAAGTGAAGTTGAAGCTCCTGTACTTACCATTTTACGCCTGATAATATAAGAAACCAGCTGGGGTTTTTTATCCTCCAGCTCCTTTAACGTTGCTTTCCTGAACAGGAGACTCCCACAAATGAGTCTAATTTGCTTTGCAAGTCATTTTACAACAACAAAAGAAGTAATTCTTGTTTTTGGTTTGTGTTTTTGTTTTCCACTTAGACACGACAGATTTGTTGGTTTGCTAAAGCTCAGCGAGATTAATCTGCATTTAGTCACAAATTTGAAATATGTTTTGTGTGAATGTCTTGAAAGAAAAAAGAAACAATAGTAAAAGTGTGCAGATTTCAGAAAAAATTCAATATAGGAGAAATAATAATATTAACAAATGTTTCAAAGATAACATAACATCAGGATACTCACATTTTACTGCAGAGCTATAAACACCAAAGTAAACTTGCAGGAAATCATGCCAGTGGTTTTATCTTTACAGTAACTGAGGGCTAACAGTTGTAACATCAAACGTTCACCAGAGAGCAACAATTTATCTTCACATTTTCAATTTTTCATTTGTAAAAACAACACACACCCCATGGCCTACCTCATTTAATTAGTCTCCTTTATCTGTTGTTGATGTCATTTTCCTGCACCAACAGCATCATTAAAGATCACCAAACCAAGCAATGCAAAAGACATCACCACCCTGAACCACAAAATCATCCTTGCAAACAAAGCATAAAGGAATTAGTAATAACCTGTTCTGTGTATCCTTATATGTATTAAAATATCCACACAGCCTCTTATCACATATAAAATAATAAATAAGTCTAGGCTGGTCTGTGTACTCGAAGACTGAACAGTCATTTTTACCATGACTCATTGGATTTATAGATAGAACCTACCAACAAAACAATAAATGTATATCTACTCGCCTCTAATGTTCGAGTGACTGCACAAAAGCACAATGACATCTCAACCATCTTCCTTCGCCAGCGGGCACAATATGTTATTTCCCCACACTATAAACCCTCCATTTTTGTCCATGTCAAATAAATGTTTATATATTTTTTTCCTACCCATATCACTAAAAAAAAAGAAGGGTTACAACAATTATTTTCCACAGAATGAATCCGAAACGAACAACTACAACCACTGGAATTTATATAATAACTATCAAAGAAGGGGAAATTTGAGGCTTTAGAGAATGATCTTGTCGTTCTTAACGTTAAACGGAATTTAATGTACAATTTATCAACGTGAAAGATTGTATCATGCATAAATTGAACCCACTTTCTTCAGCAGGTCTTTAAGTACAAAAATGAACAGTTTCATCGTCAGTATTTCTCTCATTATTCCGTGTTTTCTTACCGTGTATTTCTGTGGATTCCAACACTGTCCTCCTCCTCCTTCACCGGAGCTTCTGCCTGTCGGACTGAGAACCAGCAGAGTCAGAGTGCGCGAGGACAGCTGGCACAGCGCGAGCCGCAGATGCTTCTCCGCTAACGGCCAGACAACAACCAATCGGAAGCCGTTTGGAGCGCACCACAAGAAAAAGAGGGCCAATCAGAGGCCGTATGTGTACTTAGGGGCGGGACGGAATCACTCCCGTTACTCGGGAAACAGGGGCGGGTCTTCGCTGCCTCTGGAGATGTGCTGCGTTCAAATGCTGAAAACAGCCATTTAAATTTTTTTAAAGTGGTTTTATGAATTTATAACGCATATTATATCTTTATAAATATTTTTTTCCTCAGGGGATCAGTGAATGATCAATTAATCAGTCTTAGTGAACGTAATGCACACCTACCTTGCCGGAAACGTATCTGATGCATTCTAAAAAATGGATTCTTAAAGAAATATATAGTCAGCAGGTTTAACGTTTATAAACAAATAATAAACTAAGACACACTGTCACAACAAAAAGATGGACATTAAAGTACTGTTGTACTATATAATTTTATAAATTAATACATATTGGCATCCCTAAATATAAGCAACCAACAGTAATTGTAGCTGATGCATTTAAAATAAATCCATTTCAGGCCTATAGTTTTTAACTTTGGGTCACTTTTATTTAATAATTTCCTGTGTTTCTTGTATTTCTTTAAAACAACAACAAAAAATTAACTTTAAAGGGAATATATTTTGTATTCAGTCTGAAAATTCAAATAAAGGTGCATAAGAAAAAGCTTTATTTTTACTAAACTAATCTTTGTTTTTAAAACTCAGCAAGAAAAATTGACACTTAAATTTTATCTTGTCCTGTTTTACTATGATCCAGGCTAGCACAAAAAAGTGCACATTTTATTGACTATTTTTAAAACATTATAGTAGTTTATTATTGTTCTGTAACTTTCTATGATAGCAAACAGACTGTAAAATAGGACATCTGAATTTTTCTCTTCCTGCTAGAAAAAAAAAATCCCCTGAAAATTAAAACAAATCAAAATTTCTAAATAGGATAAAATAGACAATTAGTAGGGTACTATTTTTAAAGTGAAATAAAACATCTGATCAGAATCTTCCACTGCAAAAAGTGATCAATTTAAGATCCATACACATTTACTCTCCATTCACTGTAGAAAAAACAGACCAACAACCTTTTTATAAACTACTGTCTGACATTAACTCACAACAAAATTTTTTTACTGTTTCAGCACAGTTAGTGTTACAAGTTATTTTTATTTACTAAATGCCAGAATAGTACCAGTATGTCTTTCTTATCCTTCTGGAATAAAAAAAGGTAGAAATAAATTGGTAATCCTAGCTGACCTTAAACAATAAATCTTGTCTAATCTATATAAACATCTGGTTTCAACCACATAGGTTTGCTTGTTAAAAAAATGATTAAATGAGAAGGAATAATAAAACCCTTTAAAATACTTTCGACACTGCTGCAGATTCAAAACATTTATGTAAGTATTGTTTATTTTACTGTAATACAGTGAAAATACTGAATATCTGACCATGAAATGCACTGAAATAAGGGGAGAACAATTCTGACCTTCAAAACCAAAGATGATGTATCTCTTGAGAGTTTAAACTAACCCAAACACACAATAATAACTAGTAATATTGAAACGTCTGTTCGTTATGAGATTCAGAAGGTTTTGTAAAGTTTTAATAGAGCGTAAAACAGAAAACAATATAAAAAGATTATATAGAACATTCTGAAGATAACCTCTTTAAATGAGCACACAGTTAGATTACACAGAATCACAAGAAACAAGTCGTTTTTTTTATTCACTGATCATTTCTTACATAGTTCAAGTACAAAGTTAAAATGCCTTTTTAATTAGTTCATATTCATACAAGAGTAAAATAATAATAGTGCCTTTCCATAACTACAACAAACTTAAATACAGTCATTGTAAAGACAAGCTTGATTTATACTCCTAACAATATATTTTTCTTATTTTCTGATAAAATTTTAGCACCTTTTGAAACACCAACAGGTCCTCCTTTTTCCTAACAGCTCATCTTTCATTTAGTCCATGAGATGAGAGTCTGGATGCGCCGCAGCGTTGTATTTGTAGGTGTTGCATGTGTCTGAGCATCCGTCGCTCTGTCCATAGCAGTGTTTCTGGTGTGTGTTTGTCTGAAATGTGTATCAGTGTTTAAAACAGCGCATCACTCAGCCTAAAAGCTGTCGGCAGGCGAACAGAAACTTCATCATAGTGTCACCCGTAGCTTAGTAAGAGCGACTGGTTTCCTTATCACTTTTATCCTGCTGCGCCCTCAGACAGAAATGAGTTGAAACATGTTGCTCCTAACGAACCAGAATGTTGTGTCTCAGCACGCGGAAAACGGTTTTATTGCTCAAAATGTTAGGGAACGCTTGGTTTGACAAGCTATTTACCAATTGAGATTTTACATAATCCTTTACAGTCATCAATGTGTCTTCATTTATCTATGAATGTACAAGAAGTTATTGTTTTTTTTTTTTTTACTTTGAGGTTACGTTTCTCTACCTTTAGGACACAAGGGAGAATCTGTTTACAGATAACTTTATTTTTGCACATTTAGGGTAAATTAAAAGGACTTATATTGTACTTAAGGGACCTTAGAAGGACTTGACACATCTAATGTATGATGCAGTCATCACTTTTGATATCACTTTGTAGTACATTTTTCAACCTTTACAAGTTGATAAATGGTTGCAGACCGGAAAGAAAATCATTGCGAATGTGAAACACTGAAAATAAACACAAGATAATTCTTATGCCTAGAGTAACAGAAAACAAACCAAATGTATTTTTATATTTTCCTTTCTCTAGAGGGTTTCCTAGAAGCTACAGTTCCTGTGAGGTTCTGAACTCCTTACTGTACATTCCTTGTTTTGATGTAAAGTACTTTGTATTGCCCTTATTGAGTCAGAAAAATACCATAGTAGTTTTTTTAGTAGTATAGATTAAGACTAATTGTTTGTTTATTCCTATCATAATTTTAAAACAGAGGTTGGTATAAACTAATTACATTCACACAGTTACCTTTACTTGACTAATCTTTAGGGAACATTTTTCTGTTAGGAGAAGTAACTTCCCTAAATAAAGAACATGTATGTTTTAAACAAAAAATGCAACAGACAGAGACCTATAGTTAACATACTACAGTAAGACCTCTTGTTTCTACAACATTTTTGTTCTTCTAATGTTATTTTTCAATCTGCTGAGCTTGTTTAGCCATTAGGATATCAGGAAGATACAGTAAACTGTAGATATTGTCACTCGAGGTATTTTTCCCCATTCTGTTAATAACTAAATGTAATCACAAATTTTGTTTTATATTGAAAGAAACTGACTTGTAAAAGTGTTTCTTCTGCGGAAATCTTTTTATTTTTGTAATGATGTTATATATTTGTGTACATCTTTTATAATTTTAGCCTTTAAATATATTTTTGTCTGTCTGAAGATATCATCTTTACTTATTTAATCAGATGTCATCAGCACTTTATTGTTGTTGGGTTTTTTTTTTTACAAATACTACAGCAGTGTTACTTTTACTTGAGTAAAATTATAGGCAACTCTACCAATCTCTCATTATAAGTGGTAAAAGCAAAAAATAAAACGGTACATTCGTTTTGGAGACAGCTTGTTTAGCCAATATGTCATGGTTTAATTGGTAGATCAGAAATGTTTTCTCAATCTTTCAGGATCTTAAACGGGCTTATTAAATTTCGATTGATTTCGAGACAATTTTTTAGACTTATAACTAGACAAAAAAACACGTGATTCACAAAGTTGTTTATAATAGTTTTTCATTGTTGTTTTTCTCGCTTGTTTCAACCCATTTCTGATCTGAGAAAATTTCACAGCACGTCTTTCCCACTGTTTTTACTGGCATTCATGGGTACGATACCACAAGTCACTATACTAACTGTAAAATATGCTTTCTCTAGCCTCTCTCTCTCCCACATCTGTAGGCTGAGACTGAACTGAACTGAGCACCAACCTGGAACAGTACACACACACAATAACAGATTATTATTGTAATTATTATTATCATATTATTATCATTATAATTATTATCAATACTCCCTAAACTAACATCGAATCAGAGATTACACTGACTGACTGACATGCAGCACCTGGGGGAGGCGGTGATGGGGGTTTCAGGTAAGGAGGAAGAGGATCGGGGTTGGGAGCACCGAGCGACGCATGGAGACTACATCCCCCCTGAAGCGTCTGGGAAGCCTGACGGTAAAACAGGCGACCGGCAAAGAGCACAGTATGCATGTGAGAATGTGTGTGTGTGTGTATCGTTTACGAGACGCAGAAAAGTCGGGCGCTGTGTGTCCAGCAGATGATTGTGTGTGTCTGAGTTTTTTTCCCGTTTGTTATTGACCTGCAAAGAGCGCGCTGTAAAAAAGAGTTTAAAAAGCACCTGAAGGTTGGTTGTATAAACGTAGAGTAAAGACGATGGAAAAGACAGTTGAACCTGCTGGTTGACTTGAGAGGCTGTGCATGTAAAGTGTGAGTTACGCGCGTGGACCGCACGAGTTTCGGCTGTTAGCTGGTATCCGAGAAGCGGACTGGAAGGCTTCCTGGAAAAGAGGGTCGTCTGAAGGGACCATAAGCACCAGACTGAAAGGTTTTCTCAGAGGACAGCCCTGTGTAAATAATCCACTAATCGCTGTACGGACATCTCTCGTATGATTTGTGTTTCGTCTGGAAACATATTCATTTACCTCATTTTTTAAAATCGAAAACGACAGATTATCCCAGCAAAAGGCAGAATAAACATCCTATAAAGGCTTTGCGTGTTACTCATACAGGGTCATCTGTTTCAGTCACAGGAAGAAGAAAAACCAGCATAGTGTCTCGAGTGAATGTCCGGCTCTTATTTCTGTGGATGCTGCTGCTGCTGTGTGGTAACTAAAGCACAAAGTGTATCTCTGCGAGCACAACTCCTGGTTAAATCGAGGACGTTTTTTTTTTAACAGACGAAATAAAAATTAGCAACAGTGGAGTTGAGGCACAAGAGAAGCTTCACCGTAACAGGAGGGTAATCTAACCACTGCTGCAATAAAACAAAAATAATCTGAAACCTACGAGGTCCTTTATTGTTTTAGTGTAAAATTTCTTGGATGCAGAGCCGCTGAGCAAGAAGAAGTTGTGTTGTCCGGTTGAAGCCATAATTGCACAGAGGTACTCCACCTTCTGGAGACAAACACACTCGCTAACAGAGTTTTTCACTCAAATACTGAACTATAGGCTAGTCAGTTAAAGCTGAGTCTAGGTTACTGTGAAGGGTGATTTAATTAATTTTAATGAAGAATAACTCTCTTTAAGCCCTACCACAAAATTAGTTTTGGCTGCGAGCCTGTTGCGTTTCTCTCCTAGCCGTTTTCAGATAGACGTTCTGGAATATTCACGGACAATTCCATCCGATCTTTAACCGTAGTTATCTTTACTTTTTACCGAAACATTGCTCTTAATATGACTTAAACAGTGCGGCGGGTGTACATGTTATTTCCCCAGTCATTTTATTTCCAAGACGGGCCGATGAAACGACAGAACTCCTCACAGTGCTTGTCTTTTGTGTGCAGTTCTGCGGACATAAGCTTAAATAAGCAACGCCGAACGGAAAATAGAAGCGAAACAAAAGGAGTGTAAAGCAGCCTTTGATGTACTGTGTTCTGTGTCCTGAATAAATGGAGGCAAATGTCAATCTCCTCCGGCTTCGTGTCTCCTGCGCTTGCCAAATTTATCAAGTCTGCTTATAAGAAATGAAATCTCGCCCAGAAGAAAAAAACTTAAACATAACTTTGTTCCTCAGTCGGAAACAGAAACCTGCTCCGAGGCCTTCAGCGGGAAAAGACCTGAGCAGCATCGGGGTGGAATAAACCGCAACCATATTAATACTTTTATGTTTTAAAATCGACGAAGGTTTGAACTTTGAGAGTATTTGAACTGGTGAGAAATGTGAGTAAATGTTCATTTATTTGAGGGAAGGGTATAAAGTGAGTGGCAAGGGGTTTTACTACGATAGAGTATTAGGGCCGTTGTAAACAAAAGAAAAAATATTTTTGGAGTACATTTCACCCAAAAAACTCAGAAAATCTGAGATTAACTTCACATACTTTCCAGAAAAAACTCGGAAATCCTCTAACGTCAAAAAGTATAAAAATTACGAGTAAAAACTCAGAATTTAAAGATTAATGGCGCATTTTTTTCCAGAAAAAGCTTTTCTTAATTATTATTTATAATTACATTATAATCATTACATTATTCTGAAAGCAAACACCCTACCACAACAACTCCGCTCTTGCTAAAAGTAAAACAGACGAAGTCTGGAAAATTATGGCCTGTTTGAAAGGGGCTCTAAACTGCTTTCATCACCTCTTCACGTTTTCTTGAAGGTAGAAAGTAATCCTGAATCGGAGCTTCTGTGTTTCTCTGTGTCTGCTTGAAGCCAATCACACTGACCAAGTTTCTGCTGGGTGTTTTTTCTTTCTTTTTTTACTGCTAAAAGGAAGCTGTTCCTTCCCACTGTCGCCACATGCACACTCAAAGGAAGCGACAATGAGACAGTCTGGAACTCAGTGCATCTGAATGAATCCGGGAGCTAAGCCTCTTCTCCGAAAGAAAAACATTACGAACAGACTGGGATTGAGCAGGAAATACCCTGAACGGACTGCAGAGGTATTTTTTTCAGATGAAAGACCCTTCACACGGTTTGGGACATATGGAAGGAGGAATGTCTGGAGAAGAAGAGTTAAGTCGTGGATTACTCCTCCTATTAATTTGGCTTATTTGTAATTTTACCTAACAAACAACTCCATGAAAATCATCCTTCTAGAGCACCTTTTTCCCCAAATTTGGACTTTTTCAACTTAACAAGTTGCAAAACATGTTTTTAGTTCACGGGCAGGAACTTTCCTACTTCAGTTTTATTAGCTCGATATATTTCTCAATAAAAGACGTTAATATGGCTAAAATGTTATAACTGAACTTCAGTGTATAAAATAAATATCTGGAACAACACTGAAGCAGTAACGTTAAAAAATACATACAAAATACTTATATATTTCTGTCAATATAAAAAAAAACTATTGGATTTTAAAGCAGAAAATAGTATGGGCATGTTTCATCTTTTTTATTAAATATTCTCTTCACCCTCAAACTCAGCTATCCTAAATTTCTAAACATGGATTTCAGATTCTCAAATTTCTGTTCATAATTGCAATTATTTCAGAAATACACTAAAGGTGTCTGGAAGCAACTTCATGTTTTTGTCAACAGCTCCTTGCTTAAAGTACGAGTTTTACGGGTTATGAAACACATTTACTGCCTGGTCAGAGTTTGGTTTCATGAACAAGTCACAATTTCAGTGTGAAAATAAAAAACAAGTTACAGCTGCATTTCCTAAAGAACCAGAGTAACATACATTAAAACAAAAACAAAATCTCAACAAGAAAAAATTAAAATTATTACAGTAAAAAAAAAAGATATAATAATGTTTGTTTTGCTCCAAACGATTGACCTGTAGTACAGTTGACTGGGGTCATCTTGTAGAAAATTGGTTTGAAATAAAAAAAAAAAAATTACTCCAAATTTTATATTTTATGGGTCTAATTAAAATATTTTTTGTACATATTTTTCGGAAATAGGATCGGGATGTGAGTACTTTAGAGTAAAAGTTGCGAGATTATTGTTTTTCTGTCTACGATGAAGTTAAATCAAAAGCAAAAAAAAGAAAAAGATAATAAAATACAAACACTTTGATCTTGTGTCTAAAATTTTGCCTTATAAGAAGGTTTTTCTCGATGTAAATGCAACATTTTTCCAATTTTGAGTCGTAAATGACCCACAGGTCACACTTTGGACACCCCTGGTGCAAATTTACTCAAGGTAGTTGAATCTGTGGAATCAGAAAAGCTCTGCCTCGAAGAAATTTCACAACCTAGATACGTTTATATTTCTCTACTACAAAGTCACTGAATATGGTCCCGATGTTTACAGAACACCTTCCTTTTTGTTTTTTTTCTTACTAAACAGAAAGTTTAACTCTGGGAGATAAAAAAAACAATGCAGCGACTAAAAACAACAACAAGAGAAACAGAGACTATTTAGCCTCAAAGAGCACCAAAAAAATGTACAAGTGTTGTGTTTAAGTGGCACCGTTTGGACTCCATCACCACCAGACTAGCACCACGAGCGTTAACTGTTATGTGTGTTTTTGGATGTATTTGCGTTCGTTCCACTGTCACTAAGCTTTAACACAGCTGTGTATTACGGCAGAAGGATTCATTGGTGTGTCTATGTATTAGGAGACCAATTAAAAATAAATGAAAGCCAGGGTCATCTTTGTTACTTTTGCGCAACCTCCCCCGGAGGTTGTAACTCCGGCTGTGGCGGCACGGTAAAGCCAGAAGACATCCGTTTCAAGGTTGGACAGGAAGTATATGTATGAGTTACAGTACAGAAACCCTGCGGCTGTGTATTATGTGTATACAAATCAGCAAGGTAGCACCAGGGATCTAAGGGCAGCCAGTGGACTACGCGGGATCTAGGGGAGCAGTCCTTTACATCACATGTGTGTGTTTATCAGTTTGTCCAGACTGTGTCATTCTGCACCAGCCAACCTTCATGTACTAACTGTATTCTGTTTGTAGTTACCAGCATGTGTGTCTCTTTGTGTGTGTCTGAGAGAGAGAGAGAAAGAGAGAGAGAGAGTTGGTTTTGTAATTAAAAGCAGGCAAAGTACTCCTTGAGCGGGGCGAAGAGGTGCCGAATGACGGGGACGCTCCAGGAACGACCCAGCAGCCTTTGCCTCGCCAGACGACTCATGTTGGACACGTCGGTGTAGTGGACAGGGAAACCAAACACCCTGAAAGAATCGGGACATATAAGACATTTTTAAAAGTGGATTCGAAAAAAGATGCGACACGCTGAGCAGAGACACCCTTTTGGATCAAAAAGACTGCAAAAGCTTTCATAAGTTAAGCGCTACAAGTTCAGGGTTAACTTTGTCGTTTGATCTAACATAGAAAATTATTTCTGCACCTGCCGGGGTCCGTACATTAGGGTTTTGGGCTGTCGGGTTGAGCAGGACCTTGCTGCAAGGCAAGAAGGTCCTGGGTTCTTGGTTTGAATCCTAGCATGGAGTCTTTCTGCATGAAACTTTGACTGATAGGGTAGTTGGTCTCTCTAAATTTCCCTTAGCTGTGAGTGTGTGCTTCCATGTTTGTTAGTCTTGGATTGGCAACCTGAGCCAGGGTGTACCAAACCTCTTGGAAAAAGGCACTAGCCACCATCTATATATAAACTTTTTTACATCTTGTTACATTACAAGCATACATTTAAAAGATGCATTTTTTTTCCGGAGGGAATCAACAACACAACGTGGTATATGACTGAAGTGAAACAATAGAATGCATGGGTTTTAAAATATTTTACAAATAAAGATGGCCGTCATCCCATCTTTGACTGTTTTTTTTTATAACGGTGATGAAAAAATCTGAAGGTCATCCATCATTTTAACAGATTAGCATTTAAACACCGAGCACCAGGCCTGACTAGACCGGTGTTGAGACAAAACAGTGTAATTTGTCAGAGTAGCATACCGTAAGTTGAGTTATCTAACCAATTTCAGCAAACCCACAAATTTTACTTTCTAACCCTAAGGTCACAGAAGGACAAAGGTACTGTCCTTCAAATGACTGAACCTAAACTATATATAATTTAACTTGATTTGAACAGATTAAGTTGATTTGCATTAACCGAAGGTATATGTCATTCCGATGGACACTGGTTCATACCGAAAACTGTTGTTTATTTTCATTATGATATGAATTTTTAATATACCGGTGAATAGCTTAGACAACTTCCTGAATGTTAAATGTGGGGAAGTGTTTCAGCGGGGACCGATTTCAATGTTACACGCTCTTCAACACAGTGTGAAAAGTAACGTTTTCATCTAAGTACAGCTGCTGGCAGGAGCTACCAGAGGGAAGCACACAATGCTGAGGAAGTAATTCCAAAAAGAGGAGTCCCATCTGTAGTTTAGAAGTTTATGGGCTTTAAAAGGTGAGACGGGAACCGAACAGCATTTCTTTTACGAGCTATTGCAAGTAAACAGTAGGGGGGTATGTTGAATGCTATTTGACCGTCTGTTGGTACACACGGTCAACGGCGGGAAAACCAGTAGGAAAGAAATCAAAAATATGTTTTTTTACATACCAGCTACGATACTTCTGCCGCCTTTTTTTTCTGTTGTTATCTCAATATTAACCAGCTAATAATCTCCTACAGTCTCCATGTTTATTTTACTTCTTCTTTGGTAATATCAGATCTGAGTCTTTACTCTCCCCCCTGGTGGGATTCTTCAGTACTACATGCAAAGCCAGTACAAGATGCAATTTGCTGCTTGCGTCAACGTGAGGTTAAAAAACAAGTTTACTTTCAGCCTTAAAACCTGAAGAATCTCTACTAGAATCATAATTATTTTTAATTATGTTCATATCATTCACCTGTGTCTGGAAAAAACAACATGATTCAGTCGATATGACAGTAAAATAGGCTATTTAAAGAATATTTTTATATTATTTACTCTTATAGGATAATGTGGGTATGAATGGTTTTGTTTGGAAAATACTGTAAAGAGTTGTAGAGTCATTTTATGCACCATTGTTGAGTCAACAACCAATGCAGAAGCAGCAGGATTTCCTCGTACTGAAGCAATAGCTAGCGGATCAGGAAACGGCTTGTTCGGAGAGGCTTTGCGACTTTGGAGAAATGTTTCCCGAAAATCTAAAAACACTCTAATATAGCCTCTCCAGCTAACCCACTTGAAACATTAAATTACACACAAGTGGGTGAGCATTTCATTGTGACTGTGCGTTCAGGCCACAAGCAGGTGATTTGTTGCTATTTTAAGTGCAATCGTCTATTTTGACTATGTTTATATGTAATTACTGGGACCACAGTTAGCGGTCTTTGTCACCGTGGTAAAAAAAGATTGAGACTGGATTTGTTTGAAGCCGTTACTTAAAATGAAATTGAAAAAGCTTACCGCGACTTCTGGTTACAACAAAGGTATGTGTAAAACATTTTGAAAACCATGCATCCTTTTTCTGAACCCTTTAGGACAAGGCCATACCTTGTGAAGTTTGCTTTTGTGAACCCGCATAAAACCAACGTACCTTTCCATCTCCGTACACCAGAGGATGTCCTCCTTGTTGTCCATGTAGACGGGGAAATGCTCGTCTTTCCCCTGCTTCACAGAGTTGGAGCGTGTCGTTATCGTACGCAACTTCTCAAACTGGAATTTGCATCCAGAACCAAACACACAGAAACACAAACAGATACATGCGTCCTTTTTAATCCTACAACTCTACTCCTTAGTCACAGCAGATATTTTAGACCATGACGCTGAAAATGTAGCAGTAGCAGAAGAAAAATGATAAAAATAGTGAAGGATGGAAAACATGTTCATAAAATTAGTTTCTTTACATTACACTACAGAATATTACCAGAAATAGAAAAACTAGCATTCAACTTTACTGTCCAAGTATTAATAAAAAAACAGATAAAATACAAACATGCACTCAAACACATGCAGGCACACACTATCACAAACAGGTAAGATACCTTAGCTGTGCGGCCGTGTTCGAGGCACTCCTGTAAGTCAAGTTTGTCATTTGCCATCGGCGTCAGAGGCCTGTGTAACACAAACCGATGGGAAAAGAGAAGCGTAAACCTAAAAAAATATGTATATATATATATATATATATCAGCTGTACGTGTGGAAGTGTTCATCTTGCATCACCTGGACATGCCTGGCAGGTTTCCCCAGAAGTAGCGAGCGCGGTGGGCAGCGGAGACGTCCTTGGCGTCAATCATCACCGGGTTACACTGAGAACAAGGAGCAGATAATCCGATCTAAAACTTCGGACAGCAGAACTCTAGCTGATTAACGCTGATAACTTGATCACGTTTTACATTTTGTTCACTTTAAATGATAGGAAGGAAGGAAGGTCAGATATTTTATAAGGTGTAAAGTCTATTTTTCCATACTTTATGTTATTTTTACCCACACTTACCCATAATGCAACAGCCCAGGAAAAGGACTACACCTTCTAGAATGTTTAGGGACTTTTTTGAAGTTAAATTTACTCAAAATATGTTATTTAATATAAGCAGCTGGTCGTTAGGATGCTCTTTGTATGGCGTAGGGGTAAAAATTAAGTTACCTCACTGCTATGTGTCCTTACCTCAACAATAGGCGGAAATAACCACTCTACCTTGCTGCTTTCTGCGAGTCAGTTACTAGAAGTGTTAAAATGTTAAAAAGATAATAGCTTTTCGGCTTCATCTGATTTTAGGAGAAACAATTAAACAAAAGCTGTAGCTACAGAAGCTCCTTGCTGCAGTAAAATGTATCATTTTAATCTGTTTTTATAGATATAAATATCACGAAAATTCAAAGCACTTTTCTGCTTAAATTTCAGAGTGATTTAAGAGGATGTGCTACCTCTAAAAAGCGCGAGATGTCGCGT